>OZ020238.1:4107670-4729928 GCA_963971235.1 Cryptus armator
CGGAACTCGTAGACGAACGGTTTAACGCACTTACACCTGCAGATAGCCGCGAAAGCGGGTTGAATGTGTCAAATTTAAAAAAAAGTACGTTCCGCGTACGGAGTAACTGTTTGCGGACTAAATGATAAAAAAAAAATGAACCGAAATTTTATCGATTAAAATGCGTTTTTTTTTCCGTAGCGAACATTTAATTATGCAACGTGAAAATAAATTTTGATCTGAATGGAAATAAAAATTCTTACTGAATCGCTTACTACTTCGTTGTCGTATAAATGAACGGCTAATGCAATTGTAACGGACACTCAATCACTTCACAAATAACACTGCACTCGATTAATCACGGAATCAACGACGCTTTATTTGCGAACGTTTGACGGCGAGTTTGACACCACCATGACGCCATGATGATTTGACGCCATTTTTATGTTTACCACGATTTCGATGGAATGCGATCGATTACGAAAAACGAAAATTAAACTGTTCTCATGCGAAGATATCGTTGTCCGAAATTAACGAGAGAGTTTACGAGTTGTCGGTGTCGGAAGAATGGTCGCGAATGTTTTTTTCCGAACGAAAACATCGATAATAAAAACCGCGAGTCCCCGACCGCGCGTGAACGCCTCGGGGCTTTCTTTCGACACGTACGCGCCTAACCGTTTAGGCGCATGGGGTCGCGACACTCTGTCTCCCGGTCCCACGCGCAAGCGTCAGCTGATAGTAAGGCGCAACGTCAAGTGCCAACGGTTTTTTCTATCACCTCGCGGCTTTGTTTTTGGCTATGAAAAAGAAAACTACGCAGCATCGCGTGTTTATATATACTATCTTTGTCGCCCGTATAAACCTGTATATGAAACTACGCGATAAACTTCAAAATAAAGTTTTTAGCGATTCGCTCGCGATCGATATTCTTTGACATGTGGTCGATACCGCGGTCTATCGGGTCCCGGTCCGATGAACGCTCGGCGTCCTTGACGATCTTTCGCGATTAAATGAGAAAAAATGTATTACAGTGCTTCAAGTGTTTAATCGTCTCTTTTGTTGTGAAATGTGCAGAGTGACAAGATTCGCGATATCGTACGATTGGATGAGCTGTTCATATGCAGACGGCATCGAAGTAGTAAGTTTGCCACTAACCTGTACATTTTTTTCCGGAAATTAAATTCAAAAATGTATAATAAATGTGTAATGTAATGTGTTGTCGAAACGACAACATTTTACGCAAAAGTTGCGAAGATATAAAAACGTTTTTCACTCGATTCCGCGAAATGAGCGCGAAGCCGAAAGGCTTAAAAATCAAAGCAACAAACGAGTTCTCGTTTGCGTACCCCCGTTGTTATATTGCGGGGTACCTGTATCGTTTCTTACATCGTGTGTATGTATACATGCATGTGGAGAGCTACGACAGCGTTATTCGCATATAGCGTGGTAGTTTCTTTCGTTTTGGCGCGTAACCCAATATTTTCTCGTCATATTAAAGCACCGGCGCTCGTCGAGATAGCGGCCATTATTCTCCATCTTACGACACGCACCGCGCGCGCCTTCTACACGGCAGTCGGGTGTTCGCTCTCGAACCGACCACTGTGGTGTTGTTCGCTGAAGAGTCCGAGCGAACTACCTCCGGGGCCACCCGTGTTATACCTTTTTCTCGAGTTATATCTTTTATATACTCACACATATATATATTTAATATATATATATACGAAAATATGCGCAAACCGCGTTCCACCTTAGCCTTATACTATGCCTTCTTCTTGTTCTTCACTTTTCCCACCTCTCTATCTCCCGATGCGTGGCGTGGCTCGCGCGCCGCCCGTACCAAACTATGTGTTTCCGCTCTGAAGGAGCCTGGAACGCTCGGCACGCATGTTATTAGGCATCGTTTCTCGATTCTAGATTCTCTACACTACCTCCCGTTACCTAAGAATCCCTTCGTCGAAATACATACCTCATACTCACTTTTGCGCGATCTTTTTTCATTTTATTACAAAAGCGATAATTTTTTTTATATCATTTTAATCGTCCGTTGGCGATTTTTTTCTTTTTTTTTTCATTTTAATGCTCTATTGGCGAGTTTCCTTTTTTTAACCCTCTTTTGGAATTTTTTTTTTACAAATATGATTAATTTAAAACATAAACAGAAAGTGATACAATATTTTTTTCTTCATCCCTTAATTTTTGCGATTTACGAGAGGGACGACAAAATTATCGGCCAGTTAGCGATAACGAGATTCGACACGCGACTCACCCTGCAGCTTAGAGTTTCGTCCGGTGGAGCCCCTCTCGCGATCCCATCGAGGATTTGCAAACCGTTTGGAATATTATCCGAGGGGGTCTCTCGGTCGTACAAAATAATGTGTGACGTTAACACTGAGCATACGAAAAAAACATAAAAAAACGATTTATACCCGGCGGCTATGCCCAATTTATATCGAATTCATAACGAAGCTCTCGCACGCCCGCCCGCGCGTAACGAGCTCTCCGGGCGCAACGAAAATTTATCGAGTCACTCGGACTCGTAGTGCGTCGAAATAAAAAAAAATTCCGAAAAAAAACCTTTATATATGTGTATAATACATCGAAAAAAAAAAAAAAAAAAAAAAAAAAATTGCTTAAACTCCAAGAGTTTATTATTGCGAGTGTGAGACGAGTTACGCAACGCACGTGTAAACGATTTGGAAAAAAAATAAAATAAAGACGAACCCCGGCGGACCACGAATACAGGTACGCGATGATTCTCGATGGCAAAGTTTCTTGGAAATCGCGACGAAGTATAACGTATATAAAGTATAGTTATGTAGTATAGGTAGTGTGTTATACTGTAGGGGAATCTGTAATCTACGATCGTCTCTAAGTGGCGCGAGCAGTGGCTCACGGACAAACGTAGGAACGAAACGATATCACACACGAACCCGAGAGAGTGCTGCTCGGAGCCTCACGGCGTTTACTGCACTTTCTGCCGATGCTGCTTTTGCTGTTGCTGCTGTGCGCGCACTTGCAGTCATCGACGATCGTAAATCACGCGGAGGAGGCGACAGCCGCAATTAACAAATGCGATATAGTGCGATATACGTTCTCTTAGGTATTTCTGTATATAAAACATATAATGTAACGGTTCGTGCATTTAATCCGCGAATTACTGGAATAATTCCAAAATTATCGAAAAAAAATTAAGAAAAAAAAAAAAAAAAAAAAAAAATATCGATCGTTCAATCGATTTATTTAAATAAAAAAACCGACAATTTTCTACAATACAATTGTTTTCAATAATTTTTAAAAATAAATTTAGACAACGATATAATTTCGTAACCTGTATTGCGTCAATTTATCTTAAAAAAAAAAAAAAAATGACGTCGTGTATGCAAAATATATCTTGTTTACAATAATAGTTATGTTTTGGTTCCGTTCGCGAGAACCCCGCGAGAGTTCGTGTCACGATCGCGAAGTTGGGTGTGCACTTTTGTATTACATTCGTAACAATATCGATCGATCGATCTCCGATAGTCGAGCAAAAAAAAAAAACAAAAGAATAAAAAAAAAAAAATATATATCGATCGCAAGAATACATGGTGAGCATACGAGAGGATAATTTAGTAACGGCCATGAGCTCATTTCGCGAACAGCGAGATCTCACTGAGATCGATATTATTTGCAAGAAAAAAAAAAAAAAAAAAAAAAAAATCAACTCGTATACGTATATATAAAGTCGAAGTGGGATTACAAGAGGCAAAGACCACCTATAATAACGCGATGTCGATTGGAGTATCGCAAATAGATGGAATTATTTTTCATACTTTCACGTAAAGTGATTGTTTGGCGCACACACGGGGTATATAAATGGACGAGGCTTACGGGGTCCAACGGGGTCTGCTCCCTCGAGCATGAAAGGCCCGGTAATTAAATTTATATATCGCATCGAATGAGCTGCCGTTCTTACGTATGTTATCCCGTTTTGCCTATTCGCTTGTCTCGTTATACCTTCACGACCCGCGAGTTCTCGTAACCCTGTACTCCCCATAAACGGTAAATATTCAAATAATTCTTGAATCGTAACGGATTGCGATGTACTTTTGCTCAATCACTCCAAAGTCCGAAGAATGTATCCATTGCGGATGCGGCATTAACCCCCTTAAAATTCGAGATCGCAGTCCCTAATAAAAGCTGAAATTTTGTCACTTTAAATTTTTCAAAATAATTCGAACGTCAAAAAAAAAATCGAAATGATTTTTTCAAAAATCCAATTATCGAATTTATCACTAAAAAGATCGAGTAACTTATAGACTCCGAAAAAAAAAAAAAAAAAAAAAAAAAAAAAAAAAAAAAAAAAATTGCGCTCACAAAACAATTTTTCGCGTCCGCCCGCTGCGAATAAATGGTATTCGAGGCACGTGCGCTAACGCGATAGAAATGCACGCGTATCCGGTAAAGCGAATTATAACTCGTTAATGCAGCGGGCATAACTACTTAAGGGGAAAAGGCATTGCCGAGCAAATCACAATGGTTTACGCGCGTAGTTAATAGATTGTGTCAAATTGCTCTTACGCTATATATAGCTGCGGCATTAACCAGATAGATTCCGGAGTGTCCTATTCGCGGGGGGGGGGGGGGGGGATACAGAGAAACCGCGCGAGTTTCGAGCGAACTATCGGGTAACTCGCGTCCGGTGTCTCTCTCCATTCCTTCGGTACTTATAGTACATATGTACGAGTAGATGCAACGGGAATAACGCGAGAGGGTATATCACCCGCAATCAGAAAAGTCGATCGGTAATTGAATAAATTACCGAGAGTCGGCGGCAGTCGTCGTTACATCGGATATATATATATATATTCGTTTATATGTAATATATAGCAACGCGAGAGGCGATAGAATACACTGTACAGCGTTATATCCGCTAATATGCGCGTTCGCGAGTATATAAAACTTTTCCCGTGGCCTATGCCCCGCTGACCAACGAACCTCCACACACACGACGTTTATATATTTCGCTAAAGTTTAAAGATACATCGATACGGAGTGATAAATTATTTTTCTCACACCTCGCCAATTATTTCGTGTGGCTTCGACGGTTAAAAAAATGAAATAAAATAAAGAAAAAAAAAAAAAAAGAAATAAATAAAATTAGAAGGAACGATAGAGAGCGCGAGTCGAGATTTCGCGCGCCTGGGAAAATTTTCATTCGGTTGCCCAAGTGGTGTCGGGAGATCGAACAGTGGCTGTGTATATCGATAGAAATTCCTGATCGAATCGAATCTTTGACCTTTCGTCGAGGTGGACGCAAATACTTTTTTTTTTTTTTCTTTTTATTCTTCAGCGTTGATTTCTGTATGTGTCCGATAGTTAAATAAACTCGATAAAACGTTGATATGGTTCAATAATAGGTGGTCGCGGGAGGGTGTACGGTGAGAGCGAAAGGCGACGAGGTCGGCACGTATTTGCGGCGTCAGTGTTAAAAAAAAATTGTACGTTATTAGGATAATGTTCTCTCGTTATTTCGCCTATTATCGTGTGCAGTGATTACGGCGAGGTGATTAATTAGTCAATGGTGCAAAGTTCATTGGTATTAAAAAAATTTGCGCGAATCGCAAACACCGCGATCTGCGCGATCGTCGCAGAAAGTACGCGAATATTACGATTTTTAAAAAAGTCGAATTCGTTCAAAATTTTCAAACAAAGATAAACGTTATTTCAAATTAAAAAAAAAAAGCGAAAAAAATATCTGAAATAAAATTTACAAAAAAAATTGTAAAAATTTATTGAAAAATATGTGAAAAAGATATATTCCGCGAAAAAGTGACTTTTTTTTCTCGAGTCGACGGATTTAAAATTAAATAAAATTAAATAAAGTTATTCAAGTTAATAGAAATGAGAAAATAAATTAACGAAAAAATTTGACTCGAATTTCGAAGCGTCAGGTAGATATCCCTCTTGAGGCTCAACCTGCGCGGAGACGATGGTGGGTGTACTCTCTCGCGTGTCCGTCGAATAGGCGATATAAACCCAACGCTCTCGGATACCGATCTGAGACACGCATTGCTCGCTTATCGTTACGCGGTTTCTCGTAGTACTGTCGGTATAAGTGGAGGAGCGTCTCGTAACTACTCGGGCGACACACACACACGCGGAAGATAACTGCGACTCGATAAATAAAACGGCTTCGCACTCGCGAGTTCGCGGTGCGTGCCGTCTCGACGCCACACGTCTCGTTCATCGTGTAACAAACACACAGACGCACCATCAATGCGTTTGCAAATCCATGCGTATACAGATAAATCTTTGATGGCGCATAGTTATATATATATAAATGTGTGTGTGTGTGTCGTTGCGGATGCATTCGAGAATCGAGTGCGCGCAGCGAGCACGTGAGCTCCCGGCGTGAACCTGTGCGGCTGCAATAGCCCACAGCACGTCGAGAGTTAACTATACGAAGCTAAACGCAAAGGAGAAGCAAGAAGAACCGCTGAGCCGAGAAGTGTTCGTGATTCTAAACTTCTCGGCACCGAGCAGAGGGAGAACTTGCGTCGGAGAGAGCGGAGTCTCTTCTCTATCCAACGATGAAATCTATAGGCGCGATAATGCATTCCGCGGAAAGGCGCGAGCGTTTGTGAACTCAAACGGCGCACGAAAACCAGCGGCGCGTGTAGTATATATGTATATAGCGAGAAAAAAATAATAAGGAATGAGGAATAAGGAATCGGGAAAAGGAATCGCTGGGGGGTGGCGGCGCGATCCCCTTATTTCAGCTCTTTATTTCATTTTATTTATTTACTATTTTTTTTTTTTTTTTACGAGAGGCTTTATTATGCGGTAACGGAGTCTCGCAGCGTGTGCGCAATGGGCATTGATGCTTTATATAGTTATCTATACATACGTATAGCAAGGACGACGCCGTGTATTCGTAACTGCGTAGTTGATAAATTTTACGTACGTGGATTGTAGCTTCGTCGAGGGACGGCGAAACTTCGTCACTTGAGTGATCAAACCTTCGTATATAGATTTTTTTTTTTTTTTTTCGATTTTTATCGGGAGCTATAGACATTTTTTTTTATTACGAAAAAAAAAGGAGATCAAGAATTGTTTTGTTTTTTTTTTCGATATTATCGAGAAAAATGTACTCTGAGGCATTTGCATTTTTTTTATTACGAAAAAAATATATATATGTATGTATAGATTTGATTAATAGTGCGAGAATCGTAATGATCTGACGATTGCACGGGTGAAATATCGTTATTGATAAATCTATGTGCTCTCGAAGTATATCCGAGAATATCAAGGGAACAACATTGACGAGAATTTAGATACATTCGCGTGTGCTTCGTAAGTACATTCGCGAAGGGGGCGTACGCGGCTGTCCACGAATCAATTAAGCCGTCGGCGAGATTGTGATTGGACGGTAGGCTAATCGAGACCACTGGTCTCGATTAGCGGTGCCGGATCGCTCGAGGATTGAAATCAGCAAGACGACGATATAGCCCTCCGGGGCAACTGCGAAGTCTCCCGGATTTGATGTCCATTGCCTCGGGCGGCAAGTCTATGCTTATTGAATTTTCGTTACAAGAACGACATATCTATCACTACAAATCGACACAACTCTCTTCTCACCTTTCTTTTCTCTTTGATTCGAGAGTCAAAACAAATATCTGCTAAAGAAACTTCTATTTTTCAAGTTGTTGATACGCCTTTTGAAATTATTTTTATAGATAAAAAACAACAAAAAAAATAGAAAGAAATCGAAAACGAATGTCTTTAAGGGAGTCGATTCAGGAAATTATAGCGATTTTCTCTAAAATATTTTCCTCTTCAGTCGACACAAAAATCTAAAAAAATTCTATCGTCTCAGAAAATTTTCGAAAATTTTTTATACCGATCAAAAAAAAAAAAAAAATTCAGCCGATTTACACAAATTCCCTGTTGATTCATCGTGTGCTGAAAAAAAAAAAAAATTCATAATAAATCGAAAAAAAAAAAAAAAAAAAAAATCGTTAACGATTTCTCGTTATCCGAGCCAATTATTCTTCAACAAGATTCGTTTTCCATCACGGAATCTCGTTCGCGATTCACCTGCCTTGAACTGTCCATTATCCGGCGTCGATTTGCTCTGTAGAATTCCATCGTTTCTCTCGATTTTCTACCGCGTGAAATTGCATCTCTCGTACCTACACCATCGCATGCCTTCCTCGTGTTCTCAAACTCCCCCTTTCCGCAGTTATCGCCTGTATACCCGAGCTGTATCCGTGCAGATCGAGACGGGAGAGACTCGTCTCGATTCTCTTGGTGCACTCTATCCATGCAGACGACTAGAGGCAAGTGGAGCCCCATAGCGTATATACGGACCTCGAACGAGCGCGCTGCGTCGATCACTTCTCGGGAGAGTAGAGATCTGTAGCGAGATCGTGGTACGATCTCTACGTGCGCGAAGTGGCGAGTACCCGTTAAAGGCTCCGGACAAATAGCCGTTCTCCTCACACTAATACACTTTCACCCGCACTCGCCCTGTCGACTTACACAGTAGAAGTCCGTAGAGTCATTATCGCCTCTCGAGTTTCCAATCCCACTGAACACTCGTACGATCGTTATTGCACACGCGTTAAAATCCTACGAGGAGAAAGATTTCTTTGCCTCTCAAGAGAGTTACGTATGTGAGATATCATCGTGCGCTATGCGCGTGTAGTCGCGTATTCTACGATGAATAATTGTTTATAAATTCTTTATCAATGTGCTATACGAGAATTTATACACTTGACGTACAAAAATGTAATACACGCAGCGCGATGTATTACATTTTTGCGATTTTAGAGACAAGGGAAAGGAATTCGTGCGCTTTATCATTCCGGTTACCGCATGCGGTTCCGATGCGTTTTATTTCATCTTTCGGTCGCGTCTCTCGTTGAATTCCAACTGCTATAGTCTTGTAGAGGCGAAGATACGTGCATTTCAGTTCAATATACGCGCAATTACAGCGAATGCAACACGTTTTTGCGAGTCGGTCATTTCTTTTTCCTGTGTACAAGTAAATGAAACCAATTGGGTGGAAATGGCGATGAAAAATTGGAGTTGTAAGATGAAAGCGTTTACTGTAACATCGAACACTCCATGAAACGCATACTGATTGACTTCGTACGAATGTTTACGCTAATTTTCCGTATGCCTTTGCGATATTATTAGTTATAAGATGATAACATGCGGTAGCTAAAGTTGCCTGCCGCATTGTCTCTCGTAATAATCGAACGAAAGTAACGGCGATTCGCCAGACGTTCGGGTTCCCGCCGTGGAGAACGCTTTCGCCAGTCAATGATTTTTCTAACGTTGAATCCGGTGCGCAGCGGATCGAGCTAATGAACAGGTAAAAGCGAAAAGGAGATCGAAGGAGACGTCTCGAGAGAGAAGCCTTTCGTGCAGTTATCCTATATGTTAGCATAGAATTCCAGTGTTGTTTAAGCTGCGTGTGTGTTCGTGTGCACCGATCGATCACGAGACTCTCGACGATCCTTGCGAAACTCCTACGAATGTCTTTGCTGGCAAACGTAGTATACTACAAGGCATCTACTCAGCGTGTCTGCTGTACGCACTTCTCTCAAGATAATAGTCAAAGACCGTCCGTGGCTCGTTAAGTTTGAGAAAGTGTATTATCGTATAGGAAATCGAGGTTTTGTAGCCATTATGTGTATCGGCATTGTTTGCGAACGAGTTGTACGAAGGAATGACAATATGCGACAAACATCTTTTAAGAAGCGTCACTCCTATACTTCTTTTTATTTTTTCATTTTTCACTCATTGGAAGCGAAATGCACGTCTTAAAAATACAATAAACAACTTTCACCCAACGATTGAGTAACCGAATAAAGTTTTTAGAAATTCGTTTTAATCAAAATTCAACTGCGAAATGCATTAAAAAAGACACCAGAGATCAATTTTTTTTTCTTGAAGAGGGTATCTCGTTATATTTCCGGCCAAAAGTGAGGTTATGGGAGAATTTCGAATACACACAATCCTCGCACCCTCCCTTCTTGCAATCCTTGTTTCGAATGCGCACAATCCTTTTTTTCTCACATAATTTAACTAAGCGAAAAATTTCAATTGGCTACACTGCCGCAAGATGCACGAGACTCATGCATCACAGTTTAGATAAGAACTGTTTAGCGCCCGAAATGATGTGAAACACTCGTCTGCCATCGACATTGACAAATGATATTACCCGCTAACACCCCTGGATATTTCGAAAGAGAGGAAAAGTCTATATAGATTCGTACAGAGGGGTGAATTCGACACCGAATGCGTGCTTCTCAGCAAGATATTTCGATCTATTCGATACGGTTGTATCATTCGTTCGTTTTATTAGTAACGAAACTTCTCCGTGACGACTCATCGTCAGGTGAAAAAATTCCACGCCCACTCTTAACAAAGACAAAACCTTCCCTTTCTGTCATTTTTTTTCTATTCCCGAAGCTTTTATCTTCCCCTATTCTCAAATACACACGACCGCTGTTATTCGCCTTTCGTACGTCTAAACTCAATGTCGACAAATACCTAATTGGTACTTTTCATCTATTAATAGAAATAAAAAGAAATTTCAAAAAAACGATCCGGGTACGCGATAGCCTTCTCCCTTCTCTTTTATTCAATTATCATCAACGAATGAATTTTGGATTCTCGGAAAGAAATTCCGTGAGTCTTTCGGGACTCATCCATCACAGGTCTTTCAGTCGTTTTGGGGCGCTGATACTTTGGTCGAAGATTAGACCGCGTAGATTCTTGGATTTCACCTCTACTGTAGTACTGTTGTCACGGCGTTGCAGCCAATTTCGTTCAATGAAACGATACGGGTCGTCCAGGGGGAGGGAAAGGGGGATCCGACGTCTCGATAGCTATCGAATAATTCTGGTGGTTAGTCAGCGAGGACTTTGGGACTTTAGCTTGATGCGTGGACCGCGCGCGGGGCACCTGGGATCATGCGGGTCTCCGACCAATTCGGACTTTGAACGAATAATGCAACGTGGGAGCCTTCTAGACTCGCGCCCCCCACATGAATTAATTGATATATATCTATACGTTTGAATTTACCGAATACACGTAACGTAGATTACAATGACGACCCGCGTACCTGCTACATGCAGGTAGACGACAGAAAAATAAAAAAAAAAAGGTAAAAGTTAATTTCGTAGGAATTTTTTTTAAACTCGAGGGTCGTTCTCGTGGTTTCCGGGTCTAATATACCTTCAATTTTATAATCCAAAAAAAATATATCGATGAACGAAAAAATTGTAAAAAAATTACGAAAATTTTCGTAATAAATAAACAACCGTTTTAGTCATTGGTATTAGATAGAGATGAAACGTGCGATCTCATCGTAAATTAGAGTTCGAAAAAAAAAAAAAAAAATGGGAGGTAAGGGTTGAAATACGGAGTTTAACTGGCTTAACAAGCCCCGAATTTGTGATATCGTTCAAACACGACACCGATAATTCTCGCATATCCATCAATGCCTTTTGGAGCAAAGTAGGGGTGTGCGCGCGGCACGGAGCCTATTCCCCTAGGAAAATCATCTCGACGGCCACCAGCGTGGAAACACTGACAATGAATCAAGTATACAGGGTCTGTATACAGAAGCATGTAAGAGTGTATAGGAAAAGTATGTGAGGAGTTTTCGGCAGAGGGATGGACGACAATATGCCGCGTGCCAATATAATCGACCCCCGGTCGCACACACGAGAGCTCGTCGCAGCATCCGCAACCCCCCCTACGATCGCGCGCTGGTCCCACGATGCCGGGGGTTACGTGCCTCGGGCATCCAACCATCGCGTCGAACCTGCAACGGGCACCGGCTATACACCATCGACCAAGTGTACTCCAATCTACTCCGTGTGATTTTTGCGAAACTTCAACCCTCCCCCCCGCCTTAGCAGCCTCTACTTATCTATCCCCCGCCTCATCTCCCGCTCTCATGAACCCTCGAATCATCGATGTGGGGGACTCTGAGATTTCTATTCTATGCGAATGACTCTCTTTCTCTACGTGCCGCACGCTGCTCGATTAATTTTCTGAATAAATAGGGCCTATAGCGCGTATCAATGGTCGATGGGGGATGATGGTATCGCCGAAACGAAAAACCGAGTTTTCTTAGATTTAAAAAAAAATGGATTTTTTATAATTTTTTTTTCTTATTTTTATATTTCATTCATTGTATAGAATTTTGAGATTTATTTTGGTATTTTTTTTTTCAATTCCTAATATCTCGGGAACGATTAACCCTATCGACAATTTAAAAAAACGCGAAAGTACGATTTTTGAAAGGAAGCATTTATTTTGATTAAAATTTATGATTTCAATCCGCATGCTGCAAAATCATTGAAAATACTTTATTTTGGCGGGAAGGCTATTCGATATCGTCACCAAAAAAATTTCTCAAAATTTTATGAATGAATCATAATTTTTAAGTATTTTTTTATCATGATATTCCTTTTTTTTGTTTTTTTTTTATTCGTACTTTTTGACTCCCCGAAAGCGACACGCAAAATATTCGACGCGATAATTCACCGAAAGAAGATACCGAAATAGTCGGGCGACCGTGACAATTCGTACTTCCGGCGTGTGCCGAGAGTGCGAGTAAGCGAGGAGAATTGACTGCAATTCATTCGCACGATAGATCCGTGTAACTCTCGCAACGGGTCGAGAAAATAACGTTCGTGGGGAGATTTCGTTCGCGCGCGTGTGTAACTTGGGGTCCGAGGAGAGGAACAACGAGCTTCCGATTGAAACGAGTGGCTCGATGCTCCGGCGTACAGCATCAATGTTACTTACGCGCGAGATAAAAATTTCTATCTCCGTCACACTCCCCCTCCCGGAGCTTCGACACGCCTTTGTATAATTCCACCGGCAATGCCGTACGTCGCACAGATTCGCACGAGAGCCTCATCGTGACCGATTCATTCTGTACTCTCTCGGTATATACATGCCGGATGTGCGTCATAGAGGATTTCTAGACGATTGACCTAAGTGGCGAGTGGGCTCTTCGAGCAAAAACACTCTCGACGCCATCGGACACGATATAACGCTACTGACAATCACGTGTCTCGGCTATTTTGGTCAATGATTTATTATCCCGATCCTTTCAAATATTCGAAGTTGCGATCTTCAAATTTCATTTCGTGAAAAAAAAAAAAAAAAAATAGAGTTAAATTTTTTAATTCAATATTTCATTTACAAATTGCGTTGATTTAGCAATTTTTTTTCAGTGACATCATAAAAAACTCGTCATTGCGACAGATCGATACATTTTTTCAGATTTTTTTTTTCTTCCGACTTATATCGAGAAAATGGCATTGATCTGTATATTTATTTCGGAGCATAAATTCATTTTTTTATTTTTTTCGTTGACAAAGTGGTTGTAAAATTTTTAATAAGGCAATAAACAGATATTCTAGAAGTGTTCGGTGGTCTCGTGGGACATTTGGAATCGCGGTAACCCGAGATCGACTAATTAAACGAGAATAGAACGGAGCTTCCCTCGGAGAAGTCTCCGGGGATCTGCTTGGGGTTTGATTTCATAGGGTGGGTCGCGATCGTTTTCGTTGGCGCGAAGCATATGTGCTTACGGACTCTTTCAACAATTCGAGGGCAATGTGGTACCGCGCGTTCGAGAACAGAAGGATGGGATAATGAGGTCACCGGATTCACGAGATAGAGCGATCATCGGTGGGAAAGATATACAGTGAGGTTCACCGCTACTGACAAACTTTATTATAACGCAACTCCCACGTGACTTGAGTGTCTGATTCCTCATCTCGTGTTTGATTAATACTTCGATTTATCAGTATCAAATTCTAAAAAAAAAAAAAAAAACAATTCCTGAATTACTTATAAATGTAGAAACAAATCATCGATGACGATTAATTAAGTTACGCAAATTGCTAAAATTTTATCGAAAAAACTGTTCGAAGAACAAATTTAAAAAAAAATCATCACAAATTCGTTCTATCAGAAACGCTCTCCGGTATAAAAAAAACATCAATCTGATTTATCTCTGAAGAAAAAAACGCTTCCCGATAGTCACGTGTGACGTGACGCGTGCGGATAAACAACAATACCCTCGAAATATCGTTGACGCCTCTTCTCCGCGGTCCTTCTCATAATTTTTGGTCCGTGTCATTGACGAGATAAAACACACTTGAGATGATCGTGACGCTAGCATAACGAAATTGATATCTTTCGACTGGGATCATCATACGAAGCGCCGTATAATGGTCTGAAACGATACAACGAAGTGGGGAAATAAAATGTCGTGCAGCAGGAGAGGAAAGGGATATACAGAAATGATTCGAAACGTTGGAAACAATCGAAATGTCCGCGGCAGAGACTTTCGCACGCAGTGCTACTGCTGCTGCTGCTGATGCCGCACACCGCACGATGCCTCGTAACAATTACGTAATGCGATGCACCCCGAGTTATAGAGCGACTGGTCCAGTCGTGATGCCAGAACCTGCAGAGGGGCGTTCACACACGCGACCTAACTGGCATAATGCCGAAATGAAAGAACTAACGAATTATAGGAGAGAGAAGAGTGGAGAGTGGTGCTTGGTACATACGGCTCTCGCACGCATCGACTGTACCCATGGGAACCGGTAATGAGATGGTGGTCACGGTTTCCCACCCGCTCTCGTTTCGTCGACGATGAAATAGACCGGTAGCAGCGAGGGTGGCACTGATGATGGCCCGATATACGAGGGTGCGGCATCATCAGCCAAAATCCCCCGTTCTTCGGCTCACTGTATACTGCTACTCTCCTACCCCCCCGTTTCTGAATTCTCTCTACTAAACGCGTATTCGAATAAGCGGGATATAATAATAAATTCAGCGCAAAATTAATAAAAATAATAATAATTTAAGAATTTATTTATTAAACTATTATTATTATTTTTTATTTTTTTTAATTACAATTCTTCGTCTTGTTCCTGTTAACCGAGATTTTTACATTTTTCCATCAATTTTTATCATTATTTTTATAGGTTATAATTTTTTTTTGAACATTTTCTTCGTCATTGAGTTCATGAAATTATCTGAGAATAACAATCGCTGAAATTTTGCGATCATTTTCTTTATACGATATTTTTAATAGATTTTTGTTATGGAGCCTCAAAATTCGTCTCGGATATCCGAGAGGCATCGATAGAACGGTGTATTAGTTATTACGAGGGTGGGATGACACTGCGTGTGACTGTGTGTATACGAGAGGGTTTAGGGGGTGGGGGGGGGGGGGTAGTGTGGACATTACCCCGCATAGGAACCGCGCCATCGCCACGTCGAGTCGTTTCGGGTTCTCCCCCGTGGCTTTTGTCAACAGGGACAATATGTTCTCGACGTGGTAGAAAGAGAAAAAAATCGGGAGTGGACCTGTGGGAACCGATTTGGTAATCGTGTTTCGGTACTTCGACGTAACTGTATGTGTACAGTTGAGTCTCACTGTTATAGCCAAATCATATCGAGGGTAAAAACTCGAGCGAATCCCCTCATCAAACGGTTCGAAGGTCACGAAAATTGGCTACAGCCTCACCGTGACGCCGTGAGTAGTGCATCAAAAAACGCCGTACAGCAATGAAGAGAATGAATGTCACGTGTCGACCTTTCGAGTAGCTCTTTCAGACGAACAAACTACCATCGATTTCAAATTCTTGTTCGACCTTCGGCCAGTTACGCGATGTATTCATTCGAAAAAAAAAAAAAAACGATTTTTTTTCGCTTACCGCGTCGATATGATTGAACTGCTCTAATAAAATAATAATTGTTCAAAATGAATCCGACTGCACTATAGAAAGTTCTACTCATATTCGATTCAATAACAAATAAAAAGAAAATATACAAAGTAAGAAATTATGCGTGATCTCTTCTCGGGTCAGCGGAATGCTCTCTCCGCGCCGTTCGACAGAAGCAAACGCGACGACTACTGTACCAAAACCTACGCACATAGCAAACTGCCAACCCACGTACCAACGCGTCGTACGCATTAATTTTTAATTAATACGACTTCATTAGAGTGAAAATTCTATCGTCTACCTTCGTGTATATATTATATAACTCGATGACAGTAGCGCCGCACGCACGCGTCCCGTCGAAGGCAAACGCCTCTCGGTGTCGTTTGAATATGTACTCCGTCGTCCAACGATCTCTCGCCTAATGGTCTATCCCCAGAGGCAATACCTTCGATCTAGTAGAGCTGAATGCCATGCCGATAGATAGTACACGTTATTAGCCGATCGTTAGCCGATCTTACGGCGCCGGGTAACTATTATACTTTACACTGTTGTAAAGTCTACTGCCGCGGATTATTTGTACACGCGAAACATGCGTGTTCGATAGGCACGGCTCTAATTAATCTGATAATATGACCCAGTTAGTGTCGAACACAGTTCAGTTCTGTTCAGTTCTGTCGATCCATTACATCGTTCTCGATCTCCTACCGATTTTATTTATTTTATTTGTTTCGTTTGTTTCATTTGTTTCATTTGTTTCGTTTGCTTCATTTATTTCATTTGCTTCATTTGTTTCATTTGTGTCGTTTGTTTCATTTGTTTCATTTGTTTCATTTGTTTCGTTTGTTTCATTTGTTTCATTTGTTTCATTTGTTTCTTTTGTTTCATTTGTTTCATTTGTTTCATTTGTTTCTTTTGTTTCATTTGTTTCATTTGTTTCATTTGTTTCATTTGTTTCATTTGTTTCATTTGTTTCTTTTGTTTCATTTGCTTAATTTGTTTCAATTACTTCATTTGCTTCATTTGTTTCATTTACTTAATTTACTTCATTTGTTTAATTTGTTTCATCTGTTTCATTTGTTTCAATCGTTTCATTTCTTTTATTTTTTTTATTTGTTTTATTTATTTTATTTATTTTTATTTATTTTATTCGATCTTCGCTCCTGCCCTTTAAGTGAGAATTCGAGCTTAAGTTCGCGTTCACGACTATAAATTCAATCCTAAGCTTTACACATGTCGATGCAAAAAAGGAACCGGTATAAAATAGCCTCTGGCCTCTTACGCATCGACGACCCTCCATGGTCGACTTCGAATTCTATATAATATGTTTTCTCTGTTTCACTTCTTCCTCTTGCTTTTTATTGCTTCTCGTTTGTGATTTCTTTTTCTCGTTTTTTTTTTTTCTCTCCTCACAACGTCGGCGAGAAAACGAATACTCGTTCGTATATCGCCACGGGTGTATCTCTCGCGCGTACCGGTAACGAGCGCGAATGCACCGATGGTGATCGAGCGCGTGCGAGAGTGCGTTAAACCCCTTCCGGCGACTTCTTCGACGAGGGACTACAATTTTCAACGGGTGTATGTACTCCCGGTGCTATATGCCCCTCCCCCCCCCCTCCTCTTCCCCCGCGAGTGCTGCGTGTGCACTCGAGAGCTTCAAGAGCGAAGCTCTGCATCTAAGAGAAGACGCGCGGGGGTTTCGCTAACGAGCTGAATTAATTTATACAACGTTGAAACGGTCTTACGGCTAAACCTGGTTTTCGCACAGTTCGAACTGACGTGTGGAAACGCTGCAGTATTGTTATTTATTATTTTGAAAAAATAAATCAAAATATATATTTTTCATAGCAAAAAGTTTGAATTTACATTTTTATCGATCGTAGAAATCGTAACTAAGAATTATTTATTTTCAAGGGTTCCAAAGCGCCATAAAATTTTATTTTATTATTTATTTATTTACGTTACTGGACTTTTTACTCAAAATTTTAACAATTCAGAAATATTAGATTGTTTGGTAGAGAGTGTATATAAAAATTAATATCGAAGTCTATCGGTAAATAAAATATTATAATAATAATATTAGAAAAAAGGGAATTGTTTTTTATCTATCTATTTATAAAAAAAAAAAAAATATTGACAAAAATAATTGGATAACGGATACAAATCGTATAGATTTGTATCCGATAATCGAAGTTCCGAGAAATATATTTCATCGAAAAAAAATCGCGTGCGGATCTGGGAACGAAAATTGTCTCACCGTGAAAGTTCGACGAGAAGTTAAATCTCTTTTATTCTCACATTCCCTTCTTCAGTTGGCAACAATGAATCGATTATGTATGAAGCGCTTAGTTTCCGGTTGGAGGGTGAGAGTCAGTGGGGAAGTGGGACACGAGTGAAGAGCGTGGGTAGCGAGAGACCGAGAGGAATAAAATGCGAAAAATCTGTTCCGCGATGACCGATCAAAGTTCCCACACGCAGGGGGTAGAATGTCGAATCGATGAGTTTTCCCACAGGTGAAGCCATCTCTGAATCCCCCCTTTACCCCCGACTCGTCAGCGCGATTCGCATCCCCCGTGGACCACGAGGGCATATGCTTTACTCAATGTGTATACCATACCCCCCTCTCGGCGTATTCATCGGCTGTTTCGATCTCTCACCCCTCGTATACATCCACTGTAGCGTAATATAAATCGAGGACTTTGGTAATGTGTATATACAAGCTGTACAAGCTGAGCTATGCGCATAACTCACTGCGCTGGAAACTCGAACAGCGAGTGCCGAATAAGTTATACATTAAATGCTTAATTTGGTACTTTAATCGATCTTTTTATCCAATTAACTGACAAGCAATTGTATTCAATACATTTTTTAAATATTTTTTTTATTTAAAGAGATATTGAATTTTTAGTGAAAATCTTCACTATTTTTTCGTCTGTTATCTTTTTTTTTAAGTAATTCTTTTTCATCCATATAGATAATAAGTTCATTGTAGTTAAGGATTAATTCTTACAATTCCTCTTTTCTCCGATAGTAATAATGTGTAAGTGCTTAAAAAAAAAATGTTACCATCATTAATAGTTAAACCGACCATCCGAAGGTAATAACTAGTCAAAGGTAACTATCGGAAATATATTATCTTGAATGCCAATTTTTTTTTTTTTTTTTTTTTTTTTTTTTTTTCGGTAGTCGGTCTTTCGGGATCGATACTTTTGTCGACTATAATGCCATTCTCGCGCGCATAGATTGCCCGTGTCGTTAGCTCGCAGCCTCTCTTTTCCGATCCTTTCCCCGGGTCACGTGTACGCGCTGGTGCCGGTTGGGCTGCGCGGGGCGCGCAGTCAACTGTCATCCGCAGCACGCGATAGTCGCGTGTCCATTGTACTGGATTTCCAGCCAGTGCACAGTGTACATACTCTGCGTTCATGCGCCACGAGGCAGCTTACCCGTTGAAAATTACCGTCCTATCTTCCATTCCAGACCGGTGTATCCGTCCTTTTTCATCCGGCGACATCATAAATCTTTGCTGTTGCAACTTCGTTCATCTCGAATGCCATCCCAAAATTTAAAAGCAAATTTCGTCAATGATTGCATCGGTATTAACGATCGACTATCGAATGAACTTTGATATTAATCCGCTCCAAAAAAAAAATTAATTTACGATTCCCAAAAAAAAAAAAAAATTTTGAAATGGAGTTCATTCTGTGAGATACCGCGTAGCATTCGGAACTAACGACTCAGATTCGCAAAAGCGCCCGGGCGATTCGTATATACGAGAGAACACAGAAGAGAGTGGAAAAACAAATTGCCTCGCTAAGTGGGTAGGAAAGTTGTAACAGAGGTGGGTTTCGCGAAGAGAGGCCACAGCGATGTAGTGGGCAGCGGAGAGGAGAGATCTACGTAAGAAATGCAGAAGCGATGCATCACGAAAGAGCTCCACGACGTTGGGTAAACCGGCCGCGCTGACGCTGCGGACGCGACACACGACGAGCCTTTTCACTGACGTGTTATGCGTCTGTCTTTCCCGTCGACGTACATCAACCGGCTGCCGTGTCAGCAACTCTCCCCTTTCTCATCCTTCGTTCCCTCGCTGCTTTTTCAGACACGTTGTTATTTCTCTTCGATTTCTTCGATTCCCTTTTCCATCGTAGAACAAACGAACGAACGAGGATTTTATCCGCGAGTCACAGCGCGAGAAAACGCTCGTGAGTCGTGGTGTCTCCCTATCGAATTAAAAGTGCGAATCGATACGTTCTTTCTTCGCGAATACTTCGAACACATCGACAGAAACTGTGTGTACCTTCGAGGACCTTACCTTTTGCCTCTTTTCTTTCTCACTCTTGAATTTATCGCACTTCCCCGACCGGCAGGCACGGCGAGCCAACAGCACAGCTTATTCTCGACGAATCTTACGCACTTGAGAGAGCGAGAGGAATTACCGTCGAGTTCCCTTCCGGGTTCGCCAGTCGTCGTTGTCCATCCGACCTGAGCTCTCGACCCCTCTCGCGTTGCAAAACAACCGAACTTACGACACTTGCCGAGACAGAGAGAAATTGATCACACGAAACGGAGTCAAATGAAAATAATGACGATAACACGCGAGAGGAGACAATGTATTTATTGTTTTAAAACAGTTTAACACGTAACAATTGGTTCGAGAGAATTGAACGTTCAAACGATGCGGTATGAAAAAAAATTTAAAAAGGACCGATTAAAATTTTTAAAAAAAGGTAATCCGATACGAATTTCCGTTTAAACTGTACGAAGATTTTTTAATTGAGGCTTTAGCATCGTTTCACTTGACCCTTTTATTAGGCCGATGAGTTTTCTTTCGGCTCCAAAAAAAAAAAAAAAAATGATACTGGAACTCGAAAAGGTATCGTTGCGGCGGCGTCGAGAGATCTCTCGCCGCATGAACACAGGGGATGCAGATCCTTATGAATTATACGTCGCTTCTCGCAGACGCACAAATCTCGTCCGACATTTTTTTTTTTTTTTTTTTTTTTTTCAGGTTCCGCTCTATCACTCCCTTTGCCCCCTCTTTCATCTTTCGTTTCATGGTTTCGCTTCCACGAGGCGCACATTAGTCGGACGACTAATCTTGACCGCCCGTACCGGTGGGTAATTACCGCGGAATGAATCACTCCGCGCGCGCCACACGGCCGGGCCTCTCGCCTGTGAGTCTTTAAACCGCGTGTGCTGCCACTGCGGCGGCAGCCGCGTGGTGTTCCTTTCCAGTATATGGCGCCCTGTACACCATGTCCGGCTATCACTAAATCAACCACTTCATTCTTTTTGCCAGCCTACCGTTCATCCTTCTTCTTCTTCTTTCGTAGCTGCGGTTACAACCCTTTTCCGAGACCTTGTCGCTTCTCAAATGACGTTCCATTCTCTATTTATCGTATAATTAATTCAAAAAATCCGAGTACTCTACTCTAAATTCAAATGATGTATTGATTCGACACACCGTTTGCAAATGAAAATTTCAAATACCCTTAACAGATAAATATTAAATTGGCAATTATTTACGATATAAGAAATGCTTGGCGACAGCGAAACAGAAGGTCCCCACAGTATGTGTCGAGAAGCAGAGAGATCAGCGGCAATTGCTGACTCTCAGAAGCATCCCGATCGCCGTAAGAGTATATGGTACCCTTGCGTACGGTAGGTAGGCATTGCTATTTGTCGAGATCGTATCTGGATGGGTGTAGCGAGTTATTACAGCCAGAAGAGCAGTTTCCCCCTCGATGGAAGGTCTACATAGCGCACTCTAACAACCAGTGGATACGCTAGGATTCGTGTGCAGCGCAACTCCTTCACAGTCTTCCCTTTCATTCTTCCTCCTCATCTTCTTCGTCCTTCTGGCGGCTTATATTCTTCTCGAGTTTCCGTCCCAATGTTTCTTCCTGACTTATTCATCAATGCTTACCTTCTGCAGCATCTTTTTCCGATTCTCTCGAAGCTTTTCTCGCTTCAGTCCCTACGAATAAACAATTTCTCTAACGCCCGCCGCAAGTTCGATCGGCGCACCGAACACTCGATCTCGAGTGCGAGTAGTCATCAGCGTTTATATACACTGTAACAACAAAAAACTGAGGTATCGTGCGTGGGAGTGTACAAAATCCAGCATGGGAATCGCTTTCGCGTTAAAATGACGAAATCGTTTCATATCGAATGCATAATCCGACTTTAATATGGATATATTCGATTCTTATGAATAACGTGCTTTCGCATCGTGAATTTCGTTTGTGATTCTCGAATGCTGATATAGCGTTGAGAGAATATAACTCGTAGAAGGTTTTCAAGTGGAGACAACACATGTGTGTGTCCGACACACACACACTAACGCACTGACACACGGGAGGAACAAACAGAGAAGAAGATAAGAAATAAAAGTAGGTATACATATTCGAGTTATAAAGCAAATAGGTAAATGTATAAGCTGCCAGGGGAGTCGTACGAAGCGAGCGACGTGCCGACTATCTCGCGAGAACGTTATACGCCTCGCGACTATCCTCTCTGGCGCCACGGCGAGTACAGACCGAGAGCGAGAGAAAGAGAACGCGATCCCGTGTGCCGTTGTTGCGAATAGAAATGCTGCTGCCTGTTGCTTCTGGCCGTGCGATCGCTCCGGTAATGCCGATAATTCACCCGTAGTGCTCGGCAGAGCGAGAGCGCCTTTTCCCCGAGCAAAAGTAACACGCCTCAACCCCTCTTGCGTCTCTTTCGCGATCCTTTGCCTTCTCAATGGAAACGACAAGAGACGCCAAGACAAGAAGGCACGACTACGGACAATAATATTACCGCGAGAATGAATGGCCACTGTTCTCTCGTAGGACTGTGCGTTAATGCTGTAAGCTATTTTACAACGAGGGTATCGCGCTATTGGCCCGGAAACAAGCGAAATCGTTGCGATGGCATAACGGAGTTACGCAATTTTTTCGAGGAAAAACTTTACCGAAGAAATCCTGAAAATTGTAAAGTTTCACATCTTTTTTAGTAAAAAAAAAAGATTTCGCGTTTATTAAAAAAAAATCTTTGTAAAAAATCGTCAGGCGGACGGTACCCCTTTAATAAATTCCGACTTCTTATGAATCAAATTTTTCACTCTTCCGGCCATTTTTTCCCAATTTCCCACGATAAAAACTAAGAAAAAAAAAGTTTTACAACAAACAAGTGGATTTAGTCTCTAAAAACGATGTATTACAAAATAAGTCGCATAGATTTTCGTCTATAAAGTTTATAATTCGTCATTGCGGCCTATGAATTTTAATACATCGAAATATAGATAATCGAAGATCTCCAAACGAGAGCGAGCGAGCGGGGGAGGGAAAATAGTTAACGATTATATTTGATCGATCTCTGACCGTATTCATGCGCACTTGGATACACATGAGTGAGTATATTATACCGAGTATAATAATAGACGTAGGTTGGGGCGCAAGCTGAAGTTTGCGCCAATGGTATATACCGCCGATTATCGATACCACGGACGGCGTTATTTATTACTCCCCGTACTCTATGTGTATACCTACGTTACGATACTTGCATTCGCGAAACGTGACGGCGCGGGACACCCTCGTAAAGTGCTTCCAGTTTCTGAGTCAGTGGCGATTTTTCAGCCGAAACTCTTCGAGAATGTCGATAGCACACGGGTTCTCTATGTGGTGCGGTGCGCGGCACTCACCGCGGCGCGACGACGAGATGTGTGTAACGTGGAGGAAAACTATCGGTTAGAATAGAGAATAGTTGCTTTACCACCAGAACCGCGGCAGCTCGTGTGTGTCTACCCTCGTAGATCTTCAGCCGCGATACGTTTACAGTACAATAACTCTCGCTAATATTACTCGGATACGGTGCAATTACGTTTTCGCCTATCCTCAACTATATTCAACGATGTCGTTTGATAAAATCATCGAATCGAACCTTCATACACACAATACCTTACAGTTATATTCCGTGAGCTTTTTTTCAGCTTGTCGAGAGAATTAAGAAAAATAGATCTCGTAGACAATCGACAAAAATAAATTTACAAAAACTAAAAAAATGACGACTGAAAAATGCGTATTAAAAAAAAATTGTCCAATAAAAAAAGATGAAAAATCCGAAGATCTGAAATCTGAAGATTATCTTTAGATAAAAAATTGTTCAATTTTTATCTGAAAGGACTCGTTTTTCACTTTTCGACACATTGAAAAATGTTATCACTCCACAGCATTTGTTGCTAATTTTCGTTTGTATTGATAAATAAAGCAACACCCGTCGCATAGCGCCATCGATATGCATAGTAAGTACTCTCGGTATGGTGAAGTCGGAAAGTAAGAACAAAACGCCGCGATCAAGAGACACGTCGAGCGCAAACGACCCGAGTGACTTATGGTGTTGGCGTGCACCGATCTCGAGCAGAACCGTCGAAGTTTTGCGCGGCTCTCGCCTTTATGCCCCGACTAACGAAGCACATTTAGTAATTGTTTCGTTTCATTCGTAACACATACAGCGTTACCGGTAGACACCGCGAATGGGTTTCGGTACTTATCGCGCGGGGGAGGGCGGGGGGGAGGGGGATAAAACGCGCGTCATTATTGCTACGACATTGTAAAACACTTTTCCATTGATAGCGGGGACCTTTTAACTGCGCTGCCGAATAGACACCGTTCTTTCCTCTTATCCGCCGAACGCTCTCGCTGGTTTGAGTTCTCGCGGCTCAGTTAAGATTTTCACGGCGTGCGCCGTGACTCCATTTGGTTCGCAACGACTATGAGTTAGAAGTCTGTATGGGTGTATGTGCCTCTCTCTGAATCTCTCTTGTCGCAGGAACCGAACAACGGTTCGGAGTGAGAAAGATGAAAACTCTCTCGAGCCCATTGTTCCACGGGCGACCGGTTGGCCCCGAGAGACCGGCGCATAGGCAGACTTGAATTTATAATGCTATTAATTGGCAACGTTTCCGCCCTTATATTTCAATCTGTTTCACCTCCACCCGGTACACCAGATACAACGAGAGACGTTGCGCGTTGCTCGTTGTTGTTGACTTTTGCCGGCTTTTGCCGCACGTACGAAACTACTACCGCGCAACAACTCGAACTGTATATAGATTTTTTTTTTCTTTTTTTTTTTTTTTTTTTTCTTCTGGACTTTGGTTGGACTGACGCAACTCTCACTATCGATACTCGATATCGAAAGAGAGAGTTTTAATCCTTTTTTTTTTATCGACGATATTTTTGATTACGTACTTAAGATTGCGTACATTCCAAGTTATTTAATAATAAACAAAGTTGTAGTTAAAGCTGAAGAAATTGCTTCGAATTTCATAGGATTCGCATAGATTTCTTCTTGAAATTTACTTTCGTCTCTCCGTGACGCAAGATTCGAGATCAATCCTCGATATCTCGAAGTCTCGGGACTAAACCTTTCGATGCTCTATTTTTTTTTTTATATTATTTTATGGATATAGTTGTTGTTTTTTTCTTCTCCGGAGCTCGAGAGCCAAAGAATCGACGAAATTGGAGCGATTCGGATACTTCCTTTCGCGATTTATCTTGCACTGGGAGTATTAAGTTAAAATTTTTTTAAAAATCGCGCGTTGCAGACGGGTGTGTAAGTGTACATTCGACGAATACGAATGCCGGGGTGAAGGAGTTCGATTAACGTTAACGGCCAAGATCGATCTACTTGACTAAGATTGATTTCTCCCCCACAAAGAGTTTGGTGCGGCAGAGAGATCTCTCAAGAGAGAGAGACGCTACTGCGCACCAACGTTCGATTACCTAGCCGAGTGGCCGTAATTATACAAAGTTAATGGGCTCTCGAGCCTCGTCTGGCAGGAGCGCGAGGTAATTAAATATCTGCTATGTAGCTATGTAAGTTTTATACACACGATTCCATGGTGTTGAACTATGCGCGGGAGATTGGAATAGCACTGCTCGCGCGAACGCCAGTCCGATGGGATTATATTATCATATCTGCCGCGTATTTTTTTTTTGTTTTTTTTTTGCGATATCTCAAGCATGTTGTTCATGGCAGTTTGAATATTAATAAAACAAAAAAAGAACGCTATATGACGTGCAAATATTGATTTTTTTTTCGTGCGCGGGAGTGGCGAGGCAGGAGATTGATTGAAATAGTATACCAGGGATGTCATTAAAATCGTTAATAATCAAGTACCGTTTACTTAAACTGACCCACGACAATGATCCTTAGTAATGTTTCAAAATAAGCAATCTCGTCGATGTCGAGATTTAGTTATAGCTGTGTAATAACTGTAATTTTCGTACTCTTTGAATGTTTTGCGCTATTTTATCGGTAATGTTTTTTTTTTTTTTGAGGTTTCGTAAAAATTGGCGAGATAATAACGAGTTTTTAAGGTTAGAGGGTCTCTCGCATTTGAAACGTTATTAATAAATATTTTGCTTGTTTTCCGTTTTTTTTCTTTTTTTTTTTTTTAATTGTATTCTCTTCGAAACCTTCGGACAGATGATTTTTTTTTTTTTTTTTTCTGCACGATCCGCAGAAAAAAATGAATTATTGGTAAAATAGCGAATATCTTTGAAATTGAAAAGAAAAATGGGGAAAAATGGTGAAACTTTCGATGGTAAGCGTTGCTAATTGATGGAAAGAAGTGCGTCTATGGATTATCATATTATCTTCGTACTTTATCGCCCGAAGCGATTTCGAGCTCTAGTATTGAGCCTTCGGAGTGTTTGTTCGGGAGTATTTAGACCCGTTACCAGCGTAGACGGGAGGGGCCCTCGTGAGGATCGTTAAGTAATTCACTGTCCGACGGCGCGTGCTCGGGCTTCTCGAAATTAACACGTCCTTCTCCCGGGCATCGGGAGTGGCAAACTTTTTATTTTTTAATTCTTTATCTCTTTTCATCTCTCTTTCGCCTTTCGCTTGGTAGCGCTCGGGGATCTGGTAGGCAGAGAGTTCGTCGTCGTCGTCGTCGGACCTCGTTATGGCGAAAAGAACGTGGCGCCCGCGGATCGATCCGTAATTGGCACGTAATTGGCGTAATTATCGAACGTTCACGATCGATCCACGTTCCTCCTTTGCCTCGTACACACCGCGAATTACACTCGTTAGTTATTGCTTATTGTATGACTGACGATCGCGAGAGAAATTGAGATGACAAAAATTTATGTTCTCGAATACCATACCATATACGATAAAATAATAATCATAAAATACGATACAATACGACGAAAATATGCATAAAATTAACTAAAAATATCAAAATAAACATATCTACGTTCGTAAATATGAGAAAAAAAAAATTAGTAAAATAATTAATTTAATAATTTTTTTTTTTTTTTTTTTTTCATGAATATTGAAACAAATAAATATTCATCTATCAATGTTCATATTCATGCATTAAGCGAAATCTCGATTAAATTTCTATCGTGTCGAAACGCCTCGAAGCATCGCGCAGCCTCTTCACCGATGATTCCCCGACTCCCGCAACTGCATGTCCAATCAATTATTCTCCTGCCACACATTGCCCTCTCGCGCTTTTGTTTCTGCGAGATCGCAATAAGCGAGAATACCAGTCAAGCTTTCCGGCCGCATGAGGATATAGCGCAACAATACTCATAGCAAGCCGACTCACGACCACAAAGCGTTCACCTCGCAGAGAGGGTGGGTGGATGCGCCGGGATCGTCCGAATGCGGCGTGACGCCGCGTAATTAATTATAATAATTAGCGGCTCTCTCTCCCTCTCTCGTGTTGTTCTGCAAATGTCTTCAGGGCTCACCGGACCCGAGAGCCTAAGAAAGCGAGAGAGAGAGAGAGAGAGAGACCAGTCGACACATGGAAAACACGCGATAAGAACGACCAAACGACGCGAAGTATGAGAAAATCGAGAAGGTAAGAAGATCATGAAAGCCTTGTATATTGTAAAAAAAAAAAAGAAAAGACGAAACAAAGCGCGATATATCGATGGTTAAAGAACAGAAGGTCCCAACGCGAGTACTTTAGCATGTTAAATTGTCTCACTTACGATATTCTGTTACTAAAGCAGTAGATATATAACTCTTCGATTTAAGAGAGAAAGAGAGAGAGAGAGAGAGAGCGAAAGAAGAGGATGGAAGGAAAGTCTGTACCTAATGTGTCTGCACAGGCGGCGTGACGGAGAGCTCTCTAATTGGAGATTTCCATTGTAGTTAACCAGCTCTCCAGTGCGCCCTGTGTGTCTGTATATATGTGTCTCTGGTACCTATAAATGCAACGTATACCCGCAGCCGGAAACCGTAAACACTAATTTTTATCTTTGCTCCCTCGATTCGCGTTTGCCACACGGTTTTATAATAGTCCTGTATATAAGTCGTCTTGCAAGTTCCACTCTCGGGACCAATATACATAGTCTCATTCGAGATCGATATGTGTTCACCGATAGCGTAAGAGGCGCGTCGCGCAAAAACGTTTTGTAGTCGGTATTCCGGATCTACGGAAATGCTCTCTCGGTATTTCTTACGATGTAAATTACTTCGTTTTCAGTTCGAAAATCGAAAATATGCGCATTGGAAAGTGTGAAGACGAAAATTATCCGAAAGCTAACAGTATTCGAAAAAAATAATAATTATAATTAATAATTTTTTTTTTTTATAAATCGCGCAGAATAAAAAAAAAGTTCAGAAACGGTGTTTAAGGATAAAATTTTTTTTTGAAAAATTTCGAAAAAAAATTTTCTCAAATTTCATCGAAAGATTAATTTGAAGATCGAAATTGCGAAAGAAAATTCGGGAGAAGGATGAATAAATGCTCGTAGGAGTAATCGACGTAGTTATCGCGGCGATATTCCTACCCCCCTTCCCCTCGATGATTAATCAAGATGCCACCTTGCCGCACCAATGATGCGTAGCTGGCTTCGCGCTCGATTATACAGATAATAATTGCCGGTGCGTGTTACCAGTGCCGGTGAGAGTATTGTGGCTCGCGGGGGAGTGTATCGCATTATAACGCGGTTTCCGTGCTGACTTAGCGTGGTATTAGTATCAGCGGCTCTCTGCACTTACGGTCCATCGAGTCGAGTGTATTAGATCGCCGAGTCAACAGCACAAGCCGCCAGCTGCTGCGTAACTTATGGAGGACGTTGAGCGCTCGAACATCCTCCGGGCTCTCCGTTTTGCTCTCTGAGTATATATAACCAGTACCAATGTGCTCTGTTATGCGCGGAAGAACGCGTATCGAGCACTTACGCACGCACGTGCGACCAAATACTCACACTCGTGGTACTTATATATTCTTCGTTTTTTTTCCCCTTATTCCTTTCTCGATGCTTACGTTCCTCTTTCGCGTTGATTCTAATCTCGAGAAGGTAACGCCGAGAAGACACACCCCGTGCCTCGGGGGCTCTGTTGCGCCGACACGTGAACGTGCGCAAGTGTAGTAGTAATGTTAAGGGATATAAAAAAAAATCTCTTGGCGAAGTTTTTTTTTTTTTTTTTTTTTTTTTTTTTTTTCAAATTTACATTATATTTATTTTTTTTTTCTTCATTTTATTCGATAATAAAAAAATATCGCTATAAAAAAAACGTTTATTCGATTACCTTTTCCGGACTCGAGTACAGAATATAATCGATCATCCTAATCGCGTTTCCCGCGGATCAAATACTGCCCCTTCAGACTCAGAGTCTGCAACTGTTGTTAATCCTTCGTCGCGTTGGGTGTCTATGTAATCACAACGCATAAACCGGACGGCTGGTATACTAATATACAATGTGCGTGCGTGTCTCGGGTTCTCGCTCTCCTCGGCGAGAAACGCATTGTTCGATAATACTCCGGCGCGTTACAGGGCGGCTTTTAAATCCTTCGCGGAGTCTCTCTTCGCTCTCTCGCGATTATTTTTCATATAGGGGATATATAGAGAGAGATATAATACATTCCCAGACGGACGACGCTGTGGGGCTGGCGCCCGCCTCTATCACCCACCGACCGAGCGTTATAGGACTTTTGCCACGCAGGAGACTCGCTCGCTGCCGCAACCAACGATGTCTCGACTTCCCGAGAGAGCTTCGATCTGAGACTTATCAGCGACAGACCGGCAGTGCAAAATCGCATTGTCACAGTCAATTCGTACATTCAATTCTCTCACAATGCGTTCGAACGATTTTTTTAAACTTTTTCATTTTTTTTTTTCGTGAAAATCTTTTTCGTTGATTTCTCTGGACGGCGCACAGACGTACGACAGTAGATTAAGAAGTAAGTTTTGCCGCAATCGTTGCGTGTCGCAAGAGCTTTTGTATATCGATAGTCTAAGACTGAAACACCGTATGGACCATAGGATTATAGACGATGATTTCATTTCATTTGTACTTCCGACTATTTCTCGGGCAAATGGTGGGAATAAAAAAAAAATGGCGGAAATGAAAAAAAAATGTGTTAAAGAACGAATAATTCACATATTATAGTCGGGCGATTTAGGGAGATTTTTTTTTTTATGTTTTTTTTTGTTAATCTAATTTGTTTATTAAACAATTTTTTCTGTTGGGATTTATCGAATTTTTGAATAGTTATTTTTCAACAAATCGATATCCAAGAATTTATTTGTTTAGCGAAAAAATGTAAAAAAAAAAAAATTAATCACTAGCTATCAGAGTTCAAATGCAGCGTTATCGTTTCGTCTTTTCGCGCAATCGCTGATCGATTGTTTTCAACAACATCGCAACAATAATGACCGCTAGTGTCCCGATGTGGGCGTTACATTGTTTTTATACGTTTATACTTTCAAACTTCGGCCACAGTTTGCAAACGAAGAGACCGTGAACTTTTGCTTGCGAGACACTATCTCGCGGAAATCCCATTCTCGCCCTTTCGCACGGGGGTGGAGACCGCGCGCGCGCGCGAGAGTTCAGAGGCGTTAAGTTCTCAATCCGCCGTTCGAATCGCGGACTCGTGAGGCTTGTTGCGTCACGAATTCGCACGCACAATGGACTAACAGTTCGTTGCGACACGTGCGATATTGAGACCGCGTTATATTTCTAGATCGCCGGGTCGATATTCGAAAGCTATACAAATAAGTACAACCCGTTCAATTATTTCGTAATAAATATTAAACAAACACGTAAAACACACATCGCGTAAAAATAATTATATTTATAATAATTTTTAACCCTCGAATTCGCAATTTTCCTCGTTCTCCAGTATTTGATATTTATTTATTTTTAATTTGATTATTTCTCCATTTTATCGACGCGTGCGTTCGAAAGAGTTGTCCAAATTATCTAAATTAAATTAATGATCTGAAATTAAATTAAATTGATTAAATTTAAAAAATTTAATTTATAATCATTTTATCCCTCGAGTTAACAATTTTCTGCGTTCTCTAATATGTATTAGATATTTATTTATTTTTTTATGTAATTATTTACTGCATTATTATTAACGCGTGCGTTCGAAAAAGTTGCGCGTGTTTTCTGTTTCTCCCTATATATTTCCGTCCAGAATAGATTGCAACTTCGCTGCACAGACCGAAACGAGAAAGCCGGGGTTACTAGTTCCTCGCGGGATTAACGAGCAATTTGCTGTGGCCACGAGGCGCTCGGGGTACACGCCTGCCGCGCGCACGTAGAGACGGTACCTAACGAATGATAATAATGGTAACTAATGGTCCTCCGTACAGTCCGCGCGGGGCCGCCTTACTTCTCGCAGCTATATTAAAATTACGACGGGGAAAAGGATACATAACGGAGTCTCGTGAGCATCGAGAGCATTGAGAGCCCCTCTTCTAAGACACGCTTCTCATTGAAGAAAAAAAAAAATATACAAAATAAACAAATTAATAAAGCAATAAATAATAAAGTCATTCTGCCCTTTTCTTTTCACAATATTTCCGAGGAAAAAAAAAAAAAAAAAAAAAAACATCGTTAAACAAGCCACGCGACTTCTGCATTCACCGCAAAGTTATCTCCTCGTCCTTATTAAACCTCGAAGCATCGGGGCGGAGGCCGTAGACTGTACCGCGCCCCTGTACCTCGTCCGTTCCCGTAATAAAGTTAGGTATTTATACACCGGGCGTACACTGTAATTGGCCGAGCAAAACTCATGGGATATAACCTCAGTAGCGGCATCGCTGGTGTATCGGAGGGCTTATATACAAGTAAATATATAGAGGTGGCCGGAGTCGATCTCTCGCCCGGTAGGCGAGATGCATACCTACAAGTGTAATCCATTAAGATGCGCCCACTTTGTTTCCTGTCGGTACGAAACGATCCTGTGTCCCGAGCGCGAGGACGAGGATTCACCGACGTCCTCGTACTATTATTGCGCGTGTACTTACGGCAGTGAAGAAGAGACCAAAGGAGAAGCTTCGGGCTGATTCTCTTGCCTGATCCTCTCTGTGTGTTCGAAACATCTTCACGATGTTCGAAACGATACAGCTGGCAGTGCTGTACAGTTCGCTGAGCTACCGTTTCACAAGATCGGCAACAAGCAAACGCAGAAGCTATTTCGCACGCGTTTCTTGTTGCTTCTGCTCGTTTTTTTCTTTTTTTTTTTTTTCTTTCGTATCTCAAGAGCTACTCGCCAGCTTGTTGCCTCCGCCCGTACGCAGCGAGATTCTCGCGAGTAACGAGCATCGCTCGATGCGTGTAGCTGGAAGATATAGTAGTTTGTGCGCTCCAACAGTAGTAACAGTATACTAAATGCTCGATATAAAGGTGTACGTATTAGATCGAACGATCCGCGGTGTATTGCCTCGAGGATATTCGATCCTGAGTTGCATCGCGGGCAAAGGATACCGTACGACGTCATGGAGAGTATACGGTGGATGCGTAAATCAGGTGGCGCCGCCATGTTACCCGTAAACTCGCGAAGAGAAATTCATGAGAGGACACCATTTTTATTTTTTTTTTCGCTTAAAAACAAATCGCATTGAGTTCGTTCAACGAAGACAGTGATTCGCATGATTGCAATCAATGTTGATCTGGTATTTCAATGAAATCAAAATTTGATGGACTTTTGCGACTTTAAACATTTTTTTTTTTTTTGGCGCATTTTATTGGTAAATTTACAAGCGAAGGGTTTCAAATCAATTGCAAAGTAACACGCATTACTGAGAAACGAGGATGGAAAAAAAAAATCGACATTTTGTTTTTAATTTATAATCTGTAATCATCAATTTGGAGTAATTTCGGGAATTTTTTCACAATTTTTTTAACATATTTTGTCACTGTTAGAAAATAATGAAAAAAAAATGGAAAATATTTTTGACACGTTTTTACTCTACGAGCGATGTAATCCAAATTCGGTACTAACTTCACAAAGTTCTTAAAAAAGATAAAGCGCAGCGCTTTCACGAAGTAGCGTTTGGAAAGCGGCGTTGAGAGAAAATGTATATCTAGAGTCGCAGCCGAATTTCGGCTTACGTAACACGAACATCTCGAACTTTGCCATACGAAGCTGTAAATTATATCGACATGAAGAAAGTAGCGAGGAAAAAAAAACGGAGAGAGAAGAGAAAGCGAAGAAGAAGAAGAATAGGCGTGGATCCCATTGTAACGCGTGGGTTAAAGAGAAGCGCGCTTCGTGTCTCATCGTTTCTTTGCTTTGCATGTGTGACTGCAAACGCGTGGCGCGAAGTTCAACCTACGTACGTTGTGCAGTGGATGCACACACTTCGGGGTGCAACTGAGCGCAACGAGAGCGCGCGCGCGCGCGGTAACGGAGGCGCGAGTCACGGCAAATCGACGGCTGGGTATGCACCCGTGGATTGCCCGGGCATGAAGTCCCGCGCGACGTCGACGACGGTGGCGACTTGGCTTGTATAGCAGCCGAGAACGCGGCGTGTTGGCTCAATGTGTCACTGGCAAAGACTCGTCCGCGGAGTCGTTTCGCTTGCGCGTTTATAACTTACATGCTCTCGGGTGCTGTGTGCTTCGCGAGAGCTGCCGGAGTTTCGCAAGCGGCTGTCTGGTACACTCAGACAGCGACTCGCCGTAATCAATTGTTTCTGCTCTGGCGTCCAGTCACCTCGACTCTCAGCTGACTTGCTTGGGTGTCTCTCGGATCTTACGTATGTGTATATGCATTAAGCAGCGCGATATACAAGCAGTTAACCATAGACAATTTCCATTCACTGTTCGAACGACGCAGAGCGATCTCTTACACATTCCGCATATGTTGCATTCTTTTCTCGATCTTTCCATTGCGGTGCTTCAATGAAAATAAAATAATGGAAAGAAAAAAAAAGTTTGCGGACGTCAGTCTGTAGTGCGTTAAAAACTGAACAGATTTTGTCTTTGGAAAATCTTTCTACGAGGCATAGATCTCCAGTTACGAGAGCTTAAAGCTTTGGGTCAATGAGGGCGCTGGAAAAGCTGCAACTTCATGCAACAGCCTCATTGGCTGCGCTTCGTCGCTCAATATCTCCGGAACTACGAATTCTAGACAAAAATTTCAAAGGACATTATTTCATCAATATTCGATCTCCGATACGAAGCCACACATTTTTTTATCATTCCTCTTATCTCAATATTTCGCTGAGAAAAATTCATATTTAATAACTTTGAAAAAAAAAATGAACAAATTAGCGCCTTCATCTAGGAGTTCGATTCGATCGAATTTCCATACAATCGGAACGAAAAAAAATGGGTTTTCAATGAGACGTTGGTGCATCTTAATGGAACGAGTGGGCCGAGAAGATAATATTACAAGTAACTCACGAAGCTTCGTATGATGTACTACAGAAAATAATTAGAGCATTTGTCGGTGTAGTCGGGGGATGACTTGCGCTCGGAGCGGATACGAAAATTTTACGAGATCGAGAACGCGCGCGCGGCGTATATAGATGGAATAAATATATAGGTGAGGTTATGAGCGAAAGAGGGCAACGCCCAATGAATGGCGCAGGCGGCTCTCTTGCGCGAGGTCCGGACGCGGCGCAATGCATGTATCACGATATAGTATATCGAAGATCGGGGTATAAGTATCTCTACTAATATACGTGATATTACTGGTACTATGTATACCCATGTGCTCGGTTACTTGGACACATAAGAAAGAGCGCGCGGTACACGGGGGCTTTCACGAAGAAATATCCGGCGACGTGGCCGAAGACGAAGGTTGGTCAGGAAAAAAAAAAAAGAAAAAAAAAACGCAGGAAAAGACGACGCGCCGGTTCGTATTAACTGTAACTCGTAAGCAGTGCATGCGAACTCGGTTCATGCATATGGCGCATGCAAGTAGGTAGGTAGGCTATATACCTCCCGAGCAGCAGCAACAGCACGCGGCGCACTCGTCTTCTGCGGTCTCTTCTTGGACGACGCTCTTCTCAGAGCGTTGGTCCATTTTCTTTGCCGCTTTGGCTACACGTAGATTATATTACCATTATTACCCTGCACCCGCGCGCGTGCATTAACATGAGGGAGATGTTATTTAAATAAAGTCCAGTAGAACGATAAGAACAAGAAGAAACCACAGCGAAGAGAAGCCTTCGCGGAACACCCATGAAGCGAAAGATGTAGATCTTTCGCCTCGAACTGGAAGCCATATAGGAAGCTTATAATATCTCCTTCGCAAATCAGATTGCTTTCCTCGCGCTATCTAACGATTGTAAATTCACCCGAAGGATCAGGAAGCTATATAGGATACGGAGTGTAACACACTCCTTGTGCGTGCGCGCGTCCCAACGATACGCGATGGAGAAATAACAAATAAATCTATTTTCAAACGGAAAAAATCTATCCTCGATCAGATTTTCATCAAATTTATCGCAACCCTGTATTCATCGAGTTATCACTCGAAACCATTATTTTTCATCTCGTTTTAAATCGGTAAATTGATACGGAACATGCGAGAAACATGTTTGACGAGGTGCTATTGCCAATTGGAAAATACTAAATGAATTAGAGGTTTGAGAAGCTTAATGATATGGATGTTGCGTCCTCTTCATGGGTTTAATCTCTATCTTGCGAATCAATTATAATGTAAGTAGAGCATTCATTTTTGTCCATCAACGCGCAGGCAGCGAGAGGAACGAAGTTTCACTCTCATCGTTCGCCATACTTCGGCGTCGAGTTTGCGACTAAAGTTTCAGCACGGAGTGTTGAACGCTCGGTGCATTTTGCAGGTTAAGCCGCTGCCGCCCTCGCGCGAAGCAGGTTCTCTGCGTTTCTTTTTTGGAAGATTAAGGTGGAGAACGCGTAGCAGGTTTACGGGCAGTCGACTAACGTAAGTTGAAAGGTAGCGAGTGCCACGACTCGGTCGAACGTAACGAAAGTACCCACGCGCCATAAAATACCCACGCATTGCAAAAAAAAAAAAAAAAAAATACACATTCCGGAAGCAAGATTCGGTAGCTTTAGTGGGATATTCGGGGCGTGGATAAGGAAGGAAGCTATACGCAGTCGGGAAACCGAGCAGAAACCTTGCGCAGGTAAGAAAATGATATTATTTTTCGACAGATAGTTCACGTCTTTGCCGCACTTTACGTCCGATGATTTTTGGCGGTACTGGGATCTCGAGACTTTTCCTGATAATGGCTTACGGAGAATTTAAATTGTACATTTTCGAGTTTTTTTTTTTTTTTTTTTTTTTTAGAGTAATGAGAATGAAATTATTGGCAATTGGCAACAATAGACGAAAATAAAAATCGATTTATGTTATGCTGATTTTTAATTATGCCGTTAATTATTCGTTATTCATTATTTAGTTTTTTCTTGAATTTCATACAAATTTTTTAAATAATTTGCATCGGGATGGAAAAGAAAAGTATCTCACGGTCTCGAGAAAACGATTTTTCACAGTCACCACTGTGAGAGTGTTTTTCGGAAAATCATTGTGAAAAAAACTCACGATCGAGGATCGAATGAGAATATAATGGGGTTTCGTAAAGATCACATCGGGAGATAATGATCGCGCGTACATCGTAGAATGGGTGTTATGATTGATTTATCGTAAGAAAATTATTGACTTACAAATTATTGTGATCTTGGTGCTCCGATCTTGCGGGTTATGCGTACTACGCTGGCCGAGTCGTATACAAAGGCAAACCGATCTATCGGTAGGAACGATCGACCGACGGTCAGCACAGTGGCTCGGGAACATATCGAGAGTCAGAGAGAGAGTGAGATGAGATCTCCTCGAGAGATTCGATTGCGAGGCTAGACGGTAGATCTCGTAATTGGGTTGTGCTCGTGGTGTCTTTTGCTGTGTCCGATTGGTCAATGATGAATGATGCGTACGCGTCTATAACGCCTCGATAATAGGAATCAAAGCAAACAAGTTTCTTTTTTCAGATTTTTTTTCGGACCAAGAGACGTGTTTTTTAAAATAAATTCCCACTAAATAAAAATTACAATATCTAAATGTTGTTTGAGGAAAGTTTCTACTGAAGTAGTCGAGCGAATTGTTTCGATTTTTTTTTTTTTTCGCGAGATAACGAAGAGTATATGGAATGAGCCGCCAGAGCGTCGCCAGATCCACATCGAGCCGATGTGTCGTACGGAGGTACGAGGTATATGTTACATGCGATAGCCTATAGGTAACGTGGGGGAGTCAATGGCGGTCAATGGCACGAGCTGTTGCTCGGGAGCCTCGAGGGAGATCAGGTCCACACACCGGGAGCAACATCTCACCGGCTGCTGTGGCGCATAGCGGCCGCCCTCCCGGCACCTGGACCGGACTTGACTCGTTGTTCAATCCTTGAGGCGCGCGTACATACATACATATATGTATTATACATATAAAGATTTCATAGCTATAGATACGCTGTACACAATACCGTTAACTCGCCTTCGTCGTTGAAGCTTCTGAATACGTAATCCGAGCGCTGATAAGATTCGAAAGACGAATCTTATCTAATGCATTCGGATATGCGGCGCGTAGTGTTACGGTTAAATAAGCAATAACCAAAAAAATGTTACGGCATTGATCCCCGTCGAGGCGAAACCAAGTGGCGCCTAAGATTATCAAAAATCGCCATTCAATCACTTATTGACCAATTTTTCTTACTAACTTTTTTCTCGAGTGACTGTTGCTTAATTTTAATTTTCTTTGCGTGTTTTTTTTTTTTTTTTTTTTTTTTTTTTTTTTTTACGAGAGAATGTTGATCGGCGTCTAGAGATACGAAGTATATTCCATTTAAAGAAGAAGCTTAAAACAAATGAGTGACACGACGTTTTCGAAGCGTAACAGAAAACTCCGTAGTTGCAATGGCGTCGCTGGCTTCGGGTAGAGTGACGAAGTGCTGCCATCAGCAAAGTGGCGATAGGCCCACAATAACACGAGTAATTTTTCACTCAGAACCGAGTGAAAGGGTTCTTCGAATGCTTTCGATTTGTTCGAAAGAGAAAAGAGGCATCTCTCTCTCTTTCTCTCTCTCCGTTCTTCGCCTCGACGAAAAACGATGATAATAGAATTTCGTGTCGTGTCGAGCGAAGAGACTCTGATGGCAGAGCCGAGTAGCAGCAGCTACAGCAGTCAGGCAGCAGCCAGTTTATCGGTGTCTCGTAATCGATTCATCTGGTACTTGTGTTGAAACTTCTGTCGGGACTCTCCGGCGCACATGGATTCATAAATTCGTGCCTTGTGATGTACGGAAAAAAATAAATGTACGAGAATGTGTACGCCGGTTGTACGAAGTATGTATACCGTATATATATGCGTAGTACGAGACTCCAACGAAGGGGAAAGTTTGACGCAGGGCCCGTGGCTCGCGGGAGTACGTCAGAGCGTTTTACAGGGTCCTGCCGCTGAGTTTCGTGTGCATTACTGATTTTATCGTCGAATCAGAGATGAAACCCGCTATCACGATAAAGTTTTGTCCATTTTTCATTCGCCGCTGATTCAACGTCGGTCAATTGTATTTCCATTCGACGATCGGACGCGATTACGAATTCCCGCGGCAAACATCGCGATACCCGCAGTGAATACTATTAATGATCACTGTCTGCATCCTCTGACGGATTGTGACATTGGAAGTCATTTCTCTCGCCTCGATTGAATTTTAGTGTCACGGAATTGTCGGATTCAATTCAGTGTCGTGTTTGCATCGATTCAATATTTTTCGAATTTTTTTTAAAGAGATTTAAATAACAAAAAAACATCGCAATCAAAGATCGATCGATTATCATTGCGGAACGCCTGACGGCATCTCATGCCATTTTTTTATACATCACATCAAACAAAAATGATTAATTAATCGAATCTAATGATTATTTTATGGCAAAACTACATTGGAGTTTTCTTCACTATTGTTAATTTTTATTAAAATTAATTAATGATAATCAATATTTATAATAATTACATTATTATTAAACACTCGAGCAATAGCCCCTCCAACTCCCCTCTGTATGTTAATTCAATGGCAATATTTCCTCACAAAGGTAAGGGAATTAAAAGCCAAAATGAAGATCCCGTTGATCGTACGACATTCAAACTTTTATTCCCTCTCCGCTCTGCCGTTCTGCACCTTAAAAAAAAAAAAAAGATTCTAAGAGATGCCGTGCAGCTGGTGGATATGCGATGGCACGCTTCCGAGAGCTTCTTCGGCACAGTCGCGACTGACGATGCAAAAAATATTCCGATGTCGATGCTGCTACCCGAAGGAAGCGTATACCTTTCATTCTCGCATCCAGGAATCATTGTCCCGCGAACTTTTCAACCGCGAGGGGTTTAGATATTAGAGAAGAAAATGAATACAGAGACCAGCGCGCGCGAGACATGTGATTCCTGCACCTGAAGCCCCCTTCGTAGTCGCGCGACCCATGCCTACGACTATAAACTCCGCCATTTTTACTCTTATTTTTTTTTTTTTTTTTTTTTTTCAATAGTCTATGTTGACGCTATCCCGTTGCTCCGACAGCCTCCCCGATCTACAGAGCTAAGATCCTTCCTTGATTCGAAGAAGTCCTCGCGCGCCCCAAGGAAAATCTCGGTATAGCATATATATCCCTCCGATCTTTTCATTCTAAAAGGACCTTTCGCTATTCTGTGTCTGTGTGCCGGATTCGTCTGTGGAACCTTACGTCCGAAGAATAAAAAATATCGTATATATATACCTCTCTACCTGTGCGGAGATCCGAGAGGATTCCGGTAGCCCCAGCGCGTTGTCGTCAAAGACGCAACCCTGGTATGGACCAACATCCATACACACGTAAGAAGAATCAGTTAGAAGAAGGAGATCCCCATTCAAGTTCATAGCTTTTCGTCTCTCGTGCGCTCGCGCTGCATGCAGGCATTTCGTGAACAGCGAGGAGGAACATACGACAATGAGATCGAGGAACCGAGAATAAGGAGAGAAGGTACCTGTACCACCCGGAGTCGCTTCGCTCACGGCGAGACTCTCGTTTCTGCTCTCCAACTCACCTATACACGCGGTATTATGTCGCTAGCGCTAAGGTAAAAGGTTAGTACGACTGAAAGATTCGGCAACGAGGCAAGGAACACCTGCGCTTTGAAGACTTTTCGATTCTTATGGCTTCGGTACTCCTACTTATCCTTATATTCACGTTCAGTACGTATGTGGGTCGATTTTTTTTTCATTAGAAGAAAATTTTTATAATTTTCCGAAACGTAAACAAATCAGTTTTTAGTATGTTAAAAAAAAAAAAAAAATCTTTTAACGGTAACCGGAAATTCACCCAACGGTAACCTTCCGCGTCACGAGGAAAACATAAAAAGGGGCAACTTTTTTTTTTTTCACGTTTGAAAAATCTACGATCTATAAAAAAAAACGTGTAAATCTCTTTCGTACATAGTGCCGTATACCGGTGCATGGGTGTTGCCCATGACGAAAGCGGTAGCGTCAATGAGGAACGCCCATAGCGTCGGTCGGTGCGGTGACATTAACTAAATCTGAACAAACACACCCCGGTGAAGAAGCGGATAGGAACACTATGTGGGCCTCGGGCAGCTGGAGAAACCTTCTACTGCACCCGGGCGCTCGATCTATGTATGAACTTTTAGCTCCTCCGGTAAAACTTCGTAAAAAAATAACAAAAAAAACGTAAAAAAAAAAATTAAAGACGAAATTCCAGAGATGCAGGTCGAAAAACGGTACACGAGGGTAGATTGTGTTTTAAACGAAAAATCTCCAATGAGAGAGACGAGAGCCTCGCGTGCTCGATCTTTTTTTTTTTTTTTTTTTTTTTATGGATCTCGATGAAAATCTTCGGGTAACCAATGCTGATATTGTCAGAGCCGAAGTAGTCCCAGGAAAACCTGATCTCGAACCCGAACTCGATATCCACGCGGAAGCGGTATCGTGTCCGCGCCGTTTTATAAATCCAAATAGACCGGTACAGAATCTCTCTCTTGCTTACAATACAGAGCCATACAGGAAGATCTACTGTACTGGAATTAAACTGGTTTCTCTATATGTATATATATGGTTATCATTGAGAGACAAGAGGATACACATATACGTAACAACGAGTTTTCGAATTTATGTTTCGTGTGTATTAAAAAAAAAAAAAATGTCGCGAAATGATATTATCGGGACAAACGGGGTTTGATCGATTTCGATATATCGAATCTCGATCAGATCGTTCTTATTTTTTTTTAATCGTTTTTTCTCGAGATTACAGTCGGAGCAATTTAATCGACTATTTATGTCTTAATATAATCGCTCAATAAAGAGTGTATACAAGGAATATCTTTTTTTTTCGGTATCTATTGACGGTTTTTTCTTTTAAGGCAAAACAATAGCAGCTCTCAGTATACATAACTTCAAATAAAAAAAATCTTATTGTTTCGAAAGGTTAAAATGAAAAAAAAAAAAATGTATTGAGTTTTTATCGTGTTTTGAACCATTTTTAAAAATATTTATCGATTTAATTGCCGGATTAAAATATCACGAAGTAATATTTTATTATTTCACGACACTCCGGTCTCCAGTTTAACGAGTGATGAAAATTCTTGAAATTTTACCCGCAAACGCAAACATTTTATGAAAAATAATACTCGAATATACGCTTTAGCATTTCAGCTCTCTGAGCAAAAAAAAAAAAAAACGTAGGAAACGGAAAAATAAAAATATCATGAAGATAGAAGATAAACACTGAGAGGACGGTATATGCAAAATTCAAACCGCAGTGTACATCGCGCGAGGTATCGGATTGCCGTTACGAAGCCGATATACTCGGGGCACGAGCTTCTCGTCTCTTGTCCGGCTATATCTGCTTCTCTTCTCGTTTGACGCTACGTCAGCGGGAACGCGCGGGTCGGTACGACATGAACGAGAACGTCTCCGTGCGCGGATGACGCTAATACTATCGGCCGTAGTCCATCAGGATTATAAAAGCGCGCGACGGCCGCCTCTCTTTTCTCTGCGGTGCTCTTGTTGCGTAATATTGTAACGCGCGTTGCGGAAAGAGAAAAAAAAAAAAAACAAGTTACCGGCAAATGAAGTGCGCGGCGTGATATTCAGGATGGACGAAACGGCGTCGACGCGCCGCCACCACCGCGCGCCGGTTCTCGAACGCCTTGATCTTTCAAGCGGAGTTCACGGTCAACAAGATCAACTGCATGCCCCTGCTGATCGAGTGCTAAAGCCACGGATAGCTAGTTTGCAAGATCGTTGAGCATTGCCGCGCAAAACGTTTTGTACCGATTACCGACGTGAGGGATTCCTCTCTCTCCCTCTCTCTCTCTCTCATCATGCTTGGCCTCGATGGACATCGCAGATCGATCGATTTCTCAATCGGGATATCTACCGACAAAGAAATCCCGAAGATATCGAATAGGGAATTCAATTTTTTTACATCCACCAAAACTTCTAATCGTCATTACACACTACAGCTTTACCAAGTGAGAAATGATAATAATAATTTCAAAATAAAAAATTTACAAAAAAAAAAAAAAAATTTAATAAAAAAAATGCATTCAATTTAATTATAACTCAAATTTTTGTTATACATTAATCGTACGTAAAATTACATAAAATAGAAAAATGTATTGACTAATTATTATTATTATTATCACAATTAAATTATTGCATATATTTTTTTGAACGATATTCCAATTTAGTATTAATGCATTTCGGCGAAACTTATTCTCATCGAAGGGTTCACTGTGGCCACCGGCGGTAAATTATTCGAAAAGAATGACAAATAATTAATGAAACTCTCATATTTATTCCTTCGTTGTCGGGTTCATTCATGAAGATTAACGGGGAAAGAAGTTGGGGAAGAAAGGGGAGGGGCGGGGGGGGGGGCTCGAGGGCGAAAGATGAACGAGGGAGAGAGAGAAAATTTCATCACCACATAGCGGCACTGCTCGCTCGCGCGAGCGACTAGAAAGAGACCAGGTGCTCGATCGGGGCGCGTGTCCAGGTTGTGGGGCCCAAGGGGGCAGGTGGGCCCCCTGCGCATTGTCAATCTCTGCTTCTCCTGCCTTTCTGTACCTACTATATATCCATATAGTATACATACATATAGATTTTCGTATATATGTATATATGTACCCCTATATGTATACCTTCCGAATGGAGAGCGTCTGCGTGTGTTCCGCTCGACGAGATTTTTTTATTTTTTATTTCCCCCTCTTTTTTCAACTTCATTCTTTCGTTCCGTCTTCGTTTTATGCCCGCTTCGCGCGATACTCGCTTTACCTGTATGCGCGAGTTCGCTGACGAGAACCTCGCAGGACCCGACGAACCGGAGGGGAGGGATGTATCGCCCGGTAACATAATGAGGATGTATGGCGGCGCATTCGAGGGTTGACGGAACTCTCTCTCTCTCTCTCTATTTCTCTCTGTTTCTCTCACATGTTCTATTTCATGTATTCTTCGTCCCTTTTTATTTTTTTCTCTTTCTCCTTTCTTTCTTTCGTACGTAGTTGCGAGATCGTATATATTGGTACAGTGTGCACAGGAGTACGGAGCGGGGGGAGGGGTATAACAGTGCGCACGTATACAAGAACCAGAAGCAACCTCGACTCACCTAGTCGAACTCGAAGTCTATTGTATGCGCGAAAGGCAGGTGATGAGAACGGTTGAACCAGGCGCGACTCTACGCGACGGTTCTCAATTCACAGAGATTCTATTTTCCTTCGTGTTCCGTGTCCTGTCGCATTAAGATATCGCGCAGCATCTCCGCTGTGATAAATTTCGATATTTAGAGATAAATCACAAAAAAATAACCTCCGTTACTTTTTTTTCACGCGCTCTTCGTCCGTGATTTCTTTAATTGTATGAACCGGTGGTTTCGATTACTCTTATTCAACTATGCATACCTCGTGAGTACTCAACTCATGCTGTAGAGTTATCTTCTTATTAATAAAATAGTTACGTAATTTTTTTTTGGGAATATTGTTATTTGTGCATCGATTCCACGCTGCCGAAGTGGATGAAAGAAAACAATAAATAATTTAAAAAAATTTAATTTGAGTTTAATATTCCGATAAAATTTCGAACACGAGATCGCGCCGAATGATTTTGTGATCGATAAATCGCGATTTAAAGTTCAATTGAATATCTCGATATCTTGAGGTCGAAATTACGATCGAAAACACGAGCCTATGGGATGATAATGGAAATTTCGATTTATAGATCTTTTTTTCTTTATAAATTCATTGAGAACCATCGTCGGGTGAGCGGTATGTCTGAATATGGGAGTTGCACCATTGCTGTATGGTACGCAGCGTGCAAAATCCCCTTGGAATGGGGGGGTTAAGAGCATAGAGGGGACACAGAGAGAGCACCCGCGTTCTCTGCGTAGCATAGAGCATCGATACTCGAGGAGGGCACGTGCCATCAGCTGTCTCCGCTGGACCACAGCTGGCGAGAAGGTGCATCGGTACACAATGGGTATAGGTACGCGCGCGATATCCACAGCGTACAGAGCGGGAGTTACAGCGGAGATCTCCTTCTCGGCATCATCAGTAGCAGCAAATCGTCTTTTGCGGCTTTCCTGGGCCTTCGAGAGACAGAGCGAAAGAGCGAGAGAGAGAAAGGGATGCTGCAGTTGCGCATGTCGATGCACCACAACGCCGGCGACATTGTACATCTCAATGTCCGGTGCGTAAGCGTACCAAAGACGTACACCGTTCAACAAGAAACTCGGCGTTTCTCTTTAAAAGGATTTAAACGATAATGCCACCGGAAGCGTAACAGAACTTTTAAGCTTATCTCGAAGCCATAAATCGGCTACAAACAAAATAAACAAAATATAATGTCGATTCTCCGATTCTACCGAAATAAATAAATATATACCGTAATTATAATAAATTTTTACCATTTTTATAATTTTTTTTTTTTTTTTTTTTTTTTTTCGTGCCATAATATCCAACACTCTCACTATCGGCGGCGGGGGTTATTGTGGCAAAATCGCGAGATAAATTGTATTATCTCCAAACCGGGTTACACACATGATCAGCGGGAGTCTAGATGAAGCCGGACATCATATAGTATATATAGAGTACAGAGGTACGCGCGTACCATGCGGTCTCTCTGGTAGGTACAGAGCGTAGAGAACAAGAGCAACGAACACGCATTTGAGATCCGTTGAGTTTAATCTCATTGGCCACGGGGGCTGCAGCAGCAGCAGTGGCAGCAGAGATCGGACGTTATACCTCGCGTTGTACGCGGTAGCGTATATGTATATCACTGATCCGTTGAGTTGATCTCGCCGGTAGTTCCCCATACCCATTGGTATACGCGGTACCAGAGAGCTTCCGCAAGAAACAAACCACCGTACCGCCGCCATTGTCCGCGGGACAAGTCAGATTTACTGCGTTTTCTCGGATTTACGATTTTCGTCGCGGCTATCGTAACTCCTGAAGCGAGGAGAGAGAAAAAGAGAATCATCGCGTGTGTACAACAGCGAAGAAAACAGTACAGTCGCGAAGGAACAGGCGTACGGAACACCAAACGCGTTCTCTGTGTCCAGAAGTATAAAAACGCGGTGGGCGGCTTATATTCTATACTTCGTGGATGTAATGCATTGTACTAGTGTATTATTACTATACATCCTCGCATGGGGATCACCTTTGTCAGAGGTACCAACACCGTATTTATATCATCTCGCGCTTTTGCTTTGTTACCAAAGCTTCCACACACGCGATCCGTGTGACTAATAATTTTCATCGTTTTTCACAGCTGTGTATATACATATTGTACGTGTTACCGGGGTATAAATACAGAGACGACAGGCTGACTAAATTGGGACGGAGAAAGGTTTTGATTCAGTGCGCCGCGAAGACTAATAGCTTGTGTAGCTTAAGCACTCACAACTCTGATTTTTATCGTAAATTATCGACATTTTAGTGACGTCATTTTTTGTTATTTTTCGAGATCCGGAAGCTGCGCTCGAATGAGTGCTCAATACAAAAAAAATCATAGAAATATCGCATTCGAAATTTTTCGAATTTTTGCGAATTTTTGCGACAGAAGTTCGTAAATTTTTTTTTTTTTTTTTTTTTCGTTGTATTTCGATGGCAAACGAAAGTTTTTTAAAATTCATTATGAATGTAACGTGTTTTTCGCGTTTCTATCAATTTTGCTACTGCAATACGGTCGGTGGGATGGAATTGGGATGACGTCCGCGTAGTAGCGAGTACGTGCTTCTCGTCGTTGTTAACAATCTCGTGAGTGCCGGATGACCCGGCACGCTTGACCACGATCGATCATAAATGTAGAGTATATATATCTCTCGCAGACCCCGTAGTACTTTTGCTCTCGACGCGCCTCTCCATCATAATCCCGAACGTGAATCGTTTGCCTAACAGGTCGCCAACACCTCTCTAATCGCTCGTAGATCGCCTTTGTACACCGGTAACCCATATCGAGTGAGACCCATTCACGTCAAACGACGATTCAATTTGCCACGTACATACCATTGCATATATAACTATGTTAGCGTAGCATGTAACTCAGGATGAAGGCTGCGAAAGAGAGCGCCGACGCAAATATACAGGTCAACCCTTTGACCTCCGTGGGGCTATCAAGAAACTGCATGTTCCACTGAGCATAACAACGTATCGCTATAGTAACCTCGATAAGTAACCGTGGAAACATCCTTAATACAGTACAAGAGACTTCTCGTGGTTAACGACTCAATTCTCCACGATTTTTCTATCATTATCACGCGATTTACCATTTTTTCATCATTCTTACGTTAGTCTATAAAAAAATCGTCGATAGTTTTATAAATCGCGATCTATATTAACCCTTTAGCGATCATTAGTGCTGCTTGAGATTTTTTCGAAACGTTAAATGCGGCTGTAAGACTCTCCTCGAGACGTTTCCTTCCGCTCTCGTATCCCCTTGATATCCTTATGGCAACCAAGACCGTCGGGGTAGCGCTGACGATTATGCACAATGAGTCCGCGGTTGTACACTGTGAGTTAATACGCGACGACAGCTACGTTCATGTGTATTATACAATGAAGTTTACGCATACAAATATAAAAGCGTCACAGCGCGCGACCAGCCAGTGAGGGACTTTGAGTAATTGCAAAATCTTCGAGTGCTCGAGAGTGTCCAGGTGCTCGTACCCTCCGACGATAATAATAATGAGTTCAAGCCTCGCGAAGGGCCACATTATGCGAAATGAATTCGCGAGGGAACGGGCAGCAGAAATTACGAGATCGAGATCTGGATACTTTGGTACTTTGCTCGCTCCTTGCTTTCTTTTTATACGCTCCGCGTAACTATACGGGTTATTTCTTTTTTTCTATTCAGTAACTCTCTCGGTAATTCATCGGTTATAACACACAGCAGAGATGTAAAAAAAAAACGAAAAGAAACCGCCGAACGCACTCGTTACCTGTCAGCTACCTTGGAGCCGACGATGCCGGTGCGCCTCGAGACGAATAACCGGTGGAATTTTCGTTAGAAAAGGGGGTCGCGCGATCAACGAAAGACTTTAGGGTTAAATTCGACGGGGTCTAAGGCACTCGAGGCACGTTTGCTTCATGCAACAAGTATAATCTTGCCGTTGTATCGTGAGAACTACCCGTAGTTCGTCATTTTTGCCAATTAAGCTCTTGACATACTTAGTTGCTTTTGATATACTTAAATAAATATATTTCGAATTTTTTTACCCCTTGTAACGGTCGAGGAGAAGAGACTTTTTAACAAATTCCAAAGTAGTAGTTGATTACTGCTACTATTAATTTTTTTTTAAATCGGCGATCATAATTTACTGTTTTTATTGCAGTAATAGTAAATTGTTTTCTGTTGTTTTTCTAATACGATTTTTAATACGATTTTAGAGCGATATTACTAGTATCTATAGATACAAATCAATGCTAGAACTCTATAAACTTTTTTTACAAAAGTTGATCATCAATCGCAAAGATCAATCTTCGTCTTTATTTTTCCTGCTTTCTTTGCCGCCTGCGCAATGTAACACGATATTCGAACCGGAAATGCGCATTGTGATTTCCCGTTTTGTCGTCGCTTTAAGACAACGTTCGCGTGCCACAAGAGTTCCCGAAGGGTTAGGAAACGTATACGATCGAAGGGTACGAAGCTTCAATGAGGATACAGAGGGTACAGGGTGTGATTGTTGTACACCGTGCGCGATCGACCTATGGATTCCGATCACTAGGGGCGTATGACATTTGCTCACCCGGGCAGATGCACTGTACAATAATGTGATCCTTGCATAGCTCAATGTCTACCGCCGGAGTTAGGTCCGTAAGAGAAATACAATTGAAGGCACCTTTAGCGTATCCGATCAGAAACTACAACCGAAGCCGTACCGAGGGTTGATGAATCGCATCCAGCAAAGGAAGCACATGCCTTCAGTGCCCTTCGGTCGGTGGCGCACATGTCCCCCCCTCCCCGATATTCTCGCACATGCCAACGCCGTGGGGTCGTATATGTACCGATGCTAACGCAGTACCTACGCATCACAATGCCGATAATAACCTATCGGCATGGCACACACCAACCCAAAACTCACCCTCCTCGATCCGAACACCAACCAACAGGGCGAGGGACCCCCTCATAATACCGTTTTCGTTCGAGCCGAAAAGAGCGAGTCGCCACGGCAGATTCCAGCAGATGCTTTTGGTGAAGAGCGCAAGAGTGAAAACCCGAAAGGGACTTATGAGCGTATAAGGACCGACGAGGGATAGAAAGAACCAGAGGAGGACAGAAGCTACGCAGAAATAGTGAACATGTTCCTGTCCTCTTTCTTCCTTTACATTTAAGCTCTTCTCACTCTAGTTTTGTCTATGTTGAGAGAGAAAGGGAGAGAACCAGAGAGATGTGTTCACAATGAAAGATCCGTGGGGGCAGGTGTGGGCATCCCCTTTTCAACTCCTGCAGTCGCGTGCCCCACACGAGCGGGGGCGGAGTCCCGAGTTTTATTTTTCGCGCGCACGCCTGTACGGCATCCAAGGGATGTTGTTGGAAGAAGGGAGAAAAATAAGAGACGTCTAGAGATGCTGGGGGAGATCTTTCTCTACCCCGAAGTTTATTCCTAAGACGCCGTCACGGAGGGTACCCCTACTTGGGGAGGAAATATCTTGTACGTATGCGTAGTGCTCTCCGATTACCGGAACTCGACTATTTCTTTGGGAGGGTTAGTTCGCCGCATTAAACTAGCACCGAGTATCTTGAGAAGAGGCCCCATTGCCATAAACGTACGAAGTCAAAAGGGCGATATTTGGATGTCTGAACGGTTTTCGGAGTTAACGGAAAATCAAGTAGGGAGTCGCCCACTTTTTTGTGGTCATAGATGGGAATAAATCAAGTCGTGTGCACACAAATAGTTCAGATTTAGCCCTTGTAGGGTTCATATTTGCGTGTCCATATTCATGACAGAAAAAAAGCAATGTTGGTCGCTGTGGTTCAATCCCAACTGAATTTACATCGGCAGTGTGTCATCTTTCAGCGCAAACTTCGTTGGTAGGCCTGTTTCCTAAGCCACATGCATACATGCATACATAATGACACAAATGACGCGTGGTAAAGCATCAAAAGTCCACTTGGCCTCGAAATTCAAGCTATTAAACAAGAGTCTGCGCAGTTCTCATCAGCGCAGAACCCCATTCGAATCCCAACGGTCATCCGGAGCCAACAACCCAAGCCGTGGATGTAATACCTCTACACTCACACATGGACAAGATCCAAAGGGACATGTGTGCTCGTCCCGATGGGATGAAAGGGAGAAGCTGCACACACACCCATACATATAAAGCGGTATTTCCTGCAGGCAGACGAAGAGACGCGTGCGCCTTTTTACCCTCCCCTCTGAACTCGCCCTTTCTCTTTTCAAACCATCCCTTCAATGTGCAACAGAGCTGGAGAACAGATTTGAAAAACGTACGCGTGCCACCAAAAGTTGCAAGCTGAAAGTAAAAAGAGTCGGGAACAACGTTGCTTTTTCGCTTCACTCTTTTTTCTTTCTCGCCTGTGGGCTGCGACACAAAAGTGTCAAGGTGCAAGGCAAACAGCGATGGAAAATGCGAATGGAGAAAAAAAAGGGTTGGCCAGAAGAGTAGCATGCGAAAGCGGATGGGGTTGTTTATTATTGGAAGCAAACGGGTTCTACTTGCGGAGAGGTGAAATCATGCCTGAGGCCATGGTCAACCGGGATGAAAAATTCATCGTCACTCTTTTTTTGTTCGCTTCGCAGAGGCGACAAGAACAAATCGCACCTGGTGTAATATCGGGCGGTTGGTTTAATGGACGAAGAAAATTTAAATACAGATAGTCGTATACCGAAAAACGGTACTGTACTGAAAAAAAAAAAAAATACAAGACACCGTTGAACTGTATTCGCCGAGCTATGAATAAACTAGTAACCGCAAAGGTTTGTTTGTTCAGCGGTGAAAGATCGAGCATCGTAGAGCTTCCTGCGGTCAAGTGCCACAGCTCACGGTATTCGAGTACTTTGCTAATAAGGCTCTCGGATGTCTCGAACGGTTTTCCGAAATGGCAGAACCGTAGAGACCCCAAGCCGGTGCTTGGGGTATCGGGTGTCAGATCCAACGTAGAGAGATCTCGAGTGGTCAGCCGCGTAGTCTTCTCGACGCTCTTTTTCTCTCTGGTTTTCAGCGGACAGAATGATATTCCTTCAAGATGTTCTTTGCAAGCGCCAAATTTCGAAGAAAAATTCAAAGGTAATTAAATTTATTATAGAATATGCGGAATAAATCTCACCCCCCACCCCTCCCTTTTTTTTACATCAAGTCAATGAAATTTGAATTTTTAATAAAAATAAAATAGAATCTTGTGGCAAGCATTTCGAATGCAATTTTTACATTTTTGCGATATTTTTTTAAGCACAAAATCAGTATGCGTTGAACGCACATGATTAAATTATTCAGGGACCGTTTAGGGTTTCAAACGAGTTTGCGCAATATGCAAATGGGAATCAAAGGAAGGCGTTGAATGAATTCAGACAACGAACTCCGGGCAATCTGCAGGATTGAGTACGAAGGTACGTTGAATCAAGATCGAGAGATCCTGAAAAATTCAACGTGCAGTCTACAAGAACAAAGAGAATCCTCGGGCAGCAAGAGAGTGGAAGTAAAAGAAACTAGTGAAGGCAGATACTCAATCGTAGCCCGGTCCGTACGAAAGAGGGAGGCTCGGATGTCAGCATCCGGTTGGTCACTTCCGGCACGCGCCGGTAGACACGTGTCCCGGAGCGTGGCCCCAAAGTGCTTGAGGATGTATAGCATAGAGAAGACAGAAGCTGCTTGCCGCTCTGTGAACGAGGAGACGCGAAGCCTGCCGGGACCCCCTCGAACTTCTATATTTTCCTTACGCGCGCCTCTCGTCAAGGGGATCACGAAAAATTAGGGAACGTCCACTTTATGGCGTACGCCGGGTGGATTTAGAAATAGTACGTAGACTCGTGTGCAAACGATATAAGTGGGAAGTGTCAGTCGAAAAACTTACTGTCGGACGAGTATCAGGGAGAGGGCGGGTTACGAGACGCGTGGACACTTCCGGATCCTCTTATACGGAACAACAAAGAAATTTAACTAACATTCAGCGACGAATTAATTCAGCTTTTTGGTCGAAATGTGATATTTTTTTTTTACATTTTTCTTTTAAACTGTAAAAAAATAAAATACATTTCCATACCTAAATTTGTAGATTACGGGTGATACGAAAAATAGAAAATTATTTAAAAAATTAAAAGTTGGAAAAATATTATATTGTTCTTTTTTACAAGACTCCGAGAAAATACCAACATCCTGCACGAGCTTAGAAACGATCAAGGTGACGCATACAATTTTATACACAAACCGAATTTCTTAAAGCCCCATAGGGATGCCGAGAGTACACTTGTGCATCCTTCGGCAAGGCGTTTGCGCAAGGCATTCCGCACTTGCCGCTCGAAATCCATAAGGATCCCTCTTGGCGAAGTAGGTTCTGTGTGTCGTGCGCGTGAATGCGCTCCAGAGCCAAAGTCCTGGTCTGAATAGAGCTCGCTGCTCGCTAGCGACCCAGCAAAGATTCCAACAAAGGAGGTCGGCGGCATTGGCCCCGGGGTCGAAGAAACCGACAAAGAGCCGGTAGTTCTTTTGTCGCTAACGCGAGCGAGCGACGATTCTGGTACGGGATGAACTTCAGGAGAGTCGAGCTGACGCGCAGGAACGGATTCACTGATCCTAGACACTTTGGTGACGTTGAGATTCACGAGAAACGAAGTACGATCTCGTTTATGTTAAGATCCGAGTCTGAAGAACGGTTTTTCTCGAAGACGCAAGCCAGAAAGTGGAAAATGAGAGGTGTGTGGACAGGTGAGCCAGTCCTGGTGAAGATGCATTGATTCTTCGTCGCATCACTCTACGATTTTTGCATCTGTCTTCAAATATAGAGGGTGCGCACCAACCTCTGTGGTTGTCGCCATTGCTTCGCGCTTGATCGTGGCACTAGTTTCCGAGAAGCGTGCCACCCAGTCCCCATTTGGATTCACTGTTAGACGTCTTTCGTCGTTTCTTCATTCTTCATCTATTTTTTCCTTCTTACGTATCCCTCCCCTTTGGTGGCACGCACCTACGAGCAATAAGCCGAAGCTAAAAGTATCTAAAGAAAACTGACATAGGGTGACGACGCGATTTTGGAGACTGCGCCACGTACGCAGTGAGATTGAACGCCGCTTTCTTCTTCGTTTCCTTACTTCTTGTGTATCAAGATATACTTCTGCCAGAGTTTAATTCGCTTAGATCGTTCAATCAAAGAAAACCACCCGTGAATGGTTCAATTTTGCAGATCAATCCCTTTTGTTTTGTACTAATGCGTCTCTTTTTGGTCAGGGATCGGAGGAAAACGCGTAAAAATTCGCGTAAAGGGTTGCAATTAGGACATTAGGGGTTCCACGAGACGCGTGCCGGTGCCTAGGTAGGTACACACTCTACATACACCGTACGCGGTTACAACTAAACCTATAGGTCGCGAGGGGGTCGTGCATCTGCTCCGCATCTGCGGACAGATGCGTCGCTTTTAGAAAAGGTCCGCGCTGATGCTCGATGTGGTTTGCTGCTGCTGTTGCTCGTCGTCGTCGTCTCTTGCCAGGCAGATCGAGGGCTGCTGCATGCCCGGAAATGAAATTCTAAACACCCTCTCACTGACTCGCCTCTTCTTTTCTCTTTTCTTCTGCTATGTTCCTCTTCTTCGTCTGGCTCTCCAGCGATGCAACCCCCCCTGGCAACCAGTCAGCCGACTCCGCGTTACTCCCTGTTCGCGATTGAAGAATCTTTTCAGTTCATTCATAAAGCACTGTCTTTTCTTGAATTACACAATTGGCGCTGTGCCTCGCGTCTTTCGCGATACGACAATCTCGACCACCCCGGACATGGCGGGCGGTTCTGTTACCACCTTCGAAAAGTCGCCACCTCCCATGAAGTCTACTATCCATTATGCTTACTTTGTACAATTCTTATATGAATTTTGATTTTTTTTTCATTCTATTTTTGATGTCACCCTTCGCAGCTTTCGATTCAAGGCGTAAAAGACGAGAAGACAATCCCTCTCATTGGATCTTTTATAATAAAGGGGGTGGTAACCGGGTGATCTTAAATTCGCAAGCGAGAACCCCACATTCGACGGTTTCTTCGCACCTGGTTAACGAAATCTTGAGACGCGAAGGAGAATTCGCATCCGGCCAGAAGTTCAATTTTTTTTTTTTTTTCGTTTAACGAAGCAGACGTATAAATCTCTTTCATATCGGTACTTCCTCGAGTGGCAGTTATGAAAAGCAACGAAGAAGCAATGGTTGGCCTCTGGGTAGTCGTTAACAAAGATCCTATGGTTCGATTAGGTCTTTGAATCGATTAGGAGTGTGAGTAAGGCAGACCCGGAGATCGATAATGATCGGGTAAATTAATGAAGGGCGTGAAAACGGGGGAGTTTTCCCCTTAAACTAGCCGGTTGAGGTCAAAGCGAGGGGGTCAGCAGGTAATTAAACCGTAGAGAACCGATGTTTTTTTGGGGCGAGTCGGCAACCACACCCCTCTGGACGAAACGGGCTTCCAATGCGACCACTTTGATGACTCGATACTGACCATTCTTTGTTTATGAGATATTTATGGATCTACGAACTTCGAGTTCGAATTAAATTCGTAGGTCATCGCACCCGAAAAATAACGAAAACGAAAATTTTTTTTTTTTTAAATCACACATAACAATATCAAAGCTGTCGGCGTTTTTAAAATTAAAAATATTAATAATAAAATAGTTTTTTTTTTGTTTTTAATTTTTTCTGACATTTTTTGTCGTGTTATACACGGATTTCCGGATTAAAAAACAGTTCATCAAAAATATATTGCACATAATTTATCGTAATTATTTCAATATCGGCTTTTAAATGAAAATTTTACGGAAAGTTTGATTGGTTTATGGGGAATGGCACGAGGGTTAAATGCATATTGCTTCATTTTTATCCTGTTATTTCGGTCGAAAAGACTGCAACGACGTTATGCATGGGGTACGCGCGAGTTTCACCCTCTCTTAAGGAGAATGGCAGTCCAATGTGATTTGCTGCTCGCTACCGCTTGCGTTAATACTACAGTTCGAAATTCTTTGAGCTCAACATCAACAAGGCGCCACATCGTAGGCTATTCTTCTCTTTCGGGAGATATCTTTGAACTTTCTTGCCGCAAAGTCACGCAGCTTTGGGGAATAGAATTCGAAAATAGATCCAAACGTAACGTTGTTCGTTCGTCGGGTCGGAAAATTCTGAAGCGTCAACCCTTTAACTCACGATTGTTCGAACGAAAGAAAAACAATGTGAACGAGCGAGAAGCGGGGAAAGAAAAGCGTTGAAAGTCACGAAGCGTTGAATCACTTTACACCGCGAGAAAAAGCAAAACCGAAAGCGTTTACGAAGCCACCAACACATTTCATCGACGCGAAGAACATCCGCGACCGCTAAACACACAATCTTGTCAGTCGAACGAGGATAGAGAGCGAAAAGAGGAAATCGAAGAAAGTCGAAGCAGCAGAAAGGGGAAGCAGATGTTGGGTGTAAGTACCGAATAGCTTCAAAAACACATGCTGTTTTGGCCACGTGGTCGACCTATGGTCACGGATCTCTCTACCCTATCGCTTACTGGAAGCGTTAACACGCGCCCTGACTCCCCTTTGACTTCAATCCTATCCCTCGAACTCACTTTCTTCCTCGTAGCTTTCACTTGGTTATTCGTGTTTACACGCTGCACACCTTTAATCTTTATCTTTCCTTCTGCCTTTTACTTTCGTTCTTTCGTTGGTTTGAATTGATCGGAGAGATTGGGCGTCTAAAATTCATTGATGTGTTTTACTATTAATACGCAATTTTTTACGTAAAAATAATACAAACGCCCCGATTCTGGGTGAACTAAAGATCGAAATGACCTTTCGATTTAAAAAAATACGCGGTATAATACAAACAATATAAAATCCTAACGTCTGTGGCACAAGATTGTGAAAATATGAAGTCTGAAATTATTTGTAGAATGACTATTATCGCCATTAGCCTTACGTAGCCAATCAATGTAAATTCTGTACGATCGTTCACTTTCTATCCTCGCACGCGTCGACTATCGATTAAATCTCGTTTATCGACAACGCTAGTGGTGCTCCAAGGGCCAAGAACGTGATGCATCATTGATCCTAATAAGCCGAAATGCTGAAATAGCCTTGTGATTCCCCTCTCGGTTCCGATCGTATTATATTTTCGGCTCGCGCATGATACAATCGACATTTCGAAGAGAAAATAGAGGGGTCCGCAGGTGAGCTATCGCGCGCAAAGTGTCGGCTCACGCTATACATATAACTACATGTTACAAAGTATTCGGATAATGAAACTGACCTTTTTTTTATCCAATTTCTACTGCAAGGAGTGTCTGGAAATCGTTCGTAAAAATTTGTCAGTTTCACCGTACGAAAGTACGAAATGCGAGAGTGCCGTATACATCGAGGGTTGCACGCCACACAAAGATGCGTCAACCTTCGTGACTGGATAACGACGCGTCATCCTCTCCAACACCCAAAATCTTATCAATCCCAAAATATCTAATACATTTTTATTTATTTTTTTCTAATTACATTTTTCAATATAATTGCCGAATTTTATAAATTTTATATGATAAAATAAAAGGAATTTAATAGCATGAAAAGTAATTGTGATGCATCGTCAGGGCGATCGGTAAATCAACGCCGACAGCTGTTCGAAGGACAGGTGATGTCAATAGATATCGTTGTTCAAAGTTAGTCGATTGTACACATTAGTCAAAGGTGCAATCGAGAAGTTAAGTAAAATTTGGGGGGAAAGAAGAAGTTAAGAGAGAAAAAATCGTAACCGTGTTTAGGTTATACTTCGGATCGGTGGTTTGTATCGTAAAATGTGTATGTATTGCGAGAGATCAGAAGGCGCGCGCGAAATCAATAAGCAATTTGATTGAATCTGCACGAGGCTCGAACGGATACCGCGCGGTGGCCTCCTGACCCTCAGGCAATATTGGAATCGATCGCTACACGCTGACTATATATATGCTATAGATATTGATTCACGCCTTCGACCTCAATCGCAGTTAACTGCCGTGTGATCTAACCGGCTACGTAACACCACCTAAGCAGAACAAACCGGCACCTTGACCACACAGAACTGACCAATTTCGTGATCAAAATCAACGGGATTATCGGTTCCGCGGGTCACTTTGAATTCAAAGTTACGGCTATTATAGCCTGTTAAATTATCGTCTATGGAGCAACGGGATAATTATATCGATGTCAGCTGGTCCCCTCGCTTCTTTTTTTATAAACTTTTTTTTTTTTCATCCAGTCTATCGATCGCCAATTATCATCAAATTAGCCTTCGATATCTGATTTTTTTATTCGTTAGTTTATAAAATTTATCTCAAAACAATCGAAATATTAAGAGTTCGAAAAAAAAATTGTCCAGAATCGAGTGAAAAAAATCGTTTCGTTGACTTTTTTAAAAAATGGCGCGTAATTTCGCTTTAAAAAAAAATTGTATGAAATGTTATATGAATTTTATAATTTCTTTTAGGATTGTTGCTTTCGGCAATATATTCCCAATTTAATAATTTTTATCGATGCTAACTAAAGTATTTATGTTGATAATAATAGCAGTTGTTATTGATAAAAATACGTGTTTTAGTTTTAAAATACCTGATGCAAATTTTTCTCTCGAGATAAGTATTTTTTTCGTTGGGTGAACCTCGAGAGCGTAACAAACAGATTTACGTCATTATCTTGACGATAAATAGAGACTAATCCGTAAGTACGACAAACTACGATAGGAGAGCCGGAAACGATAACTCGATGCACCATAACATTTTTTTTTTCTTTTTTCATTTTCGTGGAATGCTTTAGGAAGAGGGATGGGAGAGGAAGGGAAGGGGGGAGGACGTGCCTCAGTTTAAGGGTATGTCGCGTTGTGATAACGACCAAACAAAAACCGGGTCGCGATAGTGAGACCGCGACAGGTCGGACCCAAAACTCGGGCAAACAAACGATTGTACGGCCACGTAGACGAATGAAGGCTCGAGAAAGAGAGAGAGAGAGATCTCGTTCCGTCTTGCGAAGGACATGTGGACCGGGCGAAAACACTGATCCTCTCAATATACACATATTTTTTCGAACACGGCGAAGACACAGAGATAAAAGAAAAACTTCGAAACGTGACTCACTGCCACAGATACTAATCTTCGAACGAAACTAAGATAAACCAAAGTAACATTTTACCATAATTAAATAAACGGCTACAAGAGGAAATCCTGGAAGTTTACGGTGCATCTGCTTTTAGAAAAAAAAATAATAATAATAAATACTTTTATTGCTTTTTTTGATGTGCGAAAAATCTGAAACAAGTTTTCTCCGCGTATATATTTATTTCGATGGAAATTAAAAAAAAAAAATTACGATTTTATCTCACGAATTTTTTTTTTTTTCTTCGGTAGCTTTAGTTGCATTGTAATGACGATTTTATTTTCTATTTCAAGAACCGAATGCTAATTTATTAGAAAAATTATTCAGTTTTTTTTTTTTTACGATTCTAAGAATAGAATTCAAATTTATTCAAAAAATTCGAGACGTCGCACGTCTACTGGGCGATTAGTTAAATTAGCACCGGATAATAGTTAGAGGAACGTCGTCAAGGGACGTCCAACTGGAAGCTGGCAAGGTGGTCAGCACTCTGCCGATAAGGGTCCATAACGTTGAACATGGATGGCAAAACTCTCGTGGAAACGCGTCGATTAAGCACAGAGGCAAATATTAAAGTTGCGGTTTAAAAACGTGTACAATATATACGTATAATCCACGCTGACGAGAAAATTTCTCTCGTCGTTTATCTCGTTTGTATTTAATATACCGTGGGATTAAGAGGGGAAAAATAAAGAAATAGACAGCAGGGGGGGTCGTGAGCGGTTGCTTGCGGTTTTTCTCGTACACGTATACGGCATATTGGTTGCTGCGTATGCGCGTCACTTTATTTTTCCCAATTTTTTTTTTTTTTTTTTTTTTTTTTCATCCCCGACGCACACGAGACCCCAGAGGATTATAATGCGGTTAATCTTGCGGTTAGCGAGTAAACGACGACGATGACGCGCGCGAGCGCGCGGTACTCTACAGTCCCAAAGCATAAAAGAACGAACGATAGACAAAGAAAGATGTACAAGTATACAAGACCTACCAAGCGGACTCATCTTTTTTTTTTTCTTTTTCTGTAGCACGTGAGACCAGAACAGGAAAAACGATGCGAGGAAACGAGGCGATTGGGTTCGTAACACCAATGCACTATAATACTGTATAAAATTCGTGGATTAAAGATCCCGAGCGTTAACCCTATGTTTCAGCGTGTATAATATTTTCATCCTAAAAAATATCCCCCAAAACGATATTCAATAATTCGAGAAATTTTTGGAAACTGATAGCATTTTTTTTAGACTATTAAAATTAAAATTATTGAAAAAAAAAAAAAAAACATCCCTTACGACTCAAAACTCAAATCCATAAAAAAAAAAAAAAATTTTTTAAGAAATCTCTTTTCTACCTGCTGTATATTTTCATATCGTCTCTCCTGTCCAGAAATTCAATATCTCCGGTGCGAGTCCACCATATTTTATCTATTATCGAGGATAGATAGTGTTCCTCGTGTTGAAAGCGCGTAAAGTCCTCGTCGGGAAGTGGTGTGTAGCACGGTATAGGCGAGCAACGCCTTTGCTTGTGACAGAAAACTCTCCCTATCTTTTAACCACCGATATTCGTGGCGTATACAACTCGAAAAGTATTTTTAGTTATAAGGAATATATACACCTATGGGATCTGTTCGATATTTGCGTTTGCCACAAGGTGCGCCGACGACGTTGTCGAGAATCGGGCGACTTTACCGTCGATGCATAGACGAGAGAACGATGTCACCTGCCAAATTGGCAAACAATCTCTTATCGAACACCGTTTCGAAAGCACCGGCGTGTCGCGGGAGCGCGTCGATCGCCGACATGGCATTGTAAAAATATGAATTTATCATCGAGATTCGATTATTTCTGATTCTTTTCGCGAATAAAATGTTCATACGTCGCTAAATTTTTTTTTTTTTAATGGAGTAATTTAAATAAATTTATAATGGTTGAGTTTAACACTCGAAGTATCGTTAATCCAGTTTACTAAAAAAGTCACGAAATTGGCGAGGATTTGCCGGTACGGCGTTTATCTTAACCAAAAACGAGGGTCGTGAGAGAATTCGGTAACGGCGGTAAAACCAATAAAATAATATAAATAGACACAACGATAAGCGACGTTTTGGTTGCGATACAGTTGTGTGTATCGATATTCGTTAAATACACGTGTGTGACATTTTTTTTTTTTTTTTTTTTCGTGTACAATATAGTATCATATAATTTTCGATTCCGGCAGATATTACACAGTGAATTCTTTGTGTTATGGAGAAAAAAAAGCAGCGTTTGCGCTATTCCCGGAGACCGGGAACAGTAGTATTTTTGTACCGTACAAAAGAATCGTTTCTCTCGCATGTATATCAACGTGTGATGATAGAAGGTATCATCGAGATATCGATTGAATCGAACGGCTGCCGATGCCGATTTCATGGTGAGTTATGTCGTAGAAAATATTTGGACGCGGCGCTCGTCCTCCAACCACGTGCTGCGTAATAAACGTCCTTTTGTACTGATCCCCCGAAAAAGGCAACGGGTTGAACGACATTTCGATGGAGTTTGACGACCCCGCGAAATGTGTACTCGAACTCTTCCGTATCGAATCGAATGAATCCAAAATTACAGTAATTTCGTTATAACCTCGAAAATAATATACTAACATTATTTTTGCGCAATTCGATGATAATAGTGGAGAAATGATTTATTGACATAATTTTAGGGATATCAGATCATTCCACAAATTAGAAACTTTGGATTAACTCTGTAATTGTTGTACTGTTCGCCGAATCAACGGGTTATTTAGCAAACGCATTACTCATCTTCTTTGTAAATCTTTTTTATAAAAATTATCGAGTTTTCAGTGAAGACGTGTTCACAATGTTCCAAAACATCGAATAATCATATTAAGAAAAAAAAAATTTTCAAAAATTTCAAAACTCCCGACCGAAAAAATGGTTAATCTGCAAAAAAAATTTAAGTTTCTTTACCGACTAGGAAAACGGTTTTCATGCATTCCGGGGAAAGTGAATAAAATAATTCCATACGCCATTACCATTGGTTGCTCGAGGCTCGTTTCGTTTGTCCAAATTTGGCACCGTCCCATCTTCATATCATGACGAGTTCGAGATAGAAAAAAAACGAGATTGCGAGATCGAAAAAAAAAAAAAAACAAAATTGCGAGATCGAAAAAAAAAAAAAAACGAAATTGCGAGATAGAAAAAAAAAAATCATGAGGGAAGGCAGCGTCTAATCAACGTCTCGTTTGTTCACGAGCAACGAGCTCAATCTTCAACTTGGCATGAGCCGGGAGATTCGCCGTCGCGTTGCGAGAATTTGCCGCGATGCGAGAAGGATTCTCCACGATCGAACTGGCGCGATGTGTATGCGGCCGCGTCTCGTTTATAAGTACGCATATCGGTATACCAGGTAGAGGGTCTATGTACAACGCGGAGCGGTAGGAACAGCAGCACAACACCGTAGAACTCCGAAGAGGCTCCGCCAAAGGAGGATGATGGATCGCCGGCATTAGATCGGACGTTGCTGAGGCTCTTTCACTTGACTCACGAGAGCTGACTAGCCGCGAGCCAAGCCGCGACTTAATAACGCCATTGAGTGGAGGCAGTAGACCTCTCTTCCTATCTCTTTCTCTCCCCGCTTTCCTCATCTTCTTCGTGGCGATTTACGAAGTTCCCGTAGGTACAGATATATCTCTAAACTCGTCGATGTGTGGGCTTTTTTCGATGGGATCAATTTTTCGATCGTCTTTGCGATATGAAGAGGTTACGATTTTTTTGCTTTCCTTTCAACTTCTCCGCAAAGCAAAGGATTTAACGAAAAGTCGGTTATTGGAAAATTTTCGGAGTAAAAATGGTGGACAATCCGTAGCAAGCGCGAGAATGGGAGATATATCGATTGGTCTATCGATTCACGAGGGTGCGGCAGAGGGAACATTAAAGAAACTTTGGCGGTCGGAGAAATAAGTTTCGTGAGTTTAACCACGGAAAATCCTGCTCTTCGTCGTTCGTAGGGAGCACCTGGTGCACATCGACCCCCGCAGAACGCGCGAGAGCAGATGCTCGAACCTTCTCCGGGGGCTGATCGACTCGCGCATAAGTCGTGGTCTCTCCTTCTTCCGATATCGCCCCCTTAGCTGTTTTCACGGCTCCGAGGCTCGCGCACACACATTGCTTCCGATCGTTCGACGAAGAGAATCGGGGGAAATCGACGATGCCAAAGTTAGGGAGCCTCGAACTTTTCGTCTCAGACGTCGAACGTTCCAAACGACCGTTTCGTCTCGACCCCCTCACGGTTTCTCGAACGCGAAACGTCGAGAAAATTCCATTGAACCGGAAGATGAAATTTTCTCCCATAGGAACAAGAAATGTATATCCTATAAAAACCAACAACGTTCGCCTATTTCAATAGAATTTTGTAGGACTTTGAAGAGATTTTATAACACCGGAAAAATGTTGATGCGGGACGAAATCTTCGTAGTGAGAAAAAAAAAAAGAATGAGAAGGGAGAGATCGAGAGTCGTAACTAATAAGGTCCGTTTGATTTGAAACATTGATTCGGGTATTTCTCGGGAGATGATAAAGGATTTTACGATCGAAATGATGTATTTTCTCTTTCCGATACTATGTATTTTTATTTTTTTTCTGGCGTTTACTTCTTCATCGTGTGCGAGTATAATGATGGGAGGGGTTCGACGTGCGGTCGACGTTAGTTTTAACAACACCGAGAGTTTCACACGTGATTCCAACGGTCCCGCGCGGGAACGTTCCTCGGGGTGACCAACCTGTACCGCAACCAACGGTCATTCCCACAGTAAGTTGTACTGTACTGTACTGTACAGCGCTCTAGCATTTATATATACAGCATAGTCACCTGTTGTACGTCATGTTGAAGACACTCGCGAGTCTCCATTGTCGACGATCCCTTAATGCGCGTCATTCGTCCCGAAGTGAAATCGGGTTCTCGACGTCTCTGCCACTGTCTGCGCGCTGCGGAGACGTTGTTTTCATCCCTCGAGACCGGTCCCACATTTAGTATACGAGTATTCAAGTTCCGTAAGCAATTTTTTTTTATCACCCTTTCGCCAAACGGCACCTTGCAACCCGAGAAGAAAGAAAAGTTGACTAAGCGAATTAATCATTATTTTAAATTTTTTTGTGAACGAATATTAACTGTTTGACTTTGAAAGATAATTTTTCTTTTTGCTTCTCGTTAACTTCGTTTTCTCATTTTTATATGTTAGTAAAAAAAAATAAAAATTTAAGAGGGTGTGTTGTTGTCACGAGCCAAAAGTGAGATAAAAGAATGGAATTTTCGAAAATTTGAAAAAATCCTGAAAAAAATTCATCTGCTCAGAAAAATTAACAAATATTCTTCCGCTGAATAAAAAACTTCGATTTTTTTTTTTTCAACAAATTTTTTAATAACTTTTTGAAATTATTACTATGAAAAAACAATGTTCTCAGCACCTTCTACATGATTGATTTTTTTCAAATTTTTTTTTTTAAAGTATTTACGATTCTCTGTATCTCACGGTCGTCAGAGAATGTAACGATTCACCCCTCTCAATTGGCTTTTCTTTAGAGAAGTTCCGTAATAAATAAGTAATAATGTCGCCCAACCTTATCAAAGGTAGCATCGGTCTCGTTTTAGCACACTTTACTATCAACCTAAGATACTTTTGTTCTTATCAAGTTCCGGTTTAACTCCGATCGGATAAAGTACACTAACACACACACACACACACACGAACACCCACATATGTTATATTGTAACCAATAATCAAAGAAGAAATAAATAACGCTATAAAATCTCGGATAACGATTGTGTGGATAGTTACACATCGTATCTCGTATATATGTATATTCACGCATGAGTTCTTACACTTCCAGTAATGCATGAATCTAATATTGACAGAATATATATATTTTTATTATCAACCCTTTCCCTTGTACGTTACTCCGTTATATTCACGGCAGCTTGCCCCCCAGCTAGTTTCTCTCCCCCTCGTCTTCGTCATCGTCGTCGCGGTCAAGCGCAATTTTCTTCGTTCGATGAAACTCCCCACCCTTCGCCTCTGCTTGGCTCGCCGCATGCAATAATCGGTACCGATTTATCTCTTATATGGTATATCCTTTACGGGGTCCATACATATGCATGTATACATGTGTAATCTCGAGCTGCTTGGCAACAAGTCAATAATATTCGCGAATTGCAGTATGCCGCGGTTCGAGGCGCCCGGCACTCGCCGCGCGCGATCTTACAACGAGATCTCTTGCGCACTGCCGACGTATATATACAAACGCGGTACGTACACGTACGTACAGAGGGGTACCTGAACCTGAACAGGCAAGAAGTCAGGCTTGGGCATTAATACGCGGCGATAATTGTACGCTCGCACTTCTCTCGATCCGCGGGCGCGCGGGCGCGCGTACGGTTCTCTATACAGCACCTCTCGATGTACGATCGATCGGGGCGTCGGCTTTACGGGGCTACGCGAGAGATCGATCCGCGCCGATCACGCGTGACTGCCTGCGGTTCGGCGCACGCTGTATATTCTCTCGTTCTCGTACGTGCCGCGCTGATCAGGGTGTCCACCTCTCGCCCGGATTCGCGAAACTCAATTTCCTGCTTTAGAGTCTCATATATATATGTATATGTAGTAAGCAATGTTAAATCGCGCCGATGCAATGTAACGAGCCAAGAAAATAACAAATTCGAGGTGAATTTAATAATCAATCTGGTGATCTCTGATCGGGATAGCGAGAGCATAATCGTACTACAAGGTGCAACACACAGCAACGTAATTATTATTCGAGAAAATCGTTGTTTTTTTTTTTTTAGTTTCGTATTTGCGCGCCGCTTCGAACTTTGAGTCAATAAAGCGAAACATGTGTTTATTCGTAGAAATCGATAGTACGATCTATACACCGATTATAAATAATCTCGCAGTATGATAAATAATTTTTTTATGAAATTTTTTTTTTTTTTAAGTCATTACTGATTTAATGTATTGATAACTGAGACAAAAAAATGTAGTGTTCACAGTTTTAATGGATAATTGGGTGAAAATGTGTTAATACGATTTCGAGATTTTTCGAAATGAATATAGATACAAATTATACATTAAATTATTATTATTATTATTTACAAATAATAAAAAAAACTATTAATTTGTAAATAATTGAAATATTATTAATTTATTGTCTTATTGCATTTTATAAAATTTTCTTCATTGGTTATGCCACGCAGACGTTCTAAATATAATGCGACAACGATCCCGAAGGCATTTTGGTTTTTCATAAACACCAATGAAAGTTTGTCAAAAAGATTATTATGATGATGATTTTCCTATCAATTCAATTATTTATAAATCTTCATAATAATAAACTAACTAATTGTCTAAGGGATGGCAAAGAGAAATGCCCGGCGATTCTTTGTTTTCTCGCCCCCTCGTCTTGTGTAATCTCAACGAAGTAGTAGTCGAGAGTTTCCTCGAGCGTGCGACGCTTCTATTCTCTTGTCATCTCCCGGCCTATCCGATGCCACTCACGGGCGAGAGATCGTAGCAAAAGCTTCGAGTGCATATTTAACAGGGGGACTACAAGAGCGCGGACCCGGTTGTGATGTCTCCGTCTTCTCGTGTCCACCTCGTGAGTACACTGTTGGGGGGAAGAGGGAGGGAACATTTTCGCAACGATATAATTTCACCGGGTCTCGCGACGCATGCCGCGCGCACTGTTGTTGTACCTTTTACATACCTATCTACCCGCTCGTTCGAGGTACTATAAAAGATAAACTATGTTATAGCCGTAGCTTGCCGTGGCAACGTTATATGGCCCGAGTGTACGCAACAATAAGCCCGAGCGCATTCGCATGATCGCGCGAGCGTTCGGAGCTAACGGCCATTGTCTACCGGTCTCGCGGACGCGGTTACGGAGAAAGTGTGACCCTAATAGCGCCCGAGTAATGATTAGAGGGAATCGGGAGGTCCAATCAGCACGCGTCGTCGCACCCACGATCCCGAGACGACCGGGTGGTTCGACCGCGTCTTCGCGCAAAACGGTACGTCATCGGGAGACATTATCAATGAGGAAGTATGTGACGATTCTCTCACAAATACACAGATTTAGCGACAATTCCCAAAGTAAACAGAGCTTCAAACGGTAGCAACATAATATCATTCATTTAATCGATAAGCGAATACTGAGATACGAACGAAAAATTTTCATGGAAATCATCCGAACGATTCCCGTTGATAAAAAAAAAAAGATTGCATCTACACTGCTCGCCACTTTTCTATTAAAAAAATGAGAAAATAATAATAATAATGATCATTATCATTGTTAATAATTTATTTATAATAATTCATAAACGAAACGAGGGTTTGGAAAGCACATTTGATCCATTGGTTCTTTCCGAATCTCGTGATAAAGTAAAAGGAAAAAGCGACGAATCGTTCTGCAGGGATTTATACGATGTATCGCGTATCATGTCCAGTATATGTCGAGTATAGGAGGCACAGGTACTTAATACGCACTCCGATGCGGGCGCGACCTGAAATTCGTTTCTTAAACCGAGAGACCTTGATTTACGGCCTCTATCTGGAGGCATTAGTCTTTAAACAAGAAGGGGGGGTTGGGTTCCCCGATATCATCTGCGTGAAAAAAAAATGCTGCCGTCAATGTTGTCCGGCACTACCGTGCTACACGTCGCGGTTTCTCACTCTCTCGCGTCGCTGTATCGTCTCGTTTATTCTTCACGAAGGAAGGGACGGCACGGTTTCACCGGCTATAAACGACCGAACGAAAGAATTAAAAAGAAAGAAAATAACAGGCACCGTACACATGTGCCGAGTAATCCTTAAACTCACCAAGCTGTTTTTTTTTTTTTTTTTTTTGGGACCTTCGATGTCCGGAGTTTGAGTGCTCGTGCATAAAAGCCTGTTAAATTTCTATTTTTATTTGTACGCACGTGGAGCAACAGGTAACGCGCCTCAGATCGATCGCCGATGCAATACGAAAAAATTTAACAAGATCCTTAAGCTATGGTTGTTATGGGGTCTCTGAGACCCAATGATAAAAAATGGAAAAAAAATGTTAAAAAACATGTTTTTCCAATTAAATAGAATATCTATATATCTATATTTGGGTTTTAATCAAGAAAATGCGTTTTAAATTATTTCGTGTTTAGGTTAGGAGCGGCGAGATCGAAATTTTCCTTTGATTCTCGCCGCTTGTACGTATCTCTCAAACGAGGCACATGCACGTGCGGCGATATTATTAAGTCACAATGTAAAATATATATTCTCGATATAATTAAATAAAATTCAATTGATAATAGTCCGCGGTGTATTGATATATATATATATACAATCGTGCGGTGGTGGAAGCGAGCCGTGCGGGAGGGTATTGGGAATGGATTACGATCGTAAAACCCGCGCGAAATAATCGGTGGGTCACGATCTTTAGAATCGCCGGAGATCGCGAACGCGCCTCTCTCGCGCGAGGAGAGAAAAATTCGAATTACTCGCGAGATGCAAGGCTCGGATGTTCGATGTCACGCGATGCCGCGAGGAGTCGAGAAAATTGATGCAAAATTCATATGTATGCGTGGTAATTAAAAAGAAAATTATTTTCGACTAAATACATTTTCATCTTGTCATCTATTTATTTAAAAATTGACAAAGAAAAGCCACAGACTTGACTCGTATTAGACTGCAAAATATAAAGGAGTAAAAACCCTCTGAATTTTCTACAGCGGCTCCGAATTAAAAAATTGTCAAACTATAACAATTCTTCTACGTTTTTCGAGATCTTTTTTTTTTTTATTCAATGTCCCGGATGTCATTCTCGCCTCTGGTCATTATATATTTAAGTCTAACTGCATAGAAAACTTTTTAATGCGGAGCCGCGACAAGAAGCGCTCCGCGCGTCTTCGCGTCCAGCTGAGCCCATCGTCCGGTTACGTGCTTCTCCGGTCATGGAACGTCTTAAAGACTCACACTCTCTCGTATGGCGGCGGTGAAAAAAATAAATAAAAACTTTTGAAGAAATTGTTTTTCTTTTCTTTTTTTCGCCTTTACATTTTTTTCCTCGCGTCGCTCGTGATAATATAGCCGGCCTATCCTTTCGGCGTATCTGACGCGTTGGATTTTAGTCTTCGATCTTCATTCCTACGGGAATTCAAGCCGCGCTTGCGCGAGCAGAGCGCGCGTACCTTCGGAGATCTATACGAACCGAAGGGAAAAGGTGGAGCGCACAACTCGACACGTCGACGCTGATTATGAACGCACGCGTTGGTAAGCTTCCTTCGCGTTCACATCGAGCCGACACACTGGCCACGTTAGTTGTATATTACAAGAGAGAACCGCACCGTATTAAACACAAGGAGGGCAACAGAATATTCTATCCTCGTCTAAGTCTCGCGGTTGTGTTACACTCGCGTTCGGGGGTTCGTTCAACCCTAAATCTCTGCCCTTATGCATACAACTATGACGCAATCGTCAACAGATCCGATATTTCTATCGAGAACCACAGATTCGCCGATATAAAAAAAAATCGATAAAAAAAAAGTTTGCGTGTAAATCCGGAGTATATACTTTTTTTTTAACATTATTATTATTTAATAATAATGTTAAATAAATTATTTTAAATTTTTTTCGAATTTTTTTCTTAAGACAAAAAAAATCGTTCAAATTTCGTTTGTCTCTCGTGTCTCGTGTCCGAGGCATCGCGTCTCCGTGACCAGAAGGCAACGATCGCGTTACCGGAGATACGAACGCGCGAGCAACTCTATAGCTATGGTATTAGTGGTCTCTGCGTTGGTATATTACACACAACAGCGGGGTATTACACGCACCCACGTAGCCTCGGGGCGAGCGTTCAACATTGTTATCAAGAATGGAGGCTGTACCGCGCGAGCTGCGTACCTGCACACCCGCGTCAACCTCCTATATACTCCATTACATCGTTCGACTGGAATCAGATGGGTCTACAACCCCTGTAGCGAAGTATTGAACATACGCCCTTTTGATTTTCGTTACTCGATACACTCTGCCCGTATCGCTTATAACTCGCTACAGTTAAGTTCGTATCTGTACCAAGTAGTCCAGCGGGCCAAGACTGTCGCAATCGGGCAGCACCTCGACACAACGGTGAAAGTGTATCACGCTTGCGCGCCTAATGCGAAGCTGCACGCCATCCGGACAACCCACCGAACTAATTCAATTAAAATCCCGAGAACTATCGCAATATTTCCCCCCCGAAATTAAATCGTCTAAATCGATTCCCGTTGAGTCGACACTTGAATTTTTTTTTTTTATCCACTCGAGAAACGAAAAATAAAAGTGTTTATCATTCTCTCGACGATTGAATCGGACGAAACGATGCAGACAAACCAGTGGTTGGGGTGTCCTCGATCGAATAAATCCGCTGAAGAGTTCGAAGTATTATCGAACGCGGATCCACCGCAGTTATTTATACATCCGACTCGCGATCGAAGACACGTATTAGGTTGTACTTGTTATAGTATATACAAATATATATGTATATCTCGTGGGAGAGATGTATATGACGAGTTGGTACAGCTCGTCGACGTCGATTTGCTCGATCGAGCGGAAGAAAACGCGACCGTGGATCGTTCGCGGTTCTTCGTTGTGGCTCTTCTAAGCCCCACCCCCCCTCTCCCGTCGTCACTTGGACGGGATGTTTGCGTTATCGTTTGTGATGGGATCGAGAGACGGCAGGCGAAGCTCCAGAGTGGAATACGGAGAATTTTTTTTTTTTTTTTTTAAGAGCCACACGCGACCGTAAACGGGACTCCGATCAAGAAACCAACGGGACGAATCGACGAATAAACTAATGCGTCAGTTGAGAAATTATACGAAATTTATAGAAAATTTTTAAGAGCTCTGGAATTTAATGCGCATTAGACATTCGATTTTTTTAAATTGGCGGCACGGCAATTATGGGTAATAAAGAAGGTTTTCATTTTTTTTATACGTGAAAAAAAATCGTATCAGTAATCCCTAATGATGGTTCATTGATTATAGTGTTCAGATCATAAAAAAAACATCGAATATCAAAGATTGTAAGAGTAGTGTCATTTTTTTTTTTTTTTTTTCTTGTACAACGTCAATATTTTGACCGATTCGACGCTTTCGGTAAAATGTAGACAAAGCTGTAAAAATTGTGGATTGGTCCAGCTGCCGTTACGGTCAGTCCGAAGTATAAAGATAGATCAGAGGCGTGCACGCGTTTGAAGCCTACAAGAGATAGAGATCGGAGCAGTGTATGCGTGCGGTCCTTTCGCGAGACGAAAGTAGAAACGAAAAACTGGGTCAACGCCGCGGGATACGCGACTCTGTTGATAATCCGGGGATTCCCCTAATTTCCAATACAATAGCTTTCGTACGAGAGACACAACGACGCTCTCGAGAAGACAAGGCGTTAGGAAGGGTATAAAAGTCAGAGGGTTGACGAATCGGTGTTTTTTTTTGTCTCCACTCTCTGGTATACTTTCGTTCGCGCGAACCCTGTGCCGGTAATGGCCGATCAGATAAAATTCTTCGGAGCCCACCGTACACTCTACGGCCGGTGGTCTCTTCACAGATTTTTATCTCTCGTTCACACGCTCTATCGCACTCTCGGACTATTTTTTTTTTATTTCTCTTCTTTTCTATGTCTTAAACTTGACGTCATTATAAAGCCTGTCACGGCGTTTCTCGGCGTCGAAACGACAATGATAGGGTGCATTTTTTTATTTATCTTTTCTTCCTATTCGAGATTAATGTATGGAAAACTTTATCGAGAAAATCTTTTCTATCATATTTTCTCGACTACATTTCTCAGATACTTTTTTATCTGCACGATTTCATTAATAATTAAAACGCTTTCATAGCGTCTCGATGTTTTGAATAAACGTCGATGCAGCGCACTTCGGGTCCGATTTCACGGTGAACCGAATTTTTTTTTTTTTTTTTTCGTCAGTTTTCTCGCGAAGGAGCGAGAGAGGGCGCGTGTGCAAAAGCTGTTGGTCATCTGGTCCAGAGACTGCATTATAGCGAGTCGGATCATCGGGAGTATACGTTTGGGCGCCGTGGTCACCTGCCCGCCCCTAAGCGCAGACCCCCGATGGGCACGCGCGTCCTATGATCGTACACTGGAAAATCGGTCCTCAGTTGCCCACGATGGCCATATGTTCGCTTTCCCGGAAAAACGATCTACGCGAACTTATCTCTCCACGCCGGATTGACGAGAGCAACGGGACGTTTACGGCGCTCTCTCGGCACGCGGCAAACTCTTGCGGTTTTTCCATTCTCGTCTCTCTATTCTCTTTTCTGATGGCTCTTTTTTTTTCACGACCTTATTTTCTACCGAAATCTCCAAGATTCCAAACAGATAGATGAACGAAGAGGATTCTGTTTTCGACGTCGTTAAAGTAACTCAATAACAAAACGAAAAAAAAAAACCTCCGTCTCAGTCGAGAACTGTAAGAATTTTTTTCTAAATCTTCGTAAACGAAGGCTAATAGAAAGAAATTTGAGTTCTCACTTATCTGAATTGCAATACAGTTTCGTTTTTAAATTTGTTGGTGTAAAAAATGTGAATATTTTTTACGTTAAACATCTTTTCGAAAATTTCGTCCAAAATTTTTTCAAGCTTCAAAAAATAAAAATAAAAAATATATAAACAAAAAAAAATTTTTTCTACAAAATTAATTTTATTTAGTTATTTTTCGATTATTCAATGATATTCCGTCGTCAAACTTTGAGTTGCGACAATCGAGAGAAAAAAAAACTTAGGGTAGCGGAACGAAAGTAAACGGAAGTATTGCTCGGTCCGTTGATCCCTCCGGATCTCCGGACGGGGCGATTTCCTCCTTTGCCCGACGTCGAAAACTCCCTTTGAAGTATCATTGCGTAGGTACCGGTATAAAGTGAACTATCCACACCGATCAGCTGTCCCTCAGGGTTCCTTCCTCTCGCGACGAGCAGATGTCTTTGTCCTGTATGCAACGCTCAAAACTTAGTCCCCCCTCTCTCCCCTGTGATCTTCGCTCATGTGCAGTTACGTACTGTATCCAAGTCTCGACGCTCCTTTGGCCCGCAACGAGTATTTCCCCGATTATTTTTTATTTTTTCGTTCCCGCCGCTACGCAGGTGAATGGCCTGCGAGGTAAGCGCGGTGAACCTCCAGCTTCGCGCGACGACACATGCAGCAAAGCAGGTAGGAACTTGCATAGAGGGGTGGATCACAAACCCCAGACGCATCTCTACGCGATTTCTTTTCTTTTCTCCACGGGAATCTTCTCCTCTCGAGCGGATCGAAGACGCGCGCGCCTAGCCGAGGGGTGCGATAGACTATGCACCGCTTCACCATCCCCTCCCGGTAATTCCCTCATCGCTAGAAGACCGTTTGTACACAGAATACCAAGAACCAACGGGCTCGAACCTGACGAAAATTTTTCGTTACATCGAGAAGCTCCCCGGATTGCACTCGAACCTCGAATGCGCACGGAGGGTCGAAGCATTTTTTTTTAATCTCGAAAGACTCGTTGCAGGTAGCAGCTATTTTGTTCACACGAGTAACGCGTTCTGGAGGTTAGGGAAATATATACTCGAATTGTTTGAGGGAGAAAAATACATTACGATGTCTCAGACTACCGGGTTTGCGACTGGAGGTCGCTGGCGAAAGAAAGATATTTATTAAATTAATTCACCCCTTTCGCAACGACGGGGATGCAATAACATATGCGAATTTTACGTTTAAGATTTTTATTCTGCAACATATACGAAGCAAATTTAAACTTCGGATTGGAAAAGCTAATACCGATTACAGAGTTTCGATATCCATCGATGGGGGGCAGAAGTTTCATCGCCCAATGCACAGGCAACGTTGCGAAAAAAAATAAATAATTACAGCAGGTTCTTTGGGGGATTTTTGATGCTGGTGCTGCTGTTACGCACAAAGGAAGTCGTCGTTGTCGTCGGGGATGAAACGCTAGTCCCGGGTATCCCTGACCGAGTAAGAAAAAAAAATATAAGAAAAAGCGAGACAGAGCGATTGGGCACTAAGAAGCTGCAGTGATTCTTTGAAAGTTCTCCTCTCCTCCCGAGTTTCTACAAAAGGTCCTTGCGCTACGGTATATCTGTATGTATATAGAGGTACCCGGCGCGTTCCCTTAGGCGCGTCTATACACCGTAAAAAAAAAAAAAAAAAAAAGATGAAAAAACTGGTGTACCGGTGCACGAGGGCACCACCAGCAGAATTCATTCAAGATCCACGGAATATCCACGGCATTGTCGTCAGCCTCTCCTCACTAAAATTTTGGAGTGCGCAAAAAAAAAAAAAAAATTAATTCCAAAAAAAATGTATCCCCGGAAGCTTTTTTAAAATATTGTGAAATAATAGGGTAGAAAAAAAAAGTTTGTCGATCGACTTTTCAACACGATGAACTGAGAAACGCGGAGAACAATACTTATGGCAGATAGAGGGATCGGAGACTGAATACTCCGAATATACTGAGCGCCGAGTAGCTTTTTAAAATCCTTAGAATATAAGTAGTAAGCATATAAGTCGAACTTACGCCGACGCAACTTAGTGGCATTATTTTTTGTTTTTTATTAATTTTAGATTTTCGTATTAAAGATTTTTTTTTTCGACACTCAAATTATCGTATTCGAACTATAATTTCATTGCGCTTTACGCAAGAAAATCTTTTTAAATTAACCATCAGAAAAAAAATGGTTTTATTTATATATTCCACGAAGGGATCGCTGAATTTTCTTTCAAGGACTTTCCTTGCTTTGGAGTTGAACTTTACGAGTCGCATCTCCTATTTTCTCTTCCGTATAATCCCCATTCTTATTACCGCTGGTTACAACCTTCGTTGGTACTCCACCTGTGCCCCATAGCGTCTCCGCGACACCCAAAGGTATCCGTTTCTCCGATGAATGACTGGGCAACGGAAACGTTGCAAGCGAAATTCAGTACCAGAAAGAGCACTACGAGAAGAGAACTTGGTGGCCTTAAATACGTTTTAAAGACTGTCTCCGAAAAGTCTCGCGCGCGAAGAAACTCCGCAAGACCCCTGCAAGGAGATGCGTTACACCCCTCGGTGAAAATTCGTCACGGGCACTCTACAGGATTTTTCGTACTCTCTTCGCTTCTTCGTCAAAGCAGAAGAAGGAGCCCTCCGGTCCCCAACGGACTGCGATGGCTTTTCAGAAAATGTTCAATGAGACCGTACCGGAAAAATCGTTCTGCGGTTTTTGTGTTCGTACTATTCGCCTCCATTTCAACCGCGCAAGCTTCACGCCCAGAAAAATATATACACACACCTGGCGGCTCGTAAAAATAGAAAAACAAAATTTGAGGACGAATCGGTAAAAAAAAAAATAATTAACAATTTTTTTTTTTGTTAATCGTGATTCTTACATACGAATTTTTTTAAACCCTTACATACGGGTGACGTTAATATTCTACACCCGACATTGTCGACCAGTTATTACTTGCAAACCGCTCGTTTAATTATAAAAACACGTGAAAAAATTCTTCAAAAAATTATGAAGTAGTATTGAATTGTTGTTTTTTGGGGGTCCAATGAAATTTTTTGTTATCCTTTCGCATTATTATTACGAACAAACTAAACTGAAGGGTTAATATTAAATCTCTGAAACTGTGGTACATCGAGATTTCTCGCAAGATATTGTCAACGAATATTTTTAGTTACAAAGGACTGAAAAAAAATGAGATGGTTGGACATAGCTGCGAGAAATAACAAATAAAAAAAACCACTCGGAAAAACAGCGCAAGAGGTAACAGTTTAAAGGAGATGATGCAGACGGTGAGTCCCGTGCGTTGCGGTGTTTACAAAAGGATTCACCGGCGTTCAGGTAGTTGGTGTACACGTAACGCAAAGGGACAATGGGTTGTCCTGAGAAGGAAAGACACAGTAAGAAAGAAAAGCCGGTGAGCAACGGGCTCACCGAAAGAACGTTGTCTGCAGTAGGGGAAGCGTTGTCGCCTTGTTACTCAGGCACTTTGTTTGCAACCTGATTATCGTTCGTCTTATCAACAAGAAGCATTCAACGTTCGAATCATTAATCGAAAGCACGAAATTCATTTTAGACTTTGCGTAAAAAAAAAAAAAAAAATTTGAAAAACGAACATTTTATTATTAATTATTACAAAAAGACATTTTTAAGCAGAAATATGGATAAACGAATAACCGTTTATCTAACGCAAATCTCAAGCCTAATCTATCGCGTTTGTTTTTCGTCTCAATCGCCGTTGCGAAAAGAGCGGAAAAACTGTAATATTTATCTTACCGACGAACATTTAAGATATTTGTCATACATCGTGTCCACCGCGAGAGATAAAAGCCACAGTGACAAACATTTATCGAGAGCGAAATATTTGACAAATAGAATTACGACACGTTTACCTTTTTGCGTACACAACAGAATCCAACACTTTTGAATGCGGGCCGATGGGGGAAAGAGAACATGAACTTTGGAATACTTTGACGCCGAAGCAATGACGAACGCAACCAGCAAAATGGTGCGGGGTGTGTTTTTGAGTCCATTGCAAGGACAAATACTTGAGCAATGAAAACCTGCGATAGGTAATTCCTTAGGTCGGTGTATACTTATGCACATTGCCGTAGAGATAAGCGCAACGATGGGGATCTTAGTTTGACAATGATGAAGATTGGAGAGGTTAGGGATTGTCCTTTCGGGAGATAAGCCACAGGATCGTTCGATAGTCGATGGTTCGTCAGATCTATTTGATGAATCGTCGAAAATTCTAAAGCGAGAAATACTTTAGTTACTGAATAAACGTCGTGAATCAGCCGAAATTGTTACGAGAGAGCTATGAGTAACAGGAACTTGTTTTTCTCGACGAGGGTCGCGATTGTACCTGCATCGTGAATTTTTAATTATCTCGGTTTGTGGCATTGACCAGCGGCGGCACCGGAAACAGGCGGGTGGTCATCGCAATGCCGACTCTGACGATTATTAAATTTTCCGTCTGACCGCGGGGAGCCTTAACAGTCGCGGAGAGTCCAATGACCAAAGCTCCCGAGAGCCCCGGACCTCGCTAGTCTCACGAAACTCAAACTGACTCATCGTCGATGAGTCTCGTAGCTGTCAACAAACATGCGGTTTATACTCGTTGAGAGTTCTCGCTGACTTTGCCGAACGAGAAGAGCGCCGATCGAGCGATTTGATTATTCACAGTTTACAGATCTCGATTCGACGAAATAAAATTCTCGAATCGACACGCACGTGGGACTGAGAGTCGATCGCGATCGCAGTTCCCGGGGCACTTGAAAATAAGAAAACGCCGCTCGGCGTCCGTGGGAGCGTCTGCGATTGGCTTGTAAGTACTTTAATTCGATTCTTTTGTGACATGAGAAACTTTTATTAGAACACTGATTAACCGGAGAAACAAGCGCTGAATTTATTTTTATCGAGTGTGGGAATCGATTAAAAAAATGAGAATTATTTCAATTTTAATTAAAAAATCAATCAAAAAATCGGAAAATTAAAAATTTAATTTTGTTTTCCTCATTAATTTGCTTTACTCTATGAGGAAAAAAAAAAAATGAAATATTCGATCTATAATTTGATTTCTTCGATCTTTTTCGTCGTATTGTGGATTAGATATCGCAAAAATCCAATAAATTACACACTTATATAGTTAGGGCGCGAGGCACCAGTAACCCGACGAATGATCTACCTGCGAGATATTTTATTCCACGTATTTACCGTTCACGAATATATTTGGGACTTCTTCGATGTTATGTATATCGAAGTATAAAGCATCAGACCTGCTTGCCCAACCCGGTTTTTCCGGTGTCCCGAGCAACAGCGGTTCCGGTCTAACCTTAAATTTTTTTTTTTTTTTTTTCGTCTAATATAGTTGAAGCGTGAGGAAGAGATATAGAAGGGGTGCGAATAAGAGTCCGTATATAGCGAAGCAGAAGGGTGTTTCATCCTTTCGTACCTTCGCTTTTTTTAATCCATATACACGTACCGTGCACTTAATTCTTCCGCACCTCGGCCACAGGAAAAGTGGCTCCGGCCCGTTTAATGTATTACGGCGAAAAGACAGGGCGCGTTCGCCGTTGTTTGAACGACGACCGATATAGTGTGTTATACACCTGGTTAAAAAAAGTGGAGAGGGGGGGGGCCCAGTATGATTATTTTCTCGGCACATCGGAGAATCTCAACGCGAAATACCGGTTTTACGCGATCGCGATAAAAAATGTAAACGACCGATCGGCACGTAAAACGATCAAATTTAGTTCGCGATCACAAAATTTCAAACATTCGATACAAGTATATCAAATACTAACTCAGCCTTTTAATAATTAACGTATTCCCCCAGGTAATTAATTAGGAAAAATCGTACATTTTTATATTTAAATATCGATGTTCTATAATTTTTCCTTTTTCCGAACAAACAATTTTCGTATTTATTTATTTTTTATTATTATTGAACTTGAAGCCTTAATTCAGCAAGAAGTTCGAGGCACAGTCAGTGTCTGAGGTTCTTGTTGAAAGAGGGTTGCTAAAGGGGAGTGTGGAGGGGGTTCGTTTTTTCCTCCCCTTCTGGCAACCTCCGTGGCAATCCCCCCGGGAGTGCGCACATGCCTTTCGGTAGCCGGCGGCGGTATCGTCGTCGGGGCCCCGAAAAATGGGTCCACGACTAGTCTCGGTGGGGCCCAGTCGCATATGGTGTGTGGCATAAAACATCCAGCGGTAATAGCCAGGTGTTTCGAAAAGGTGAGGTTCCTATGTGCGTCGGCTCTCTCCCCTCCTTTTGCACCGTGTGTTGGCCTCTCGAGGCGGCACAAAAAATAAACCAGCTTCCTTCCGATGGGGGCTACTACTGGCGGGGACTATACCAACTAATACACACACGCATGATGATGAAGGAGGCAACCCATTGGGGTCCTATGGCTACGCCGTTAATGTCGCTCTTTCCTGTTCCCTTTTACCCTTTTACCGATCTCTTACAACTCGTTATAATTACATCGAGACATTTATTACTCAACGCTAAACCCTACTATCATCGCCCGAGTACTTCTCGTTCGGACGAGTTTTTTTCACTTCACTTTAACATCTATACGTTAAAGTTTATTCAATAAAATTTTTAATAAAAAAAAAATGTCAGTTTCTTAACGCGGCGATTCGTAAAATCATTCCAAAATTGCATTATAATTAAATTATAATTAAATTAAAAATAATAAATACGATCGATAAAAAAATATAATATAATAATAAATGTATTATTATATTTAATTTTAATTATAATTAAATTATAATTTTTTAACTTTTTCAATTTCTAATATTTTATCCGAAAAAAAAAAAATGCTATCGTTATTATCGAAGAAATGCAGGCGAAACTGCATACTTTGCAAATGAAGAAAATCGAGATAAAATCATAGCACACGGTACGTTGGCCTGAATCAAGGCAACGTGCCGCAGCTATATCCTTTCGCTGCTTTCTCGCATCCTTTTCCAACTTCGTCCGCTTCCTCCTCTTCTTCATTCTGGTTGCTTCCTCGGGATTTCCCCCCACGCGATTCGCGAGTCGCGTGGCTCTCTCGCGAACGGAACGTGCTGAACTCTGTGTGTTGAAGTGGATAGGAAATCATCATTGATACGGCTGAAAGCGAATAAGAGAGAGCGAGAGACGCCGTATCGACGATCTTCGATCGAGTCTCGCGAGAATACCGTTAGTCTCACGGTGAGCGATTGCACGTGGGGCCACGGTAACGCACCGGGTCACGTACACAGCAAGTAAATCTCATTCTCTTCGTCTTCCTCTTCTTCCGCTACGCTGATACTTCCTTATGCATCGAGAAACATGCTTCTCGTGAAATTTTACGAGTCCGACCCGGTAGGATACGTACAAACGGACTTAGCGCGGCATACACCCCTCCTGGGATTCCCCGACATACCTGACAACTTTTCGATAGTTTCAACGAGACCGTCTAATCGCTTCGCTAGACGGATAGCACGTGTTGCACAGCTCTTCCGACCGGCGCAAGGCCCGCAAGATTTTATCGCGTTTAATACACGTGTCAATATTAAATTTCATTAAGATTTTGAATATTACAACAAAAAAAATAAAAAAAATAAAAAATTTTGGAGTCCTTAAAGTTTATACGAAATCGATAATCAATGATTTTGCTTCGGAATATCGAAACACCTAAAAAAGTGATAGAAATTAATTCATTAGGCATCTTTGCCATTGTGAACAATGCTGTAATGATGATCGGTCTTTTTTTTGGTTAATATTGTCGAATTCCATTGGGATGAATATCGGCTTTGGAGGTTATAGAGAGCGCGGGCGAGCAAAAGGGAATAATATCGGTGGGGTCCATCACGCACGCGTGCCCGCCGTGCACGCGAGTCTCCTCGATTGTACCCGACTCGTTTGGATGAGTGTGCGTGTGTGTGTGTGGGTTCCAGCACGCGTGGGCGATGCTGCGGCACGCGACACGACCGTTACGTTCGAAACTCGCACCGGAGGGGTGCGTGCTAAGGAAGGGAGATCGACGAGGGGATAGACAGTGTGTAGCATCCATGTGTGTGTGTGTGTTGAAGCGAGCTAACGAGTGAGAGGGAAGAAACGTTTGAATGAGAGAAGGGGGAAGCTCTCGAGGGGGGTGGGGGGAAACGGTGTATAGAGCGAGAAAGATATACTTCTGAATTTCCAAAGGGGGGAACTACGCCGGATTGCAACGCTCGCACAAACGTCACCCGGTCGACATAAAAGAATTTTTCCTTTCATACGTTTTTCTTCGTATTTTCACGTCTCCGAAAAACCTTACATTTTTCCAAATATTTTATTTCTTCCCGTACGATTTTTTTTTTCTTCGCCGAAGTGTGTAAGAATAATTGAATTTCGAATGTCATTTGCATTCATTTTTATACGATTTCCTCGAATTCAAAGCGAATCGAGAAAATGAATTTCGAACTTTGTTATCTCGATAAATCGCGGCTTCACTCTATTCGAAGTGCATGATAAACTTTTCGAAACGATTACTAAATCGTCTCTCTAATTTCTAGAAATTTCCGAAAAATTGACGTTTAAATATCTTTATGAAAATCACCATTCGTAATCTCGAGTTTTGATGATCTTTGTCTATTGTCTTTTTATTCGAGCGAACTTTCGAGATCAAATTAATTCACTTCCCGAAGGAATAATTTTGTTCATCGATATACTACGAAAAATATGGAAGCGGCGCGAATCTGTGTAAAATAAAGGACGGAAGATGGAGAGAAGGTGGGGAGGTTAGGAGTAAGCATCTGCCTGTGGATGTGAACAACGCGTATGTCTCGGGTGCGAGGACATACGAGCCCCGGAACAATCGGTCACACTCACGAATGCAATTTTACGTGTACAGAAAAGAAGAGAAGAAGTCGGTGAGCGCGCGCGGCCCGATGCCCGTCCGTGGTGATCGGTGAACAGGTAAGGGGCCACTACACGGTGAATCTGTTGCCGCTGCTTGGGCTCCTCTCTCGCCTTGGTGGTGGTAGCACAACCAGTGGAAAATACATACGGTTAGTGGGGTGGAGGGGAGTCCTCCGCGCACATAGCAAAGGCATAGCGGTGAACCTTAGTTGTATCCACTAAGGGGGAAAGACAGATGCCTGTATCGTGATTGGACGATGGCCCGCGACCGTCCGTCCCCCATTGGAGTTGAGCGCGGGGCCCGTGGGGCCAGCATTGGCCTGGCAGCACGTGCGGGCCACCTGCGGCCCCACGGTGGGGGCGACTGCTTATAAAAGGACCGTACATATCCCCCTGCCAGTCAGAGACCGGCTTGCAGCCGAATCCGAGACATCGTGAACGCAGTCAGCTTGTATCTCAAACTGACTCTCGTAACGCGAAGTATCGAGACACGCATAGAAAAAAAAAATACGAGAAACACAACGTTTTGTACGTAACATAAAAAAAAAAATTCGATGTGTGAAAAAAAAGTGCAGTGACGAAAATCTTCAGCAAAAATCTGGATTATTACTGAAGATTATTTCGTTTTTTTTTTGTTTTTGACAACAAAAAAATTTATCGAGGTGACCAAAGTGCCGAAACATTGCGATAAGAGTGAATTTCGAACGGTTGTGAAAACTCTCCCAAGACTTGGATTACCGGGAGAGCGTAGCACCGCTCGTCGCGTCTTATTTTTCTTTTCGATTGAAAATCGAAAATTTATTCATCATGCTCGTCGAGGAGACACCGAGAAGTTTCGTTAAGAAGAACAACAGCTACAGTCACTGTCCGCTCAAGAAGCGGCCGGTGCACGTCATGCTGTACGACGAGGTCCCTGAGGCCGTCAAAGGTAAAGATCTTTCATTAAAAAAAAAAAAAAAAATCCCATTAAACTTTTCCAACTCTTTAAAAACTCAAAAAAAAAAATGTCAAAAAAATGTTCCACTTTTTCCAAAACTTGAAAAAAAAGAAAAAATCTCTAACGTATCCTTCCTTTTTTTTGTCTTACAGAAGAGATAATCGATGTGGTGACCGACGATATCCCAGAGCCAGAAAATCTCTCGACAAAACCCGAAGATTTAAGCAAAGCGGCGAAGAAACTTTGCGTCGCATCGCCGTCGAGATCGCCGTCGCCAGTTGCCATGACGCCGGAGATTCATCTTCGTTCGCCAATCCATCACCAACAGCAGCAACAACAACAGCCACAACAGCAACAACAACAGCCGCATCATCCGCAAATCGCAGTGCCAGTGCATCCCCAGCATCAGCACAGTTCTTATCCATCAAAGCCACAAACTCCGCCGTTGGGTGTAACAGCCGCAGTTTATCCGATAGTGAAGAAAGAACGCGTTGAGGTCATCCAGCACGACGGTGCCGCGTCCTCGACGTCCGCGATAGCGCCCTCAGCGCCGTTGCACTTCATGGCCGCGAAGTCGCCCTTGGAGCCCCTGAATCTAAACACCCCGGTAGAACCAGTTCCGCATTACGCGACACCCGCCTGGGCTCGTGCAGCTCCGCTATATCCGCCTCACTATCTTCCATATCCGGCCGCATATCGTTTCCCACATCATCATCCAGGCGCGGAACTCTATCCGGCTTATCCCCTGCCGGCTTATCCTCATTCGTCGCCGGAGCACACATCCGTCTCGCCACCGCCGCACGCGGCATTAACTTGTCCGACGATTCAGCGGCCAATTGCCCGAAGTTACAATCATCACTGGGCAACGGCATCGAGTCCGGATCATTGCGGTCTTTCGCCAACCAGCTCTCTGGGTTACGGCTCCCTGCGATCACCGCCACCGGTTACACCGGAGGATCTCTCCTCACCCGGCAGCGACAGTGGAAGATCATCCGCCGGCAGCACATCCGCCGGAACAACGATAATCGGAATGAAAATCGATCCTACCGGTGTTCATCCGAATCCAATGGAAAGCGCCCATTCCGCATCGTCCACATCTTCCTCCTCTTCGACAACTTCGCCCCGCTATCAGTGTCCCGATTGCGGAAAATCATATTCGACATATTCCGGCCTTTCGAAACATCAACAGTTTCACTGCGCCGCCGCCGAAGGACAAACCAAGAAATCTTTTTCGTGCAAATACTGCGAAAAGGTATACGTCAGCATGGGTGCCCTTAAGATGCACATCAGAACTCACACCCTACCGTGCAAGTGTCATCTTTGTGGCAAAGCCTTCTCGAGGCCGTGGCTACTTCAGGGACACATCAGAACTCACACCGGCGAAAAACCATTCAGTTGTCAACATTGCAATCGCGCATTTGCCGATCGCAGCAATCTACGAGCGCATCTTCAGACGCACAGCGACGTTAAGAAATACTCGTGCACATCGTGCAGCAAAACGTTCAGCAGAATGTCGCTGCTGACGAAGCATCAAGAGGGCGGCTGTCCCGGTATCAATGTACCTATGGGTTACGGATGCTGAGATGTTGGATTTTTTTTTTCTTCTTCTGGTTCCTAAAAATATACGGAAAATAAAATGAACAAACAACGGGGGACAACGATCGAAATTCGAGTGCCTTAAGAGACAAAGATTGAGTGCGACGGGAGTACAAAAAAAAAAACGAAAATGTGTAAATATGTAAATTAGTTTTTTTTTTTTTTTTTCGTATATATTGACTATGAACGAAATAATTTCGAAAAATGAGAGAAAAACGTAGACGGGGTGAACGGAGAGAGAGAGAGTTTTATAGTTTTATATATATGCGGGGGACGAGATCGAACTAATCGGAGTTTTATTTAAAGCAAAATATTTGTACTTAGGTTTACAGTCGAGAAATGGAAACGAGAAACTGGAAAAAACAAATCGATTTTTCACTATTCGTTTCTTCATATGATTTTTTTTTTTTTTTTTTTCGTTCTTTTAAGTGTTTTCTTTTCTCTACCGCTCGACGCGGTTCCGTGAAACTGCCGTGCCATTATCACAAATTCCAATTCGCGTTTTCGTATTAATTCTTCTGATTTTTTTGTATTTAAAAGAGAAAAATCAATTATCGTTTTTTTTTTTTTTTTTTTTTTTTTTTTTTTTTTCGTGTATCATAGCGATCTGCGAAAATGATCGAAATTATTTCTTAATAATTTATGTTTCTTAGGTATTAAGGATTTTTCTTTTATATAGTCCATTCGTGAATCTAACACCGTGCACCAAAGTGTCTCGCGAAACCAGCACGGTTTACAAGTTTTTTTTTTCTTCGGATTTCATCTTTTTTTCATTCGTTTGTAAATAACTATCGCGCGCGCACGAATATTATATCTAGACGCTAGATATCGATAACTTAAGTATTAAAGATGTGTGAGAATCGCAATTGTCGCCGATAATCACCATCTTACCCCCCAATTTCTTTCGTTCGTCCGTCAAATGAAGAAAAAATTATGTTTTTTTTTTTTTTGCGTTTATGATTTAAGTTACTCGATGAAACTAGTCACTGTATTATATTATATATATTATATATATCTACGAAGGTGCGAAAGAGAGAGATAAAGAAAGGCGTGAAAAGACAAGAAATTTTTTAAAATAAACAAAGTAGACTCGAAACGAGTCCCTTTATCGAAAAAATATGATTCATCATCATTTTTTTTTTTTTCATCGATTCCCCCTCAAATCAATCCTCTCTCTTTCAATATAAAAAAGAAAAAGAAAAATTTAACAATATAGATGTCTAAACAAGCAGAAAATCTGCTATCGAGACGAAGACACGTCCGACTCTGAGGGGGATGACGATAATACATATTATATTTTTCTTTCTTTCATCTAAGAATTTTTGTAAAGACAAATCTTTTTCCTTTTTTCATTATTATTCTAAATACGAAGAGCATAGATATCGCCTATATATAGAGAATACTATTTTATACGAAATAAATAACGAATCAAACCATAAACAAAAAAACACATATCTCATTATTCAACGAAATTACCTCAAACTCCTTTTTCCTCAAAAAAAAAAAAAAAAAAAAAGAAATCATCGTTCATGAAATTTATTTTATAATTCATTTTCACGATTGAAAATGTTGTGAAATTTATCGCCAAAATGATAAACTGTGCGAAAAAAAAAAAAAAAAAACTGCTAACCCATTTATCGGAGTTATAAATTCAATTCACTCTTCGCTTTTCCATTCATTCTCGTCGGCGCAATGAACGCTTCGTACAGCTTGCCGAGCAACGCATGTGTTGCAGTAGTACAACGCGTAGTACAATTACACAAAGCTCTTTAGCGCCCGAGCAAACAACATATGGCGAATACGTGAAACGAGCGCGCGAGTTGCGCCCCTGACGTTCGGTCACCGCACAGAGTTCGATTCATTGCCTCGCAATGGGCTACCTGCTGCACATATAGCCCGTATCGAGAGTCCCACGCGCTCTCGCCTCGTTGCTTCGACTCGACGCGAAACGATTCAATCGCCTTTGGTAATGCTGCTCCTGTTCTGGCTGCTGGCGCTGGTGCTGCTGTTGCTCTTGTGCGACTGTTCGTTCGTTCGAACTTTCGTCTCCGCAGAATAACGTCCCATATGGGACAATCGAGCAACTATTGCATCGCCGGATTAGCCGGTTAACGAGATCAAATAACAAGGAAAGCCGGGTATCACCCTTCTGGTCCATTCGATGAGAATGAAATATTCGATAAATTCTTCTCACAACATCCACGATGTTGCGACACATTCGTCGTATCAATCTTTGTAATTTTTTTTAAATTTCATCAACAAATTAATGAAATTTTTTTTATTTGTTATATTTTTCAAGACAAAAAACACAATTATTGTATATTTTTAATTATTCAAGATTATAGAGGATTTAAAAAAAAATGATATCTTATCGGTAATTTGCAGAATAATAATTTTTTTTCGACAGAATTACAATATTTATATCCATTTTTTAAAAATATTTTTCGCTTCATTTTGATCAACTCTTTCGAGATTTTACGTTTTTTTTGTTTTCCGAAAAACAAGTTGTACCTGTAACGAATCCATTGGCAGGTGGATATCGTTGCAAGTATAATAACGATTAGCGCGGAGGCGGTAACCGAGTACCGTATTTCCTTCTCGTCCCTTGCAATATTACGACCACTACCAGTAATGCTTACCGTGCACTACTCTACCTTCTCCCGAGCAAATTCATTGTATTCCGAAGCTTAACGAGGTGTAACCAAAAGCCAAGGCTCCTTAATCGCGGGGATTCCTTTACCTTCCTTCGTTTTACTTTCATCCATATATTTCCATCCTCCAATGTTTCTTCGTGTCATTCTACAGTGCGTTTATACACCGGTATACAAATCGAGGCAACGGTTCTCGGGGACGAGACGGATTCGCCCTTTTCATTCATTCCCGCGGACAGGTGCCCGGAGAATTTTTCAATTTTCACCAAATTTTCTCGTCACATCTTCGTCCTCTTCTTCGATATCCCAGCTGTAACTGGTATATTGTCGTCTATGTCTATTTGGAAGAGAACCTGACCACCGACACCGAGACGGTCTCTGTACCTACTACTGTGTCGTCGTCGTTCTCGTCTCCGAAACGAGACGAAAGTGAAAAGCAAGAAAGAACCCGGAGAATAATGTAGAAAAGAAAAAAAAAAAAAAGGAACGAAGAGAGAAAGAACGCGAAGTAAACTCTGTGTTCTGCTGTACGTATTCTTGGCTCACTTGCGCGCGTACTCTTTTCTTCAATGCTTTTACGAGCGTCTCCACGATCGGAACAGGTGCAGGTGCTGGTACTCTGGGACACAGAGGGATTTAAAGCGACCCATTCTTTATACACGCTGTACAACGAAACGCGTATACTATATATATACACTTTGAGACACGAGAGGAGCGTTTCTTGCTTCGAGGTTCGGTGTTATATCTACGCGAGAAGGGAACCTGTCCCCAGTGACAAAGGACCGGTAGTAATACTCACCGGAGTTCTCGCAAAAACTCACCGAAAGGGGCAACGGAGGACCAACTATGCATTTCCTTCGAGACTGGTTTCTTCTTTGAGACTATAGTCCTCTCCTCTACGAGACTTTCGTTGCGATCATCGATTTTTTTTTAAACACCAAAATTATCCCGATTTTTGTGAAATTAAATTCGCAATTTAATTACGATTTTTAAAAAATAATTTTACCAAAAATTCGAAATTTTTGGGAAATTTAATTTGGAATTTATTTCCAATTTTTTTTTTTTGTAATTTGTTAATTTTCGATCGATTAGACGAATGGTGAGGTATTTTTGAAAGACGACAAATTTCCAAATCATCGATTTATATTGGGTGCGAGACGTAGACGTGGCATTGAGAATCTTTCGTCTCGTACAATCCTCTCGGTCTTCTTCGTTCTCTTCTCAACGTGGCAAAACCAGTCGCTCGGTGATCGCGTGGTGACCGCCTCCCGCGCTCGATCTCTCTCGACTCTCTTGGCGGATATATATGCGCGGGCGCGGGTGCACGGCACTGCACCGTATACATGTATGCGCTCACCGTTGAATGCATAACTCTATTTACATACTTGACCTCGGGTTGGGTATGAGGTACCTATATCCGCACGTATCGGCTGTACTCAACTTTCGAACAAACCTTTTGTCGGAGTTCTATCATAATTAGTGCCCGAGGGGGGTAAGTATCGGGCGATAGAGAGAGAGAGAGTGAGTATAAGCGCGCGCAGGGGGCAAAGCCATCAGAAATCGAATAGACACAGTAGAAATTGGCTGGCAGTCGCATGAATAGCACTGTCGGTAGTATGATCTGAATATAAATGACTTTACGAGTGAAATATTCCCACGGCTATGTAGACGCGAATGATGGAAAACAAAGCGTTTGAGACGCAACGCGCCAAAGCCCGTGACCCCCTCGGGACCGTGAAGGCGATGCTGCTTCGTTTCGCATTCATGCTTCAGTTTCAGTAATGAAAGATCGACACGGAGAGACGAGAGTCGAGAGAAGAAGCTGAAACAGCCTGCAAGAGCAAAGGTACACCTGACCAACGAGAAACAACGAGAGAGGCTTTTCAAACGCTTCCTGGAAGAACTCGCAGTCCTCTTTTTCTTCTTCTTGTAAGTCGTCCCCCCTCCATCCTTAATTGTTCCACGGTGGTACGTGCCCCATTGTTGCAATACCGATAGCTAGATCGCTCGTACATCGGCTACCGGACTCTCGCACCATTTCGCGCGCCAGGTGTACGTGCGCTCCGGGCATATCGAGTAGCCGTATCGATCGATCTTACAATCATTGGCCATTTTGGAGTAAAGGTAGAAAAATGAAAAAAAAAATGTACTCTTCCAAATTTTTTCCACGTCTTTAAGCTCATCGTATCGTTTATTATGCTTTATTTATAAACATTTCTCTTGAAATCTTTTTTACATAATAATATAGTATTTTTGTTTTCAAATGAATTTTTTTTTTTTGTAATTTAAAAAAAATTTTATTATAAAGAATAAAAATACAGTATAAAATGGAAAAAGCGAAAACAATGAAAAAAAAAAAAAAAAATTTACGAAAATATAATCGTTGAATTAAGAATGAATGATCCGTTAAAGGATGCATAAAATAATCGTTGGCCAATGACTGTGCCGCATTCTGGTGCACAGGTGAGATGATACTCGATATTGAAGGAGAGTCGCGGGACGAGAAGATAGTCTTGCTGACGCTGATTCGCCGTGACCGATCTCGGCGTAGCGTACACCGTGAGCTCGCAAAGTGAGAAAAAAAGAAAAATAACGAGATAGAGCGAGAAGCGAGCTTTGGTCACGCCTCGTCATCCCGATTCACTGGTCAATCGGGCTGACGGTGAATGAGACAAAAAAATGTTTAAACTCGAAGCTCTGTAACAATCGGAGCTGCGCGTTGGTAATTTACACAGTGAAACGATACGTCGAACGCAGTTTGCGTATCGTGTGCGAGATTACGGGGGAATTTGTTGTGCAATTTATTATGCGTTTTACAGGTATTTTCACAGAATCGTGTAACATAGCGTGACTAATGACTTATTCAGCCTGAAGAGCTAATTTAATATGAAAGTAAAACACCTTTCGACAATCAGTCGATAATAGCAAAAAAATTCCTCTATGCCAATGACTGTGTTTACAGCTCTTGACTGACATTAAGATTTTTTTTTTCGTGCACTACATCGGTTGAAGAATCGTTTAAAACATTAAATCCTTTTTTCCACGCAACCATTAATTTCATGGAAATAATAGACAAATGATCATTTTCTAAATTGAACGAGAGATATGTCCCGTCAGTAGCGAAGGGGTTAACTGTTCCACACTATCATATAGCGGTTTAATAAGACGATTTATAGCAGGTACATTATATCAGCGATATCGCTAAGTCCGGTGCCTTATTGGCACGAGATCTTTCACTGCTGTATGTTAAAGTGTCTTTTGTGTTTGTGTGTGAATGCGCGTATAGGAATCATAGAACAGAAATAGTGAGTGGCGAGAGAGGTTATACACAGTCGCGTTTATAACGAGAGTGGCGAATAACTGATATGTCCAGCCTTCGTTCCAGGTATCGATAGTCGATCTTTCGATTGGTCTCTCTCTCTCTCTCGTCGTATATACGCGCGCAGAGGCCTCGGGCCCACTTCGAACGGCAATTTCGCACTGGCGAACACCAGAAAGACCAGCCAGTGAATTCATAGACACCGAGAGATTTGCGATCGAAACTATCGCTAAAGGGAAATTATTTGCATTAAAAAAAAAACAGCAAAAAAGAAACGTATAATACTTATCGTCGCACATTACGAGATATATCTATGTATAGTATATTATTACCTCGTACCCGTCAAAATTGTCGCGACGTCTTGGCGCCGTGAACGCAAAATTCATCGGACTTGGCGCCAGATATACAAAATATGCTCTCACCTCGCGCGAACTCCCCGAGTGCGCACTTTGCGGTTTTTCCACGAATCGATATTGTAATCGAGACTCCGAGTCTTCTTCTGTATTTCTTTTTTTCTCGATCCACTGCTCCGTTCTTACCGACTGTTCACGTACATTTGCATTTAAATATACGATAATTCAGGTAACATTATTAATGCCAATGCTACTACGGACTTTTTATTTTTTCTTACGAACGCGCGAGCGCACGCGCGTGTGACACCAAAATTTCGCTGGATGAATAACAGTTCCGAGAATCGCACGGGATTTTTTCGTATGTTTGAACAATTATTTATCGTCCGCGGTTGAGAATTTCAGCAATACATCGATACCGTAACGCGTACGAGTTGTTAATACAATATTTTTTTACTCCGAGAAAGATACATTTTTTTTTTACATTTTACGGAATTTTTTTTTTATTTCGTATATTTCGGCATTTTTTTTAAGTTACAAGAGTCCTTAAGAGTTCCCAAAATGCACATGTACAACAAGATAAAAAGAAATGCAATTTTTATCGTTCAAATTAACCTTAATTTGCCGCAACATCGTTAAAATAAAAAGGCTATAAAGATATTCGACAAAATAATCAATTTCTTATCGTTAATTATAAGCTAAAAATTACTCAATAATCGTCTTTACCGTGTAAATAATTACAAAGTTTCATACGTTAAATTTTACCAACTGCGAGGCTCCACTGTATATTTCTCTGCGGATCTCCAATCGCCATCGAGTTCTGCGCTTCTACGTGAGAACACTTCACCCGAACATTATCGTTTGCGCTCAGCGTCACAGTCTCGGAGTGTCTTCTCCGATAGGGCCCCCCTAAGCGTTTCGTCGTTATATCTCGCAGTTTTGAGAGTCTCGTGAGTGCTGCTTTAAAAAGATTGAGGAAAAAAAAAAAAAAACAAGAAACCGTAGAACTGGACAGAGCTCCAGAGTTCTCCAGTTCCATGCAATTCCACTTGTCCACTCGAATGGCAGCATCCCATATCCAAGTATACGACGAAAACATGATACTCCAAACTTATATTTTTCTGCTCGCAAGCATATCACAAAGTTGAGTTCTTTTGATATTTCGAGAGGAAAGAAAAAAAAAAGAGAGCGGGTGGCTCATTAGCCACGCTGAGGACCTTATAGCGCGCGTTCCCTAACACCGTTGCGCGGCCCACACGATCGTAGAACCCGAGTGACCATAGGAGGAACGAGCAAAACAATCTCTGCTGGTCGACACTGGCGTTTCGGCAAGCAACAGAAGGAACAACCTGTTGCCCCAAAAACTTATACTTCGGTATCCTCTTTAAGGCAGCGTGCACAACAGATGGCTCGCGGCTCCGTATAGAAGGAACGCGAACCGAACTGCTCTCAGCAGGTTACACCTGCCTCGCCGTCTCCGTTCTCTTTCTTATTCTTTTCCTCCACCACTTTCTTTCGATGTCTCGTGTTCTCTTTTCGTTACTGTGTTTTTTTTTCTTCCTCTTTACGGCGATCGGTTCGCGCAGATTTCGATACGCCACTTAAACTCCTCATTTGCTAAATGCCTCTCGGATGCTTCGGTTTCGGCCTCTCACTCTGTGCTTTTCTCCTCGAGACTGAGAGCGGACCACAGTGGATTCCAACACTTACAATTTCTGCGTGGGTCTGAATGAATGATAAATTTGAAGATCTCTTCCCGATGATGACGTGGGTCACGAGAGATCGACAGAAGGAGATTCGGCGGAGTGCTACGACTAAACTGTCGTTAGCGGATTGAAAGAAACTCGCCGACATTTCTCAACCATCCCTGATACGCTTGTGTTATGAAATTTTTTTTTTTTTTTTTTTCATTCGTAAAGAAGATTTTTTACGACAAATAATAATCATCGAAATTAAAAAAAAAATTATTTTTTTTTCATTTTTTAGGGGTAATACGACTTTTAAAAAAATGTAAACTATAAAAAAAATTAAAGCTTTTTTTATATTTTCCGCATTTGTAATGAAAAAAAAAAATTACAGAAGATTATATCTTTTTTTTCAATTATAAAATAAAAACAATTTTTTTTCTCACGAACAATCGTTAACCGTTAAATATCTTACAGTTCGAATGCATTTAAATGTACAAAGAGTCGAAGGGATGAGAACGAGGAAGTGCACGAGGAAAGATAAGTGCCGAGAGATTCGTTGAGTAGTTGTTCAACTTTCGTTGTAAATAAGTCCAAATAATCCGAGAGTCTCGTGCACAGGGGACCCTCTATCTAAATTGTCGAGTGAGTCGAGAAAGAAGCCTATGGATTTATATGAGCGTAAAAATCGCCATTAGTGTACTTTTCTCGCGAGTTTCTTGCTTAATGATCGCTTAACGGCTTCACCGGGGTGAAGAACCACGAGAGAAGCTCGGGCTCTTTCTCCCGTCCCCGTCGTTTGCCAACGCGCGATACGATCGGGTTATACCTCCCTGTAGCGTAGCTTCTTCGCGTCCTATGCTTCCGAGACCCTTATCGCCGACGACCTTAAATAAAAGAAGGCACGCGCCAAGATCTCGCTGTCTTTTTTTTCCGCTTACACGCACGTGTGCTGTAACTGATGGAGATTCGATTTTGCGATATCTATAACGAGTCTGAAATAAATAGAAAAAAAAAAAAAACAAACAAAAATTGTTAAAAATATTTCGCGGCTCGACTACAGTGCCGTCGAGATTATTTATTTAAAATTCTTTGCCATAAAAATAAAAAAAATTCCGCAACTGTTGAAAAATTATTAGTATTTGCAATTTTTTCATTCATTTTCTCGGAAGAAATTTTTTTTTATTATTATTGACGATGGGACGATAATTATTATAGACGATAAATTATTTCTCACTGAAGTAGTTAAGAAAAAATCATTTCTCGTAAATATATATGATTTAAAGAATTTTTTTTTTTTTTTGTGGTGATGAATTGAAAATGCACGTGATAACGATCCCGGAACTAATAGACAAGTGATAGTAATTGAAAATCGCAATCTCGAAAAATTTTCCACGCGGTCCATACGCGAGAACGCGAAGCGCCCGAGTTACAAAAACCTGCTATGTGAGAGATTTTAATAGCGTGAGAGGGGCGTCACGCGGGGTTAACGACACCCTTGCCTGTCACGTGTGACAAATGCACCTGCATCCATCACCGGTTGGAACGAGCCGCGGGGCAATGAGCTCACGAGGGGCCACGAGAACTAATTAATTCCGACGCTGATTAATCCCCAGAAATTGTGGGTTACCAACTCGAACATCTTTTTGATCCCCACGCATCGCGAGTCTCACGTTAAAGAAAAGAACACGGAGACATAACGAAGAAAATTCACGGTAGATGAATCAAACGAGAAAAAAAAATGAGTTGGAAATCGTAAAACAATACAAAAAAACTACTAGAGGCCGTGGGGTGTGCAGCAACCCTTGTGAGAGATACCTGTAGCTTCGCATTTCTCAAACTCACCCCTTTCTGTCCTCCCGATACCTGTTGGCCCCAAAGGCGGCTTCTTTGCTCCGAACTCCTTGAAAAACTGGAGCAACAGATGGTCAACGCCCCGTCGAATATATACCGCCACTGAAAGACACCGACACCTCTTCGAGAATTCCTCTTCCCGGATACGCGTAAGATTTCGGTGAGAGCGAGTGAACGAAAAAAACAACTCAGAACAGATGATAAATCGGAGTCTAATTCCGGTGGAAAATTAAATAAAATTAATACGATGAATCATCGAAGTTTCGAGAGCGAGGATCGAAAAAAAGAGATCGAAGACACCACTTGTTAAATTAGTAAACAAAAAAAAAAAGATGGGAAAAAAATTCTAATAATTCTTGAGTGAAAACTCCACATCGTCGATTATTTTAAATTTCAAATTAAAAAAAATCGTTTTTTTTTCTTTCGTCATGAGAAACCTCCTTAAGTACGTAAATAAGTGACGAGTTTCGGAGAACAATTCTCACGAGAAGATTCCCACACTATCGATACATTTTTGTATGTCGTCCCCTCGAGTACCTATGCCAGAGTTCGAATTCTTTTCGAGGTTTTTCTCATCGATGCTTCGCACAAAGGCACTTGTCTCACCGGAATGCAGTCTACAAGTTGAACTTGTCTTCGAGAAAAAGTCGCGAGAGTCGAACAGTTTCTTCTCTTGCGAGCGAATATAACTCAAGTCCTTAGCGGCTTTGAGGTTATCTTCGGTTCTGAACACGAAAAAAGCATATTTTTCCACTGAAATAATATACTAAGGGCGGAGGGTTGAAGCATTGCTGCATGGCATTGGTTTTGCTCGGGTTTGGTGCCCGTTGCTGCTTTAGCCATGTGGTAGCAGAGCGCTAAGCGAAGGACACGAACCAGACTCACCCTCTCGAGGGAACATCAGCCACTTTACCACTTTACCTGATACCCAGAGGCACGAGGCGAAAGTGGATTCTTTCTTTCTCGCTTCGCTATGTATCTCTAAACCTCACTTGTGTTCCTTTCATTCCGACAAGTCCGGGAATTTCTTAATAAAAATTCAAGAAATTTCGAACTCTTTCAGACTGTAACGAATCTCCGACAATAATACAGAGAGATTTTTATCTCGCGTGCTTTTCTGTGTCTACACGGCTTCGATGATTGGATTCGTGAGAAAAAAAAAAACGACTCGTATTAAAAGATGAAACCGTCCGTAACTAAAGAGTCGAGGAACGAAAAGACGTGTGTTTTCTTATAGATCTTTTCTCCGTCGTGTTAAAACAAGAAGAATTACTAGAATATTGAATTAATCAATTATTCACGGATTTACGAGCTGTAAAGTCGAACTTATCGGACACCATTTGTCAAAGACTCTTTTTTTTTTTTGTTTTTTTTTTTCGTGAGTTTCTTGTTAAAAATTACAACAGAATTTTATCGATTTCATCGAAACGATAGTATTTTTTTTTAATTTGTATATTATTTACTAGGGATTTTTTTCTTCAAGTATTAACTTACTTTCGAAGTCATTTTGTGCTCCAAATTTTGTCGAGCGAATAAAAGTTTCGTTAGTCACGCGTATATATACGTCGTATCTCTTTCGTCGAGTTGCCGGAGGTCTTTTTCCGTGTCAACCGGGCGTCACGGGTTCCTGCGCGGAAGAGCCCTGGTTCGCGTTGTTCACACACGTGACACGTGTGGCTGCTGCTCACGAGCGCAACGAAACTCCAAGAGTAAAACAGAGAGCCTGGCGTGGCACCGCGAAGACCCACGAGAACCCCTGAAAGGACCACCTACGCGTTTCACCCGAGTGCCACACCTCGGATAATGACGCGAAACAAATCGAGCGTGTGCGGCGCGTTTTGCCGATTCTCCCAGCACCTGATGATGACCGGTGTTGGTCCGCTCGTTTCTTTTTTTTTTTTTGCATCTCCCTACGTCGTCGTTCCTCATCGCCGCGACGCCCCCGACAAGACAGTGGGAAAATTCATCGACCGACATCTCCGATATCCGGATCGTTTGTTTCTTCGACTCCCGAAAATAATAAATTACTTCAAATTTCTCTACGATCGATTGAAAAAAAAAATCTCTAATCATGATTTAGCGAATTGACGATTTTTTAGAAATACGATTGATGTTACTTTTCTCATTTTTTATTTATTTTTACTTCCGCTTTTTTTTTTTTTTTTTTTTTTTTTCTTACGATATAATTCGAATACTCTGCAGCTGTGGTCTACTCTTCGCCAAGTGTATACTTGTTCCGAGTAACAAGTATAAATATACAAAGATCGGTTCGATCCGGTAATGGACGAGGGACAAAGGACCGTCAAGAGGATCCTAGAGTTCTCGACCTAAAGCCTTCGATAATTAAAGCGAAGTCACGGTGATACTCGTCGGTCTGTTCTCGGACTGGTCGTCGTCGTCGTGCCGGTCTCAATCTTGTCAACGATCGATTTATACGACGGCTTTGGCTCATATGAAGCTCGATGCCCGAGCGGAGGAGCGCCTAGAGATAGATAGATACTCCCATAGCCCTGCTGTATAAAATAACCCGGTGCTCATTGGACAGCAATTAAGATGATACTGTGGCTAATCTCGCTTCGATCTAAAACCTTCCAATCGATATCGTCATCGCAACTCCGACGAATACAGAGTCCCCGGAGTCAACCGTACATCGCTGGCTAAGAACGTCCAAATTACAGACTCGGGAATCTGTGCTCGAATGACTCTTTAAATTTTTCTTCGGTGAAGATTTTTTTTTTTTTTCCGAACAACCATCGAGCGACTAAAGTGGTGTTCTAACCTATGTAATACAGATCTTACTTCAAGGCAAACGAATCCGAGTAATTAACAATTAACCGGCGAGTCAATTAACAAAAAAAAAAATATCGTTATTATTATTAATAACAGAATAATAGCATTTTTATACTTGGATTATTATAATATTTTATTTCGGCATACGATCGAATAAAAATATATTTTATCATATTTTATTGAAATTAACGAAAAAAAAAAAAACGAGTTTTTCGTACGTAAGTAATTTTACAAAAATTGATCTTACGAGAGTCTTTCTCGAGTCTCAGAGTGAAAAAACTAAAAGTCAGCGGAATATTTTCGTCGATAAGTATACCCTGCACCTGCGAAAAGGTATGCTTGACTCTCTTTGACTTTTCAGTTTCTCGAGACTATGTTAAATATTTATTCAAGCGCCCGAGTAGTGTTTTCACGAAGTTAAACCCCCTCTCTCCCTATTCTACTATTCAAGAATTCGCGCACACGGAACTTCGGCTACTACTTCAGCATCGATGCACCTGTTCACCGGGGGGGCGGCTTACTTTGTCAAAAAAAAAAAAAAAAATCCTACAGAAAAAGAAAACCCCAAAGACACCAACCAGTACGGGGCTCGGAATTTATTTATTTATTTAAATTTTTTTTTGCCTCGATACTCAGTGCCTTTCGTAATTTCTCCGAGAAGAAGCTCTTGTTGAACGCGATCTGTACAGTCCCCCCCCCCACCCCCTTCCTCCCTCTCGTAATCCCGTTGATTGCGCGACGACGAGGGAGTTCTCGTGAACGCAGTACACGAGAGTGGCGACGTCGACGATTGGCCAGACGTTCGCCACGCGGAAATTACCCGCCGATACATGTGTGCGTTTCCACCGCACATGCGTAGTAACGGCTCTACGGCGTTGTGAAAGAAATGAACGAGACGCAGACGCGCGCGTGTTCTCGCGGTGACGCCCAGCAAGTGGGTTAACGCTGACAATTACCCGTGTCTCCACACGAACCGACCGGGGGGGATTGCGTGTGCAGCCCAAAGGCCCGTCCCACTATATGCGCTTGAGTGGCGCGATTCTCCCTACGATTCTGTTAGTCTCTTCTTCGCGCGCGCAGATTTCAAAATTCCTTACTTTTCTTCCGTTCGAAGTATGCGATTTTTTTGTATGCATACATTTTTTTATTTAATTATTATTTTCATTTATTTATTTTAATTATATTTTTTATATTCGAAAAAAAAAAAATTGAGAACGTAACTACGTATGACATAACCAAAAAAAATTACGATTTTATACCAACTAATTGTTGTAGTTCTCTTAACTTATCCCTTTTTTTCATTACTCCAAAATGCCTCAAGCAATCCCCTCACAACAGCACGGTTATTGAACGATCAATGAATCAGTATAAGAGCAACAGCATTGACAAGAGTATTATATCGACACCGTGAAAGATATACTCGTATCGTCGTTGCGCGCGCACCGTCTCACGTTATAGTAAACCAGCTTTAGGGATCGAAGCGTTCAACTTCGAAACGAGATACTTCGCTGCAGCGATCTCCAGCCTGTCCATCGTTGAATTATGGCGAGGTACGTTAATTTATGTTGGCCGATAGGACGCACGTGGCGCGTTCGTCGCGCGAGTGACCCGGTACATAGTTAACAGGGTGTACAATACAGACACGGTGCGCCTCCCTCCCCCCCCACCCCTCTATCGCTGCCTACAACAGTCGAGGGCAGTAGTATTTCTTACGAAGTATAGAAGTTACTAATGATTCATTGATCTCGCTGGTAACGCCGACGCCCTGGCGCACCCACGATTGTTGGCTACCGTATTTTCTTCACCCAGGGCGATTATTGCGAAGGTGTGTGGCTTCGCGCGCGCCAGAGATCCCGAGCGCAGCTTGTCCAGCTGACAACCCGACAACCCTGTCCCGCAGTGTGTTGCATTTCGCGTTCCTGACGCCGTTGCAGTACCGTCAATCGTATATTAAACGTAATTCGACAATGGGGTAGAAGTTGTAAAAATAAATAATTTTTCAATTTTTTTCAATTTTTTCGAATTTTTCAATCAATAAGAGAAAAAAAATTCGGAAGAAAAAGATAGTATGCACAACACGTGTACTCACGAAATTTTATGTGAAAAGATTTTTAGGATTTTTAGCTTCAGAATTCGGATTCGAGTTTAAAAGGGTTGTAACGATTTTTGAGGATATTTTCATTTTTCACTTTTTTCCAAAAGGATCGTAACGCTTTTTGAAGAACGCATTTAAGAGTCTCGCTAACGATGTTTTCACAAAAGAAAGTAATTGGAGTCTTTGAGTTTTTTTGAGGTTAATGATACTAATATAGGCGATGAAACACCGCCTGAAATGACAAGGAGAAGCTTGAAAGCGGTAATAAGTCGATGTGCTGTTTATAGCCGGAAGGCTTTGAATCTTATTAGACGTTACGGTTGCATAACCGGGGGGAGGGCGTTTGATCGAAGCGATCGAAGAACAGTTCGCGGAGGTGGACGACTCGTAGTAGAAGAAGAAGAATAAGAGGAATAAGAAGAATAGAATGAGGATGAGGAGTCTCTCCGGAGGACGAGAAGTAAGAAGGCGCGCAGGTTGACCTGGCAAGGGGCCTCGGACGCCGTGTGGTCCGGTCGTGACCCAACCTGTCGAGATCGAAGGGGGCCTTAGGTGTTCGCGCGCCTTGGCGCACACTGGACCGAGCGCGCGCGGACGTAGAAGAGAATTCGAGAGAGTCGAACGGCCGGTCCGTGCGGCATATCTTGCTCACCTCACCGAGAGATTACCGATCGTTAGTCACTTCCCTTCGAGACCTCTCCGAGGCCCGGCGAGTCCTCCCCCCCGCCCCCTCCCCGCTTCGGACCGAACGAAACGAACGCGGACGCTATATCCAACTCGCCATTAGGCGTCACGACGTTCCTATACTTTTATCTCATCAACCACTTCTTTATTTCATTCTTTTTTATCGGAGCGCTCTCTACTACTCTTTTTTTTTTTTCGTCTTCGCCTCGGTGTTATGCTTTTCTCGGACGTAAAAATTGATTTTTTTTTTTTTTTTTTTCGACAAATTAATTAGAGATGAAAAATTACGATGTCTAATTGCACATTGATGAAAAAACTTTCTAAACAACTGCGGATTCTTTGATTATTCTAAACTTCTATATACTAATTGATTTTTTTATTACCTAATGTTATTTTAACTTGGATTTGTATTAATTATTGCGATAATAATGTCGAGATATCTATCGATATCTCTAACCTAAAAAAACAATCTTTTTTTCTTTCTTTTATTCTGTCGCTTGTTCGTTTGCTTATACAGCGTACACCGGACCGCGGGGGAGAGCCGAGTCGGAGTTGACTGCGGACGAACGTTATACACGCCGAAGCGAGAGCGTGATAACGGTACCGGCTGTTAAACGCTACGTTATTCCGTCAAATGAAATCCCCGTGACCCGGGCTCTCTCGCGGGGTCCCGCGTATTCTTCTTTATCCCTTTCGTACACCTCTTGCCCCTTCCCCATCGACGAACCTACCGACTCTGTCCCTTTTCTCAATCTCCTTTTTTTCTTGTGTTTTGTCCTTTTCTGTTTCCATCTCTGTTCACTTCACTCCTCCGCTGTCACACGCGCTGTCGCTCCGTCTCATTTTTTCTTTTATTCTCTTTTAGTTTTTTTTTTCCTGCCTTTCTTCTTCATCGTTTGTCGCTTCACTTTTTTTTCTCTCCATCTTCGCGACTCTCTCGTGTGCGCGCGCGCGCGCGCGCTCACCTTATAACATTACAATTGCTAATTCCCCGTTGCGGTTGGGACGCGGCACTCCGCGCGCAGTAAAGTTCGGCCGTCGTAAACGCGCGAGAGCGACTATCATCTCTGCCGTATGGTCCACCGAACGGAGTTCGGGCGAAAGATGAGAAAAAAAAAACGCGGTAAAGCGAAAAAAAAAAATGAATGCGTTGATAATACTTTCGGAATTTTGGTTGGGAAACAATCGAGGAACAAATACGAAGTGCGAACAAAAGCCGAACTAAATTTTTATCTTTAATTAATCAATTTATTCTCGATCGATGTTAAGCGTACATATTGAGGAAACTTTTTTTAAAGGAGGGGGGGGGGAGTTTATAATAGGGAAAACAATAAAGATTGGATAGTTCGTAGCGTAATTTTCGCGCAAGTAGCACAGCGGCGTCTCCCCTTAAAAAGAGAAGCGAGAGCCTTTCCCCCTTCAAGTATTTATTGTTTTTTTTTTTTTCGCCGTTGTATCGTATGCGCTGCACCAAGGCGGATTGTGGGTCGAGTTAATAAGCCGCGCATTGTGATTTTTAATATCGCTACACGCGCACGGGTCCCGCGGTTCTGGTTTTTTTTTTTTTTTCACTCACCGCCTCTCTCTGTATATCGCATAGCCGGAATATATACACAGGTCGTCGCGTCCTCTTTCGTCCACGTGTTGGCCTTCTTCTTCGTATTCTTCCATCTCCACCTACGCCTCGTATCGCGAACAACAAAAAAATAAAGGGAAAATGAAAGAAAGAAGGAAAAAAAAAACCGAAACAAGCGCGGGGAATGGGAAGAAAGGGAAGTCTGGTGCAAGTACCGGTGCTGAAACGACCCACGACTGCCACAGGACTTTCGAAGAGACTCCGGAGAGAAAGATAAAAAAAAAAAAAAAAGAATGGAAACTTCGCACAACTGAGATTCTCTCGCGATCGTAAAATTTCCGATTTAAAAGAGAGATTAATCGATACGAACGATTTTTATCGGTATACCTAACGCTCGTTTCCCTCCAGCAGTACCCGGCAGCAGCAGAAACTCCCCCCTCTTTTTTTATTTATTTTTTTTCTTCGATACTTTTGCCAGTACAGTATTCGTTCACGCAGCGGTATATATATTCGACGTGAATTCGATTCGCAACGCGCACGCTACGAAACAAAAAGCCCGAGTCCTCGTTAAAAAGGGAAAGATGCCTTTTTTCGAGATTCGTTCTCGATTATTTATCGTGCACGATGCGCAATATACCCTCCACGCGCTTTTTCGTTACCTCGCGAAAAAAACGATCGGATAATAGTTATTTATAAGAGAGAAGTTTTGTACGGTAGGGAAAAAGATTTTTAAAACATAAAAAGGAGTTAAATTCGATTGGTATGAAAAATAACGATAAGAATTTTACGAACTTCCGTACAAAAAAGTTTGCAAACAAATTTCGGTATCAACCGTTGGACAACGCAATCGATGTTTTTTTTCGTTATGAATTTCTGCTAAGAATTAATTTTTTTGCGTTACTTTCGATCTATTTGTGGAAATTCGATAAATTCGATAGTGCTACCTAAACACGCTGCGATCCTGAGAACTTTCTCAGCAGTCGCGAAATTCTTCTGCAGGAATGAAGAGAAACAATGAAAAAATGAAGAACAAGATGATAACAGAAAAACAAAAAAAAAATGTGCGTAATAATGATCCGAAGCGATTCCCGCATTAACGGTCGTCCTTTATCCCTTATCCATTCGCCTCGCAGGTTCCCGATTGTATGAGTGTATTGTTCCGTTCCTCATTCTTTTTTAACCCTTCTTCTCTCACCCCATATTCCCAATCTCTCGTCCCCTCTTCTTTCCCCCCTCTCAGCGTGCGCACGCAGGGCTCTCGCGCATTTTTATTTATTTTTTTTCGCAAATTTTTATTTCGCCAAGAGGATCGCCGCGCTTGTACCACGGCGGCCGCGGCCCGTTGGCTCGTTCTCTCTCGCTCTCTGTGTCCGAGAATATTTCGCCTTCTTTTATTCCCCTCGGGATCATCAAAGTACCCCGTAATGAGCGGCTCGCGCACCGGGGTCGCGGGTCATCCGGTAATGAATTGTTTTGCACCTCGCGGGCAAACCGACGCGAAGCCCTTTTGCCCTTTCCCTCTTTTTTTCCTCCCCGTCGCGGTTCTGCGGTGAGAAAAAATCGGCAAAAAAAAAAGGAAAAGAAAGATTTAAAAAAATTACTCGTGCGGCCAGATGGATCGCGAATAAGCGTTCCAACGCCGAAACGAAACAAGAGATTTTCTCATTTTGAATTTCGTTTTGATTTTTTATAATCCAAATTTTTGACGGTACGCTATTTTTTAAACTTACATTTGGTATCCGAACTTTAAATAAAAAAAATTAAAAAATTTCAATACATCGCGCGCGCGCATTTTTTTCAATTCAAACTCCGTTTCCAAATTGGTGAACCTGTTGTTCCAACTATCATGAGCGCTCCGAGGTGGTCCAGCCGAGCGAGAAATTATGACGATAACCTTTCGGGCGGCAACGAATGCGTAATGGCCCCTTTATATCGAGATCCCCGTCGGTGTGTGGCTCTCGCGTGCGCTCGTGCACGCGGCCTTCCAACAAATCGGACGGACCGCTCGGTCGCGGGGATATAGTGGCAAAGACTGCGGAGGGGTCAGACGCGACCGAGTCGAGAGATTCATGTTATCGAGAAGGAAGGAAGAAATAAGAAAAAAAAAGATTCTGAACTCGTGTCCGAGGCGACAGAGGACTTGAGAGACTACCGAACGGTGTTTCGGGTGTGAGACGCCCCACGTGAAATTGTGTCCTAACCACGGGAAACCCGTGGATAAAAACTACTCGAGAAGTGACGTATCGTTATTTCATTCGGTAGTCGCGCGATCGTGAGAGAACTCGAGTGGAAGAGCAAACGATTGAAAATACAATGAAATACACGACAAAATCCTCTTCGTCTTTATTTCCGTCGGACACACCTCCGAGGCTCACTGACCACCCGTAGTTTCTTCGAGACTCTAATAGCTTTATATTATTTTAATATCATCTTTATTTCTCGAGATCGACAAAGCTACACGCGCGGAGGCATAATATCAAATTTTTTTTTTAATTTTTTTTATTTTTTTTTATTTTTAAGGAAACTCGACAATGTTCTCAATTATCCGTTTGTCTCGAGTTCGGAACAGAAACGCGTGTTATTTATCCCCACCGCAGTTTCTGTACACATCGCGTAGTTTTTATACCTCACTGGGTGGAGAAATTGCCGTCTTATCTCCCGTCACGGGGTTAATACTCCAGTATCACCAATGTGTCTCAGGATTTATAAAGTTGATATTCCAGCATCGGATTATACTTTTACCTTAAATCAAGTATATGTGGAAGCGTGCAATACAAGAGATATTCGCAGAGTCACAGAGACACGTGATACATTTGCACCTTCGTGAGAAACTGGGTCGGCAGGCGCGAGCGCGCATACGTTGTGTGAATTCTCCACGAGTCTCTTCTCTATCTGTATCTTTATTCTTTTCTTTTTTTTTATGATTTCCACGGTGATGCACAGTGTTCGCAGTTTGTTCTCTACGTCTTGTCTGTCGGTTGTAGTAGTGAGCGCTCAGCGGTATATAGGTACGAAGGGTATATAATACGTTACTCTACGTCGTGTAGGCGCAGCGTCACGACCCCGACGGAATCGTGTTGATTTTGTATGCGCACTCGTTAGCCCCGAATGGCCGTGAGCCCAGAAGCTCTCTTTGCAAGAGGAACAGTTGCATATATACTGAGTTCACTTGGTTACAACTGTACAGACGAGGAAATTTTCGAGAAACAAATGCCGTCTGATTTGCAGCCACGGTACACGGAATTTTACAGTTCCGGTGTGTGAATTGGCACTCCATACGGAAACTGCCGCCTCTTATTTATTCGAAAAATAATAAATAATAAATATTTTTTTTAAATTATAATAATAACATTAAAAAAAATAAAAAAATATTAACAGTTCGCACACTACTTAAAAAAAAAAAAAAAACTCCAAACACATAATTTTTTCAACGTCTTTGATATTTTTGATATTTGAATTCTACTTTATGCTGTTTGAAACGAACAGCCGATTTCGGCCAAAACAAAAAAGTAATAATTTTTTTAACATTTTTCTCCATCAATATCACGCGATAACGAATTGTTCATTTAGTCCATACGGAATGTATGGTAGGTACATCCGAAGCTACAGATTCAAAAGCTACGCGTTGAAATGTATTACAGTACATGAGGAGGTTATGATACATCGAAACGGGAATAGATTTCCCGTTCGCGCATGCAACTGCATCGAAGTCGCGCGCACACAGACGCACACACGTTCGAGACATAATAATAACGAAATATTTATCTCTCGAAGCCCCAACGAGGAGTAAAGAGATACGAGCTGCAAACGAGCCTCACCCGCATGCTAATTCTTTATTGATGAGTATCCATTTGTAACCATCGAACGTTGCCCGTCCATCGTGCCGTCCGTCTGTCTTCGGGTTTGTTCGATCTTTTTTTTTTTTTTTTTTTTTTTTTTTCATTTTTATCTTCATGTGGTTCGAGTTGATGCTCACTTCTCATCGCCGAGCATATATAGCATCTCGCCACCGACGTTGCGCCAGGCGAGTGAAATGAAATGTATAAAAAAAAAAAAAAGAAAAGAAACGACTGTGAAACGAAAGCGAAGGAAACGAAGCATCGGTCAATGGACGAGCTAATTGTCGCTCGAGGGAACTCATTTTTCCGAATCCTACACGGCCCCACACGTGAGGCAACTGTAGGAAGTTATAGGCGTCTATGATTACGAGAATGCACGATGATATTAGAGTTCCGGATGAGCGATAGTACCTCAACTGTTCTTCGTCAAAATCGTTCAACGAGATTTCCCAATACGACGACCACACGAAATCTTCATCGAATAAAAAAATAAAAATAGTATCGATTTTAAACCTCCATTCGTCAACGTCTCGTGTGATCCTCCAATTTACAATTATCCTCTTATCCAATAATATATCACTACTCAATAAAATAAGTACCGCAACTCTTGCCTACGCAATCTCCACTAATATATCGTCTTTATGTCTTATCAGCGTGACCGCGATAAGATCTGATCTTTCCAATCGCCAATAAAAAAAAAAAAAAAAAAAAAAAAAAAAAAATGTAATCTCCAATTTCTCACGAAATCTAATAATTTCTCGTAATAATCCGACTAATATATTCCCTTATATCATAAATTAATCTAATTCATAGGAGTCACATTAATAACGTTATCTCGTTGAGCGTCTTATCCGGTCGGGCATATAAAAGCTCAACGAGATCTAATCGATTTCGATCGATATATATTTCCTACCGCGTCATGCTCTCTCTCCCGGGGCTCTCGGGCGCGCGAGAGAGCATTGATCTGTGGGAATAGTTTATCTGTGGAGCCCTTGGGTGGGGGGATGGGGGGTCGAGGCGGACCGCTGTGTCGCTCTTTCACGTATATCTCTCGTCGGTTTTTCGAACGGTAAAATATACATACGGTTGTTGCACCGAGCGATATACCAGAGGAACTATTGGTAACAGAAGTATTCAGAGGTAATACACCAGTTGCGACTGCTGTCCGTGGCACACAACTCTAAGCAGCAGCAGCAGCAGCGCAATCCTCTCTGTGTTTTCTCTCTGTTTCTATTCTGTTTGGACGTACCTACATCCGTAATATAGCACAATACATATGTATGTACATATAACAGTGTAACTCGAGAGCAAAGAGTATAACAATCTATATATGTATATATAGAACTATCGATATAATATACTATACATATATATCGATATGGAAGAGCTATTGACCGATCTCTATTCACCGGACGATTGCACTTCTGCCCAAAGGCCGATCACGATTCGCTAACTCGAAAGATGAGATAAAGAGAGAGACAGAGAGAGAGAGAAAGAGAAGAAAAAGAAAAAAAATGAAGTTCGAGTTATAAACACAGATCGGTAGATCACTACCGATGTGGATCGGCAGCGCCGGTGCATCGGTTGCCGGGGGCACTCCACTGGGGTCGTACGTAACGTCTCGCCCTTGCGTTCTCTTACTGGCCAATGCTTGCGATACAGATTTGCCGCGAGAGTTTCGCGAGAGGCGAGCTAACGTGAGTTAGCCTCGGTGCGCACGAACGAGGAAGACTCGTCGAAGGTTGAGAAAGGCGAAGGTAGAAAAACGATGCGGAGACGAAGAGAAGAGCAGAGCTTGTATGAGAAGGGTGGGAGGGGGGGGGGGGGGGGAAATCTTCTACCGATCGAGACTCGATAACTCGACGATAAAACAGTGCCGGATGTAACTATCGACTCGACGCGACTGAACCCTCGATCTCTCGGATAGAGGGAGAAGAGAATGCTGAGGAGGAGAGAATCTATTTGTCTCGCAGGAGGGAAGGATAGTGTTCTCCTCACCCGGTGGCCCGTGCCACTTAGCGTCTCGTTCGACGATCAACGCTTTTTACCACGTAACAGCTGCGTGTGGATTGTGTGGACCGATACTCTAAATGGATTATTGGCACCACACCCCCCCCCCCCCCCCCCCTCCCCTTCTTTTTTACCATTTCGAGGTGTTTTTTCATTTTTTTTTTTTACAATTCATTTATTCGTGGGGATTATTTTATTGGGTTTAATAATATTCGGCAGCAATGAACGAAATTTTTTTGAATTCTTAAGAATTCCTTTTAGCCGCGAAAAAAAGGGGGTGAGAAGCCTCGAAAAAAAAAAGGCTTTAAAAAATGAGATGCAAGAAAGAATAATAATAATAATAGTGAAAGAGTTGAATATTAAAAATGTTTGGAACAGAGAATAACTTTAATTTTGATTGAACATTTTATATTGGTTATAACTGTGATGTATCACAAAGAATGAATGAACCGATAAAAATCCTCTCGCAAAGAAATCACTTCCGGATCGTTTCGGAGAGTTCTCTTCCCCGAAAAAAAAAGAGAAAAAACGATCTCGCGTTACCTCTTCGATGATTGCAGTTACCGTACTGTAATAATCGCCCTCGTAACTCTCCGTAATCGCGTACAGAAAAGAGGCGGAAAGGGGAGGGGAGTTCGGAGTCTTGTGTGTGGAGGCGATATTATACCCCTTTCGGCTATCGTTGTTTCCCGAGCGTATTATAGGAGAAACGAAGCGAGAAAGCGTCGACAGCCTCGTATATCCATTCCCTTAAAGGTCCCGAAGGGTTTATTCTCTCCGACGTAAAACGTCGCGTACTTCTTCGCTCGTGTTATACGACAGTAAATATATCTCGAACTGTTAAAATCTCATTTTTTCTACTCCAACCCCCCCGCACCCTCCCCCTCCCTCTACCCATAGGTAGATAAATGGTTAAGGTATACTTGTGTAGTAACGTAATGCTCGCAATTAAGGCTCAGGCTGTAAAGCCCGTTACCGGTTAACGTGTCCCCTCGGCCCTCACCAGTTCTCATGTATCCACCAACCGCGTGTACGCCAAAGCTTTTTCGAAACCCTCTCTCTGCTTTTTCTTACTCTCATCATTATTATTATTATCATTATAGTACACCGTGAGCAGCATAAATCAGGCCGTTTAGCCGTATATAATTTGGCGAACCGCGGCGCGCCGCGGCGTGTATGCCACGTCGTCTTTTTATTATCGCTATTCGCTTCGCTCGTCCTCTTCCACCTCCCCCTCTCTCTTATTCTTCCTTTCGCTAAAATTCTCTTACCGAGACATAAATATCCGTAGTACGGACTACGGCTATGGACCAAAGCCCCCAACGACCTGCGTTACAGTACCGCACTCCTCGCTGTTTTCTTGTAAAAAAAAAAAAGAAATAAAAATTGAGAAACAATACGAGAGAAAGATTTATTTCACTAGAATTACTTCGCACGTGTTTCCGGCGTATTATTAAACGATTGTTGAAAATGTTAATAGAAAACAGAAAAAATACTTTTTTTTCATATTTAGTTTTTTATTTAATCAATTTTTATTTTTTATATTAATTTTTATCTAATAAACTTAATTTATTTAATAGAATGAAAAAAAGTCCCGTTTGCTTAATATTCCCTTTAAATTTGAGGTTTACACCTCGATACTCATTTATATCCATCGATTGTGCTTTGATTTTTCGACGATTTTTAATTCGACAAAGGCATTGGTTATCGTAAAAAAAAAAAAAAAAATTCGTAATGAAAATATTTCTAACAATAGAAAATTCGGAATCGTCGAAAAAGAAGACTTTTCACGTATCGGAGTGGACGGAGAGCTTGAATTTGCGCGGAAGAAGCTTCGATGCGCGCGTGTGTCCTATATGCGGCGTGTTGTCTTTTAGTGTACCGTCATCCTGTCGTTCTTTCTCGTTTGCCACGAGAGCGATAGGGAGGGATTATACTGCTGCCAAATTACAGTTCTGACCACCCATAACGCGGCCGCGCGCGGCACGACGATAGCCCCGTTAAGGGGGTCGAGCGCGTTGTCCGAGAGGCGAACACAGGCAGCCCGCAGTCATCTCGGCCACATTGCGGGGGTAATAATGTTGGTAATATTAACAACAGCGTGCGGCGGGCGCGCGTAACGTAACCCTCTCGGCATATAGCGAGATGGACAAGAGAGACGAGAGAGCCGAGACGACCGCAGGAAACAAGATGATATTTTTTTTAACTCTTCGACAAGACTAAATTATAGCTGTTAGAGGCGTGTTAATTTTTATGCTTATTGATTTTCATATTTTACCACCTTATAGACGGGATACCGCCGCGCGCGATACCGTCCATGTCGGGGACCGGATACTTCGAGAGTTTCGAGAAGACCGCTCTTTGGTACCTTTCTCGGAGATATTTTACGCTTTGTCTTCTTTCTTTTATACTCTTTGTTGTTATTACCCTTCATTCGCTCATATACGCACGCAACTTTAGTGTTCGATGGACCTCTTCGTTGTTAACCCTTTTGTAGGACGAAAATTGTTAACCGAAAGAATTCCTCGTAACCTTTTCATTCTTTATAGCGGTAGATTTGTAATATCTTGTCAAAGTACCCGTATCTTCGAAAGGGCTGATAAAAAATTATCAAATTCGTATTTTCAAATTATCAAAATCGATATTTTCGACGAATCGCTCCCCAATAAATGGTCCGTTTTATTATAAAATATCGTGAAAAAATTCGGAAAAATATTGTAAAATAACGTTGAAATGTCGTTGTTGTGAGCAGAAGACATGAACATTATAAGTGGGTAGCAAAAAGTCTCGCGTACGCGAGGAAGTTAAGAGGGTCAACACCGACGCCGAAAAATTATTTCAATTTTCATTTTCAAGTATTCTCTTGTTTTCGATCGGTTGAAATTGCTTTTTTTTTTTTCGATTATTTACGATTACGAAATCTCGTTGTTCAAACTTCCGTAGCGAGATTCGAGGTTAGGACGTCCTGTCAAAGCCAATTCAGTAAATCCACGGTACGAAAAGAACCGCGTCGAGTCAGCTAAGGCACACGCAGAGGTCCCTCTCTCGCATATGCCCATCGGCTATCCCATAATCCGTTCGCTCGTAACCCGCGCGCCCGTTCCATGCCATTTTGCTCACTGGCAAACTCCTCTCATTCTTCGCGCCTCTCGCGCGCACTCGTCAAGCACCTCCGGGTCCTCCACAGCGAGGCGTTAATAAAAATTAACTGCACGCACACGTTATAACGACGAGGATGGGTTCGAAACGTGAAAAATACACCCCCCCCCCCCCTCCCCGGTACCTCGAGCGCGCATAGGTGAGTCAAGCAGAAGCCAGTTATAGATAGGGATACTCTCCGAGGGCCCCTCGTATTTCAACTTCACGCGAGGGTGTCGAAGTTTAGAACCGAATAATAATCATAACCATACAATTCACGCGCGAAGTTTCACAGACGTTTTTATCGACGCATTCACGCAGTCAAGAAGTCCGAAGAATTCACGACGACAAGAAAAAAAAAATAGTGTCTAACTTCGTTTTTTTTTTTAACTTAAAAAAAAATTAACAACTCCCAGAGGTCGTTTAACGCGTTGATGGACTAATACGAGCGAAGCGTTAAACTACCGATACGAAATAAACCCACTCAGTCGCGAGAGATCCTGAGCGCAAAACGACCACCCTGTCAAATTCCAAGATCATTCCAGGAATCAAAAGGATATTTAATATTACAAGCGTGGAGTTTTGAAACTTCTCGTCCTCGGTAACGGAATGGAGGCAAAGGATTTGCGCAAAGATGAAGCGAGAAAGAGGCGCGCGGGGGCACTTATGTAGCCATACAGACCGCCCAAAAGGCATCGAAGGGTGGGGGGGTAGGGGAAGAGCAAAAATAAATGCAATGGAAAGTCGCGGAGTGACGGTTGAAAGGAAGGGAAGGATACGGAGTCGAAGGAAAGAGAAAGACGAACGTATACGAGAGTTACGGGCCATCCACGTCGAGAAGGAATATTTTGGCAAATTTATGCTCAATAAAAATTAACCAGACCCCGCGAAGATCCCAAAAGAAGCGTCTCTCGGTTATAACGCTCAACTTTGCTTTTGCATCTTCGCGCGAAAGACGAGAGGGAGAGAGGTAACGGGACGACGGGGGAGAACGGGACGAGAGAAGAGTCCGCATATATGCGGTTTGCGCGACGTTTAACGACAAGCATGGCCTGTCCGTCCGTCCGTCTGTTCGCAGTCGAGTTCACCCGGTGTGAGGCGCGAGATGGACATAACCCGAGAGATGGACCGGGGTGCATATTGTGGACTATAACTGCATCGGCAGCGGCGCATACGACGGAACAGACGGACGGACGGACGGACGGGAATGTTAGGGAGAAACGGCGTGCAAAAGCCCCCTCGGTGATTTACCGCTGAATATCGTTTTTGTCGAGGTTCAGCGAATCTACGACTTCCTTTTTATATATACAGGTCGGTTGAGACGCAACACCCCCCCGAGGTGGTGGATACTCGACAAGAGCGCATAAGCAATATAGATAGCGGCGGGAGGGGGGTAATGTGAAATATCTTAGCAGAAATAATACATTAAATAAATGCGATTGAAATATTTTTATTAGCGAAATTCAATTTTTTTTTTTTTTCATTTCGAAGTATTTTACTTTTTTTTTAGAACTCGTGACTATCTTTCGATCCCTATCTTCTTATCTGTGAAATTAATAAAACAAAAATTCTATATCCGTATTTTATGTCGGATTACCGAAAAATCGATAATTATTCTACATTTTTGTAAATAATCTTTTTATTTTTGGTTTATTCGCCATTTTGCCCCACCTAACGTACATCTATATGTGCACTTGCATGTTATGCAGTGATTTCAAGGAGGGAGGTTCGTCCCTCGAACGTTTTTTTTTTTTTCTTCTTTTTTTCGTTCCTTGGCATACGGGAATATGTCGCCGGTGTAAATCAGTCAACGTCACCGAGGATTAGAGTTTACGGTATAACCCGAGCTGTGCAGAAGCAGCGAAGGATCTACTCCGTCGGGTTATACGACGAGGATCAGGAGCGGCCACTCCGGTCTTTTCATTTTTGTCTCTTCTTTCTTTCGTGCTTTTTTTTTTCTTCTCTTTCCTTTTCACTGCATGTGGTGAACGTTACAGTATCTTCGCTTTCACGGAGAGGTACAGAGAGAGCCTCATCGGGGCACCTTCCACGGGAGTATATTAATACAAGACGAGAAAGACTTCGTGCGTACATACTTCACTCGTTTGTTCCGATCCTCAAGCCGCGCCGGCCCTGCCGACTCTGTAGAGGAAGAGGGAGGAAAGCGGTTAAGGTGGTTAGGACTAACGACTGTGACGATCGCCAGTGCAATGCACCGCAAGAACTCGCGAGATCAAACCGCGCATTGGTCGTGGCTCTCGATTTCACGGTCGCTAATTAGTCCATGCACGAGGCTAAACTTACGCTCGAATCAACGTTATGCAATATATAGACATTATAAACCCATTAAGAAAGATTAAACATTCTCTAAAAATCATTTTTTTTCGTTATTACGAACCAAAAAAAATATATATATTGTTTATAAAACTATGATAATAATAATAATATTAATGAAAAAAAAAATAATAATAATTCATTATTATTAATTTTATTTGTTGAATATTTTACGATTTGTGGCATAAAATCGAAAAAAAAATTATTTTTTCTTCAATGAAATTCAATTTGCGCGGTTGAAGTTTGAAGCGGGAATAAAACGCGTGCAACACCTGCCACTTGTTCGTTGCACCGTCGCCGCGACCCCCCGGAGCTCGCGGGAATGCCATCGCGCGAACAATAACGAGAATAAAAAAAAAATCGATTCGCGTCACCTGCTCCCACGGAAACGTCAACGGTGGTTCCCATGTATTACCCTCAATAATATAATACCCCGTGATAGTGTTGTACGCGTTGCTATGCACTGCGCTATTTTGCTGCACGCAAAGCAGCACAGTGTTCGTATAGCAAAAACGTTTTTCGAAGTTAATAACACAGATGACACGCGGTTGTTGCGGTCTATTCTTCGTTCTCTGGTATAACATTCGACTTTCCCTGTTTCAGTGTTGACGCACTTTTGACCTTTGGGAATATACTGGCGGGGGAGGAGGTAGGGGGGGGGGAGGGTGTTACATAAAATGCTGACAGAAACTGACGGCTGCTTCCGTTATTGCAATAATAACAATTTTACAACTAACTAACGATAAACCATTCGAAATAATAATAGGTTATGTATAGATCCAGTTTTTCTGGATCGTATTTTATAAAATTTATAAATATTAGAAAAAAAAAAAAACTATTAATATTATTATTATCAGTTATAATTATTATTCACAACTGATATTTTTTTAATGTATATAAAGTTAATTGCAATCAATAAATAACATTCGATGCAGAATAATAATTTATTATACGAATACTTATTACGAAAAAACGCTGAATATGTTTTTTTTTTTCTATGTTTCGTATCTTCTGCGCAATGTCAAAATATTTTCTGTTCGTTTTGCTCGTGATTTCGATCAATGTTAAGCGAGTTTTTTTGTTTTTTTTTTTTTTTTTCGCGGAGGTTTCAAGTGGAAGAGATCGAGATGGATTGTTCGATGCTACTTGGCCTGAGGGATCGATCGTTATGCTACGAACGACGTGTCGGCCGTGTGTCTGTGTGTGTGTGTTTGTGTGTTGATCGAGATCGAGGCGTATAGGAGAGCTGCCGCGGCGCAGGAGCTGCCGAAAGGATCTCTCTCTGGATCGACGACGTCGGCGCGTGAGCATCACATCGAGGAGAGTTCCGACCGATCGATCGAACTCGCCACAAGGCGCGCCCGGGCCCCCATAAACTCCCTCTCGTGTTATTTACTATGTTAATTGGCGCCCACGTCAAACACAAATTTATGCTAAAAGCCGAGATGTTATCGGTTCACGCGCGGGGCGGCGGGGTGCTCGCACGTTACACGGCGCTGACAGGTCCCTGCTGCTGCTTTCGCTGCTTGCGCGCGAGAGAGGCCTTTATATCGCCACGTTCGGTGATGCTTCCCGAACGTTTATGAGAGATAAAAAAAAAAACACGCGGCAGAAAGAGTACGAGATCGATAACTCGATTCGTGTCTCGATCGGACGATCGTTTATTAAAAAGTGCATAAAAATCGATACTCTTCAGCTCAGGTAGCGAAGGTGATGATTAGAAAAATTGGTCGAATAAACCAATTTATAGTATTATTCAACTCGGGGATACAAATTTTATTTCTTCCCGCTCTCGAAAATCACGAAGATAATGATCGTGAAAAATTTTTAAAAAATACGAAAGTCGACATTTTTTTTTTTTATTATAAAATTAATTTAACTTGCGATGTTTGTTTTTTTATAATTCACTGCGCGAAATTAACTCTTTCAGCGCCAAAACTTGCCGTGAAATTTTTTTTTACCGATATTTCAAAGTATTTTCAAAAATATGTATAGTTCTCGGGCGCCTAAATGTTTCTGCTGTTTTATGATGGTTAGAGTTGTTGTCGAAGTATTGCCACCAGTTTTGAAAACCCATGTGTTCACCAGATATGTGTCCGCTGGGGGGATAATGGGATTTACGTGCAATTTCGACGGGGGCCAAAGGCGAAAGAACCGAGAAGATATATATATATATATATAGAGGTGCGAAAGGAACTTGAGGAATGTTCACCATACGGGTCGCACACCTCGGTAAAGACATTCCGTTTCGTAGGAGAGAAAAAGAATAAGCGGAAGGTGCCTCTCTCGTGGCCCTGATGCACACCTTTTCTCCCCCATTTCTCTCTCTCTCTTGTCTCTTTTCTACCTTTTACCTCTTCTCTCTCTCTTTTTTTTGTTTTTTTTTTTTTTTTCTTCTTCCTTTTCACGAAATACTCGCGCGCGTCACCCGCGAGCGAGTCACTCGTCACGCTCTCGCAACGACGTCTGATTTACACGCCGGGATTTACTGCAGTCCATACTCTCGCACCTACGGGGCCACTTTACGACGGTATATTGCGAGAGAGGACTTTTGAAATAAACGAAAATAATTTACTGTGAAACGAGCTCAACGATATATATTGAAAATATATGCTAATTGAATTAGCAGGATAAACTCACAATTTTATTTATTTTTTTCCAAGACACGATGAAGAATCTCTGTAACTCTTTTTTTTTTTTTTTTTTAATTTGTGACGCATTTAGTAGCTAACCTTATCCAAAGAATTTGATGGGCGAGAATGTTTCTTCTGTATTGCAAATTCCTTTCGTAATTTTTTTTGTTTTTTTTTTTTCGTTACTTATGAAAATTTAAGCAATATGTCTTCGTCGGTGGAAACGAAACCACGTTCGCGAAGTTCCTGTCACAATATAGAAAAATATTTTTATATTATAAAAAAAAAAAAAAAAAATTAAATATATTTAAAAAAAATTTTAAATAAAAAATCCAATTAAATATAAAAATATTTATATTTCCATTGGCTGTTAGTAGACCTGTAGGAAATTACCATATTTTTCTCGTTAAAATAATAATTAACGAACTCAAGCAAATGTCTCCCGCATTCGTATAAAAATCTGAATTATATTCAGTATAGTATAATTAACGTACATTTCCAGTCTCAATACTCTCACTATCGATTTTCATTAGCGGCAGGTGTTAGAAATAATCTTTTTCGCACGCATAGCAACACGAGCAGCAGGTTGAAATCGCGGCAAAACCACCGCGAGAACGAACGAGAAGATTGAAAAGAACAGTGCAAAGCAGAAGAAAAAAAATGAATAAAAAAAAAAAAAAATCTATCAAGATCGTCGTATCGCGCATATACACATCAGAAAAGAACCCGTTGTTCTCGAATTCCCTGCGTTTCTCTCCTCAGCCCTTGTCCCGCGCGGTTATAGAGAGTCTCGTCGCAATGCTCTGGCCGGCTGGCGTTCCGATGTCGATTCTCGCCCGCGATAAGATCGGTGTCGAGGCCGACAGGGCAACCTGGCTGGTGTTGCCCCGCTTGACTATGGTCTGCACGCGTCGCCCTGTTAACTCCGGTTTTGCTCCTTTTTTTTGTATAATCCATTGCGTGCGCGCGCGCTTGGTCTCCACGCCCTCGCTTAAGGAAAAGAAAAACACGATTTTGTTTTTTTTTTTTTTTTTTTTTCTCCGCTTACTCGCCGTCGTCGCCTGTTGCCGGACTAATTAAGATGTTTCGCGACTCGAGCCGCAAGAGCCGTAAACCTCACTCCATCCTTTCTCATATCTCTTTATACTATTATTATAACTACGGTATGTTATAGTTCGAGGATATCGGGCTCGTGTTCGACGCCAAGGATGCTGGACACAACGTATTTTAATGCATTCCATACAGATACTTAAAACTCCTAAAGATATTTCACTTACGCGAGCCGCGCGATTCTGACGAGTTATCGAAGTTTTTCCGTACAAAGTATCGCCTCGGAGAAGCCTTCGATGAGATTTTTTTTTTTTTTTCCCTGACTATCCGTAAATTGATTTTATGCATAAAAATAATGGATTGGAAAGGATTTACGTACGTAAATCTCTCTATCTTTGCGATTGTATCGAGAGAGAAAAAAAAAGAATTGATAAATTTTATCAAAGATTCGATAACACAAGAGGCGCATGCGCCTGTGTGTGTGTACAACTGATGCAAAGAGTGTCCGCTGCGGTCCAGAAGAGAGAACAATTCGAACGGTTTCGTCAGACACGAGATCGTAAGATCGATGAATTGTGGGTTACTTATAGCTTATAGCGCACACCGCACGGCTAAGATCTTTGCGCGATCTCTTGGTATATGTATACGTATATACTATATATATATATAGATGTAGCAGATCGAAGCAGAGATGCCTCTGATACAGTATAGACGCTACGTGGGTGAAGACAGGCGGTCCGGATCCTACTTTCTCCCCGTGTGGCTCTTCGTTCGAACGACACGGGTCGCGCGTACAGTTTCCTGGAATTCGAGGCACGTGCGCGCCTCAAGATTCGATCTGGTCGATCGTTACGGTTACATTGCACGACGTCTAAATTAATTTTACGAGAAAAAAAATAAAATAAAATAAATAAGATATAAAATCAAAATCCTGTGATGATGATTTTAAATCCGACCGAAAATTAACGACCTTTCGTACCTTTTAACAGTAAAATGCCGTCGCGTCGTCTTTGAAATATTTTCCGTATTTTAATACGGAAATATTTAATAAATGTATACAATTTATTAATAGTAATTATAAATATGATAAGTTAACCTGAAAAAAATAATAAATTTGTTACTTTTTTCATTAGGCAATTTTTAAAAAAATTTGTATTGAAATTTTTTTGTTTCGCGATTTTTTAAATATTTTTCATCTCAAAGTTGCATACTTCGTGTATCTTTTGCGGATTTGCAAAGTCATTGGTCACTTCCATAGGCCATTGGTGTAAATGGACTTTTGGCTTGTAACGCTCAGCAGCGAGCAGTGTGGTTCGATGTGTATTCCTTAGGTGAGACCCGAGGCGCGAAGGGTTTTATCGGCGCCAAAGGCGATAAAATCCTCGCGCCGAGGATCCTCCTCGGTGCGGGCGAGAGTCGCGCGGATTGTTTCGCGCGTTGCATCTCGTTCGCCTCTCGGAGAAGGGAAGAGAAGAACACAGAAACAGCCCAACGATACAACGACGATGGGGCCTTATCGACGCCGTGGGTCCGCGGTCTCGGCGGGCCAAGCCCCGGGCTATATGGTCTTCCCGGGCGTCCCCTTCAACCCCCTTCGTTCCCCTTGGCGCGATATTATTCAAATATCTTAATAGCCGACGTTGGCTGGTCTTCGATGCTTTCGTCCCGTTCTCGACTTCGTCGTTCCTTGTAACACGGAACACGAAAGTCTCCGGAGAGATTGTGTGCGCACAGTCGTTTTTCTGTTCTCTCGATCTTCGCTGAACCTGCTTTCCTTTCGCGGTCTCGTGTTTAAAAAAAAAAAAAAAAAAAAAAAAAAAAAAATATCTCGAGAGACACATCGAAGAATTTGACGATCGCAAAGCAACGCGTCCCGGAATATCGGCATTTGTTCGGTGTAATGGTAAATGTTGTATTCAGAAGTTTGACAATGGATTCGGAGTTTCCACGGGGAATTATTCGCCAAATTGTTAATAAATATCAATAAATTCACGAATGTGCCAATTGAAAATAGCGATATACTTTAGGAGTTTTGCAAGCTATGCGAGAGTCTTGCAATAAGTACTCTGATGTGCGATTGGGTATTTGAAAAAAAAAAAAAAAATCCTTATCGTCGCAACGTTTCCTACTCTCTCGATGAAATCATCCGTATGATCTCAGCCCACGTTCTCGGGACCGGAGAGCAGGTCGTATGATTCCTCGAACTCCAACATCTAGACGCGTACGTGTTCTTCAGCGTAAACCTAGTAGTCGCCCTTTGTCGACGTCGTCGTCGTCTCTGTAACTCAAATGCACCGTCGCCAACACATGCTTTGCCTTGGCACGTGCTTCGACAGCTCGTGCATCGTATACACTTTACTAATCAGCATTAAGAACAAAAATAAAGATAATAATGATTCACAATTACGACGTTGATGAACTCGCAAAAAAGTATTTGTTATTTTTCTCGGTACATCGCATGCTACATCGACAAATTAATATTAATATTAATTAAATAATTAAATATTAATATTTTTATATAGTTAATGTATTTTAAATAGCAAATATTTCCGTACAGATCGTCCGTTTGTGGAAAAATGATTAATTTCATAAAGAGTAAAATATAAAGAAATATCTTTTTTGGAAGAAATGTGCATTTGGGGTAATAATCTCGAAAGCATTTAGTGCAAAACACCGAAAGCGATTTATCCGTCCGTCCGCTAAGCTTTTGGCACGTGTTACGCAGGTGAGTCCTCATGCTTAATGTAGTATATCTTGGCAGCAGCTCTTGCGAGAAAACACATTTGGAGATGCGGCTTCTGCTATCCGTATGCTGCATAAGCATCTTTTCCATAGAATATTGAACACGTACGGTAAAATGAAAGAAAAAAAAAAAGTACGAGAGAAAAGACGTCCGGCAAAACCCCGTCGAAGGAGCCTTCAGCCTCATTAATGCAGGTGCAGGTTCCGCAAGCTTCACTGCACTCTCAGTGCTGCGGAGCTCGTGCTCTACCCTCGAACAACTTACGGCTGTATCCTCTTCTCTTCGCTGTTCCCCATGTGTGACGCGAGGGGCTCTCGCGTCTGTCGACAGGTAAGAAATTTTTGGTAACATGTGACGTCCAGACGAAAGAGCGAACGTGCGGCGCATACCATGCGACCGAAGATAGTATTGTAGAAAATACATTTCAATAACGTGTCGTTACTGCCAGCCTCTCCGAACTCGCAACCTTTAGGTTTCTCGAACTTTTTTCGTTCTCCGCTTGCTTCGAGAATCGAAACACGTACGAAGTTCAGGGCGTATGGCACATCCGCAGTCAAGGACGTTGCGTGTTAGAGTAATAGTGCAAAGTGCCTGAGAAAAAACACGTGACAAGGGCAGAGATGCAACTCGAAAAAATCACTTGAAAAAAAAAATTGTTCTTTATTCTCCATAATTCACTATTATTGCTCTTAAATTGAAGACTTCGAAATGTTCCGAAAAATAGAGTCTTTACACTCGAAAGTAAAACATTTTTAGTCGCTTATAATTAACCTGCGCCGATGATCCACAAGTCTAAAATGTTAACTGAGATGATAACTGTTCTGCGATAAATTCGACCCGTCTTTCGGGACTTAAGGCCGCCGGTTATATCCGTCTTCGTCCTCAGGCGCGCGCGCGCGCGCTCACGGGGCTGGCGGTTTCAAACGGGGGGCCCTGCGGATGCGTGCATCGCTCGCGCGATCTCACATTCATGCATCATCAATTTATGCAGAACAATTCAACGACAACGGGGCATTAAGACGAGGCTCTCCGAGGCTTAACGTATGTACCCACGAACCGTTGAAGCCACACAGCGCAGCGAGCTCTCTGGCGATGATCGCAACGCGAAGTCGCGAGCGGTTCAAAGACCCTCGGCGCCGCGTTCGAGCAAACGATCTTATTCGTGTGTGCGATATCCGAATGTATTTTCTTGCGTTTAAATCCGATGCAGACACCGATGGGGGGAGAACGGAGACGTTGCAAACTCACACTACGATTCGAAACGGCAGGTTCGCGATATCGCGTATACGAACTTCGCAGCGTTTGTGTTTTGGCTGTGGGCAATTAGCATACGATTGACCCCCGGGGTACCGGGGTCGCCGCGCTTCGGGACCCTCAACCGCCGAAGGCCCCGAAAACTTTCGCGATTAAATTGAATAGTCGCGAATAAGCGATGCGAGCCAAAAACGAGAAAGACACTGATGATGATTATGATCGTATCGTATTATTTTTATTTATTTTCTTTCCTCTTTATCCCAATCTTCCATTAAGGTGCTCTCGCGAAATTGGAAAAATCAATCGTAAGAAAAAAAAAAAAAATTCGATAGCGTAAGAATTAAATCGTTTGCTAGTGCATTTTTTCTTCGGGAATAACGGAATTTTGAAAATTTTGCGATTGGAAGTTTGCAAACGGAAGCGTCGGAAAAAATGTGGTGCGCACCTTCGTTTAGTCCTCATTAAAATATCAATGAGGCGACCCGTATGGGGTAAGTCGTAAAACGTAATTCCCATATTTCGCGACTGGTACCCCTAATCTACTTGCCAGTTATTTCCTGGTCTCCTGCACCCCGTCGCAACAACAAGTGTCGAGGCTTTCGAGGGTGCGGGCTTTTCCCCGATGGAAATTTGCTCGTAGGGGTAGGCGTAATTCTTCCCCCGTTGCCACCCGTCGAATACTCAGATAGTACGGCCACCAGCAAGAGACCACCCCTAATCCCTGTGGCAATTTAAAATAAAATCGTGCCACCAGCAACCGGCTAAATTGCTACGGGCAAAGGAGCCATGAACTTGTTCGCGACTCGTACCGTTCTCTATCTTTTTCCCTCTGGGGAACGAATGAATACGGCCACCAGCAGAAATTGGCCGCACGTTGCGACGCTACGTGCTCGAACAATGGACAAAAACACCTTAGGTCAGTCTTTAAGAACCCGACGGCGATGATGATGACCCTTTCTGGTGTTTCCCCAAAACTTTCTCGACGCACATTGTTTCCCCGCCCTTTTCCTTCTATTTCACACAAATTGTCGCTTTCCCCCCTCGGTGGAAGCAATGAGATCTACTGGTGGCCGTCTTGTTGCCGGTGACCGTGGGTTTTTCAACGGAACTTTCATTGCCTTTCGATGTTTTACTACGCACCGGAATCTCCGGATTCTACCGTTTAACTCGAAGACTTCAAACTCGATTGTATCTTTTTTAAATTCAATTAGCAATTCAATTTTTTTTATTTGCTTTTATTAAATAATTAATTCTGAAAAATTGATAGTTGGCACTTTTGTTTAATGCGTTTCAGATTGTTTAGACGGTAAGCAAAAATCCGCGATTCGTAAATAAAAATTTTTTGAATTATTAATATCTTCAATAATTTTTTAATTATTTATTAACTATTGTTATGTTGACAATAAATCCGATAGACAAAGAATGTCTTTACAAAATTTCATTTTTAATCGTCTAAAAAATTCTTTTATATCGAATTCATTTCTAAATGAAACGAGCGGAAGTGTCCGCCTTTATGTTTCTCGTCTCCGCGAGCTCGTGGTATTATAATCTCTCGAACGTGATCGTGCATTCTATCGTCTTTACGGGGAGAAACATCGAGAGGCACACACGTGTGTCTCTGCCGAAAGTTACACGGGACAAGCGCATTCCCGAAGGTTCGTGCTTCTTCCGTGTTTCATCGTCTTGAGGACATCGGTGACTTCTTCGTTCGGCTTACCATATGCTAGACACTCCGTTGTTCTCGCCTTTTAACCGTCCCTGGTACTGTACCCATCAACTTTTATTTCTCGTAGCCGAGAATGGGCGCAAAATCCACATGTTTCGTTGTCCGCGATTCATCGAGTCTCCGGAGGGTTTCTCCACGAGGTGAGTTTTGGGGTCATTTTCGATGGGGGGATATATTAGCGGGATAGTCCCAAAGTTCCAGCAGCCCATCGGCCAGAAACCCCTATGTCGAGTCCCCGCGTAGAGTGTCTCAACGTTCGCGAGAAGTACGCGCGAAAAATGTTACCTTGGGAATTGGAAGCCTTTGGGATTATAACGACTGGTGGGACGACGGATGAATGGCACGGTGCGGGTATAGCATATGGTGACAGGCTTGAGCCTCGAAACACAGACCGGTAGCAGGTGAGTTTTGTCGAAGCCCCGGCGATGGGAACGACGGAATACAACTACACGAACCTCTCGTAGCCATACTACATGCTACCTGTTAGATCTCGTCGATGACCTGCGGTGTTTAACGCGCCAGAATTGTACCGAAGTGTTTCCCTGTTTTTCTGTTTGGACAATCGTGCCGCCCGAGGGTCGTCAATGCGTTATCGAATTTCTAACAAACTCTGCCACTCGGGGATCTGGGACTTCCCTAAACCCCCGACGACTTCGGGCCGTCAATTGTCATTAAATTCTAATGTAAATATACACTTTCGAATAATGAAGTCATTATTTTAAGGCAAAATGTTTGTCGCAAAACTCGTATTGTTCCGAATTTTTATTAAAAGCCAATTGAATGAGCGTAAAAATATTCAAAAGGGATTACTTTCTCAACATATCGGAGTATAGGATTATTTAAAAAATTATTGACCGTTTTAATTCAAATACAGATACGATTTTTAATTTTCGACAAAAATATGACATTTCCGGTGCGAATTATAATAATATTAAAAATTCAATGGAAATATTTAATATTTTTTATAATAATCAATTATTTTCATGAATCGAAAATCGAAATCAATCGCGTATTTTCTTAATAACGATGACATAATGAAAAAAAAAAAAATCCCACGAGGATATATTATTTCCGGCTGGAAAGCTCTTCAATTCCAACGCGCAACTACCTACATAGGTAGTACACATCTTGCGAAATAAGATTCGCAATTTGTGTTTTTTTTTTTTTTTTTTTTTTTTTTCGTTTGCTGCTGGGTCGCTCGCCGGGTCGAAGGAATCGAGGACGTCCATCGATCTCCCGAGACGGCGTGAAGGCGGATGCACACATAACTATAGAACAGTCGCTCGTTGTAATACATACGAGGCAATACACCCGGTCGTGTCACCGAATTCTCTCGCGAGAAATGCGCATGCGAGGCATTTTGCGCGCCCAGCGGGTTGGAGAGATGGACCGATGAACGTGAACCGAAACCACCGGGGTCTCCCGCGCCCCCCTCCCCCTCCCCTGCCTCTCGAGTGCGCGAGTCTTGCTGCCAAAGGCGATAAATCCTGACACCCGCGGGTTCTCTCGCCCCGGCGCCAACTGATCCTTACTTGCTGCTGAATTCAATATGCGCTTTTGCACTCACTCTTGCGCGCGCGCGCCTGTGTTTGTCCTACGGCTGCACAGCAAGTTGTACGAACGTAACTCGCGCGCGACCGAGAGCTCGAGAGGTGAAAAAAATATTTATCGGCGGTCTGTCCAAACTGCAGGAATATCGTCGTAACACACGAGCATCGATACATAACGAGTGCGCAATAATGCAACTCTCGTTTTTATTTTTCCCGCGATCTTTTTGTCATATATATTTTTATTGTATTTATTATAATGTGAATAATAATGTGATTTAAAAAAAAATTATATCCTCGATATATTTTTTTTTCTATTCGACGATGATGATAGTTTGTATCGATCTCTATCGTTCTAATACTATATAGCGAAAGGACCGTGTCGTTTCGATATCGCGAATCCCCCAACGATACGATAAACTAAAACACGCCGAACAATACAATCGGCAATTAAGTGAAAAAGGTATAGACCTCGTCATTGAATCGTTGAATATACAGTTTTACCGTTATCATCGTCATTATTGTTGCATGAATATCGATTGTGCTCTTCCCTGCGGTTCGCGTTCCGAAGCTTAGAGAACTGCGCACGCCCGTTGAGTTTCCTTTACCGATCGGTAGCGATACCGAGAGGAGCTGTGCACGTTTAACGTTGCAACCGCCGTTCACCGTTGTTCCTTATGATCCTTGTTTGCCTCACTCTCTCTCGTACTCCTGCAAAGTTGGTAGCAAGCAAAATTGTACTGGTGAACCCGTCGATGCCGCGCCCCCGTGCACTACGATCCAACGCGTTTGCACCGGACGTTTGACCCCGCGAACTCCACCGCGATAGCCTCCGGGGCTCTCCTCTCTATAACGTATATCAACACTCAACCACATGCAAACTCCGCACATGCATAATAAACGTGTATTTTACTGCAATACTCTATACGAATACTGTAACAGAGAAATGCAAGAGGGACCCATGGAGATATTCATCTGTCGAGCGCCACTTCACTATATTACACTAATATATTGTGTTATTATTCGGGTCGCGAACTCGAGATCCACGGATTAGCGATCGCGACTTCCTCTTTGCTATACCTACGCGAGCTTGTTGCCCGGGACCGCTCGCCCTTTCGTCTCGAAGACGGCGCATTGCTGGTGCGATATATAATCTCCGAGAGCTTCGCCGCTCGATCTTTTGTCTTGGGGTTTTTTTTTTTTTTTTTTTCCTTTGCTTCTTTTGCTTCGATGTTTGCATGCACGTCTTTACTGGGCTCGAGTAGCACGGGGTTCGGGGATTTTATTCGTTGAATTATTTTTGATTTTTTTTAAATATTTTTTTATTCCATATTTAATTTTTTATATTTTAGATTTACACATTATATTTAATTTTTTTTTTTTCAAAGTAGAAATAATCGAAAGATTTTTTAATTAACTAAATATCTAATGTCAGAGATGAAAAAAAATATACTATATTCGAGAATTTTTTATTTATTTAAAAATGTTAGGTTACATCGATTTATTAGAGACTCAGAATTGCGAAATATTACACAAGTAATCGAAACTCCTTCGTTGTGAAATCATATATATATATTTTGTACGTGAATCGTACTGAGGGAGGGGACGTTATTCGAGCTTTTACTTTTCCGTGGTGTACGATAAATACGTTATTGTCGCGAATCCGTGTTGGCATGATTATCATCGTCCTCTGCTTACGGATTACTTTTCACACTTGTGGGTTATATCTTTCGTGAGCTCGTTTTGCACACGAGGAACACATCGGATTTCGGTCGTGTAGCGGTACGGGTACGCGGGGCAACACAAATATTCGCGAAACTCTTTATTCTTTATTTTCTGTTTTTTTCCTTTTCACGCTTTACGTATGCGTGTGTACAACCACTGCAGACCGTTGTAGTGAAGAAACGATCGTTGGGATATGTGTCGCACACACTGCCGAACAAACGGCGCCCACGCCTGGCGCCATCGTAAGAAAGAAAGTGCGAGAACCGGAGAAGTTCGGGGTCGAGGGCGAGAGATCCAGAGTCTCGAGTGTCTCTCGAAAAAACCGAACGTAGCGGCGGAATTCTTCGAACCAACTTCGATTTTTAATTTAATCGTATAAAACATCAACTCTGAACTTAATGAAACTTTCAGATGTAAAAACAAATAAACTCAAATTTCTATCGCGATGTTTTCGAAAAGTTAAAATAAATTTCATTGTATGTAATAAAAAAAAATATATATTCTATTAAGTTTTTTTTTTAATACGAAACAACGAGGCTGAAACTCCAAATATCATACAGCAGACGTTATCACGTGCTGAGTTAAGGGTGCAGGAACGTTGGCTCGGTCTCGCCTGGTCGATCGAGGGGGTCTCACCTGCTGCGGAACTCGAAGAACTCGCGCGAGCGATCGCATTGCTATGCCGCTGTCGAGGGCGGGGGGCTTGCCGACGGTCACGGCTGGGGGCACTCGGATAAGACACGCGGGGGCTTAAAAATATAGTAGTCGGATATACGTATACATATATATGTATACATAGGCGCTTCGTGTAGCGAGCCGTCCGGAAAAAGGGTGCAAGCGGTGAGGAAGTGGCGGCCCGGACGAGTCGCAGGTGACGCCAAAGCCCAACACGATCGCGGACCTCTTACACCGTAATATATTTTATATTTTATACGTATCTACCTATGTGGTTCACATTATATATGTGTATATGTTTGTCGAAACTTGAACCACGAGCCTTCGGCTCGCGTAAGTAGGAAGGAAGTGAGGTCACCGGACCTTAGCTCAGCTCTCGATGTCACGAGAGGTGCAGTGAGCAGCAGGTGCCACTACTCAGGCTGCCTCCGGCGGGGCAACATCGATATCGCTAATATGCGAGCGCGAAGCACGAACTACTCGGACCTGCTGGCCTTTTTGTTTTTTTTTTTTTTTTTTTTTTTTCGTGCCTCGAAGCACATTGCACCGACACGCTGCGGATAACCCACTCGCCGGAGAAACCTTAACGAAGCTTCCGTTTACATACTAATTTTTTTTTTTTTTTTTTTTGTTAATAAATAAATACGAGTTTTAATTTTTTAATTATTAACTTTGTAGATAATTTCGGGACGTTCGTTTGTTTTGTCATGCATACGATTATATTTCTGGCGATTTTTTAATTTTAAGATTCCGATTTAAGATTCAAGATTTATTTAATTTAACAATCTTCCGTGCTGACGTTTCCCGAAAATGATAATTTAATATATCGATTCTGTAAACTGATAAAAAAAAATACTGGAAATCAAAGGGTTGATTGATCATAAGAAAAAGTTGTTGATAGCTACGAAATTAATGAAAAAAGTATTTTCTTTGATATTGCCGTTCGTCCCCATGCGTTTCGCGATCTACGATGTTAACCGGTAAAGATTGAGATAAAACAAGAGATTAAAGGGATCCGATTGCGGTATAAAGAAGCGAGGAAAGCGTGTAACTCGTTCGCTACTTCATTCCTTCATTCCTTCGTTTAGCCGGTATATAGAGTGAGAGGAAAGGTGAGGCGCGCGGGCGCGTGTGCTCCGTTCCGGTAGCTGTATAGTCGAGGCCTCATCGGAGAGTCGAGGCACGCGCGGACTCCGGCACGCACTCTTCTCGCGTGTAACATTCGAGCGGCAAAAGAGTCGAAGGCAAAAGGCAGAAGCGGCACCGAGAGAGCGCAAGGAGGGTATATATGTACGCACACACCAACCGCGGCGCGAGTAAACCTCTCTTACTTGCGCCGCCTCTCCTCCACGGGTTAGTATAGCGCACCCGTGAGTGCAACTCTTCTGCCTCCTCTCTGCACGTGAGTAGAGCGCTCGCCGAGAGAGTTGAGTACACATACCGTGTGTGTACGTTCTACCACCTCCCGTAACCGCTCCTGCTGCCGTTGCCGCTGCTATGCCTGATGCACCCGACACACTGCACTCCATCGCCGCGCGCGGTGCACTTGCCGCCACCGAGTGCACGCGCGCGCGCGCGCGCGCTCGCGAGAACGCGGCAGATTGTATCGTCAATGTCTTAACCGCGTTACGCCTCCTCTTCCTTTCCTACCTTATACTCTGCCTCTTTTCCTCGAGCCATACTAACGGATCTTACCGAGATTCAGGAAATATTTGCTTTAGATTCAAGCGAATTCGATGGAAATTAGGTTATGTACTTTATTCGGAAAAACGAGACATATATTTTCGAACTCCGAAAACCTCTCTATATACGGTGATGAAGGAATTTGTATGAAAATGTTTAAATTTAATGTGTCAAATAGCCCCCGTGTCGTTGATGAAAAAATATTTAAAAAAAAATTGTTTAAAAATTCTCGAATGAAAATATCAGCTCCATGGAAATGGTATACGAATCGATAATATTTCATTGAGTGCTTCGAAAAATACATCGATTGTCTTAATAATAAATCGAAAATTGACTCATAAGCATACCAGATATTTTTCAAATCGTTTATATAACAACTCAACTGCGGTTTCTTCATTTTGCTTCGATACTACAAACTTCGCTGTATCGTACCGAAAAAAAAGGTATTCATTCAGTCTTCGAGAAATCAAGATAGCGCCTCTTTATATAGTCACTATAAAGTTGTATCGCTAAAAAAAATCATATTAACAATAATAACGATAAAAATAAAGATGAACAAGACAAGCCAATACCACAGAGTTTTACAACCTCCTTGATTTCGTTTGACGTCCCGCGGGTCCGCGCGTTTGAGGACAACACGCGAGAGAGAGAGAGCGCGAGAACCCCACAACAACGACGATAGCACATCTCGTAGCGCCGCGCGGACACGCAGCTAAAACGCTGTACGGATTATTATATTGCCGGTATGAGAATTCCAACCGAAACGAGCGAGTAATGAGAAGCATAAAGCCGACCTGAACGTGATGAGCGCGCGTCGAGGGCATCAGCCAACATGGGGAAAAAAAAAAAAAAACATTGACGAAGAAGAAGAAGTCGAAGGTGGAGGAGGCGCCGGTGTTGCTGCTGCTGCTGCTGCTGCGCTGCTGCGGCAGCATCAGCATCTTCGAAATAGCTCCATCGCTTCGAGATATCTGAAGCTCGGAGCTCCTCTCTCGGTGAGCGCGGGTGCAGCCTTCACTCGTGGCACAGGGTCGTAACCCCGCAACGTAGGACCCCACATTGAACCCTCCGACCGTGTAGCACATCGTATATAGTATAATACGATAGAATGAAGCACACCGGTGCATCACGATCCCAACGGTGCAATAGCTGATTCTCATCCACGGCTACCAGGTGATCGACCACGCCTCATTACTTTGCTTCGCTACTTCGTACAGACGTGAGGATCTTTCTCGCGCTCTTTCTCCTCCCGCCTTCCGTCTCACTCTTGTATATACGATGTTACAGACTTTACCGAGGTTCTTATATAGCGGTTTCGTCGATAGGAACGATACGATAAAGGCAAACGTGTTAGCTTTCCTCTCGCTTCTATACGAGAACACCTTCGCCGTGCAACTGTTCTATCTTATTTTCTTCGGCTTCTGCTTCGCGCGAGGGGTTTCGTCGAGATCCGAAGGTCGCGGGGTCAGATACGGAAGTCTAAGAGTTCGCGCCTCCGGAGAGACGAGCAAAACGTGCGAAAAATTTCATCCCCGTGGGTAATTTCGTAGCAGAATTTTTTTTTTTTTAGTTTGGGGCTAAATTTGTCGGGGAAAGCGAGGCAACTTTGAATAATTTGAAATTACGAAAGTTGGTGGAAGTAAAAAAAAAATATTTTTATTATTTTTTTTTTCGTTTCCGTTTCGACTTAAGCAATGCAGCCAATCGCTGGTAACTCCATTATTTCGATAAATTGTGTGTCACGAATTATTCTTTACCGGTGATGAAAAATTATCCAAGGCGCAGAGAGAGTTGAAGAGTACTGCTACTTACCGGTGGAACGAACGAGAGACCATATTACGGTGGGATGGAAAAACGTGTCGAGTCACTCGACACAATAAACGCACGCGCCATCGAGGGGTTTGCCTCCGAGGCTTGATTAAGGTTATTTAATTACCGTTGCCCCGTGACCACCTTCACCAGTCTTCCTGGCTACTTTCGAGAGCTTCAGCATCTCCTCCTCCATCGTTCATTCTCCGTCGTATGTTTTTTTTTTTTTTTTTTTTTTTTTTTTCATACTTAACTGCGTCTCGCCCTTTGATTCCTCGATCAATCGATCAATAGATTTCTTCCTTACCGTGTCAAATCTTGTAACGAGTGTCCCGCCACTTCTTCTAATCTATCTAATAGGTTTATTTAATAGAAAGATTTATCGGACCTAAACGCTTCGCGAGTTCGGTGACTCGACGAATTAAAAAGTTTCTATCATTATCGCTATTCGATAAATCGATTAAATTTCATTATCGGTCTTTGCACGTTTTACGAAATTTGAAAAAAAAAAAAAAAGACAATGAATAAGATATTCAATAAATTTATCGCGTTCGTTGAAAAGCGCAAAAATAAAAAAAATACGAGAAAAAAAAAATGTATTATATTTTGTCGGAAATATTTTCATTTTTGAGTTACTTGATTGAGATTTGAGGTTTAAAAAATGTTTAATCCATCGGCTTAATCGATGGAAAGTCTTCTGCTCCGATGAAACATTACGGTAACAGCTGATTGTTGCGTCAACTTTAGCTCTCGAGCAGAATCCTCGAAGCTCGTGACCTACCCCACCCCGGAATTGCCGAAACAACCGCATCGTTCGGTGGTTATTTCCGTCGAGCGATAGACCAGAGAAAGAGAGAGAAACCGAGAGAAAGAAAAGGAGCTAAGAGAGTTGGTGAACGCGCGAGCGTAACCGCCCATCAAAATTGCAGAGAGGCCACAGCAATTACGGAGGCGTGCTGCTTCGACTCTCGACGCCGTTGTCGAATCCCTCGAAAAACCCCTCAGTTACGCTTGCGCTCGTGTTTCTTTTTTCTTATTATTTTTTTTTCCATTCTTCTTCTTCGAGACATTCTTTCGTTCGATTTTTCGCCTCTGTTTCAACCTCTTTTTACACTATCTTTACGCTTTTTTTTTCCCTCGAGATTCACTCCGTAATGAAATTCTTGCGACACATCGAGAGAGAGAGACGACGCGGTTCAGTAGTCTCGTCAATCACGACGAGAGTTTCACGATGATCTTGTTTTTCGAACATTCCACCAGAGATCCGTACAGTCCGACGATTAAATAAATTAACCGTAGAATTTGAAATACAAAAGCTTTTACAGTTATCCCGACTTTGGTCGCGAGAAAACGAGGCTAAAACTTTCAGTCGTCGAATCAAATTCGAGTTCAAAGTAAAGAAAAAAAGAGTCTGATAAATATTATCGAGGCGTTTTAACCTCAAAATTTAAACAAAACAAAATAAATCTGTCGTGTTTAAGATCTTTTTATTTATTTTTTTTTTTTCGTAAATAAATCTTCGAACCGATTGCACTCGTGCTCCGCACGGGTGCAACAGAATCGTCGAGTAAAAATCGTTAGACGAGAAGAGCCCAACGAGATGCTTACGTCAGTTCGATATCGTGACCGGCTCCACCCTGAATCTCGCCAAGTCCGACTCTACGTCGAATCCACCGTACACTCGGTTAGAGCTCCGCGATCCGCGTGGCCATTATTAGCCTATTATATCTTGCAAAACAGTGAACAGCGAAAGCCGAAGTGAGCTATTACGATGTTCGCTATCGGTGCGAGAGGAGGTCGGGGGTTGGATAGGAATCGGTTGCTCGCGGTATTAAGCTTCGTTGCCGCTCGAAGCATCTAAAATCAAGCAGTACTATACGTATTACTGTGCTGTAGATGGATGTATATATACAGTAAGTATTACCAGTAGTGCAGAAGAGTCGTCGTGGGTCGATGCGCCCACGAAGATCCATCCATATGCTTGAACGAGAGACGACTTCGAATCGCATTAAATTCAGAAGGGCATATTTTTTGACTCGAGTGATTCGATCTTCGGTCCTTTTGATTTCAAGATGAGATTCAAACCCATTTGTATTATAACATACTGAAGTATAATAAAGTACGGTAAAAGTACGAGAAGATCGAAGATCGAAGAAGCGGAGAGGTGTCGGGTGAAAAATAAAAATCATCGTAACGATCCGCTGGCTGTTGGTAATCGACTTGAACTTGCACCTTGCTTTCCCCCCACTCGTTCGGAGAACAAGCAACTCTTTCACTACTTCTATATGTACTTCTATTCTCTTTATCCTGAATATATTTAAACGCCTCGTAGACATTGATGCACATCGTTGCATCAATGCTGATAGTTTGCGAAGAACTCGGCGATAAATAATCACAGATGAGTTTAGACATTTTTTTAAAAATCGGTGGTATTATTCGACACGATTTCGAAATGTGTAATAGTTTCTCGATGATTGTTAAAAACAGTAGTAATTAACATTCGTTGGCACCGATTACAGCAATGCGGTTAAAACTTCGATAGGATTTGCTTTTGTTTCAAGCAATAATAATAATAAAAGATACTTTCCTGAGAAAGTATCTTTCGTAATTGTGATTTTTTTTGCCGTTTTTAATTTAAAAAAGCAATATGATTTTTTTTTTTTTTTTTTCGTAGTTATCTTAATTTGTATCAATAGCAAGTTACGTGAAGTTCCGCCTACGAGATTTTTTATTCATCGCGTCCTACGTTACGAAATAGACGTTGTGTCGTTTATTTGCAATGTGTACGCGAAGTGTTCGCAGCATCCTGTACCACCCACCGGTCCCGAGGGATATCCTCGTCATACTCTTAGCAATAATACCGCGTCGAGAGTGGTGCGTCACCTGACGCGTCGTGCACCATGCGCGCACGGACCCTCTCTCGTGGGATGTGCATGATGCACCGACACCGGAAGAGGAAGCTGTCGCGCGACACAGAAGCGTCTCTCGCTAACCACGGGAAGATCGTTGGACCGACCTTCTCATCTCTCGTTCCATCGTTGCCGAACACGTGTTCGTCACCGGCTTACCACATACGAGACTCTTACCACGTGCGTTCAATATGAACTTCGCTGGTTGTAATATAGATCCATACATCTCATAATATAGTAAATATACATATAGGGGCGTGAATTTCGGCTCAAGTTCAGCGTGGAATTTCCTGGGTGTTCGAGCGGTTCCTGCACTGTCGAAATTGTTTCCTATATCGATGTTGGAAGCTTTTACGCATGAATCGTGTTGTAAATTTCAAACAAATAAATTGTACGCACATTTTTTTTATTTTTTTTTCATTCCATTTTTTTTTAATTTAATGCTATAAGTTTGGTCCTCGAATCATTTATCTTCACCTTGAATTTCGGTGTAATCTCTTGATAATCGATCATTCACTCAATTTTTATTTGAAAAGACTTCGATTTAAAAAAAAAAACAAATCGTACGCAACGAGTCGCCGAGTTTCGGAGATATATTGAATGGATGTGTGTTTATCGAGTTCGTACATTAAGGGTCTGCGCGAAGGTCTCCCAGAGATATTAGGAAAGCGAAGTTGTCCGCTAGGAGAAGAGAGCGACAGGTTTGACGATCACGTACTACGACAAGCGAACACATATGGTGAGCTCGCGGAGCGGATGAGGGGTCAGAGTACTTCCTACGCGAACGCCCGGACGGCTTGATCCCCTGTCTATAAGTTGCGGGCTTCACGCACACACGCCTTAACTTGGCCAATCTTCGAAATTATAACTCTATATATGCGAATGTATGGTACATAATGTACGCTAAGTGTACGAACTCGGGTCGTGGCACCACCTGTTGAATCGTCGATTCTATTGAAGGGAAAATACGACTGACTACTAACTATCCTATTAACACATTGAGAAAAACAGCAAAAGTAGCAAATTTCATGTTCCTTACACCGTTTTTTTTTTTTTTTTTTGTGATTTTTTCGATCGCATGAATACTTGTTAAGTGATAATATAGAAAATATTTCTTCAATTAACTAATAATTTCCTCGTCGAAGCAAATTTTTTCTCGCTCCACGTCTTCCTTCACCATTTTTTTGTTTTTTTTTTGTTACTCACACATATTTAACTTTTTTTTCCGCCTTCCGCTGTGATCGAGGCAGTCGCTTCGGGTATAGCGAAAGAAGGATTTTTTCTTTTTTTTTTCTCGAGAGTCTCTCGTGTGTAAAACGAGACGTTCGATACGTGCACACATCCGACAGAGGCACCTGCCGTGCTGTCTCGGGGCTCCCCGAGACCGGGCGGTCTCGGCCACTCGTGTTGCCTAACATCCGCTCGGCCTCTCCCGACACAGCACGGATTTACTCGGCATAATACTCTTTCTCTCACCCACACATATTTGTCGATTTTTTTTATGTTATCCAGACAAATACTTACTACAATGATACGTACATCTTTAATTTACCGACAGAGAAAAGGACGTATCGTGTATATTAATTCATAGCTCATGCGCCCTTATGAATCCGAACCATCAATATCGTTTTTTAAGAATCAAAAAGGCTCATCACGGATCGATTTATACGTAAAATGCGTGTCGCATACGCCTATCTGTTTCTCAGTGGTCGATGTACGCGTATTCTGTACCACAAGCGCCACACGAGAGGATACCGAGTCTCGCAATAATAAGAATATATACGCATATAATGAGCCTAAAATTCCTCGCGTGCTGCGCGATTCCGAGCGGGCATTATGTATCCACGATGCCTATAATACTAAAGGAGGTGGAACTCGCAAAAAAAAAAGAAAAAAGCTAAAAGAAAAAACACGTATAGTCCTGGTCTCTCGAGTACTGGCCGCGAGTTTCTGAGGTCGAATTTACATACTGCAGGAACGCGAGTCCCCGACGCCTCCTTTCACCGACAATTTAATTTTTTATTTCTCTCAAAATTTTTGTTGATTTTTCTTTTTTTTTTTTGCTTACTTCGCTTGTATTTTATTTACTTTTTTTTTTTAATGAAAATTTTTGCAGCGAAGGTTTCATACAATGTACGATCGGATATTTTCTGTAATACGAGCTTATGAGTCGCGGCGGAGACGTCGGAGTCGTCGTCGTTGTCGTCTCGTCTGAGTGGAGCCCCGAGGTGGCAGAAGGAAAGAAGAAGAGAAAAAAAAGAAATAATGCTCGGCGAGAGGAGCCTTCGATAATCGTGGAGAGCGCGCGCGAGAGATTTCTCGTCGAGGGGGAGAGACAGAGAGATGCTTTTTACCGCGCCTCCACGGCCCATTAGCCGCGTGGGTCGAGTTAATTTCATGATTGCGTACGTACGGAACGCGCATATACCGCGTACGGATCGAGCGTTACTTTTTACCTCTTTTCACTTCGTATCTTCGTTGTTTTTGCATTTTTTTTTTCCTTTTCGTACGTTTTTTTTTTTTTTTTTTTTTTTCGTCTTTTATTCTCGATATACCACGATCCGTAACCACGACAACTCCGCGGATCAACGGCTCGGAAATTATTCCCGACACGAATGTATCGGCACGTGGTTCCGAAATAGCCTTTCTTCATTGACGAATGGGCTACAACTTCATTGACCCGAGGAATCGTATAAATTTGCATAACGAATAATTTCACGCTGCAAACAAGTGTTTGCAATCCACCGGACTCGCGACTAAGCGCCTTGCAAACGTGTAAAAATAAATGTATTTGTACCGCTGTCATCGCTCGCGAGTATTCGACTTAAAAATGCATATTTTTTTACTTCGTTGTAGTGAAATAAATACGACAGGATCCGAGCAATAACTTTCACGACATTTCATTATTATTTAACAAATAGTGGATCGATCACGAGCTCCGAAAGTTCGAAGCTTCGGGTGTAAACTGGAGCACAGGACAAGTCGGAACAACGCTGTAAAAAGATCGAAGATTTCGCGCGAAGAATTATCGCACTCTAAGAAATTAAATTCTATACGTCCATATAGTGTTCAGAGTTCTCAGAGTCCTTTAAATTTGTCGTAGCTATTCGCTGTGTGAGACGGCAGGTTTTCTTACCGCGTGGTGTCGACATGCCCCCCGTGTTTCAAGTAGCCCCGGTCTCCTCTGATAGATTCCCATTTGTCGTGCCGTCCCACATTCAACTATTTAATAACAGTGACATGTAAATATTATGAGTTTAAAATTAAGTTTCAAATCAAATTTGGACTTTAAATTGCTGGAATAAATTGGTTTGATGGTAATCCGTAGAAATTAGACTACGGACAAGAGATCGTAGAAAATATGAATGTTCCGAGGCCACTTCGATATGTTTCTCGGCGTCAAAGTTACGCGAACGGTTCAAGCGTTGATCTCGAAAACTAATCAAGCGTAATAAATAACTCGCCGCGAACATCGCGCAGAGGCATAGCTCGTTACGTCTGTATCAACCTGTCGTCATTCTCGTCTCTGCTCGTCTAAAGGATTTTTTTTTTATTTTTTTATTTTTTTCGGCTTTCGTATCTTGTGGCATTACAAACTGTGTTCGTGGTTCAAGCATATAATCGATCTTTACACACTCCTCCCGACTCGTGCCAACTTAACGAGCGTTATTCAATAACATTCAGAGTTAATGACCACATCGTAAAGAACATTAATGAATCACGAATCGCGAAGAGGCGGACCCCGCCTCGTTCGGAAACTCAAGTTTCACCCCCCCACCCCCTCCTCGCGAATTCATCGGTAATTTTTTTTTTTTTTTTTTTTTTTTTTTTCGAGAGTCCACACCCGCGCAAAAGTTCATTCGGCTAATTAAAATATAATGAGAGGCGTAATTATCGATGATCGTAAAGCATCTTTCCTGTCGAACGAGAAGACGGCGTACGAAGACGCTGATGTACAGGTTACCTGTATCTATATATAATACACTACGTGGCATGTACGTTTCCTATCTTGGAGCGACTGCCGAACACGTAGGACGCAAAGTTTTCGTGCCTTCGGGGCCTTTCTACGCCGGACTTAATGATCCTCACACAAACGCAATTAAGTCTGCACTCGGGATGGCATTGTATATTACGGTGTACAGCGCATTATGTATGTCGGTATATACACGCGTCGATGTGCTTGAGGAGATTAACGAACGTCATACGTCAATGACGACGGAACCTGTCGATCGTTATGCATAGGTATATTTCAAGATCGATGGTACCGACGCTCCCAGGGACATCTAAATAATAATCTATTGATGAGAAGTGAAACGCGCAATGGCACTGTACTCTTTCGTACTAAAGGAGTATGTAAAAAAAAAAAAAAAAAGCATTAAGATTATTAATGTCGATTTGAAAACTTTATAAATATTGTTCTCGTGAAAGTTGAACGGTTTTTGTAGGATTCGTTTGCAGCTGTTGACTATTTTTTTTAATAGAATAAACATTTTTATTAAATTCGAAAAAAAAAAAGAAAGGAGGTCTGTTTTTTTTCTTCGATTATTGATAAATTGAAAATATGCATTTCGATATCGTTGTGTATTTAATTTTTTTTTTTTTTCTTTTATACGTTAGATAAACTTTGGTGTTGAGTGCGAATCTCCTAATCGAAGAATGGTCGTTCATCCGGAGGTTTAGTCTAAGTGATTTGAGACCAGCATAAGATTCCATTCGCCGAATGAGAGATGCGAAGGAAGGAGCCAACCAATGCGGTTCCAATGCGCGCAACATATATCCACGGAATAAAAAACCCCACCGGATTTTTTTTTTTTTTTTTTTTTTTTTCCACGATCGTTACGCGCTCGGCGAATATAAACCAGGATTACCACGAGACACTCGCGGCTCGTAACTCTTGATTCTCCAGCGGAGGCGAAGCCGCGCGCGCATATATCGGCGACGACCATGCACCAGCGCGAGAAACCACCGGCCGGTGAAGTATTCGAACTTTTCTACCTTCTACCTTCTTATTCTTGTTTAACCTGCTTTTCGAACCAGTCGCCCCCTCCCCCCTCCTCCCCCTCTTAGCCAAATCGTCTTCTAACGATTGAACTCTGCCAGTGGCACGAAAAAATTGATTTAAATCTCTTCTTCACGATTTTATGTATATCGCTTTCGCACTATGAAAAAGACTTCCGACTGTTCCGACCGAATTAGATTAATGATTTCCAATATTGAGAGCTGTACTGATATTCAACGAGCCTTGAAGTCTCCATATTAACGGGGATACGTGAAATTTGTAGTACACACTGATGGTAATTTAATTCGATAAATAGGATTAAAAAAATCTATAATAAAAAAAAATTGCAAGAAATGTTTCCATTGCGATAAAAAAATAAAAAAAAATTGCAAGAAATGTTTCCATTGCGATAAAAAAATAAAAAAAATTGCAAGAAATGTTTCCATTGCGATTAAAAAAATAAAAAATTGCAAGAATTGTTTCGATTGCGATTTTTCTATAAAATTTGCAGTGAAACTTGGGATCAGTAAGACTCGGCATTGAGCTCGAAATTGATGAAATATGATTGCAGTTTCGTATTGATGACACTTGCGACACAGTCTATAAGTCGTCGAAAAAAAAAAAAAAAATGGTATTAAATCTCTACATCTCTCTCGCTGCCTTTCTCAATGAAAAGGCTTTGAGGTGTCGAGTTAGATTGATGTTTCGCAATATCAGTAGGTCTCGAATGATATCCTCCAACAAATCCGTGGCGCCTGAAGCTTTACCATTCACGGATAGATTATAAATAAAATTTTCTACCTACAATCAAAGTTATACCAACATTATGATGTCGTTGTATTACTACTTAATATATTTAAGATACGCGCACACTCTATAATATACACAGTGTATCTAACGAGCGGTCACTTATGCCGAAATTTATGATAATTCATGCGTCGGTTTCGTCGGTATGGAAAATTAACGGCAATTTACCGGGCGGACGGCGCGATGGGGCCACACGACTCGTCGGTGGAATGCGCGGGCGTTTCCGGTCCGACGTATCATCCTCTCTCTTCGTCGTGTGTCTCTCTCTCTCTCTCCCCGCATCCACCGGAGAGAGATTCACCCGGCGAAACTCTCCCGATGTGATGACGAAGGATAAAGAGAGATAAATTCCCTACCGCGCGAGAGCGACTCTATTCTTGCCAGCGAATTATCGCCGTGATCGCTCGATCTCATCGTACTTCTTCTCCTTCATCCTCTTTTGCTCTTCTCACTTTCGAACTCTTATTCATCTTTCGACTGATGCCTCTCCGAGACTGTGAGAGTGATCCCCCCCTCGTGCCCAGCTATTTTCAGACAATTTATGCTTATAATAATTAGATACCTCGCGGGGCTCGTGCAGAACGCCCGGCCGCAGAGAGATCTCTGGCGTCATAATCGCACTCGCTCGCTCGCTCCTTCTCGCTTCTCTACGCCTCGCGAGAACATATTATAATACCCCTCTACCGCAAGACTTTTCAAGACTAATATTGCCCTCTGAAATCATCAAGTTTCCTTGGCAATTTAATTATTACTTTTTCGTTTTTTTATCGTCTCGCGTATTCTGGCAAATACTAAATATTTTCTGCAATGTGGATACCAAAGTGTCACGTTAATATTATTTATTTATTTATTTATTTATTTTCAATAATATTTATTTTTTTTACCGATTATTCTTTATACAAAAAAAAAAGTAAATATATATTTTACGAAGTTTCTTCGAATAATTTATATTTAATTCATTTGATTTAATAGCTTTATAGTATTTCGTTAAATTGAATTAAAAAAAAACATCGAATTTCACTATATTGAGGCCGATTTTACCAACTTGCTTTATCGGTGTACCGAAACCGACATTCGTATTTGGATAGTGAGAAAAAAAAAAGATCGTCCGAAACGAAGCAATATAATTTCGTTTTCTTCTCATTCTCGAAACTTCCTCTCGCTCTGTTCGTGTTCGACGATGCTCCGCGGGTATGTCGCCCGTGGGTGGGATAATGGCGGGTGTAAATTAAAATTTCGACCGATACGCGCGAAAACAGGTGACTTACGACGTGGCGAATTAAGTAACACGAGACTGTTGGTCGTTTTCTGCGGCCGAGTGGCGGATTCTCCGCGAGGGACATGCAAACATTTTGATACACTCTTCCAAAGGCCTTTCGTTGCTTTATACAGTTTTTCGCTCGTTCCCCCCGTCGTCGCCTTTCGAAGTGCTACGGCGTTGATACACCACGCGCGCGCGCGGCTTTATTGGCAATTTGTCGTGAGTGATTTTCGACGGGTTTATCGCGCGAACGCCTTGGTAACTCAAGACCCCAAGGCCCCGAGTACGCCTCGATTCTCACTCCCATAGCCCTTACTTTTCTCGTCGAAATACTTCTTTTTTTTTTCTTACTCGCCACACAGGGTATTTCTCAATTAACGCTTGAAATATAAACGCCACGTGAAAGAATATCCGCCCGCGGCTGAAAACAAGATCTTTCTTCGCGGTCAAAAAGAAAAATAAATGTATATAAAAGTTGGAGAATAGTTGGGGAAACGAGCGCCGAATCAAGGACGATAAGTGTAGGGAGCGTGAACGTCGTTGACAAACTTTCTTCGAATCCTAACCTCAAAATTTAACTTTTTTTTTTTATATAAATTTATAATTTTGTTTCAAAATTAAATCAATAATCGAACTTAACCTCAAAATTCGCAGCTAAATATAATAAACCGCAAAATATTATAGCATTTTTTTCAGAAAAAAAAAAAAAAAAATTGTATGAAATTTTTTTTTTTCGATCTATAATTGGTATTCAAGACGTTAATGACAAGGAATGTAAAAAAAAACGCTTCCGTCGAGAGTTCTATAGTTTTTTTTTTTTGCCGAATCGCAAATAAAGGAGTTAATTTAGCAGCGCGAAACTCTTCTAATACTTCGAGTAATACTTCGGGCTCGTGCCCGGAGAAGTGTGTCTGCCCGATGGCTCTTCTTTATGCGCCACCCCCAACACCCGGCACTTTACGCTCATTAGCGAAGCTGACATCATTATTTCATGCAATTTATGGACCGTTCTCTCGCGCTCTCGAGTCCCTTGGCTCGTTATTTTTTCTTCTCCCTCTCCCCCCCCCCCCCCCCCTCTCCCTACTTTCTTTCTCCACTCCTTTTACTTTCCTTGTCGCGTACACCGTTGCGCGTGACAGTTGTCCTCCTTCTTTTCCATACCGAGCGAAGATACGGTACAGAGGCGCTCGATGCCGCGAACCGCAGCCCCGCTTTACGCGTTTCTCGAATATCGACACGCGAGAGCCTTCGCGTGGAGAGAGAAGCCAAAGCGGAGAGAGGATGCCACTTATTGCCGGAAAATATAGCGCCTTCGCGAAACGCCCCGTCCGAGCGATTACTGTGTTATAAATTTCTTCGATGTTGCATATACCATGCGGCTCTTCTTCTCGCCCTCTTCACCTCCCTTCCCTCGACAGCTCCCCGCTCGACTCTCGAATATCTTCTCAATTTTCGCGTTTTTTCTTTTTCTCTCATTCTTTCATCTCTCCGTTCGCTTCCCTTTCGAATAATTTTTTTTTTTTTTTTTGAGACATTTATGCGCTCCGAAACGTTCCGCGAAGTTTATTAATCTTGCAGTAGCTGCGAAATCATTCGTATTGTTGCTAAAACGAACTAATTTTATTAAATTCTTCCGCACCTTCGTTTTTTCGATTTCGATAAAAAAAATATATATCTCCTCCTGACGAAACATTGAAAAATTGAAATAAATAAAGTTGTAAGCTTGATTAACAGTCAAGCAAAGTTCGCGGCTTGGAAAACTCGATGAATCGTTTGAGAGACCAATAGATCGCGCGAAAGTTCGTTGAGTCTCTCGTAATCTCGTGAGTATTCACTTGCGCGCGAGAATCACGAAGATGTTTCTCCTCGATTCCACTTGCTTATTGCCCCTCGTCCGTGTATTCGATATAATGCAAATGTTATGAAAAAAAAAAAAAAAAAAAAAAAACCGTAGTGTGTGCGGCAGACACAAGTTTATTCAACGTGACCCATTCCGTCGTGTTTCTCGGTCTTCGCTATATTTAGTTTGTATGCAAAGTATATTCTATATAGTATATAAATACAGCGTGTCGTGGGTTACAAGGTAGGCAAGCCGCGCGCGTGTGTGTATATATATATATCGAGTATTATTCTTATTATTTTTTTTCTCGAGATCTTCACTTCGTCTTTGCAGTTCGAATGCTACAAACACGAATACTCTCGCGGGCGCGAATAGCGGGGTTAGGGAGAGAACGGTGAAACGAGAGGGATAACGAGGACGCCGGGATCATCGGATCGATTCTTTATCGCGTTGCGATACAATCGGAAAGAAATGAGCCGTGATTTCGTGTCGCCCCGGAGAGCCCCGATGCACACGCCCGGGGGACTCGCCTGTTCGCGTCAGGAACGAGAATCTTTCTCTCCCTGGGGGAGAGACGGGGAGGGGGGGGGGAGTCGAACGACGGCCCGGGAATCTCGGGACGCCCACGCGACTTGCACAGACACACAGGAGAAAAGTCTCGAGAGGAGAGCGCGCGATTACAGGTGCGGCCCGACAGCACGCCCCGACAACCTGTATCTTCGCTTCGTCTCATACTTATCCGAGAGAGTATATCTATGTACATGTATTTCAGAACTGACCGTGTCTGGGATACACGACTCGTTCTATAGATTCGTATGTAGAATAATTTTCAGGGGGCTCAGCATATTATTATTATTATTATTATCTTTACTATTATTATTGTTATTATTGTTATTATTTTTATTGTTGTTATTATTATTATTATTAAAAAATATTCAAATGCAAGAATTCAACGAAGGAATTTACAAGTCAGTGGAACTCTGTTCCCGAGAAAAAAAAACGTCGGTGTTGAGTGAGTGTACACAAGACAAGTTCTGGACGCTGTTGCCGTGTTGCTTCTGGCGAGATATTGCGTTTAGTATGAGCGCAACCACATACGACGGTGTGGCTCCTCCCGACGGTGGCTGTAGCTGCGTGATTAAGTAACTACCAGTCGTAAACCCCCGGGTCGGTTGGATAATCCGTGTAAACGCAATAAATTGCCGGTTATTTAAGATAGCGCGCATTATTCGAATAGTTCTGGTGATGGCCCGGCATAAGTTACTGCCGGGCCACCTAGTCTGGGATTCCTTCATAAGCATTGGCCGAGCGCCGCTTCTACGGCGCGCAAGAATCTTCAAACTTCTTTTCACCTATCATAGCGCGGAAACCTTTTGATCTGACGAAAAATACGACTCGAAACTCGTATTTTATAAATAACACGTAACAATTAAAATATCGAATCTCAATGCCGATAAAAATAAAAAAAATATATATATAGATATGTATTTATTGAAAAAAATCTCCGCCTCAGCTACACAACAATTGATATCTCACTTATCGTAAAATAAAAATGAAAAATTCATTGCTACGAAGAAATTTAAAGTTTTTATTTAGTCGTTCCTCATAGGCGTTCACGCTAAGGTACGAGAAAGACGTGATAGTTTTGTAACGCGCGAAGCGACATCTCGCCTCGTAAATACTTCTTTCACGAAGCCATCTGAAGAACGAATCCAATGCGTCGGGGGGTATAGACGCACAATCTTTGCCGCCTATAATTTACATGACAAGAGAAAAGAGACGGGGTGGGGGCTTAAAAAAAGAAAATCTGTCGGTAACCCGCTTCTGACCCGCGTGTGTCTTATCGAGATCTCAGCGATTCTTCCATGTTTAAAGGAGTTAGTTTCTACGCGGCCAGTGACCCGCGGTGTGGCTTCTATCTGTCGATCGCCTTTCGCATCCCGTCTCACTCTCCATTCGAGACATTACGTTTATTTCGTCTCGTTTTATCCTTCGGTTTCCGTACGTAGTCGAACGAGAGAGGGGTGAGGGAGGGGGTAAAAAAAAATAAAGAAACTACACCTCCCAGAGTTCTCCACGGTGGCACCGGGGCACAGGTGCCTCCCCGTCCGATCGTATCGAACGACCACCGATCATTGTATCGAGAGAGCGAGAGAGCCCCACGGGCCTCTCGCGGGAACGACGACCGAACGAATTTCCATAAGCGTCGCGCACAACGAAGATAGCCGATCGAATCGATGCACGGTGAAGTTGACTGGGATTTATTTCAAGCAATTTCTATTAGGAAGTCCATAAACTTCGAGGCTTACAGGCTATTCGGAGTTCAAGCAAAGCTCCGAAGCAATAATTTCGGATGTGGAAAAACAACAACTCTATTGCACTTCGAATAGCAAAGAGCAAATGGTCAACTTGACGTTTTTTTTTTTTCAAAGTTTCGTCATCCCAATTTTCGACTCTGCTCTGCAGCCTAAAGCATTCCGTAGATCGATCAGTTTCACCGTGTGGATGAGGCTTCGGCGACGTTCAAGATTATGCATATGTAGAATTGTCGGATGGAAAGAATCGGTTCCTCGCCCCTATCTCGTCGACCCCGGGGGCCTCCGGAGACCGGGAGCACGCGTTATTTATTACGTGACCGCGTAAATAATGGATGCCGAATGGTTGGAAAGGTCAAATTCAGCGTGAATCCGATCTCGACCCGCTCGACGAACGTTCGGTACCTTTCTTCCACCTTATTTTATTTATTTATAAATTTTTTTTTTTCCAATTCTTTTCATTCTCTTTGCTCCACGACGATTCGTTCGTTGATAAATCGAATTCTTCGATCCGAATGAACGATGATCCTGGATACTCGAATGGGATATTTTCAGGCATTACAGTCACGATAGGGTACTTGGACTAAACAGTTTGGTTATGTATGTAGATTTCATTTGAATACAGTCTCGAATGACTCGAGAAGAGGTCACTATTCTCCGTAGAGGGTCATTCATATTCGATTACTATCGTGTTTCGTACGGAGACGAAGAAGCGAGGAGAGTCGGATGCCACACGGATGAAGACAGTACACGAATGGGGAATGAAGAAGCATGAAAGCCAGAAAGAGTATAAAGGATACGAAAGATGAAGAAGAAGCAACCTGTCCAATGCATCTTGCGAGAAGCTAAGAGGCGCTTCCGTCAGTATCTACGGATTCATTAGAGAACAATGGACATGACAAGGAATAGGAGAAAGGAGAGAAGAAACTCGACGTAACAGAGCTTCTCCTTGTGTCGAGGAGAGCCTCTGCAGAAAATACATTCGACCGAAGTCACGGCGATGAAGAAGCAGCGAAAATAAATAAAATCATAAGACGCGCAGATGGGGAAAGGGAAGAAAAATGATAGAAGTGAAGTGTGATGCCGTACAACTAAGACATCTGTGTGGAAGATGCAGAAACTCGAGCTTCTTGAAGTTCTTAAATACAAGTAGAAATATTTCATAAACATGTAAAAATCCCCACAAATGCAAGCAAATGGATGAGATTGAGAAAGTCTCGTGACAGATCTGCGCGCAATGCGAAATTAATAAAGTAGCAAGAGTCGTGTCACCGGAGTTGTTTCTCTACGAGCCAAGAACGATCCTTCAACGAATGCCAAGTCCGACGATCGCGGAGAGAGAGACTGAAACGATCTTGAGCCCCGGCGGTATCCTGAACCAGATTGCTTTAATTTGTTGCGCGACGGGCAAAAATGTTAATGCCCGTCGAGCGATCGTAATTCAGCTCGGCCGGCAGCTCTGAGGATTCCTTCGACTTCTTTCCTTTCCACGATCTTTCTCTTACCTTCGTCGCGATGTGTGCTTGAAAATCTCATATCCTTTTCTCCTCTTCCAACCCGTGTACCCGCGCTTGCATTCTCCTCTACTCGCCTTTTTCCATCTCCTTCAACGATGTTTCTGAACTCCAACCACCAGCAACTACCTGCTCTCACTCTCTTCCTTGTGGTTCGCCGCTCTCGCGCGAGCCGCACGGTGGCTCTTATCTGCGGTTTTATGTTCGGCTTTGCGTTTTAGCCACGCCGATTCCCCTTGGCTTCGAGTGTCTTCTTCTTTCGCATCGGCACCAGCGGGTCCCCGCAGGCAAAACAGAACGGGAAGACCGAGAAGTGTTGCGTTGGGATCCGGCAAAAGTGTGCGCAGAAGCTGCTCACTCGGATCCAACGATGAGAGGAAGGCGACGACGCGTCCAGTGGAACCGGAGCGCGACGGGATCTTAGTTTCTCCCTTCTCCTGTCGTTGTCGTCGTCGTTGCCGACTTGTTCTTTCGTCGTCGAAACCCCTGGCATGACCAATACCAACCCCTCTCAACTTCTTCGTTTATTTGCATTTCCTTTTTTTTTCAACTTCCCTCTCACTTGGTTTTAACTTTCGCGAAACGTCGGACAGGACGACAGGTTTATTCGCGTCCGGCTTGCCACCTCGTACCTTCGGATTTGCATGGTACGACGGTGAGAAAGGAGTCAGGGAGGAGAAGAAGACCACGCGATCGCCGCGGAGACGCCAAGGAACACCTTCCACCTTGGTGTTTCACTCGCGTGGTCTCGGAGAGAAAAATGAATCATTTGAATCGGATCTCGCGTTGGGATAAATTTGCCGATGAAATAGGAAATTCCGACTTTTTGAAATTACGCTTTCGTGGAAAAAATGCTTGTGGCGAAAAACGGATGAAATTTTTGGATGAGATCTTCATGGGAAAAACACTTGTCGCACTTGTCTCTCACGAGCATCAAACAAATTTTCTTTCCAATGGGGCTTTTCACACGCTGCGCTATGACCGGGTCTGTGGGAACCGCTTGGTTTCCTCGCACCCATTGGCTTCAATGATGCGCGGGTAGGAAGCGTCCAAGGGACGAGCGACGCACCCCGAAAAATCGAGACCGGGAAACATCCCACTGTGTTGTGGCGCGAGGGCAATCGTGGAGGAAAAAAAAGAGGCTCTTTCCCTTCCGCAAACACAGGCATCGAAGGGAGCCGACAGGTTTCAGTAACATATTGGAGGACCTCTCACACACTCTTTTTCCGCTGGGAATTTTGCCCAATGTCCTCTCATATCCGGAATTATGTTTTTAAGTTAAGTTAATCATAACTAATCAACATCGGCAAAAAGTCTGAATACGATTTATATATATAATTTTCTTTGCGTAATTAATATATAGATTTATAATTTATTTACACAGTATTTGATCAAAAGATCGAACGACATGTCAACGTGATTCAGCGAATTTGGCAAAAACGACATCGGACACAAAAATCATAGCAGATTTTTTTTTATTCAAACGAATAAACGAATGGGTTTTATATAACCTAAAAGAAAGATTGAATGAATTTTTTTTTTTATAAAAAAAATTGTTGACGTATCGTCTATTTGAGATCGAAAATCCTGTTTGACCAATAAAAGCTTCCGACATAAAAAAAAATGGAGATCTATGAACATCCCAATGTTTTTTATCGTGATTTGAGTTTTTTTTTTTTTTCTTATTCATCCTTCGAGATGATGGGACTTACGATGTATCCCACAGTGCCCCGTTAAGAGGTCACTCCCGTTTTGCCCCGAGGATCGCTCGTCGTGTTTGTCTTAAATATTATTTTACGACTGCTGTGGGATACACGTATTTTCCTAAACCTTCTTCCCTCTCCGGTATACTTCCTCTCGCTTCTGTCTCAGCATCGGCACTTCTGTCTGAACTTTGGCTCATTCATAAAGTCAGTCAAATATTGTGTCAAGACAATCGTTTTACAACCGCATGAACAATACACCGGCATTTATCACGATATCCATCCCTTTTTTTTCTTCGCGCTTTTCTCTCATTTTTTTTTTCCTTATTTTTTTATTCGGTAGTTAAAAGAGTCGCGAGTCGGTTTTCTCCGGCTTGTTGCAATATTGGAGCCTATCGCGTTATGCGTATTTGTCTTACAGTAGTTTTATGCTGTTGACAGTAGACAGTGTACCCTTTTAGAGTGTCTCTGCGTCGTAACGCTGAGGCCTTTCAGAGAGGAGCAAAGTGATCCCCGGAGTACACAGTTCCACGCGACGAGAGAAGGTCCTCCCCTTCTCTTCTAGCTTTTTGCATCAAGCAGCAGCAGCAGCAGCGAGTCCCGAGGACGACGGGATCGCATCTGTCACTGCGGAAACGGCTGCACCCGCGGCTTCCGTTCTATGGTGTCGGGTTACCACCCTCCCGGGGTTAATACACTCCTCGTACACTACCTCTCTTTTTTTTTGTTGCCACCCTAAATAATATTCTACCACTACGATAACCACGAATAAAAAGTACGTCTCTTACGATAGAGACTCCCCCTCCCTCTCTCTCTCTTCTCCCCTTTTTTTACTCTACAGCAGCAGCTCTGATTCAACCATTAACCATTCCAAGAGTCCTCGGGGCGCTCTCCACAACCCCTTCCGCAGTTAAACTTGCGTAACTCCGATGCGGAAGCAGGTGCATCGACCAACGTGGACGTGAATCTCTCAAGAATTATGGCGAATCGCGGCAGACCAAAAAAAAAAAAAAGATCAATATTCTCAAATTTTTTTAATACTATTGTTTAATAAAAATGAAAAAAATAATTATAGTCCAAAAATAATAATTTGTTTAATTAAATGAGTAATTAATGAATATCATTCGTTTAAATACTTTTAGCTTTCGATTTAGCGTCGTCTGCAGTCGGCGCTCAATAAAACAAATCATCGAAAGTTATTTTATTTTTATTTTCATCATCATTGATAAATAGTTGCGTGATTCTGGTCAAATTTTATTGCATACAATTTATACGTCGCATTGCGATATAAGAGGCGAAAGGCAGTTGAAAATGGAGATATATCGAATAAAGGAGAACGACGGTAGTCCACAAACGACGATTATCGATTCTCGATATTCTTGCGCAACAAAGCCACAAGCGCCACCGGGGTCTCTGTGTTACATAGCAGTTAAAACGAATTATTGCGAATGAGAATCGAAGGGTTCCGTGGTCTCTCGGGCTGTACACAACAATAGAAGTCATAGTAGTCGTTGTCGAAGCTCTCGTCGTCAGAGAGCCGCCGCGGTTTTGCGTCAAGGCGAAGAGGTCATCCGGGGGTCTCGTAGTGGTTATATGGAGAACGCAGAAACGTACAGGCACACGGCAAAAGTTTCGCTATCGCAGTCACTCGTACACTTTCCGCGCCGCTGGTGGTCTCTCGAGAGAGACTGTAACACAGCTCACGGCGAACCGATCATTTGTGAAACGCACGAAATCATCTCTCCCTATCTCTCTATTCTGCGGCCTTTCGCATTCGAGATGACGAAGTTCCCACTGGTCAGTTCTCAAAGTGTTGCGGAGACTATTGCTTTCTAATTCGACGGATGAACCATAAAAAAAGAGAAGTATAATACCGATCGGAAGAAGGAAAGGACCGGTTAGTCTGCGCTCAACGTATTAATTTGAAATAAAAAATAAAAAAAATATACAAAAATCAAGTATATAGTGCGCGATCTGTGGTCCCCAGGAACGCCAATTGAAATTTAGATCGTTTATCGTGAGTCTACGGACACTGGTTGAAGTTATTGCTGCCGAAATAAAAATACGAATCGAAGATATACACGAAAGCATATTTTAGTCGAATTTTCGAATTCAGTCGAAAATCACTGAAATTTTAAATCAAATTGTTTCCCTACAATTCAATTACGATTTACGCCTCATCTTGCGGAGTGAGCGAAACAGATATCTCAGTCACGAATATCGAAATCGTCTATAAAGAAGAGCCGTCCGCTGTTGCATTGGCTTTTGTCAGAAACATATTCGGCTCCCCGAACGTTTCTTATTAGAATAAACGCGTATTTGCGCGGTTTATTCGACGTGTGCAGTTGGGTTTTTGGTATATGGAATACCGCGCGGGTGAGATTGGAAGAAGAATTCAAGGATACCGTAAACCGCGTGTATATATACGTCGGGAACGTGGCTGTTGTTGTTGGGCTGTTGCTGATGCTGCTGCTGCTGCCGTGGAGCGATTCTGTTGGAGATCAGAATGCATCAATGCCGATAAGGACGGGCCGAACGTTGACAAAGGATCCTATCTGTAATCGGTCCGGAACGCAATGCATACCGCATACCAAAACGCCTGCATAAATGCATTCGCTTCTATATACAACGATGACGACGGAGACCCCGAGAAGGCGCACGAACGATTCTTCGATCTTCTCTCATGGCACCGAAGAATCTTGACGACAGACCGGGCGAACACAACGGAAATGTATAATAAAAACAAATTTCGTTCGAAGATTTTTTCTCAACGACATTCGATTCTCATTTAACTGAATTATCTCTACGGAATGGAGAATTCATTGAAATGTTCTTCTCTTGAACATTAAAATAACCTGCGCAAGGAGTTTAATTTGCTCACAGGCGACGACTCCCAAGTGAAACTTTGGTTCAACTTTTATCATAAACTATCCAAAATCCCCTCGATGCAAAAAAAAATGACAAAAACCGCATTTTACGAGACACGCAGTGATGACGTGCATCATGTCGGATTACACGAAATAAAAAAAAATTCGTAGATTTTTCTTCTTTTTTTCCGTATGTCAAGGATCATCCCGGATAAAAAATAACGAACGATCGAATGGAATGAAGTGAAATTTCGCCACCAAGTGCGAAGCGAGTAACAGCTAACGCGCCTTCGGTTCGGCGACAATCAGGATGAATGGCGATTCGCTCGTGAGCCATTCTTCTTCGGTTGGTTTGGATGCATAAACGCGCTAAAGGACGTGGTAGTCTTGTACCATCGGTGAAGAACTCTTGTACGGCTGCAGGGACGATGAAATTATATATACATGTATATGTATATAGCAAGTATAGATATATGTATGTATGCAAAAGAGTAAAGAAGAAACGGGCGGGTGCTTCGTCCTTCCTCGTCCTCATTCCCTTGTAGACAGTTTATATCTATAGGAGGCGGCAGTTGCACACTTTCTGCCCGCGTATTATATACAGTAGAGGTGCGCGAGCGCGCGCGTCCGCGCGACCGAACGATACTTTTGTAAATATTTTCCGGCCGGATGATGAACGCCGAATTAAATGAGCATTAATTATCGGGCGGTCCACGCTCGTCGCGTGGGCGTGATTCATGCGCAAGGTAAGAGGGCCTCCGGCTTCTCTTCTACCTTCTGCGACTTATACATACGAATATTCGACCTCCATCTCCTTACTCACCCTCTTTTTCGGTATACGCGCAACGATCCACCCACCGGCAATCTGTGCTTATTTTTGATTTTTTTTTAAATCAAAGTAGTGATACACGACGGCGATAAACGTTAGTTAGGGGATAAGAAATCGTCGATATTAATTTTTTTTATTCTGTAAACGCAGCGTTGAATCATTTAAAAAATACATTCTTAATCCAATCAATCTTTCCCGCCGAATTATAGTGCCGCACGATATTCCAATCGTCCGAAATAATAATTTCCAATCGATAGTCTCTATAGAATATCGATCTCCAGCAAGCGCGTGTTATAGCGGTCACTGCGCTCGATAGCGGAAAGATCGATCGCCTCCACAACGAGAAAACTTCGTGTGTCTCTCAGAGGGGGGCTCAACTTATCCGGCTTGCACCAGCGTATCTCGAACACAAATGCGTTGCGACGGGTGGCGTCTCTTGCCTCTTGACGTTCGTCTTTTTATATCATTTTTATCAACCTCGATTTTCTTTTTTTTTTTTTTTCATATTTCATCCCTCTCTCACTTTGTCTCCCTTCCTATCCTGTAGAGATCGTATAGCAGTAGTAGCAGCAGCAGTTGTTTTTTTTTTTTTTATATTTTTCAACGAGCGCGGACTGCCCGGCGAGTGCTCCCCGCGGATTGTCCGGCTTGTCAGCATATACGAGAAGGAACGAAGTCCAGTGCAACGGGGCACCACACACCGCCTTGTATCCTTCGCTAACGCGAAGCTACGTGCACAGGCCACACGTGACTGCGGCCCATCCCAGGCTCTCTCGCCGCAGTGTATATACGAGCTCTCGGTTCGCTTGGCGATCGTTCGCCTAGCCAGCGGGGCACCTGAATGATTTGCGTCCTAATCGGCCAGCGAACTCTCCTTATGCATGGCGAACCTTCTAACGTCTCGCGTCTGCGACGACGAAGGTTCGGCGCCTTCGCGCCGCGATCGGTTAGATCGCGTGCACAGCCCGAGCTGTGCACGAGAAGCGGGAATGAGATAGAATGTCACGAGAAGCGAGACGACTGGGACGCTTGTATAGCTCGGAAAGTTAACACGGGACCGCCTTTCCTCTTGAGAAAGCTTTTACGCAAAGTACGCCTTCCGGAACTCTACTTGCACCTATGTCGACGGAACTCTTGTTCTTCCTCTTGGTTTGCGGCCGGCAAACCGCATCGACAAATTCTTGCGGTCAGGTTGGTCCTTGTTGTTTTATTGAAATATTCGATGCCGGAATATTTCATGGAGGTGGGTTTATAGCTCTTGTTATTCGAGAAGATATCGGACATTTTCTTGATTTATGATTTTGATTATCGGAACAAAACGATCTCGTGGATGATGAGCTTTTTTGCGAAAACCTCTGGATTTTTGAAAAAAATTGTAGACACCTTTTTTGAAGAGAATTTTATAATCAACAAATAAAGTTATGCGAGTCTAAGTTGTCAGAGGCAACGTTGAGCTATTAGAGTGCGAATAACAAGCGGCAGGTGATGCGAAACGTCGATCCGAGAAAATAGGTCGATTTACGGCAATTCCGTGATGCTGTGTAAAAATATACTCATTACCTTTTCTGCAGTAAATTGTGTACCCTACAAAAAAGGTCTCTTGCATAAATATCATCCGAGACAGCGTTAACGAGTTAAACGTGCATAAACATCGTTAATAAAACAATAAATATTATTCAGCGTATCATCTTGATCTCTGCGGCAAATGAAAAAAAAAAAAAAAAGGTTCCTTTCTATCCGTTACTTCTCGTCACAGGCTCTCCGCTCGTTTTCGTCTCTGACAATGAGCTCTCGACGTGAACTAACCATCAGCGGGGGAATAACAACTCGCTGATCGTTGTCGCGGAGATCTTGCGCGCGTTGCGCAAGAGATGCCTCGCGGGGGTCCTCTCTCACAGCGTACCGGCGAAACTATACGCACGAGACGTAAAGGCTAACCGAAGAAACCAAGCCTGTTGGTTGCATCCGAATACGGATAGAGTGCAAACCCTCTCTCGGCTGCTGCCGACCGGCCGCGCCGTCAGGAAGGAATTGTGTCCTTTCCATTCCTTTCTTTATCTTTTCTCTCTACGATTCTCTCCCAAGCTTAGTTTTGTTCAACGGCGAAACAAGCCCGCGGTGCAACAACACCACCACCCACTCTGACGTAACTCGCTCTGTCGGCTGGCGTAGCAATGCTCATTTGCATCGAATATCGTCGCATTTCCCAGGCTGTGCGCGCGCGCATATGCGCTCTATCTGTACTTCGCTCCGTTCTGAGTTCCTGGTGTTCCACCTACCAGGATCTCCAACATCCAGACCTTATACTATTCACCGGCTGTCCCCGCACTAGGTGATCGGTGCGTGACACGCTTATCTGGTGGAAAAGGTCGTGACGTTCTTGAGAACTGGAAGACGCTTTACCGAGAGCAAATGAGATGCCCAGAAACCCACGAGGAGTGCACCTGGTCTACGTATGCGGAACAATGATCCTCGATTCGCGGCTTAATTTCACTTTAAAAACTAATCTGTATGTTTAAAAAAATGTACTCTAAATAAAAAAAAAAATTCATTAAATTTGAATTAAGTACGAAAAAAAGCTAAATACGATTAATTTCAATTTTTTTTCATTTTATTTTCGTATTTAATTTATATTAAAGTTCGAACTGTTAGAATAAAAATTTAGGCAATAATCAACTTGATGATCGTGTAACACACTTAAAATCTGTTGCAACATCCGTACAATCTCCTCTTAACACTATATTACAGTACTTCAGTTAAAAAAAAAACACTGGCGTGGGCCCGTTTCGTGATCTAAGAAAACAAAATGTAATTGCTTATGCAACACCTCATCGAACACCTGGCTACGAGCAACCGTTACGTCCTTGACGAAAATCATTATCGACAAATCGAAATCCACACGATTGCATAACGTTGATCTGGAGTTCGATTTAGATCGCGGGGCGTGACATTTTTTCGTCGATTGACGGTTTTTCGTACGAGTTTTTCTCCGATACAGGTGTCGACCGCGTAGAGAAAGGACTGAGACGTGAATTTCGGTGAGTGGAGTACGTACGGTACTAGCGGTCTTTTTTTTTTTCGTAGATATATCGATCAATCGAGAAAATGGTCGCGACCTTGTAAGCCGTAAATCCGATGTTATAGCTAAAGTTAAATTGTCTGTACTAATTTATGTAATATAATAATTCGATTTTTAAATCAAATACGCAATTTTCAGTAAAAGACAATGATATTAGCGACTAGAAATTACGCTTATTTAAAATTAAAATAAAAAAATTGCTGTGAAACTTTACAGTCTCATGTTGGGGACGCGTTCATTTTTTTCGTCTATTAAATCTTTGAATTTTTTTTTTTTCTCCGAAACAGTTTATCTTGTTTAGTTTTCCGGTTGGGATCGTAAAAATAAAATGATTTTAGATATTAAAACGGCGGATAATAAAATATCGAATAGATATATCAGTAGTTTCAGCAATTTGTCTCCGCTAATGCAACGCAAAATTTGACGAATTTCGTTAAATCAACCGAATGGCCCATAAAAATTCGTATTATTGCTGTTATACTCTCGTCCTCGGTAATAAATGACGTACACTCATGCAAAGTAATGTTATTTCTGTTTTCTTTTTTATTTTTATTTTCTCTTTCGCCCTCTACTTTTTCCTTTCTCGTCCGGAGGTTTATATCGAACGATAATCCAGTGGGTTATGGTCGCTCGAGTGTTCGAGACGACGACGTTGCCTCGATCCCTCCGAGCCTTCGTTCTCCGTTTATTTACGAGCAATTTTACGAGACGAGGTATATATATTTTCGTATGCGTGCTTCCAAGAGCGCGAGGCGCGCGCGTTCCATCTCGCGGAGAGAGCAAAGCGAGGTAAAAAAAAAAACAATTAAAAAAAGGTATGAAAACGAGAACGAGAACGTATATAATAGCCTATGTGTACTGTACATAAGAATAAACCGCGAGGGAAGGTCGGCTGTACAGGTGGCTTAGGTGGACCGATGTTTCTTGGCTCTCGCGCGTATGCACCACCGGATAAAGGAGAAGTTAGTGCGCGAGGACGTCGAAGGATCGCGTGCTAGTGAGAGCAAACTTGAACCGTCGTTGAGGTGCGCTCGTGAAACACATGTAGACATCAGATACCGTCGAATGTCTCTTCACCACCATCTTTCGCTCTTTCAACCCAAAGACATCGAATATCACCCGCGCTGTCTTATGCGCGAGTAAAAAACGCAATAATTCAAGGGATGGAAGAAGATCGAAGTTCGGATAAAAATGAAACCACAGAACACCTCGAAAATGAAGTTAGAATTGTCTTAACATTTTTACGAATTTTTTTTTTTTTTTTTTTTTTTTAATATTCGGTTTAAGGTTCACCGAAGATAAGATGCAAATTTATCAATTTTCAATGCCTCATAACGCCGTCACGAAAATAAAACTCTCGTCAATTCCTTGAAGTGATACAGCGATTCGCATTACCCTCGTCCCGCATGGACCGGATGATTACACGCTGTTCGCCGTCGAGAACCCGCGCGTCCTTGAAGTTTTTCTCTTTTTCCTCGCGTATCTACAGTCCCGCGACCCGTAGACAACTATTTTATCGAGTTCTTAGCAATTTTTATTGTGTCACACGTCGCGAGAATAAAGAGATAAACACGTGGAAGGACGAAGAGCCCGCGAAGAGAGAAAAGATTTTAAATACCCCCGGTTACAAATCCTGAACTCGTATAATAAAACGACGAGTCCATTGGTCCGCGAGAGATACGCAAGGCGCGCAGGGTCGTGCGCGCGCGCGCGCGAGAGGCCTCCATATCTCACGAAACAAGATCTTTTGCGAACGTTTGCTGCCACACGGAGGTACTTAAAGAGCGAAATGAAAAATCGGATTATTATCCCAACCCGGAGCCTTTCTCGTCGCCCGTGCAAAACGTTTCGGAGCACAAAGTCTCGAAACGTGCGGTGCGGGAGATACTCTCGTATACGAATGACTCCCGGGGTCGCTAAGAGACAATTTTTTTCGTTTGCCTTCTTTAAAAGTTCAACGAGACATATCGTACTCGTGTTTTATTTTACGTTTTTTAATTTACGTCGGGAGGAGATATAATAAGCGTTAATAAATCGTGTACCGATGACCCGTTGACCCGCTACGTAAGCCCGGTAAACGATCCTCATTTTTATCAAACCGCATCACTCGCGAATGTACTTCTCAAGGGAGAATTTCTTTTATCCCTTCTGTAAACCTCTACGTGAAAGTTTCTTTGTTGTTTCTGATGAGAGATTATGAATATTTGGGATTACTAACGGCGGACGATAGACATTTATTTTCAGATATTACATACGTACACCTGTATGATTTTATACGTAATGACAAAACTTATATATACTTTGGAAAGTTGTTTGTCTGACTGTCTGTTTGTTTGTCTGTCTGCGTGTCAATCTGTCTGTCTGTCTGACAACTATTGTTTAATAAACGCGATAGACGAAAAAACTTTTTGAAAAAATATCAAACAGTTTAATTAAAAAACGATTTATTAATACGCAATCATCCGCATCGTTCTCTCCGCTTAATAAAGGCACTGTAAAAAAAATCGCCCACATGCGCATAAAGAGTTAAAAAAATGTTTTCGAAAGGCTTAGTGAAAGGGACGCATAGATGACCAATTTGTTACACAGTTTGGACTTAACCTATCGATGAATCTTTTCCGAGAGCTGTTTCGTTTCTATCATGTCTCAGCTACCGCATTACTAAACGTTCGTCCATTCGTCCACTAGTTAATACGGTCTTTCTCGACGGTATCGTTGCCGACGACGTATGTCGGTGCTCCTGGGCACTGTCCGAGGGTTCCACGCCTCCCACAAGCTCTGGAACACCCGCTGGGGCCGTATACGAAGAACTCGTAAGATCCATAAGGTTCATGTACTCTCCCCGCAAGGTATATAGTAAACACGTATGTATGTATAATATGTATATATATGTATGCACCGTAACGCCGTCCTAACTTAGGAATTCGAAGCTCCAGGGGGGTTCAATGGCCCGTGTACTATATCTCTGGTCCACATAGCTACGGGTTTATCCATAAACATAATATTAAACGTGAAACGGGAACTCATGGCGAAGCATATTTCAAGGCAGACGTCACGGCAAGGCCGCGAGGTATATTTACGTACGCGTCGGAGCGCGATAAGCGCTCGTACTCATCGCTCAGATTCAGATGAAACGCGATGAAGGGGAGGAGGATAGAAAGGCAGAGACGAGATGAGGTGTCCGCGAGAGTGAACGGAAGATCTCAACGTCGTATGGTCACTCGACGCGGAAACCCTGTGGCGATTGGGAAAAGGGCGCGCAGGTGAATCCTCGATTATGTCGCTGCGTTTCACCTTCGATTAGTCAAAGAAGGAATAACGTTCCGATCGTTTGGAGCAACGATAAAGAATTCGAGCTCTCGCTATGGGGTTCCTATTTGTAACTCTCAGACGTTAGGGATCGATGTTTGAGCAGAAAAAAAAAATTAGCAATGCGTGTAATTTTTTTTCTGAATTCCAACGAAAATTCCATAATTTTTTAACTTTCATAATCGTTTGATATTTAATATAAATAAAATAATAAAATATACGTTGTTTATTATTTCAAAATGATAGAAAAAAAAAAAAAAGTAAAAATTCATTATAAAAAAATAAAAAAATTAATTGCCAGCAACTGAATCCTTTCACTAGGCGCACGTGTGGTCTGTGGTCAAAATCACTTCACCATCCTGTTCATAAAGATTCGTATCTTAGAATTGAACAAAAAAAAATTATTACGCCACGCGTGGACGTCATCGTATTTCCAAGGGCCATGTAGGCCATTTCAGCAGGTGGATCTTATCTGCTCGTATCCCCGACACGATGTTATTAAGAGCTCCGTTTAACAAAATTTATGACATTGATCCTCGGGAGTGAAATGCGACACGAAAAAATGACGAAATTTCGTAACATATTCGATCGGAGATGATAAAAAAATAAATAAAAAATAAAAATAAAGATTGAACGAGCGACAAACTCAAGGATTTTATTCTTTCTCCTCACTCTACCGTTCGTTTTGATATAAAACTCTTGAGGCCTCTTTACGATCGAAATGATCTCGCAGTGGGTGCACACGGAGAGCTCTTACGCGCTTATCTCTCCCCTTTCTCCTCGTCTCGTCGTTGTCGCCGGGGTTAATGTCAATCAGGAGATCGGAGCCAAACGAGCGACGCACATATCCAAGCGGCAATGAATCGTAATGGTTTCGTAGACAGCGGGGGGTCTTGCAATGAAGGAAAAGAGAAGAGACCGAGCGATGAGAAAAAGACGGGCCTCGCGGATAAGCGACAGCGATCCGTCATCAGGATGACGTAGCAGTGGACGCTTCAATCACGAAGAAAGTTCGACGCAAAAAATAAAAAATAAAAATATAAAGAGTCACTCACTCGTTTAAAAAATCAAAGGTCAAATTATCCACAAAACACTGAAAATGAATGATAAATTAAGACGACTTAAAAAAAAATTAGATGTGCCAACTAACTACTAATACTGCCAACTAATTGATCGTTCATCCGAGTCATATTTTTTCAGTAATCACGTGATTTTGTCAAAGATTTGCCTCGTAAAAAATAAACCCACCAAGAGCTTCGATAGCATTTCATTTTTTTCACGATTTATCGCGCACCGTTAGGCTGCCACGAGATTTCAGCTCGGAATCTTCCATTTATCGTTTTTCTATGATTTTCTACCGGAATGACCCGAAGATAGATATAGAAAGGGCGTTGCCTCTTCATATTCGCGTGACTAAAATCAGAATAGCATATTTTATATGCTTATGGAGGGATAAGATACGCCCTTACGATTGCCAGTTGAGATCAATATGTAAGAAGCATCGATTGCGATGCAGTTCACGATCGAGGCTTCGATATCATAGCTATGAAAACGAGGCTGCGCGCTGTGTTCACCAAAGGCATGCCTTGAATCGATTGAGCTCTGGGGTTTACTCTAATGGCTATCGCGTACCAGAGATACAGTTGGACCTAAGATGCACCTCGGATGCTGGATGCCTTCTCATGGATCTCCGGCAACCGGAAAAGCTATGATTTCCGCGAGCTGCTTGAGTTATCGATAAATATATCTCGCTATCTAGTAGAAACGCCGTTGTTGGTTCAGACAATTTTTTTTTTTTTTTTCATTTTCATCTAAACATTCCAAATACTGATTTTCATTAAAAAAAAAAAAAAAAAAAAGGAACGCAAATGACTGAATACGAAAGAATATGACTTTGGTAACGTGTTTTTTCAAACGCCAATCACACGAGTATATGACTTTGATGTATGTAACTTAAGTTCGTTGGACTCGAGCGGTGTATTGTGATTGGTTCTTGCGAATGTTTTCAGCAAAGGGGCACGTGAGTACAAGCGTGATGCATCGCTTGCGAGTTAGCCATGCAGCTCCATACTGAAGAGTTACGCCCGAGTCTATCCTTGGGTCGTGTACAGTCCTATGTAGTTCTTCTACTCTCGGGTATACCGGGGCCTCGCAATCAGCTGAAGTCCAACCTCGCTTGGGGCATCGCGGAGGATCGTATTAACCGTAATGGTACGGAAATTCAAGGCGCCGCAATGCACCTAATATGCAATGTATACGCTTGAAATTGTCCGACGACTGGACGCCCGAGGCTTAGGCACCGACCGCGCCGATATTACTCCCGTTTTTCATCGCTTGGAAAACCTTCAACCCGCTCCGTTTTAATGCTTATCAAATCATTCGAAAAATACTTCTAATCTAAATTCAAACTCATTCGGTTGTTTGATCTCGTTAAATTCCGTTTTTATTAAAAAAAACAACAAAAAAAAACAGTGAATTGTTTTGTTTTTCTGTTAAAAAAAAATCATATTTTTATTATTTTATTTATTATGTAAAAAAATGTGTGAATTATCATTTTTTCGATTAAAAACACAAATAAGTACGAAAAAACTATGAGATTTATCAGCTGATAATAAATTTTCTCTTCGTATCTTAATCGTTTCTCCCGAAGGAAGAAATTTGATCGAAATTCTTAGCGCGCGATCACCGGGAAGCGTTGAGGGTTATGTGTCTCAGCGAAGCGAACGGGCCCACCGTGACGAGGTCGCTTCGATTCCAGTGCAATGTACAGCGTATAAACATCAACACACACACACAGCTGGGGATAAGTTCAAGGCGCTAGGAGGCTCTTATCTGAAGTATGTAGGGTCGATATCTGGGCCTCGTAGAGGCCACGGTCGCGCGATGCTCTTCACCATCTTCAGCCTCTTCAAACATACAATCCATATACACACATTTCTTTCGAGTACGTGTAGCGTGACCCTTATCGAAGGTGCTCTCGGTGCCCGCGACCTTTCACCATTCTGGATCGCCTCGGGGGCGAGAGAGGTCTCTCCGCATCGCGATTCGCATGGAAAAACCCCCCTCCTTCGATTCCCTCAATGCCGCAGTTAGCCTCGTGTCTCCGCATCGAGAAAGACGGAAGTATATCGTGAAACCCAAAGATCCCAACGGGTCAAACGAAGAAGAAGAAAAAAAAGAACAAGAAGAATCCGAAAGACTCATGAACTCCTTAACTGTATAATAACTCGAAGAGATAATCGAGCGCGAAAGAGCGTATAAGAGAGTAGTGTATAATGCTCGCGTTGGTTGAACGATACGAGAGCATGTCAGATCAACGCGCGCGCGAGAACCATCGTAGCTGAGAGGGCAAAGTAAGAGCAAAAGCTCTCTCTTTCTCTCGCTCTCTCTCGACAGGATCAGCGCGATGCTTTCAACAATAAATAAGACTTCAATGCGCGGAGTGGAAGAACAGCGGGCGAGAGATGCACCAGCGATCCGGCACCGCAACACGAGACATCCTGGGTGGTAATAGGCTAATGCTATGTGGGTGCTGGTAACGATACCCCGTTACCGTAATGCTTCCTCGCCTGTAGCCCTTCTCCTTCGCCTCTGAGCTGTTTTTTTATTTTTTTTCTCGTCGTTTTTTTTTTTCTTCGCGATGTTTTTCTCGTCCAACTTATCTCTCGCTCTACATTTTTTCGTACTTCGGTATCAATGCGCATAGAGAATTTCAAATTTTGTTTAAATTGATTTTATCGTACTCTTCGGAGCAAAATTTTTAACGCACTTGAAATATAGATTGTTCAACGGTACAACGATCAGGAACAATCCGTTCGCACGGTTCGAGAGAAATATTTGATCGATCGTATTTTTAACTCCCGACTGTAATCTTTCAAAAATAATAATAATAATGACGATAAATTAAAAAGAATTAAAAAAAATATAGTACAACAAAAAAATTGTACTAATAAGAAAGAGTGAAATAACAAATTATTATTCGCAAAAAAAAATAATAAAATAAAATAATTTTCAGATTTTTCATTCGGCAGTCTTTTAATTTTTCTAAAATGATTTATTAATATTAGAAGTTTTTCTTTTAATCTCAAAAGTCGTTGAAAACATATGGTAGTAACGGCACGTTTGTTGATGTCATCGAACTATCGCAATACACGTAATTATAGACACCACGGCGAGAAACTCGGAAGATATCTTCCGAGGTGGTCTCTCGGTCGCGTCGATGAAATCGAGGCTACTTGTACACCGTCAGGAATGAATATAAACGTATATATACAATATAGTATATATCTATATACATATACATGTATCCTACGACATATACAGTAACGTGTATGGGAGGCCCAAGTAGCCTACAAAACCGTGACGTTTTGCATAATACGAGTCGACGGCGCTCACCATTCTATCTATCCTCTATCTTACACACCGTATACCCGCGCCGCTCTATATAGAACATCTCGTTCAATAGAAATACGAGTACTTGGGTATGGAGATGCCATGGCGACACAGGACGCTCTTTTACTCTCCACAGACGCCGCTTCGCCAGACGAGACGAGACGTACCGAGAGCAACCGATCTATACGATCTGTACGATCTATTACCAACCTCTCGTTTTCTATGTACACTCTTCCATGTTGTTTTTATATCTTTTTTTTATTCTCTCATTTCTTTCGACTCTTTCTGTTTTTTTTTTTTTTTTTTTTTTTTTTTTTTTTTTTTTCGATCGACGAGACGAGAAATTGTAGTGAACCTGATCCGTTGAGCAACTGGTCGATCGTTAAGATCTTCCCGGTGCAGCACGTACCAATATATACTGCGACGTGTTTCTAGTGCGGTAGTTGCGCGGATAAAACAACTATCGAAAGAGGAAAATAAGCGGCATTGGCACCGATCAATAAAATACAAATCGATAAGATTGCGTGTACGCAGTGTTTTATGAAAGTAACAAGCAAAGGAGGGGAATATATTATGAACATCGCTCGTGCATAACGTGTCGAGGGATAAATTGTACATCGAGTGAGGAATAAAAAAAAATGTGTCGTCTTGTTAAACTGCGTTGGGTGTAGGTGGAGTCAATGCGCAAGTAAATTTGCCGAGACACTTGTGAAGTTTGCGTGAACGGAAATTGCATAGGCTTCGCCGAGTGTGTAAGGCTATTAGGCGAGTGTTGCGACTTTGATGAAAAGGACTCTAATATCATTAATCGTTAACCGTGAAAAAGGGACTAAGCGTCAAATTCTTTCTTTCGGTACCTTAACGCTCAGCGTAATGCGCGGAACTTCCGAATGTGCAATGAAAAAGATCGAATTATGCGCGATTTTTCCCTTAATATAGAGTTCATGCCTGCGAGGCGCCTCGCGCCTGCGCATCGACAGTACTTGTTTCATGCGAGAGTTGCGAAAATATTTGACTCGAAGTGTGCAGAAGATGTTCTCTTCAAACCGACTTATCGTAATCAAGGCGCGAGATAACCGGAAATGGTGATAATTGGCGGGGTACTCGGGTTGGAAACGACAGAAAGACAGACAGACAGACAGAAAGACAAACGGGCAGACAAAATATATATAAGATTTTACGAAATCTACATGATGTACAAAGATTTCCAAGATTTTACACATTTTTCGAGAGTTTTTTTGTATTTTCCATGCAGTCAAAAGCTATTCGGATGGTCTGGGAAACGTTGATGCGCAGATAGTCGCGCATGAAATCCTACGAATGAGTTGCGCGCGAATTGGATTATCTTCCGTAAGCGCGAGAGACCTGCACACGCGGAACGACGTTGGACCGTCCCTTGTAGGGAATATCTGCGTCGTAAGGCAAGTTGCGCGCCTTCTTTTCTCTCGTATCCATAAGTTCCGCGTTACTACACGATAAACCGGAAGAAGAAGCCTGCAGCGAATAAATACGTAGAAGAAAGACGGAGTGGAAGGAACAAACAATTTTTTGTTGTTGTTAAGTCGCATTATTCTCTCATATGGTGATGTAAACGGCCACACCACTCACTTATGAAATATATTTCCGTTGCACAGCGACGTGCACGTTGAGCGGCAGAAGGTGGAGCTAAAAGATCCTATAGAGAAGTCTGTTTTCGTTGTTGATGCGAACGCGAGTAACAGCAGAAATTTTCAACCCATTAGGCAAGAGAAAAAAAAAAATTTGTTTGTCTCCGATACCTCGTCAATTCGCGATTTAGTTTCACCGCAGTAAATCAATTTTTCATAAATTTTTGTATAATTACAAAAAAAATTTTAAACTTGAAAAATCATTTATAATTAATCATTTCATTAGATCGACTTCGGGCGCAAAATCGAAGTGAAACTTATTGGAATCGCAAAATTAAGGTAAAATTTAAAAGGCGAGCTATAGATTTGCGCCGAAAGTAACTGAACGTACCAAGGCATTGAGAGCTCGAGTTCTGCGCGTATTTTTCAAAGTTGCTCTTCCACCTCGCGATCTCGCGGGTTGGGTAGCCCCGGGAAGACCTCGTTTCTCTAAATAATTGGACGTGCTGAATCGTGTGTGCCCCCCCCCCTCCTCCCTCCCAGTTAAAGCATTGTTTCGATTTGCCAAGTATATATATATAGATATAGATATGTGTGTGAGTATATATGGGGCACATAAAAGCCCAACAGGCCGGCTGGACCACGTTCGGGCCCTTAAGGCTTCGATATCTCCGCAACCGCCGCAGGTACTGAGCCCTCGGCTTTCGATCGAATTCGCGATTTCATACATCTCTAATCTTTCATAAAGTAAATTCTACCGATAGGTACATGAAAAATTATCACTTTTTTCCATATCAAAAATAATAATAATAAACTCATTTTTATATTTTTTTAAATTTTATAATTGTATCTTGTGCCATATTAGGGTGAATTTGATATCGAACTGCATGAGAAAATCTTGTTGCGGACTGTATCCCTAACGATATGCGATTGTCGCCCCATTAGATGCACCTCTCTACCAGAGGCCTGTATGGGTATCTCGACTTCTTCTCGCTTCGAGTTTGCTGCACCGACGAAGAAGAGAAGCTTCGCTATAAAACGCTGTTTATCTCTGCGAGGAGGAGTACACACTGTGCCATGGCTCCTCTCGGCGTTGGTCCAGAGAACTTTGAGACTCGAGCACTGCGAGCACTCATATAACGAGACGGAAGGTAACAGCGCGCGGCTGGTGCGGAACTCTTGCCGCTGCTGGTTTGCTGCCTGACTCTTCCTTTCGCGAACAATGGTCTCGCGCGGTTCTTTCTTATCCTTACTACACCGACGGTGTCTCCGCGATCATAACTGGATGCTACTCGCACGCGAAGAGAGGAGAGCACCGAGAGATCAGCGAAAAAAACAAAAAGACTATGGATAAATAAGGCCGTACGAGGTGGAAGAGTGAGGAAAATAAAAGCTTACGCACGGGGGCATTATGCTTTCTCGATCTTCGAGCTCCGATTTTTCCTCTTTTATCGCGGGGGACATATTTAAAAAAAAATGATTAAATTATTATTATTATTAAATTATTTTATTAATTATATCATCGCCGAAATTATTTCGTAAATATAAAATTTACGCTAAAAATGATTTATTTTCGATAAATCGACGGAAAAAAATAAAAATGTATAATTCATTAAAAAAATCCAATTAAAATATATTATTACCTATGCGATATTCAAATATTGAATTTCTACAAACAAAAGAATCTTAAGGCAATTACACAACAAGGTAAGTAGAAAAAGTATTTTTCAGTCTTTTTTTTTTTTACTGAATTTCTGAACGATCGATAAAATGTCGCGCGTGCGTCGTATTTATTTCTGGCAAGTTTTCTGTACCGCAGTATAACTGCATTGCACTGTGTCCGATGAAAAGGAGGAGAGGATTGGACTCGGTCGCGTTCACGATGCCGCGTAAGCGTTGTAAAAAGAAGATGAGGACAGAAGGTGGCGAGAGAGCCCGCAGAGCCACAGAGAAGTAGGTACAGAGAGCCGCGGAGCAACAACTTTCGCCCTTGGATCGCACGTACTCTCACTCCTCTCGTTGCTCTTATTTAAACAACATACCTAACTCGTTCGCTGGCTGGTTGCTGTGCGCTCTCCGGATCTCTTACGACTCCCCCGCCTCCCACCATTCGCTCGTTTGCGCACTTTGCAACGGCTCCATAGGCGTCCATATATATATGTATACATACATACGCAACTTCTTTCATCGTGCGCACAGCATCGAGGAAGACTACTCCGCGTCCGTGGCATTCCCCCGGCTACACTTTATCTCCTATGCATTTTACTCTTATAACGCTACTTGGAATAAAATCAGGGCCACGGAGTCAACCATTTCACGACGTTAATGATGTCATGATCTCACTAATCCGAAACAATCTCTTTGTTTTTTGTAAATTATTTGCAAGGTCGCCTTTTTAATTAATTTTTTTTTTTTTTAATATACTTGTCAACCTTGAAGACAAAATTATTAATTATTAATTATTATTAATTATTTATTTATTATTATTATTATTTTAAAGTCTAACCCTAACCTAACCCTATTGTTATTATTTTTTTTATTTTATTTTTTTTACGAATTTTTTAAAACGTTTAAAGGTGAAAATAATTAAGGAATAATTTATAAAATAGTACGGTTATAAAGAAAAAATCATTCATTCGGGACAAGAAGGTTGAAGCCAAAGAGGAAAAAAATAGAATAAAGAAGTTATACTATTTCTGCTGGTACCAGCGCATAGTATTCAACTCCGTTCCGCAGCAGGTTACCGTCGTCCTTGTCTTCTTCCTTCTGTATCCCTCACCTCTGCCTCCCCCTCGTGTGCGTCGCACACACACTGATCGTACGGCGATACCGGCGTAATTTAAAATCATCGGGGCACGAGACAAAACAGGCAGAAGCAGCAGCAGCAGAAGCACCAGTAACAGCAGCAGCCGAGGGAACAAGTGCTGCGTGCTTTCGGTCAACTCGCGCTCGCGCGCCACGGCACGGAATCTTGATTATACATTCCACGGATGACGTGGACGCTGAGAGCGCGCGTGCACTCGGCCGAGGAACCTCGCGAGAGATGTTCTTTTCTTTTACGTTCATTTTTATTTTTTATTCAAGGGTTACACGGCGAGCCTTGTGGCCCTTGTCCTCCGATTCTTTCTCTTTCCGTTTCTCGGACTCTACCCGAAGTTTCAGAGACAATCGATAACCGGCACTCGGAGGGGAAATTCCCTCTAACAGAATTCTCTCGCAACGATCGTAGCTCATCGTGACACTCTTGAACGTTCGCACCTTCCGACCAAAATTCACGAGGCAAAGGATTAAAAAAAATATATGAAGCGATACGCCTGCCCCCCGAAAAGAATAAATGTCTGTACGTGTGTAGGAGAAGAGTGAAAAAAAAATAAATAAAAAAAAACAATTGAGTAGCCAAAGGGAAGGTAAAAAATTCGGAGGCTTCGATTTTTTTCATTTTTCGTTTCAATACGATGCTTCCTTTCGAGAAGATATGCTTGGGATAAAATTGGGGATTTAAGCGGCGAAGTTATTTCTTTTTATCGTTGTTTTTCCGTATTTCCTTTGGATACCATGAGATGCTTAATTTTCATTGGAATTCGATGAAGTTGTTTCTGAATTCACCACCGTCTCGTCGTCTTCGAGTTCTTTTTTCCGGCGAATTATTTATCTTTATTTTTTTTTTCTTTTTTCATTAGTTTATAGATCGCTATTAATTAAATTTTAACATGTTTCGCGTGACATCGGCAAATCGCGGCTGTCATAAACGACACAGTCGTGGAGCATCGTTCGACGAAAAAGTTAAAGGACGGAATCTCACCCGCGGCGACAAACGGTTGCTTCAGGGGGATTAAATACGCGATGTCCTCGGTGAGGTAAGAGAGATACGCGGTCGATGTGGTGCACAGTGCACAGAGGAGAGACTCTTCGGGTTCTTCGGTTCTCAACGATAAACGAGATTAGTATACGCGAGTTGGGGCCCTCGTGGACATTTCTCACGGCTCTAATTACCTGCCAGCATGTGGCCCTCGCCGGGATCGCGCGCGCGCGCGCGCACACACTCGTGTAATGTGTATTAGCATGTGCCGATTCCCAACCGATCGCCCTCGAGACTCACCGCGGCGAGCGGTGCAACTTCGCGACTACGGGCGACGTAAGGAAGAAAAATAAAAAAAAATAAAAAAAATAAAAAACGCAAGAAAAAAATCACGAGTCACGAGTACGTGCAAACGTGTTGAAAGAGCAACAAAAAATACAGATAAATAAATAAATATATATAAATAAATAAATAAACGCGCCGCGGGAACCACTATGTTCAGAATTTACACTTCCTCCTTGCGACTCTTGGCGACTCTGCGTTTTATTCAAATTCCGTGTCGATGCGGTGGATAAAATTATACTGCCTGAACGGCATTTTATCGATTTATAGCTTCTGCTTCTCCGCGGAAGAAGCTTTGTTTTCGTGGGAAAAACTAATGGATTTTATCGAATTTTTAATGAATATCTTCGTGCGCAGGTCAGCTGCGCTGAATATTTTTTATGACTGCCGAAAGCTAAACGAGACTCGCGAGGTTCGGAGTTTCGAGAAATCGTACACGAGATATAATGGAATAATTTAGACGGTTTTTACAATGTATTGAAAAATATTCTGCGGATCGAAAGGGATGGGAAATTCATCGCGGATAATAATTCGTTGTTTTTTTGGAAGTTGTCATTTTTATTATGCGCAACCAGCGATATATCAATATTTTCGATATTTAACTCAACTATTTTTGTCATCGATCGATGTGTTTACTTACTTTAGCACGTGTTTCGACGATGTCTGACTGCGGTTCGAATTTTACCCAACTGACCACCCAATTGGCACATCTACCGATTTATAGGAGAATGAATACGGCTTCCCCGGGCATCGCCTGAATAAACATTTAGAAAAATTCGTCGTTAATCGCCTTATTTTTAGCGTACGAAGCTTAACGCATTATGATTAATTTCGTTGGATATTAAAAGACACCGCTGGTGTGCTTCTCGATATTCTTCGTTTCTCGAGAAATATCAAGTAACTTTGGCGTATTTTTTTTATTTGTTTTAAAAAAATTATTTAAAATTTTTTTTTTTTGTCAATAAAAATTATATTTTTTATGATGTTCACTTACTGTCCCTTTGGGCAGTTCTTTTGACGAAAGCATCTTTGATAAATAGTTGCAGTGGCCGAAGGGCCGTCGTTTTTTAGACATTTCAATACGTCCGCATCGCAATCACAATGACGGACGACATGATAGCCAGGATTTCGTAGACCGTATTTGCGTTCGTATGGTTTCATGATCTGATCACATTCACGTTCGCAGCAGTGGTAATTAACGTTATATCCACGTCCGTGACGATTAGAATTCATTTCTCTGCACATCTCCGTCACCCCTTGAAATGCGACGCATTGCCATTGTAATTAAATTGAAACGGTAAGTTTACTTATCGTTGAGATGAGATAAGTTTTTTTTTAATGCGAGATTCATATGGAAAAAGATTTGTAATGAAATTTTAAAATCAATTGCGAACATTACTAGTTTATTTTTTATTTGTATTTACCTTCAACATCGTCATCTCTTGCGTTCACACAAACTGCGAAGGCAACAGCGAACAAAATTGCGACGTACGCGACCATCGTGCCGGATGAAAAAACTGCATCTAACCAAATCTTGCTGAAGTTAACCATTTAAATAATATTTTTTACACCGTGAAAGAGTCAATCGTACCGGAAACGAATTTTATTGCGCTTAACTTCCTTATTATTTATTGATAGTTTTCCCCATTCGTGTCTAAACAGTAAAAAAAAAAAATTATCCGCAACTATGTTATTGCTTCCTCCTTAAATGCGTTTGAAAATGTTTCCTCTTTCCCGACCAAAAAACTTTTCACCTTGAAAATGGCGAGAAAAATCACACGAAAACCTACGCGGTCAATTCGCTCGTGAAAATTGGGAAGATATTGTGAATAAAATAAATAAATAAAATTTAATGAATAAAAAAAAATAAAAAATAAAAAAAATAAATAAAAGTTCCATCGAAGCAGATAGTAAAGTTAGAATTAAATCGTGCATCATTTCACAGCGTCTATTTGCAGAGACGGAAAAGGCTATCGGGAACGATGCACCTGCGCCGGAGTTCCTCGATGGGATGTATACAGTTAACTACGAGAATATTACGGCTATCTCTCTCCGCCTTTTTCTCCGAATAGGAATTCAGCTTGTTACTTTTCTTCTTTATCTTTCTCGCGGTAAGCAGCCGAAACGATCGTAAGGAATGATTCCGCGAATGAGATAAAGGGGAGAGAGGGGCGTGTACAACGGATTGCCGATCGCTTCCCGAATCCGGCAGTGTTTCTTCGCTAGTTATTGTACGCCGCTCATGTAAGCCCCCGTGACTCCACGGGTGCTGTATTAGTCTCACGTTTGGCTCTTCGAGTTCTCGTAACGAAGAATCTCTCGTTGCGCGGGTGGCTTGACCCCCGGGTCCTACGATTTTCATGAAACGAAGTAAACCTAACGAGATATTGTAACTAATCGGAGGATAACGGCCGCGCAGTTTGCACTGTGTGACCGCGTCGTATCGTGCGCTTCTCCGAACTATATATTCGACAACTAATGAGAATAAAAGAGAAAATAGAAAATATTGTAAGAAGAAAATATGAGAGTAATGTATCTGCGATAATGTAGAATACCATTTGTATTCGACAAAAATAACTTTTCTTGTAAAAACAGTAAGTAATAGTCCGTTATTGTCTCCAATTACAGTCGGTACGTTCACTGAACATATAATTTTTTTTTTAACAATTTCCTACTGACGGAAATCCTGAAGCCTGTTATTCAAGATGCTTTTGATGTTTCGATTCGATTTATTTTTATGTTTTCCGCATTAAACAGCTGTATAATTGATTGATTTTCAGTACACTGCGTAAAATATTGCAAATCTAATGTACTGCTACTGGAAGTTTCTATGCATAAATGCATCCGATTTAATGTGCGCTAATGATGAAAAAATGATGTACTGTTATCGTGAAATTAAAGTGAATTACATAAAGTTAACCATTTGTACGGTAATTTATTTTATTTCGATTTATTCGCGCGATAAACAACAATAAATATGTTGCATCTGTTAAATACAATACGGCGTAAAAAAAAAAAAGGAATCTTGTTGCAATCGCTCGGCAAAAGAAAATTGAACGTTACCAATCGATCATAATGAAGCCCACACGTGCAGAGTCAAAGGATAAATAATATAACGCTTTCAAACGAAATGATGTCTTTATAAAACGTGTTTCTTGTACAGCAAAGCGCATTATCGGCTGTGAAAAAAATGTTTTTCATTCAGCTTAAGTCAGTGACTTTGGATTGAAGAAGAAGAAGCAACGCGCATAACAGAGGTTAAATAACGTATGGGGGTTAATACGTGTTACATAGGACTAATTCGCTTTGCGATAACCGCCTTCGCGCTAATTAATCCTCGCTATTAGGCGCGACCTTATCTCTGCACTGCTCCGACTGCCCGCTCGGATCTTTCCATTGTGCAGCACCGAGAACTCGAAGGCGGTGCAACGACGGTGTCTATTATTATATAGTATGCCACACTATATTGTAGCAGAGTGTATTAACTGTTGAAAGGTACGCGAACGATTTGTCCGGAATGTTTTGCACCGCGGATCAACAACATCTTACGTATTTTTCAGTTACATTATTCTATTTTTTTTTCGTTTGTTTCTTCTATCCTGAGCTTATATACTCCATTGCGAAGCTAAAAGCGGAGAATAGACGCGAGTTCTCGGGAGATTAATACGGCTCCGTGAGCTCGTTTCGCAGTGTCAACGGAGAGGGAGCAGAGAATGGAAAGAAGCAAAAGCGATGAGCGATAAAAAATCGGATAAAACGATAAATAAACGAATGAAAGAGGCGGAAAATACGATTTTAGGAAATAATGCCTGACGCACTGTTAACCGTTCTCTGAGACTAACAAATTCAATTTTGTTAAATTTGTTAAAAAAAAAAAAAAAATTGTGGAGTCCAAAAAGTTCGATGATGAAAAAGTGAATATTTCTGCATGGGCGATAAATCGAAAAAAAAAAAAAAAAAAAAAAATCTGTATAAATGTATATACGATTTGAGAGTGTAGCCGCCCGAAGCGGGGTCAGTTCAGAATCGCGAGAGGCGTGTCAACCTGCCAAATATTATGGAAATTTATTCGTGCGCGAGGCACTCGCGTAATGGATTCCCGCTCGGCGGGCCAGCGGACTATTGCCGGTTCTCTTAGCAGGTATAAGAAGCAAAATGTGAGTCAGTCAGGTTGGCATACACCTTCTTGGACCGCGGAGATAGAATGAGACAGATCGTTGGATCTTAAGATTTGGTCGGAAATGACCGAAGCTGAAAGCTAAAAAAATTCAAGAGGTCAAAATAATTTTTCGATAAACTAAAAAAACTATCGGCAAAGCAGTTCGATAGTTGTGAAAATTTTAGTTTTTCAAGTTTATCGAAAAGCTATTTTAGCGTATTGCCGTTTGCGCACTTTGTTTTTTATTTGTGATAAATTTGTAGCCGCACGCGAAGACAAAAAATTATGGTTTCTCGACTATTAGCGTTATCGTAATCGCCTTCAGGCCAAAACCATTATCATTTTCGCATTCCGAAAAAAAAAAAAAAAAATATCGCGAAATACATCGAACAATCTCGTGTTAACCTAATTCGTTCGATCTATCGAGATCGAAATGAACGAACCGTTAAATAGAATAAATTTTCTGCCTCCAACGAAGCTAAGGCTCGAGTAAAGGGGGTAAGAAAATTAATTCCAATGATTTTGTTTTTTACTTTTTGCTCGCGTATCCGTGACGCTCGAGAGATCACAGTGTTGGTTTGCCTCCTTCCTGACTTAACAATATTTCCTCTTTCGTATGCGCTCGACGAGTGGCTCCTTCATATCTTCGCGCGGCTCTTGTACATTTTCTCTTCAAGCGCGTATACATCAACGCACACTAACGCACACAGGGAAACACACATATATCAAGCATGACAGTGTCACGTCGCCGTGAGGCAAAAATCCTCATAAAACGAGACACGCTTCCCGGTGGAGATGGACTTGCTGGAGCGAGAAAGCGAAAAATAAAGAAGATAAGGGATAATAAAAGGAGAGAAAGACGAGAACGAGACAGGAGGGGGGACCACAGCCCGTGAGAAGCGGCTAAGTGGATAAGGTGCTAAGTGTAGCCCGGGGTCGGGGGGGTTGGGAAGCCGTTTGTACAACGTTGGATTGTTGGAAGGGCCCATCGGGAGTGCCTGAAGCACTGAGGCCCAATTACCGGTGGTCCGTGGCCTCCTCTTTGCCAACTGGGCGCAAAACACCATCCCGAACGTACACGTCGATCTTTTTTCACTTCAAAGCCACGCGGGAAGAGAAAACCTCACGGATTCGCGGCTACTGCGGTGAGGATACGCCTTGAACACGAAAATCAACTAAAACCCCGTTATTACGAACGCTTAAAATTGGGAGCTTCACGCTGCCGTATTTCGTCCTTAGAATTTTTTTTTTTTTTTTTCGTACTTTTGGATTATTATTTTCGCGCCTACGACAAAATAAACTTTGCTTCTCCCTTTTAACTACAATTCGGGAATTATGTTACTCACACGGTTGATCCCATTCGTCATGAGGCTAAACGCGATTTAAATACGTGAAAGCGTGTAAGTCGATAATTGCGCAGGCAATTCTGGCAGTTGCAACGTTGTCGAACGGTCAGGGAAACGCTTCAACGATACAATTTTCATTGGATTTTTTTTTGTAAATCGTTCGATAAGCTTTTAAGCACCAACTCATATTTTTTCCTGAACTCGCATTAAAAAGCTATATTATTCGAATATTACGATGAGAAACTAATAACAAAATTCATGTGACACACCCGGAAGGAACGCCGATTCGTGGATTTTTTCAAAAAATTTTTTTGCACGATTTTTTTTTTTTTTGAATGACAGACAAAACCGAAAGTTGAAGTTGAATCGAAGTTTTACGATCGAAAGGAACGCATTTCGGATCGTGTCCATTATAAATGTAAGAATATAAGTTCGCGGAACGATCATCTCAGACCTCGAATTGAGTATAAGAACAAGAAGAAGACAAATATATATCCGCGCGCGTTTACGCACCTGCCGACCCGTATGTCCGCTCACGTATAACGTTCGTCGCTCGCATAGAGAATAAGATAACGAGAACGAGATTACGACTATACTATGCTTATAGTAGATACATGTATATATATATATATGTATAGTATATAACCCGGAGAAAGGAATATAACCGTAGGCGTCTCTCGCGTCGTTCGTTTCACTCCTTCGCCTCGTTTGCTCGTTCGCCGATGACCGAGAACTCGACGACGACGAACAGGTGACGGACCAGGGGCCCCGGACAACCTTTCGTTCCACATACCTATGCAGCCTCCTCCACCTCCCACCTCATTCAATCCTTTTTTTTTCTACTTCTTTTTCAGTCGCTATCTCTATCTCGCAGTGACGCACAACGCACATGTAAACGCGGATCGTTACGAGACTCGTCCGTGAGATTTAGAATTTATTTAATTTGCACTCGAATGTCGGCAGGTGACAACTTCATTGATATTTACCATGAAATGTCAGTAAAATGGTGAAAAATAAAAAAAAAAAGTGTTATCTGATCGAAAATTATAATCACACATTTTTTTTTTTTATATATGTTTCTTGTTCGATTTATCTGCGATTTTTTTTACGAGATGTATCTTCTTCTTCTTCCTCCGCTTCGTCGATCGTTTCGAGACCGCGAGAAACAGGCGGTGTTATACAGTGTATATCGATGCGCGTGTCCAATCGATAATCGTTCGACTCGCGCACTCCGGAACGATCCAACTTCTCTCAACAACGAAATTGTTTGAAGCTATACAACCGTCGGCGACTTGCCGACTAATATCAGCCATGAAGCTTCTTCGCGGATCGATTCGCGTTATCGAATTATCGTTACGCGCCGTGATATCTCTGCTAAGAATGACGTTCGGCTTCCAGGGTGAATATTGTACAACGAGTTCCGAGCAATCATCGCTCTTGTAACTCGTATACAACTCTAACAAAAATATAAAAAATCAATACGATTTTTTATTGCATTTTTTTCACTGAAGAAACATTTCGTCAAAAATAATGAATTCGTTTATATGTTCGAAAAAAAGTGAGCTAAAGGTAAATGCCGCCGAATGGCTCTATTATGTTTTCCCAAAAATGTCGTCATTTCAAATTGCGAAAATTCGACGAGAGCCAAATGTACGATTTGCCTTTCGCGAAGGTGTATCGTGTCGTACGCAGAGAGAAGAACGAGAACGAGGAGAAGAAGAGAATCCAAGAGGAGGAAAGGAAGGATATGAGGATCGAAGGTGGGAGAAGAAGAACTGGTAGAAGAAACGGGCCCCGCGGCCACGATGCGCCCGGTGTGGGTGAACACACCGGGGTCAACAGAGTTCAACACTGGACCACGGTTTCGCCTCCGGTCTCTCTCATCGTCGTCGTCGCCGTCGTCGTCGTCTCGGCTGCGTCGTTCTCTCTATATATACACGCTATAAGAAACCATCTACCTGCGCCTCTTTCGCGCTCTTCTCCTTCCTCGTTTTTTTTTTTTTTTTTTTCGCCTTTTCTATCCTCTTTCCTCCGCTTTACTTCTCGCATTTGGCTGCGTGAAAACGATCGCCCTGACCTCGTGTCGACGAGACGCCCGCAAACGAGATTCCAATCCATTCCAAATTTTTCGTATTCTCTATCCTTTCTACCAATTGTCTTGTTTATTTACTTTCTTTTTATTAATCTTTCATTCATTTCATTAATCTCAACAAAAAAAATGAATTAAATTTTTTTTAAAATTAATCTCTAATTAAAAAAAAAATAGAAAAAAAACGGACCGTGTATGGATATTTTTTTAGACGAAACCGTTTACCGATGTTTAATTTTTTCTGATCTGATCTATCGATTTTTTTTCAACACTTTTTCGCTCACAGACGAATTTAAAAAAAATTTCAAATCAATTTTACATTCAATCATCTTCGCAATATTAATATATTTTCGCGTAACATGTATTCACTATGTTTATTATTATGCGAGAAGAGTGAGGTTCGCGCGCGCGAATGATGCTAATGCGATTTCCGAGAAGAAGCGAAGCGTCGGGATGAATCCTAGCCGCGGGCGCGTCCACCTCTTCGTTCGTATCGTCGTTCTCGTCGTCGTCGGACTCTCTATTGCACCTGCGAAAGGGATATACATATTTGTTGGCTAGAGCCTCGGCGCCGAGCCGGTGAGTGCGTGCTTTCGTTCTCGTATTCCTGGAGGCGCACCCACGTACGCACAACCACAGCCACCAGAATGCTCATATATAAGATCACCTACACACTAGTCGCTCGTGAATATAGCTTCCTTTCTACCAGATTTCGCCTTCTTTTCTTCGCTCCTTCGCGGTTTAAGCCGTTGCAAAGGTGGATCCAGACAAAATCCTTTCGTTCCTTCGCTATCATCCTCCTCTTATTTTCGTTACCCTTTTTTTCCCCCTCGTCGCTCTTTTCTCTCCGTACCTCTTCGCGGATCGCAGAGTTTAACAGAGAAATTCAAAGCAACCGAGAGCGCCAGACGAGATCGCGACGAGACGCCATCCCGATAGGAAACTCCGAGCCCACAGAAGTTCACTCTTCGAAATTCGCAATTCACCTATATCGTACTACACACCGGAGCATACACGCTGCGCGGCTCATACCCGAGGCTATGCGAAACAGGTGAGGCACCTGCTCAGTCTCGGGCGTTCGCAACCTGTGCCCGCCGACCGATCGGAACGCAGGAGGAGAGCATGCGGCAGCAGCGAGAAAAGAGCCGGCGGGCCAGCTTGCTGTTTCTTCGGCATCGCGGGCGCGTCTTGAAGCAGGTGTATTTCGCGATGTAGCCCCGTCGCTGTATGCTAATTGGGCCAAGAGTTAGCGCTCTCTACGCTCTTTCTGCATCGTTCCTCGCGCGCTCTCTCAGGCCGCGATTTAACGAGCATCCGAACAGGAAGCCCACCCTATCCCCAAACCTTTTGGCTTCACCTCTTTCTTCCTCGCTACCGCCTACTTCGTTTCGCTGATGGCCAATTCTTTCCGACGAACTCTTTTTTTTATGCCTTTTTTTTCCGTCTTCCGTTTGAGTTCTTTTTTTTTTTGCACGGGGCGCAGAAGAGAATGAGGGAGAAAAAGGATTTACTCGAGGTATTTAGTAATTTTTTTTTCTGCTTGCGAAGAATGAGTGCATTTTTTCGGAGTTCCATTTTTATTTAATTGTATAAAAAACTAACGATTTTTTTTTTTGCTTTTCTTTCGAATTTATTTAAAAACGTGATTTACAATATTGCAATTTTTTTTTTAATTTCGAAAATGCGTTGATTCATGGGTAAAGTATTTTTCGCGAATGCAAACACGAGAACACGAGATGGCAAAATAATCCGCGAGTCGTTATATCATTATTACTCGTTCGCGTCTGCGCCTTGAGATTTTCTATCAACGAATCTTCCCATCTTGTTTGAAGTGTATTATAACAAACGCGGATGCTTCAAATCGGAGTCAAGGTTCTTTCACGAAGAGCGTAATAACGATCGTATAATCGAAAAATAAGCTATTCGAATGATTACATTCATCTCCATTGTCGAACAAATCAGCCAACGCAGCAAATTCTCGTCGCTATTTCATTCAATCGCGCTTTCTCTTCGCGCAGCTCACAAGTGGTACTCTGAATAAACATATACGCACACAGAGACACACACATTCTTACGTAAAATCGCAGTAGGCACAGGTGCGTATTCGCAAAAGGCCTCAGCGACTCTCGAGACAATCTACAACTGAACCCAATTCGTGTTCTCGAATCTCGTATATTTCTCGTGTTATTTTTTTTGGTAAATCTCCGTCGAAAAAAAGAAAAAAAAAAAAAAAAAAAAAAAAAAAAAACGGTTCGCCAAATCTGGCGACACCACTCTCGAGGAATTGGACAAATAACCTTATAGGGCATTATCCTCTGTGCCTCGGTTCCATTATGCGCGCGGAACGGTCGAACCAACCAGGAAGATCTCCTCTCTTCGGTGAAAAAAAAAAAAAAAAAAAAACTTACACACCGATCCACGAATGAAGTACACAGTACACATTTCTGTATAAGCGTCGGACGAGAGCGTATCGATCGATAAGAATCGATAACTTTGGAAAGTCGAGGTCGTTCGGTTCGGGTGGCTTCACGGTTCTTATTCACTGGCGCGCTTCGGCTGGGGTTATATCCCGAAGTGCGGGCGTGCTGTATCGAACGATAGGGAGATACTATCTTCGATCGAGACTTCTTGATCGGGGCCCGAGGATAAAATGTATCCTGAGCGAGAAAAATGAAAAAAAAAAAAAATGCGACAGAGGGACCGAAATAAGACGAGAGCACTCGGGGCGAAAGCAAGTAGCGGGAAATGTAAAAGGGAATAATAAAGTGCAGAAAAAAAGAATATACAAAATATATGCAACAGAAAAAGATGAATAAAGACCAGCAAATGGTGGCGGCAAGAATGCGAGGTGAGCTTCCATCTGCCGTGGCTATTAATTAGTAGTTAATTATCGGCTCGTCAGTGGGCACAAGTGTCGATGGACTCCCGATCTTTCACCATTCTCTTTCGCCTCTTCTTCTTCATTTATAAGAAGCCACCGCTGCTGGAAATGTAATAGAACAAAATGGAAGATCTTTCCATCGGAGGCTTCGAATTCCTGAATCAATTATCTATGATTCAACCAGATAGTGGTATCCTCTGCGTATGCGCGCGCGCAGACGCACACATGTGTAATCTCCGATCTTTAATCCCTAGTTATCGATAAGTTGAAGCGTGATGAGCTATGCAATAGGCGTGGATCGTTGGATTCCTTGCGCTTGTGAAGGTTTGAAGGATGTGAATCAGAATTCGTAGTAAGATAATTTCTTCGTGGGGTTTCATCGCGGAGAAGAAGTAGAAGAAGAAGAAGGAAGAACGAGGTTGAGACTTAGTCATGGAGCCCCGTGACTCGAAGCAACGCAACCAGGGAAAGAGAACATTCCCAAGATCGTTATTGGGTTGCATACCCGACTAAACGGTAGCGAAAGGAATCGAAGGAATTCGCGACGGCATCCCGTGTGCATAGTTCGACTATATCCAAGCATCTAACTCAACCCACCGATCACTGTATTTGCCGCGGCTGGTTGCGGCGAGGCTTGTGGCTCTCTTGATATACCTCCCACTTTGTAAAGTATCTACTGCCGTAGATGCCTGTTGAGTTGTGCGATTTCTCAACGTCTTTAACCCAACACCGAACGGATAATGGCACTTTGATCGAAAACAATCCGGAGAGAAGACCGGAGGCCACAAATGTCGATGGGCGGTACGACGAGTGGCAATCAATTTCATTGCAAATCGTCGATTGGACATGAACGATGCTTTTTTTTAATGTTTCATTGAAGCTTTCCTTTTGTTTATGATCGCCAATTAACGAAGCGACGTGTCTCAACATCTGCTCGACATCGAATCCACGATAAAAGGGATTAGACTAATTCTCTTATTTTCAACAACTCCCGACTGCAATCGCATATGCAATGTTGAAAAAACGAAAAAAATTGATATACTGGTACTGAAAATTGCGATGCATAAACTGGTACATTAGATTTAATGTACAATACCGATGAAAAATTAATGTACTTTTGCAGTGAAATTAAAGTAAAGCATCTGTAGGTTCTTTAATGCACTGTATATACACTTTTCATCGTTATTGTACATTAAATCTAATGTACCAGTTTATGCATAAGATTTTCGAGTATTAATACGTGAAATTTCTATGAATTTTTTTTATTTTGTGCGGTGGAAAAAAATGTAATGTATGGAGTGGAGAAATCTCGGAAATCGAGTGTCGAAATCTTCCAGCTACGATAAGCGAATAATCATTTGTAATCTCACTTTTTTTATTAATGGAATCTATTTACTGTGCTACTAGATAGTTGAAAAGTCTTTTTATTCTAGTAAAATTAAGGGAACTTCTTTTTAACATGACGAATTTTCAGATCTTGCGTTGAAGTTCATTTCTCAATCTTTCGTTATCGTATGGTCGATTAAAGCCACGGAACATTTTATCACTCTCCCGACACGGATGCACGGCGAAGTCATCATTCCTCTTCGCAGTCCTTGTTTTTTTTTTTTTTTTTTTTTTTTTCACAACTTGTCTCAAGAATCAAAAGTGAGTATAGCTATATCGCGTGAAATTCTCTGGTACATACGCGAGCATAGAATTTTCTTGTCGTTTGTTTAAACTACCATAGTCGTCGGTCCCGTCGTCGCCGTTATCTCGAACATTCATTCTCGTGCGGAGCGTGGAATCTCTCACCCTCTCGCAGACACGCGGTGCGTCTCGCGAACGAGAGAAACCACCGGCCAAAGAGATAGCGAATAACTGCCTCCGCGGACACTCGCGCGCGGACGCGCGCGAGAGAAGCCACGGAGCACCTTATTCCTCATTCCTTATTCAACCTCTCGTGCTCTTGCGAGAGCATTTATTTCAACCTCCGTACAGACGTGAGCGAGAAAGAGCAACGAGTGCGCGCACAACCCGTCGGATTTTTTTTTTCGAGATGCATAGCTCCGAAGGTAGTTTTAGCGCTAATCTACTCTTGAGCGTCGGCGAGGACGTCTCGTGTGTGTCTCACGACGAAGGTCCATCGAGTTCTTTTATTATATCCGCAAGGACGGGTGGAGACCCTCTTCTCGCTCACCACGCGAACCCTTTCTCGACAGAAATCCAGGGAACGCAACACGATTTACCGTCGCGACTTCGCACCCGACTGTAACATAGAGATACCGCCGAATCTTGAACACACCGAGGGAAAAACACGCACGCGATGAATGGAGCACGAGCCTCCGTGTCTTTTCCAATGCTGAAGCAAGACTACGATTTTTTTACGATTTTTCATTTTTCAAACCCCTCGATCGTTACACGTTGGATCTAAGAAACGAAACTTCACATTCCACGTGACTCACTTGTGCGAACCGCGATCGAGTACTTTACGAAGTTGGAATAATTTTTCGCAGGCATTTTCTAAGTGGCAAAAACGACTCATCGTGACGTGATTTAGCGTTTAACGAGTAGGCTGGACCGAGGTATGACTCTGTGCGATCGATCGTCGTGTAAACACATCGAAACAGTTGAGGCAAAAAGCAAGAGGGACTTGTGGACTCGATTGGACGTTACGATACGACACGATGAGGGGGGTGAACCCGATCCAGAAACGGGCAATTATCTTGGCGAGTTGGAACGAGAGACGCCAAGGGAAAATATAGGCGAGGCGCCAAAGTCGTGAGCCCCGTTGCTTATAAGTGATTCCGATAACCTCTCAATCGGTCCCCTCGTTCCACTCGCTATGTGGGCTCTCTTCGGCAACGTTTACGTCTCGCGGACATTTCTCTTCGTCTGTGAGAGCGCGGTAACCGCGTCGGGATCCGACCAACGGAAAACTCTCGAACTTGTAAAATTCTTCGGAGGCGGGAGAGCCACCTGAGGCTGGAAAAATTCTTTACCGATGAAAGAAGGGAATAGACTTTACGTTTATAATACGATAGAACATTGTGCACCGAGGGGTTATTTTCACTCGTTGGAACAGTGTGCTCCGGAATAATTAACGGCGGACCGGTCGACCTCGATCTCGTGTAAACGTGTCTCCCCCGCCGTGTTTTCAACTTCCTTGTTATTTAGCCACTCTTTCGTGAGGCTCGTGAGAGACAATGACGTCGCCGCCACTCTTCTCTCGTCTCATCACGACTTAATATCGTGTGAAATAGAAATTTCGCTATCAACTTTGTCAATGAATTTTTTTAACCGTATTTTCGATATACATTATTTTTTAATCGTTTAACATAACTCATCGCTAATCTCTTCTTAATTGATTATTACGATTAATGTTTTTTTTTTTTTTTTTTTTTTTACAAGGGAATTAAGGTAATAAAAAATTCATTTTTTTTTTATACAATCTATAATTGACGAGCCGTCGAGTCCACTTGTCACATTTTCAATCCCATGAGCTATTGCTAATTCCTACCCAACAATGCCGACGCGGCGTGACGGTGTGGCGCGGCTCAGCTAAGATTTGTGGCTCTCTGATTGAAATAAACTGCTTACCGGCCCGCGGTGGCTCCGCGGCAGTCCTCCTTCTCTCGCCGAATGTTTCTTCCCTTCTTATTCATACGCATACATAGAAATCCAACCTCACGCTGCACAATCACGTTTGTTCAACGTCCCTTGCATTTTTTTTTACATTCTAACAAAACGAAAGAAAAAAAAACGAAAAAAACAGGATCTCTAACCACCCTATGTTTGCGATGTACATAATCCCTAACAGAATTTTTCGAGTATAAACGTTGAAAAAACAAAGAAACAGACATTCGGGGACCGATGATCACTGACCAGAAAGAGGGGAACGAAAAAAATTGGGAAAAAGTGAGAGAAGTCCCCGGGGTGTTGGTAAGCTGTCAACGCCTGAATTCGAACGGTAGACCCAAAGAGACCACGAGATATTGTATACCAAAAGCTGGGAGAAAAAAAAAAGAAGGAATATACGTCCCTTCGATTATTTTTTTCATGTTTTTTTTTTATTTTTTTTTATTTGTTATTCTTTGCCTCTTTATATCCTTTGGGACATTGCTGCACAGCAGCGAAAAAGATTCTCGCGAAAACTAACGAAAAAAAAAAACCAGAAGTAACGACGAAAAGAATGGCGAGGATATCGTTGTGGATCCTGCGAAGGTTCTTACGGAGCAGCCGGAGGGGGTTGTTGAGCGCGTGAAACTCCTATATCCCATCGCCATAAAGAATCGCCCGCAGCTCATAAAGTAGCGCTAGATTTTTATCTCGTATCTTCGCTCTTCGCAACGAGGGAAAGAGGGAGGGTAGAGGAGCGTGTATAACGTTCGCGAGTCCGAAGAGAGGAGCCAAAACCGCGTGAATGCCGAACGACTCAACAACGAGGAACCTTGCAGTCACGCATATTTTAAGGCAGAGCAAGAGTCTCGCGCGTATGCAGGCAGGCCGACAGTGTCAGGCATAAAGGTACGCGTGTGCTCTTTTACGCGAGTTTAAAAACAACGGAGACGCTCGGCAGGAGAATTGCAACGCTGAGGAACGAGGGTGATGCATATAGCTGAAAAACCCCTTTTTTTCGGCAAAAGGTACTTCCCATTGACGCCGAATGTGTCATAGGCAGAGATACGAAATAAAAAATTGTCGAATTCGATGATTGCGGATGGTATTTTTTAAATTTTTTACATGAATTTCTGATCGTCAACGACAGTGTCGTGAAAATCAAAATTCGCAAGTACTGAAAAAATGATCCAAACTCCGTATTTTCATGTACTTTGTCGCGCTAAATACGAATTCAAGAGCCGTTTGGATTCCGCATCAAATGTAGCATTAGTATCTAACAAAAGCGGTATTTTTCATTAAACAATACACCTCTCGGTGCGCCAACTCTCGAGACTCAACGAGACTCTTAACTGCAAGATCTTCTCCCACTCGGGTATTCGCCGATACATTTGAGGCATAAACATGACTCTATATACCCGAGTGTATCCTGCCAATGTTCAGGTCATCGTAAAAATCGAGATCTTAGTGCTAAAAAAGTCAATAAGCTTCTGGCCCCGTTCACCGGGCCAGTGGAACGGCACGAAACTCGCCGTTCACTTACCCGGGGCCCTCGTTTCGTTTTCTTCCTCCTCGCGCAAGCTTTTTACCGGTGTAATGAATTTAGGGAACGTAAAACAAGAAAAGAAAAAAAAAGAAAAAAAAAATTCTCGTTGGTGCTCGCGCTCGCTTTAATGCGAGAATAAAGTAGTCTCGCGCGGGGTCGTTCGGGGTCGAGAGATGCGATGGGTTTGCACCGCTTGCATCTGCGTCACGGGCCCGCAGATGCAAAAGGAGAGACGTATCCGAGTTGCTCGCGCGGGTATTGCGTCGAAGACAATGCGTCCCCGTGTTGGCAGATCAGAAACCCCCAACGGGTCCATATGAACGGCCTTTTTACGCACGGAAATGGCCGAGGAGAACATTGTCTCGAAAAACCATAAGATAAAGCAACTCTCGATCTCTTTTTACGTTAAGAATCTTTCTCTTGCTCTTGTTGAACTCTCGGGCTCACCGTTGGGCCCTGTAAAACGTCTCTGGTACTTCGGTCGGCGAGTCAGAGTTTTGTCTCGGTACCGGGCAGAGACGAAGTGAGACAGAAGAATAGCGAGCATGAGACGAACACGCCTACCGCGCCGTTGCATCGTTGCACTCCGCGAAACGGACAACACACAGAGGCCGATCGGGTGTTGTTGCCAGTTGCCGCGGCAGCTTCTGTGCCCTCTATCGTACCGCCGCGGCTGCTCTCGTGTTTTCTCCCTGTTGGGATGCCAGTTACTCTCTGCTAATGCTTGTGGCCACCTTGTGGGAAAAACCCCCCACCCACCCCCTCTCATGCCTCCCGTGTACCTTCTATTCTCTGTTGTACTTCAATTTAGCCGGCTTTGGCGCGAAACCCCGTTCGCCACCGCCCCTCGTGATCACCGACCGTTGCTGGGTCGTGTAAAGTCGAACGGGGATTATCGTTAGGGGGATTGTAATAGGCAGTACGCGGGTGCTTCCGCGGTTATTTACGAAATGGCAAGAGGCTACAACAGGCTTCGGGATTCTGCATAGAGAATTAGAATTTTATCATCATATATAACATCGGCGGCGTTTTGTAATTATTTTTCACATCATTTTTTTTTTAGAGAAGTATCTCAAAGATTAACGCTTAAGAGCACTCCGTTTGTTTTAATTTTTGTTGTACATGGAAAAAAACATCGAATTCCATGCGATTGTTTTTTCGTAATAATGTCGTAAGTCCATATTAAAAAATCGCCAAATCCAAATATAAAAAAATGTTTGAAAAAATTTGATTTTAATCGATAAATGTATCATTTTTTAAGCTTTTTTGGTATTTGACGAAAATTAATTTTTTTTACAACTTTTCGGTTCATTTATCGGAACACTGGTCCGGCGATAAATTTTCCCTGAAAAAAAAAAAAAAAAAAATGGTACCGCTTTACGGAACTACATTTGAGAAACGATTCTTATTTCTTCGATACTCGGACAGCTCCGAATAAAAAAGTGTATTGTCGAAAAATAAAACGTTGCATGCGCGAAGTCGACAGGAACACTCTTATTCTTCTTTCTCTTCTTTCGGCTTCCTCCACTCGAGGGGATTCCACGAATTAACATAAATCCCGTAACTTTATAATCTCTGTGAGGCTCTCGCGGCTCGCGCCAAGATACTATCGTTTCTGGCATGTCGGAGAGATAGAGAGAAAGAGAATAAGAAGCCTAAAGCCGAAAGAGAAGGGGGAATGGAAACGGCCGCGATCTTCACCGCGTATACAACAGGCAAACGAGCCAAGCGTGCGCGCTCACGGCAGGTGTTGGTATGCGAAATTATCACGTTAAGAGGCACGAAGAGCCGACATTTTTCATCGTTTACTACGTCCACCCGAGTTTATACCTCTTACCTCAGTCGAAGACGCACTACGGGCCGTACCGTCGTTTCGGGATAATTTCAATCAACTCTTCATCATCATCTCGAAGAAATATTAACCCTTTAGGGTATTCTTGGCAAAAAAATAAAAGAAGCCATTTATTCTTCGTGTTCATCGAGTCACAGTTAAAAATTCATTTCACAACATCGTTGCATAATAAATTCGGAGCGCAATATCGTACACCGTATATCGAGAGTTATGATTTTTCAAGCTTTAACCCCCTTTGGCCCGAGAATCTCAAAATCTCGATCTATTTTTTATTTTAACGCGAAATTTCGACTAATCGAGAGCTAAGACACGAGGAAAAATGAGGAAATATGCTGGGAGGAGAATGCAAAAAAATAAAAATCTTCCCATAGAAGTAACAGGTAGGTATCCGCTTTCCATTGATGGTGGTTGCGAGAGGACAGGTAGAGCGAAAAATCTTTGGATCGGGTCTATGTCACCGTCAATGGCAAGTTGTATCGAGCTGAAAGGAAAAACCCAGAGGGTTGAACGTTACAAAGCCCGGGGCAGGTATCCCATTATATCGAGGACAGTGAGAAGCGAAGAGGTGGAAGAAGAAGATGAAGAATAAGGATGCTTGCGCTCGAAAATAGATTAATGTATGCAAAAATTGTGAGGGGGGGGGGGGGGGTCTCGAAGGGATTTTTCCCACACCGGAACAAGTGAGCCGCGAGGTAGCCGGGGTCTGCATCTCTCACCGGGCTGAACTAAGCGAAAGATGGGGAAGTGAGGGGGTAAAGGGGAAAGGGGCAAAAGATGAGCGGCTATAAGGTTCTCGTGTTTCACCTGTGCACGAGAGAACCTCTCGCGCGCACCGTTTATATACGTACTATATATAGTAGTTGGATACTACCATATCCTTCATCTTTTTCCCTTTTCATGCCGCGCGGCTTCAAGCGTCGAGACTATATCCTACCGGCATCACACAGCCTCCGTGTGGATATATATATAGACATATATGTATAGCTGTATAATACGGGCATCCTGGGACCATCGACCGTGATACACGACGGACGAATCGTTTCCCAGGACCACTTCAGGACCGACTGGAAATTCTACGGGGGTTGATTCTCTTTTTTATCTCCAATGCCTTTTTTTCCACAACTTCCTCCGAGTCCGATATTAATAGATCGAAGAACCAAACGCTCTACTTTTTTTCTCTCTAAAAACTTTTTGTTCGTCTTGCTAAGATCGCTCGCGAGCTTTTAATTTTATCCATTTCACGGAAAACGAAAAAAAAAAAAAATGTTTTTTCGAATTATTTGTCAGGATATCTTTTTCAGCAAAAAATCAGTGTAATTTGATTGAAAAAAAAAAAAAAAAATTCTGAAGACAAAAAAACCCAAAAAAATAAAATAAATCTCAGCAATCCATTTTCCGTCACAAAAATAAAAATGTTAATACTTTGAACGTAAATCGACATTCAAGTCATCATATCTTTATATAAAAAAAAAAATTTCGATCGATAAAAATCGGGTTTCATTATTCCCCGTATATTTAATTAGCATTCCGCATATAGTTTAGCAATGCTAGCTGCAATAATTCACTCTTTCTTGCTTTCACCCTCAGGCCTCTTGTCACGTTCGTATTAGGAATAATGCCCTATAAACTAAACACATGCATTAAACTTCGGTACAAAAGTTGCAAACAGTTTAGCATGTGTGTCTCGGGGATACGCGATCGGCTTTTCCAAAGCTGTCTCGGTATTGGGTTATAGCCAAACCAATAATCCAATCCTGGCGCATAACTCGCGGGCCGCGGCGCAGGCTGCGATCTTTAAGTATGCGCGCATCGCCCGCGCGGGTCTCCTTAACCATGCATACACACACATTTATAAAGTAACACACATGTTTGAGATCTCGTTGGTGGTTAGAAGTTTCCTACAGACATTCGCCAGTGTTGGAGAATCGCTTTCTCGTAACCTCGTGAGAACTGGAGGTACTCGCATGGCGATATCTCGTTGCCGCCGCGGTCGTCGGCTTGCATATACGTATAACTTTGATGCACTTTGCTGCAGGCTTTGCGCCGGTGCAACGCGACACGATGCCGACAGACGACGACGACTTTCCTCGACGTGATTCTTAGTAGATGAGGAGAAGGAGGGAACGAGAAAAAAAAGAAAAAAAGATGACTATTCAACGTTAGGGATCGAAGAAGGAAAATAGGAGAATAAAGAAAGAGAAAGAAAGTAGCGAGTGTCGCGGAGATCGGATCGAACTGTGAGATTCGCTTCCTCGCGCAGAGGTCGACGAAGTAACCGCCAGCGGTGGCAGAGGCAACCGCATCAGCGAAATGCAACACACTTGGCGCGCGCGATCACGACAAATAATTATCGACGTTGGTGGTCTCCGAATCTTGAATTCAACCAATGGGCGTGGATTGGCTATAGATATATTAGAGATATTGAAGAAATGCACTCTGAGAAAGTGTCTGACGTTTGCTATATATCCTCTGATTAGCTTTTCTCATTATGCATTAGTTATAGAATATCTTGTTAAATTAACTTTACGATTTTCTACGAAAATCGACTATATATATTTAATTTTTTTTTGCCGGCCATTTCCTCATAATAATTATCAGTGAATTTAAATAAAAATAAAAATGCAACTTTATCTTCAGGAATTTTAATTTTTTTTTCTAATTTTCGTATATCTATTGAAATACAAAATCTATAAAATTTTGAAATTTCTTTTAAAGTCTATTTGAGTAAAAAAATCTTTACATAAGGAGGCGTAACTGAAAATATAATAATGACGATTTTTTTTTCGTATCCTTAAATATAATAAACACTCCCTTCTGATTTTAATCAAACAATACATACTATCTATTACGCGTCTAACAACGCGAGTCGAATCGAGAGAACTTGTCGATCTCGTAGACCATTCGATAAATAATTCTCTCATAAATCAGCGAAATCGATGAAAAAAAAAAGAAAAAAAAAAAAATAACGAGCACATCGATAGTTCGTTCAAACTCCCCGTCAACTTCTGTATCTCTTCATCGAATCTCTATACACTCTCGTAGGTCTCGGCGTGTCATTCTTAAATAGAGATCTGAAATCTTTGAATAATCTATTAAACGAGATGGTTTTGTATCGATTGCATCCACTCTAGCGGGTGCTTAAATGCGAATGCCATCGTGCCGGTAATAACATTGACACGTTCTCCGCCAATTGGCGAACGTTGGAAAGAGAAAAATCTCCTTCACGATATTTATATTACCCTCTGCAAGGTGGCATTTTTTTTTTCTTTCCTCTCTCGTCTATAGCGCAAATGTTTCGAACGCCTTCACTCTCGCAGATGCATCTCGTCGTATATGCAACTCGAGCGACGCGGTATTATAACGTTTCGTTACGTTAAGGGGGATGGAGGGGAGGGAAACGACCTAATCTTAACGACCGATTGCAAGAATATTGCCAGAGTAAAGAGTGCAGAACGGTTGTATCGATGGAAACGATCGCGATTTAGCCGTCGGCGGAGACTTCTCGTATAATATAACTCGGCGCCTAATCTGTGCCGTACATATTTCCCTCCTCGTCACGCCTGTAAAGTATTTTACACGTTTCTCAGTTGAAATTTCTCGAAGCCAAGGGAGAGAGACTGAGAGAGAGAGTGAGCGAACGAGAGTGGAGGATGATTAGCCGGTCTCACCCGCGCTTTTAGGACCGCGATGTATTCTCGGCGACGCCGTCTATCGCGAGAGGTTCTTACCTGTACGTGGGAAAGTGTGGAAAAGATCTCGATACCCTCGATGGGGGCATACCTCGCCAGAAACCTCGGTTTTATATGTATAGTTTAATTATTTCAAACACGCGCGTCAAGAATGTGAAAAGAACATTTTTCAAAAAATACGAAAAAAAAAACATCTATGCGAACTTATCGCGAGATACATTTTCAATCGGTAAACCTTTCGAACGTATGGGATTTTCTTTTTATCGAAGGATCAAATCACAAAGCAATTTTTTGCAGTTGATTTTCTACTCAAATTTGTATCGAAAACTCTAACGAAATGTTGTGTACAAAGTCAAACTTCGATCTTAAAATTAATTAAGCGGATTGCGTAAAAAAAAACGCTAAGGGGTCGGGGAAAGATGAAGGCGGAGCACATATTAATAAATCTTATTCTTTATCAGCTTCCTTCGTCTTGATGGGGCAGAAATCTCGCTTTCTCTTTTACATCCCTCCCGATTCCTCGAAATGTTGGTTTTTTTTTCCTCTCTACTTCTTTTCATTTCCTGTGTCTATCCTGCGTTCTTCTTCTTACTTCTACGGATCTCTCTCGAGAGAGTATCGATGGACGAAGCTTTGAGAAAAAAAAAAAGGATTCGAAGTTCGACGGGAACGACGAAGCGGGGAGGTTCCGAGAGACCCGTGGGGGCAGGTGCTCCCGTAGCGAAGGCTACATAGCCTGGGAGACCCCATGGGAGCTGCCCGACTTCCTCGAGTTCGAAGCGCGAGAACGTCGGTCGAGAGTGCATGGAGGGGTCTGAGAATTGAGAATATATCGAAAACGATGGACCACCTTGCGGTCACTCTCGCCGTGCCATGGGAAATTCAACCCCTCCAGCTAAAGTGTATATACCTCACTGCTGATGCCGCATCGACTATTGTGAGTTCGAAGAGCGAGAGAAATACGAAGGCTGCGAAGGACAATCTTCTCTGTGCAAAATTTTCGAAAGGAATATCCTTCTATCCTCCGGGCAGACGTTTCCTTCCGTATTACAATATACAAGAGAGAAGTGAGATTTTCCGTCGAAGTTTAGAGAGGGTAATAACGAAACTCGTGGAAAAGAAGCGCGCATATTTTTCCCACAGATCGGTATTTCTTATTTTCTTACTAACTGTCGCCGAAAAGCGTGAAATTTCGGTGGTATAGATGTTTCGACTAAAGATAAATCAATTTCGATCGATCGCAAGTTTGAAAAACTTTAAATCAATTTGGATTGACCGCGAGGTTAAAAAATTGTTTTTTTTTTTTCATTTATCGATCGAAATAATTTTACCAATTTGGAAAAAAAAAAAAGTTGCATGAACGACTAACCACATTACTCTCGAAAAAAAAAAAGAAAAATCAATATCAATTTGACTAATTGAAAATTAAATTCATTATTTACCATCGGAGTTACGATCTCAAGCGAAAGATAATATACACGCGATATCGGTGAGCGTCCCAAGAGGTATCTCATCTCGTTTCGCCGAGGGAGCTTTGGTACACCGGTAAGAGATGGTGAACGGTTAGGTGTAGTAGTAGAGAGCAAAAGAGGCCCACCGAGAGGAGTCTTAATATAATAATATACGCGCGGCGTATTATGGCAGGACGTGATTATATGGCGGGCAAAAACGTAACAAGGTAATATAGCCGAAGGTTCCATTGGAGTAGAGAACGGTGGACCGTTTTCGTTTTAGCTCGACACTCTGTTACATCTCTCGACGAGCGTCTCTCCCCTCGAGAGAGAACTCTCGCACGCCGATTTACCGGATCCAATGAGCGCCCAAAGGGCGTCACGGGTCAGAACCTCGTTTTTCTTCATTTTTAAAAATTTTATCCACACATATATCAACACAATACATACGAATCTCGTCGCACACATAAACTTGTAACGAATCATCGAGATAAAAAAAAAATATATATATATGTATATCTCGTGAAAACTTTTCTCATTATATTACATTCCCGAATATTATTACCCATAGATCGATCGATCGAATCGAAACTCGATTGAAGTTTGTTTTATATATATAGACATAGCAGTATGTAAAACGATATTGCATATTACGTAATTGTCTCAGTATCTCTCTTCGAATGGGATAAAATCGAATTGGATTTGGAGTTTATCCTGTTGGTATTATTGGGAGACCGACTTGGTTGGTCGGGTGACGACGTGATCGAAGGAAGTCGCTTTCGCACGACCGCAGTTGGTGAACTCCATACATATGCTTTGCCCGGCTTAACTCGAACTATCCTCGTTTTCTGTTTATGGTGTGTGCATACGATATACGACATCAATACCTATAAAGTCAGCCACCTGCGAGATACTATTGCAACGCGATATCGCTACAGGTATATATGGAACATTCCGCGTCAGATAAATGATCGCTATCACGTAGATTCGCAAAAAAAAAAAAAAAATCTTATTCAATCCGATGTTTCGAAACATCGACGCGCTGTTGTACAATTAACGTAAAAATTGATCAAAAAAATAAAGGTAAAAGTTGAATTTGAAACAATTTAGAAATAATAATAATAATTGGGGTAATATAACAATAATTTATGATTTTTTTTTTATTTAAGAATTTTTTTTTTTTTGCGTAGTATTATCAAATTTGGTTGCACATTTTTATGCAGATCGTTAACGCTGGAAAAAGGGTTATACGGTAAAAAGGTAAAAAAAAATCGTAATTTTTTGCAGAGTTTTCAATTGCCTAAAAGACGCAAGCAAACATGTAAATTTGATGGACATTCCGTGAAAGTTTCAGATTTTTTAATATTCGAATCGAAGATTACGTTTTTACAATTTTTGGAAGTTTTTTAAACAATTTATTTGAACCGAAATGCCCCATGGAATACTGGTCTATAGAGCAAATATAATACTTACGAGTATCGATATATACTGTATACAGTGAGGAATAATATGGCGCATAATAATATAAGCGCACGGTAGACGACGAAAGGTGAAATCGAGCAGAAGGGGGAGAAGGATCACGGGAACCTGCCGCGATGGGTCTGGAAACGAGACGAGAGAATTTAAAAGACGAAGAAAAAAGTGAGATGAGAGAACTTGGCAAAAAGGTTCGAGAAGGGCTCGAGAAACTTTTATCCCTACGATCCCTACGGTCATGTAAGTGCGACCTGCAGACACTTCCCACGGAAGCGGAAACTCCATTGGGGTTGTCACGACAAGCATATACCCGCTGATGGTCCGCTTATGGTGACACTGAAGCAAATCGACCCGATACATTGTTCCCATGGGATATAACACACTGTACTCTCCCTGCTTCTTCGTGAAGATTAAATTTGTGAAAAATAAAAACTAAAGAATTGCTTTTGAAAAAAAATTAAATCGTAGACGTCAATTTGCAAAATACCAAAATGAAAATTAGAAATATTCTACGAACTTTTATTATTCGTGTGGAATTCAATTATTTTTAATTTCACTTTTTTTTTTAATTATTCTTTATTTCGGTGAAATTTTCATTATTACCGATAAATGATGATAACTTTAGGCTTCGAGTGAATAATTTTAATTCCTGTGTCGCTAGAAAAAAAATTCATTTTACTTTTTATTTAATCGTAAGAAACACCTTTTTTTACGTATATCGATATTTCATGATGATTCGCTACATGAACTAACAATTGGGGTCTCATTAAGCCCAATGTTTCAAATTTCTGAAATCCTGGGTAACTATTCGAAGCTCCCAAGGCGCACTTTTTTGGATTTTTTTCTCAAAACACTCACGGAGTCTATCGGTAAGAATTCGCACAACGAGTTTTGCAACAGAATAAGAATTGCAGTAGCATTCGTCTCAACGACGATCTGTCTATCGAACATTCATCTCTTTCTCTTAGTTGTACATCAAGAAACATTCACTGCACTGGACAATAACTGTAGAAACGTTTCCTTGAAGCTTTAAGCAGACAAATGGCAATCGAGAAGGACGATCGTCACGTCCAGTCACCTAATAAAATCTGAATACGCGCAAAGAGCGTATGTATCCAATCTCGTTGGATGCGAGACGAGCGTCCAGTTGGTTATATCTCGAAGGAGAGGTTCGATTGAGCTCCGTTCGTTGGTGTATTGGGTACCTGACGCCCAAGACAATCGGCGATGATTGCCGTTAACCGGCTGCGTCTCCTCCCACGCGCGAGCGCGCGATCGAGCAAAGATCTACTGCAACCTCCCGCACACGAAGATCCGACGAGATGCACGTAGATCCTTCGCAGTACGAGTTTTCGATGCCAGTGAAACTGACCCCGATGACCACCGGTTATGCTTTGCGCAGATATTGTAGTCAGCTGGTAGCTTCAATGTTTCAACTACGTGGTGTTGTACCAGCGCTGTTCTGTACGTGTGCATTACAAAACGGCTGTATGCCCGTGAGTAACATTTTGCTTCTCTTCTGATCCTCGATCACGCCACTTCACTTTGCTTCTCTTCAAAGTACGAACCACACAGTCTCACGCTAACTATATACAAAAATCATTCTCTACTTCCTTCTTTCATACCTCCGATATGCTATTACATGACGCAGTCGAACACAACTAAGATTTCAGACTAACGACCGATTCTTCATATTTACGAAAAGAAAATCGATTTTTTTGTTCCTCATTCCTTATTTTTTTCTTCAAATAACAAATTATAGTCATTTGATAAGTATATTTATTGATTTTCAATTGTTGATACAAGTATCTCCAATCACCAAGAAAGTGTAATGAAAATAAATTTCGAAAAATATGTGCAAAGCAAAGTCGATACAATATCGTCGAGAATTCGTATGCGAAACGGAATGCGGTCTCGAGATTACAACTCTTGCCGGTGAAGTTTGCACGGTGGAGAAGAAATTCTTTCACTTCCTCGTTTCGCGGGACACCTTGTAAGTACACAACGAACGGCGCACTCTCGTCTCGTGAACTTTGGGGTCGGGAATTCGCGTAGCCCGTGCCAAACCTACAGCTTTGTTCTCCCATTGCAGCTCGTTGGTTGTGCGGGTTGACCCCCTTCCCAAAAAATATTTACCGATCAAATTAAAAAAAAAAAAAAAAAAATATTGTAGATAAAATCGACGGAAAAAATGGAAAAAAAGCTCCATTATCGATGTAATCATCTCGAATAAGATGAATCATAAATAAACTCATTAACAACAATATCGATCGACTTCGTAAAAAAAAAAAAAAAAAAAAAAAAATTCTGACAAATGTCCTTCCGCCTCCGAAATAGACGAGAACAAGAAGGAAAAAAAAAGCGATCAACGAAAGATGATTAATAGCTTCCCCCTTCAAAATATTACAAGGTCATCGACCGCGCGGCGGATCTCACGTGTCGAAGGACCACAGGCTGTGCGCCTGTTACTCTTTCTTACACCCTCGCAGCTTCCGGCCCATGTTTCGAGTTATGAGTAATAGACGAGGAGAAAAAACTGAACGAAAAAAAAAGGAACGAAACGAGGTGGGATCCTGATATCCGGGGACCGGAAGCGTTTAGACCTCGTCACGCTTGTTTTAATTACGCGTACACACAAGACAGACGGACGGACAGACTCTCTCGTATCACCTCGAGGGTGCAAGAAGATTCAAAAGTTCCCATAACGAAAACCCTGTATAGCTGAAGGTATCAAATCGATATCTAGAAACAAGAAAGGCGAAAGTTCGGTCTCTGAGTTGCGCTTTTAGAGATAACATACGCCTTTTTGATCCCAAGTCCGTGATGTGTGTGCGGAAGTGACGGCGGCAACAGTCACGTGCCTCTCGTCGGGGATCAACACCTGGCATTCACAGAAGGGAATTAATTTTTCGGATTAGTCTTATCGTCCGGGACGACCTGTGCGCACAGGCAATGACGAAAGATCGAGGCTAAGACGTTCGTTCTTCAGCCGTTCTTTTATTTTTATTTTTTTCGTTGCGGCTAATGGCAGTGGTACTATAAGAAGCTTTTCCTTAATGAGTTTTGGTACTGCAGACGTATGACAACGATGCATGCCGATGAAAATGGAGTATCGAGTACCCGTAAAGAGTCTTCGGTAGATACCAGGAAATTGTACTACAGATCGATACGCGGCGATAGGAAAAAACGAATTAAGAGGTTCGAGATTTTCTTGTAAATAGGAAGCCGATTGCCGAGCTATTCGTATAACTATAGCTTTACCGCTTTGTTGTATTTGTTTTACGAGAGGCGAGAATGCCGAGAACACCTGATAACACCTGGTGCTCGGACACACCCACTAGAAAGCTATAATGCAACGTTTAACTATTCTTGCGCGTTAACTGGACCGTGTATTCGTTTGTACTCTGCTGATTTAAGCTTTTTTTTTGTTTTTTTTTTTCTTGAAAGATCCGTCGATATTTATCATAGAAATAATTCGTTAATGCCGAAGATAAAATTATCCAAATAGTTACAGGGGAAAAGCTGTATGAATCTCGAGCGCAGAATTCGTCGAGCCTCGCGTCGTTGTGATACAAAAAAAAAACCTTTGGAAGAAATCTTGCAGGTACTTTGGTGTTATACATCATCGTTTCATCGACGTGATTTCCTATTTACGTATTATAACGTTACTCTCGCTCGTCTCTGACGGTGTACGGTTAAGAGGCTTCGGTTGTTCGGACTATGGCACACGACGTACGAGGGCGAGAAGAAGTCAGCATGCGCTCTCCCGTGAGCGCCTCAGTTCATCGTTGCGGATCGTTCGGAACAGGTTAATCTCCGTGATACTGCTGGCAGTTCTCTCTCGCCGTTGCTGCCGCTGCTGCGCCGTTGAATCACCGTTGAATACCCGAGGAATATCTTTCGCGAGTCCCGGAGGAAGAGCAACGAAGGAAGAAACCTCGTCGAACACAACGTCGACGCCGCGGCCGCAGACTCCTCTCCGCTCTTATATCGAAAGATTTACCGGTAATGCGGCTCGTAACGTGCGCGCGCGGCCAACGGCTTCGAGTGCCCGGTACACATAAACGACCGTTAATCCAGAAATACTATCTTGCCGAGATTCTCTCCCGCCCGCATTTTCTGTTACTCTCGATCTCTTATATATACTTTTTTTCCACCTCTCCATGAAACACACTGCCTAACAATTCGCGACGATTTTTTCTCATCGCCGCGATTTTTACGCGCGAATTGATTGGCCACGAATTCTAAATTTTTTTTTTTTTTTTAACTAAACAATATTTTTCTGTGCAAATTTCGACTGTTTTTTTTTCTTTTTTCGATTTTTTTAATATTTTTTTTTTCAGTCGTATTCGTCTACGTAGGGGGTGGATGGGTAATTAAAAGATTTTTAGATGGCCATATTATGCGAGTGTTTATATTCCTCGATAAACCATCGTGATACGAGCGAAGACTCAACATATCGCATCGTTATCGCGTCGTTACTTTCGCGTATTCGAAAAAAGATATATCCCTCCCATTTCGTCTTTCGACTATCAACAGTTGAGTTAAGGCGAAGCTAAACGTTTATTAGCGTACCTACGATCGCGCGACGATATAACTACTTCTTTTTTTCTATGAAAAAAAACTATTAGAAAAATTCGAAAGAAAAAATAGATTTTGGATTTGGACAATTTGGGCAAATAAAATATTCTGCGATGTTCATTTTTTTTTTTTCATGACAAGAAAAAAAAACATAATCTGATAAAAAATAGATTTTCAATCGTCTAAATATATTTGTATTATTCGTAACGATTTCGTTTCTAAAAAATGTAAAAAAAAAAAATTCAAGTGGTGTCCGCTGCGATCATCTTTGCTCCAAAATGTTTTTTTTAATACTCGTAAAAATCTTTGTGAACCTGTGCCGATGCGGTTACCGAAACTCCGTTCTTTTCTTCAATGTCTTATTATTATTATTATTACTTTTCATCCAGCATCTTTCGGAGCCGAAAAGAAAACTTCCGAGCTGTATACACATTTGGGCCGAAGTATTTATCCACAAGGTAAAGGTAATTCGAGCGCGAATAAGGCTCCGATCTTTTTTTTTTCTCTTTTTTTGTTAATTTCTTCCATTCTGCGTGGCGTCTGTGTGCGTAGTGCGCGCGGTTATATACGTCACAGATAATCTCGGCGATCCCCGCGGGATACTGGACCGGAGGATGCGCCAGAGGTGCGTTCTGAAGAAGACGATCCGCAAAAGACGGCCAGAGAGAGCAGAGACAGAGAGAGAGAGAGAGAAAGAAACGAGAAAAGCGGCAACCGCGGTGCAAACCGCGGGTTACGAGGATCTCGGCGCGGGCTATCCGTTTCAGGTGCTCATTGTCTCCCGTGCTCTGGCGCGCGGGCTTAAACGCGGCATACTTTGAAGTCCTCACCGAGTGGCGGCTACCGTACGTTAAATTAGGCGAAAGAGACTCGGCTTCCCGGGTATATATAGTAGGTGGGCATAGCACCGGAGTACCGACAGACAAGAGAAACAGAGAGAACAACGCGAGAGGTCAGGTTCCCGGGGAGACCCCGCGGTGTAGCACAGAAACTCTCTCGTGAACGCTATCCGTTGAAGTTTCCGTGGTTCATGGACCGTCGTACATGTACACAACATCGCGAAAGAATAATAATATATGCCTACGCCTCGCGACGCTGATGGCGATGCTTAGTTTAGGCGGCGTGTAGAGTCGCGCTTGAGCTGTTCCGCGAGGTCAGTGTGTGTTTGCAATTTTTTTTTTTTTTTTTTTTCGCTAACAAGTCAAGTTGGTCGCGGGCCAATAGACTCGAAAAACGTTCGCGAGAATACGTTGCAATCTCCGTGGGTCCCGGAAATGAGCCATTAATCGAGATGAGGAGAAAGATGAAAAAAAAATTGATTTCGTAAAAATTTCGATACACATTACAAATTAGACTCTCGAGAAAAAAAAAAAAAAAAAAAACATTACACGAAAATTTGCCGCGTGAGAAATGAGAGAAGCGAAGAATTAAGCGATAATCAAATTCTCTTGTATTAATAAGATTTTTTTTTCTCTTCATTCGAGTTATTCAAAGCTTCGTTCTGAAAGACTTACGCATGGATAAAAGTTCTATAGAAAAAAAAAAAAAAAAAAAAAACATCTCGACAGGACAAGAAGGACACGAGGATTCGAATAAAGATTCATTTATTCCGAAGCTTCGAAGATCCCGGGCGTGACCCCACCCACGTGATAGCCCGGTGAACCTGTCGTCGGAGAAAAAAAAGCGTAAAGGAAGCACGAATAAGAAGAAGAAAAAGAAAGAGGAAGAAGTGGTAATTCTGACAAAGGCTCATTCTCGCGGCATTCATTCATCCTCGTCGTTCGTCTTTGGCTCCTCTCGCCGTAACGTTTTTCATATGTTAAAATCCGAAGACCCCTGTAGACGAACGGGGTCGTTTCTGTTCTGTGCTCTTACTGAAAGAGCACAGGCGCATACATGTATGTTTAACATACAGGTACACGAGTATCTATATATAGATATGCGCGGTTGATGGGAAGGGTGTAGATCAACGACGGGCCGGGCGTGATACTGAATCAAGAGTGTCGTAATAAAGGATGCTGCGAGCAAACCATTTTCAAAAGGAGTGTGGGATCCATGAATCTCTGCGTGTGAGAAAACGTCTGGACGCGCGGCGCTTCTTCTGCATCCTTCGAATAATCACGGAGACACTGTCGCGTCTTTCAAAGAAAAAAAAAAGGAAAGTAAACGAATCGAGAACGAAATATCAAACGTACGACAGGAAGGCAAAGTAATACATACATTTCTCTCTGCTCGATTTTTTTTTTTTTCATACGATTCCCATAAATTGCCGAGTCGAAAATATATGAATTTTACTCCAATTCTTGGTTTTCATTTGACTAAATTGTCTCCGAGGAAAATTAGTCAAAAAAAAAATCATCCCTCGGAGTCACTGCCTCAAGTAGACCTTTAGTTCCGGCGAAAGTCTATACGCATTACGTTTGCCAGCGCGGAGAGAGAGTGAACCTCTTGATTTGCACAAAGCGTCGTCTCGGCCGGAGGTCTCCAGTTGCCCTCGTCCTGCCTGCCGTTTTTCGGACTGCGTTATGTGTCTCGACTCGATCTCTATGTTTTTTTGTGTGCGTTCCCCGTCGACGGCTTCTCGTTGCGGCTTTTCATGAGCCCTGAGATCCCAGGCCCCGTTTTCCACCCCTAATGCGGGTTCATTATTGCTCGTCCGAACGTGTGCACCCTGCGCGCAAGAGCACCGTCAGCGAGAGAGATCGCGAGATTGACTCGAGGAGCTCTGAAAGGCTTTTTAGCCGCTGAACCAGCGGGGTTCGTTTTCGTCTCTCTTCCATTTCTCGTTTGTTTCCTTCTCTCTCCGCAACGCAGAGATTTCGGCCTTTAAACTCGCGATTGGGGTAGTAGCGCTCGCGAAACATGAGGACTGTTGATCAAAAGGGGGACGCGACGAATTACCACGTAACTCTCTCTCTCTCCGTGTGTACGTAACGCAGAAAACACCGGCCGATCGAGTGGCTTCCCCGGGGGGTGCTTCTGGAAGGGAATCGTCCTTGTCGAGGGAACGCGAAACGACCGAGTGAAGAAGGGAGAGAAACAAGAAAAAAAAGGGAAACAGGGAATAAGTGAAACGTCAACGGTCGTCTAATTGGCATTCGGGGAAGCGATCTCGATGGGCAAACGGCAATTCGCACGACCACCTGGCAATGTGTCCCGAACACCAAAGAACCTGATGCTATCAGCGTGTACGAGAATACAAGAGACGACGATGAAATGAATGGTGTTTCAACGGCCGCCTAATAAAAATTAACAAAATTTATCCCCCCCCCCAGCGAGATGAAAAATAAAAAAGCGATTGAAATTTACCGATCAATGAAAAAGATAATTTTGTAGTCAATTGCGATTGTTTGGTATTTGTTAAAAAAAAAAAAAAAAAAAATTGTTCTCGCTTCGAGAACTTCGATACAAAGGAGCTACGAGGTGCTTGAAAGTAATAGAAAAAAGAATCTCCGCCGAGACACGATAACCATCTCAACCGTCTCTAGAAGCCCACAGAGTCCATGTAATTCTTTTCACGTTTGTCCCGCAAGGACAATACGAGAGTTTGAGCGCTAAGAGAGAGAGAGAGAGAGAGAGAGAGAGAGAGAGAGAGAGAGAGAGTCGCGAGTAAAAAGCCAACGGGGGGTGTGTTGTGTCATAGGTTCTCTGTATACCGGCTGATCGAACGCAATTAGACTAAAAGTTCCCACGTATTTTACACTCTCTTCATCTCTCCATAGTTCTCACTTTGTCCCCTCAACGCGTCGAAGGAGAGACGATCCACACGAGAATAGAAAATCATAACCGTTTTTCGCGTAAACTTACTCTAATAACGATGCATCATTTGCACACCACACCTTTTTCGAGCTATGCGCGCCCGCGCGCATGCGCCAGAGATCTCTCGGCTTCGAAGTGTAAAATTTAACTCCGGCGCAGTTTTGTTCTATCGGTATTGTGTACAAATCATAAATGGAAGATAACGAGCGTCGTGAGGCCAAAGGGATTTCCTCGAATGATGTGAGAAATCGACGTGTGCTGCTTCGGAGTTAACGCCCCGACGCGCGATCACACCAGCCGCGCGGCCGTTCGTAATGTTGAGGGCGGGCGGTGGTGTTTCGCGAGGTCAAATGTCCGTCCACCGGCGGCGGCATCACGGTGTCGGACATAATGGCGACTATTAGACGAGTTTACCGTGGCAGCCTCGGGGTAAAAGTACCCGAGAGAGAGCGAGAGAGAAGGAGAGAGCAAGGTACACAGGATCACAGCTTAGTTGCACTTTAAAGGGAAGAGAGCAACTCTTTCTCTCTCGTCTATCTTCATGCTTCGTCCGAACTCTTTTTCTCTCCCTCTCTCTGCTTTCCCTGCCTTCTCGACACCTCGCGGCTTTTCTCTCACACTTAACCCGAGACCGCAGAAGAGTCTTCGTCTTCGCGGCAAAACGACCGTTAGCCGATCGTCCTCTCCCCCACCAACCCCCCCGCGAGACTATGGCCGAGAGCCTGGGAATTTTCTTAATTCTTCCGGGCTTATTTCGAGCCAACGGATTTATGGCGTGTCGAAGATTCACTCGCAAAAAATCTGGACGCAATGCTGACCCTCGTTACCGCATGGCTATGTTACTACGAACGTTAGAAAATGGTAAAAAAAAAAAAATCCGTAATCAAAAAGATTTTCTTTGTCGATCACAAGTTTATCTTCGTGTTCGAGAAGAAGATAAAATCTTAAGGAAAAGTTCGGCGCTTTCAAGGAAAAAATGCCGATTTTTTTTTGCAGAAAAAAAAAAAAGGATCCTTACCATGCGATTGTTCGTTAAATGCGGTGTTCTAATCACGTGAAAAAAATACCAAAATGCGAACAAAAAAAGTGCATTCAGTTTTTTTTTTTTTTTTTTTTTTCGAAAAATAAAAAAATTATTGTGGAAAAAATTAAATTTTTAAAATTTGTTAAATTGGAATTTTTTTTTTTTTTTTTTTTTTTACACGATGCGAATTCACCGGTACGAAAATTCGATCGCAGGAGATCATTGATGAGATTTTTAAATTAAATCGTCGTCGTATATGAGGATTATTGGTAATGAAATCGAAAGTTGGGTTTTCGTTCGGATCGACCAGTAGCGTGTGTGGAAAATACAGTGTAGCAAATTAGTGCGGGAGCACGGAAACATATCGTGATGGAGAAATACGTTTCCGGACAGGTACGAGACTTATGACCCCAAGCAGATGAGGTGGCTGCGTTCCGGCTTGTAATCTCAGTCGAACAGAGAGACCACCGTGCGTCTTTCTTTCTCACTCCTGACGTTGCTACTGGTACTCCTTTCGCTACTGCTGCTGCTGGTTAATCTCCGAGATACAGAGAGATGCCATAGAATTCGAGGGATTCCTCTTACTGGTTCATCCTTCGCGCCGTCTATACTACCGTAACGGCGCCAAGAGAAAGAGAGAGAGAGAGAGAGAGAAAGAAGGAGGAGCTCTGCTCTTCGACTGTACCGGTATAACGATGGATTATGAGAATCACGAGAACGAATGTGAAATTCCAAGGATTCACGGTCCACGGTAATGGAAAATCAGGGATGACGACCACCAATCCGTTTCAGACAAAATTTAATCCAAATCAATTTTTCTCGGGGAATCAAAATCTTACAGAAATTACCATTTCCTTCGAATTGATTTTTTTTTAATATCGATCTTTTAAAAAAAAAAAAAAAAAAAAAAATACAGTACATTTTTTTGCAATTGGGATAATTTGATAGCGCAAATCGATTTGCGAAAGATCGCGATGATCTGGAATGGTACTGAATGACGGCTTTTTTTATTTCGTTCATTTAATAGTACAGAGTCTATTTCTCATTGGCAAAGAAGTTTCCCAATATCGCGAAGATTTCGAGACTTCGAGAAGGCGAGCCTACGGCCAGTTGGACATAACCTCAACTCGTTGTTGCAGTGTGTTGAGTATTTCGAAGAGTTTGTGTGTGTGTATTGCACTGCAGCGGACTTAGCGTATATCCCCTTAGAACAATTACAAGAGGGCCGCTCAGTAGTCGTTAGCCTATGCCCCGACGTTAGTATGCATTCCGTCACACCTGACTGAGCTTCGCTGCTGTGAGCCAAGTATACGAGCGAACGAAGTAACGTATATATATATATATGTACTATAAACTCTCGGAGGACTAACGATCTCTCGGCGAAATGTAAGTACATAGTCGGTGTCTTATTATACCGACGATCATCGCTCAATTCGTTTCGCAACTTGTGCATCGTCTCGTCACAGTTTCGAACGAAGAATCTGCCGGACAACGTCGAAGTTACGCCAAAAACTAATCGTTTATCAAGAAAAAAAAAAAAAAAACCTAATTGTCGTATACCAAATTTTCGTGTTTCGTCAAACTTGAAGGGAACGTTATGATTTTTTTTTTTTTTTTTCGTTTAAATAAAAAAATAATAACAAAATGAATTATTTCGTCGGGAAATTCGAGAAATCGCAAAATTTTTAAAAATCACGATAAGTACTTAATTTTTTGCGATATGAATGAGAAACTTTTTCCGAGTTTATTAACAATAAAAAAAAAGAAAAAATTAAACATTTTTTTTTTAAAGCTTCATATCGATAAATAATCTTCAGTCGCAGGTTTTTAGCAAAATTTTTATTTTCTCTTTTATTTTATCATTGTATTTCGGATATTAATCATTTTTCGACGCAAACTTCCTTAATAATTTAAAAAATAAATACAATTAAACCGGATAACCGGATTTAATCGGTGTAAATTTCGCCAAGATAAATTTTCGTGATCATCAACAGTTGTGATATTACATTAAAAAAAAAGTGCGGGGGGAAGATTATCGTGGAGAATATTGAAGAGCATTGTATATCTGTATCGGTGGTACATACATCGTGTATAGGATGAGTAACCCTCACGGGCGGCCTTATGCAAAGCCAATATGGCGGGCGTGTCCGAGATGATTGAGCGGCGCAGCATCAGCAGCGGGAGCAGCGCAGCGGCTCGCGGGCCGACCTCGTATTTCGTATTCATAGAATTGCCTGGGAACCGACGCGGCGTTACGAGCCACGGAGAGGCATCGCGAAACCGAGGCATCGAGGCAAAGCGTAGGTAACCAAAGAGAGTAGAGAGTGATGCTGTGTCGAGAAGATATCCGGCGCGTCACGGCGCGAGGAGCCGACTCTGCACAGTCCACGCTTCGTGAACCCCCGGGCGTCTCTGCTACGACCCTCGTTCGTTTTCATCGTCATCCTCGGTCCAAACCTCGTCGTCGCCGTCGTCGTCGTCGTTGTTTCCTCGACGAGTTTCGCGACCCGGGTGCACGAAGCCTCCAGCTATCGCATATTCTTCGTGCACTGTACTGAAGCTGGTGCACAGTACTACGATCAAAGACCTCTACTCCCCTTATACCTTCCGGTTATCCTTCGACAAGAATCACTTCCGCAAGAGCGGGAATAATTCATCATTTTTAAAATTGTAAATTTGCATTCTCGTTATTCTTCTCATATAATTTCAAAGAAACGCTCAACTCACGAAATAATCGTTAAGAAATCTCTACAGCTGCCTACTATTAAAAAAAAAAAAAAAAAAAAAAAAAAAAAAAAAAAAAAAAAAAAAAATCGAATACACATAATTAAATAACCAAAAAAATCTCCACTTACGGCAGAAGAAAAAAATAATCGTATGAGGTAAAACGTTGCATTAGATTATTAGGAAACAGTGTGAATTGGCGATTACGTGTCTGAGAAGTGTACAAAGGTTCATGTTGCTAAATGGTCGACACCGATCGTTGAAGGGGTTAACAAGACCACTTTCGATATCATCGATATCGCGTGATACAGATCGATCTCGCGCTCGCGCCTGTATTCTAATCGAGAGTTCGGGGGCATCGCGGGCTTTCCGACAGCGCCGCTGCTCGCTCGGTAAGGCTATAGGGATGCATTGAAAATATCCGCGTCAGTATGCACGGATCACCGTCCACGACGTTATGGCAAGTATGGTCGGCGCGGAGTATATAACTCGGGCCGCCCCGCGTGCTGACCCATACGACTGGTAATAGTCGGCACGTATTAGTTACCGTAGCGCAAGAGATCTCTCGGAGGAGGCTGCTCTCTGGCCGGCAAAACATTCGCGCGCGGGATATATACCCCCGGCCGCCCGACCGGTAAGTGGCCACGTCGTGATGCAAAACCGTGCCGGCAGCCCGCGCACCGCCGCGATGGGAAAGTGCATTCGGTCACTCGCGCGAGAGAGCCCCCCACGAGAGTTACCGACAACGCTTCTCTATCCTCCATCCACCGTACAGAGAAGAGATTCGAGATTCGCGCGCGGAACGAACGAGATGCTCGTTCGTATCCTGCCACCCGAGAGTCTTCAACGGACGATGACGGATTGCTCGATTGCTCGAGAGCGTATTAACAACTCCTCACATTATTTCCTTCTTTTCCATCTTTCATTCCCTTCGAACCATTTACCCTCAATCCGCAAGTATACGATCGTTTACTTCATTTTTTTTCCATAAAATCGAAATTTCATTTCAAACGAAGGATGCATTTGAATTTATTCGTTTAAGATTAATAATTTGACGGTACGAAATGAGATTATAGAAAACGATATAATGGAATTAAAAAATTTAAAAATTGAAGTAATAGTAAAGAAAATTGAGATATAATTTGAAAAAAAAAAAAAAAATCCGATTAACAATTTTGATTTCGAATGTTTTCTCGAATTTTAAATAATTTTTAAACTATAAAAAAAATTGTATCGTATGTGAGGCGCGAATGAAGCGAACCTATTTTTTTTCATACATTGTTCGCTAATCGTTATTTCTCTCGTTTCCTTTTTTGTTTCTGATAATTTTCTACCAACTCGATCGATTATTCAGGATTGGCGCGATAATACATACCGGACGCGGGGGCTGATGTTTTCTTAACTCTCTTACGTGAGATCTCGTTCGCCTTCTCGAGTTATTGATGCTTCCCCTCGATCCGCGAACAGAGAGCCCGATCTCCAAGACCCGCTTTTGGTTTAAGTTACCAGTGATTTGTATGAAATTCGATCCACCGACCCACGCGATATAGACACGCTGTATCTTTATCCCATTTTCTTCTTCTTCTTCTTCTTCTTCTGGCTTCTCTTCCCTCTATACCGGCCGCAAACAACGTTTCGAAGACCAGTTCGACAGCTCTATTTATTTCTGTAATTCACGCTATTTATCCAACCGCCGTTCGAATAGAACAGCCGCGGCTTATATAAACTTCGTGTTATTGGACTTGTATCCCCCCATGTGCGAGACGTTATTAACGCTATTAGCATCATGAGATCCTAAATGGATTATTCGAATTAAGTCGTCTTATATACATTTACATAGCCTATGCGAAGTTCGGAAAAAAAAAAAAAAAAAAAAAAAATTCATTTAAAACGACGGTAAGCTATTTTAACCATATTTTCTCGTATTCGACGGTAAGAATGACTAAAAATCTAATAGAATTTGAATTTAATCGTTTTCTGCTAAATTCACCATTATTTTTTGGAGTTTACGGCGCACAGTTGTTGAACCGACAGAAACTACCTGCTGATTTCTCTGATCGGCACTGTATCCTTTTGCCTCTCGTTGATAGGAATAGAAGAAAGAAAAAAACACAGAAAACAACTCTCTGGCAAAGCCCGCGCGGGAAAGAGATCGTTAATGCTACCGTTAATTGATGCTGGCAGTTCCGACAATCTCACGATAGGACACGATACAGGAAAGAGAGTGAAATAGAAACACGAGCGTATAGTTTAAAGGATGTTTGAGATCGGGAAAGGCGATATAATACGAGAGCTCTGCCACCGCCGGGAATTTAACACGAGTCACGTCCACGCGATGGCATCGATTAAGAAGTTTATACCTGCTTTATGTTACCCTCTTGCTGTACGCCATTATCGAAAAAAATAATTCACGTCGTGATTTCACTCGTTAACAACTATCCCGACAAGGGAACTCCTCGATTCGTCGTAATTTTGTTTCACTTACAACGGTAATTAGAAATTAAATCGATAAAAGATCTTCGTCGTGATGTTTTCCCGTTTTTGAAAAGAGGTGTTTGACTTCAAAAAAATGTTACTTTCGTCACAAAAACTATTTATTTCCACCATGAAAATAATTTATCCAATTATTTAATTAATTATGGAAAATATTAATTTTTTCTCTTATATTCATTGAAATTTTTTATTTTTCTCAAAAACTATAATGGGGCAATAAAATGAATTTTTTTTCCCGATAGGTAGATGTGTTCGGAGTCATAAAAAAAAAATTGGCAAAAAATATTGAAGTAATTTTTTTTTTTTTTTTTTTCGAAAAGCCCCTTAAATCGATAACCTCGATAAACGATGAGCATAAAAGGAAGATATTTTATTGATCATTCGGTGGGAAAGAGAATCGCTATTTTTAGAGATGTTCAATTGTATCGAGTGTATCAGTCCCCGGTGAGAGACGATCTACAAGATTCTCAGGCCGTTTGGCACGTCAGTCGTGCCTCTTGCTGCCGGTATACAGAAAACCTCGAGACCGGTATCTCGCCAACCTCGTAGATACGATAACTATAACGATCACACACCGGGAATAACCAGGAGAACTCTCGGGCGACACAACCCTGTCTCAGTCTTCAAAGAGCTTCAGGGACAAAGCGAATCGAGAACTACGTCGCGGCCGCTTTCAGCTTATATATACTCGAAGTTTAGACACATACTGGTTTTACCTATGGCACGGAGAGTATATGACTGTATATGCCAGGTACCTACTGCTCGTCGGATATCCATAAATCTATTTGATAGTAGAAAGTCCAACCCATTATTCTCGTCTCCCGACCCCCTATAGAAAACTTGTACCCATGTGCGCGCGCGCCACGGCAGTCCGACTTGCTTCCCGACAACGACGATGACGATCACGAATGACGATCGACTCTCCCGTGTTCGCCGCGTGAATAAGACCCGAGTAGGGAAAAAAAAAAAAAAAAAATCAATGCTCCGACATGGATCAAAGTTCAAAGGTTCTCACACATAACCTGTACCGAATTAATGATAAAAATTGAATCGAAAAAAAAAAAAAAAAAAAAAAAAAAAAAAAATTCATAAAATTCGACGTTGAAGAGAGTATAGAAGAATTTTTTTTTTTTTTTTTTTTCACTACGAAAGTCGAAGGTTTACTCGGTGTCGCGGGGGGTCAGAGGGTAAACGAGAGGGCGCAACAGTGTCGAGAATATCGCGTGACTCCGTTGTGGACACGGTGGTCTTTCGCGCGCGAAGCAAACCCTTCGAGGTCTCATTCGACCCGTTTTACGAATGGGTTAAGGCCCCAGAAACTCAGCACGCGCCGCTGCCGCGGCTAACTCGCGCGCGGTTCAGAGATTATATACCAAGTGGAAACGAGAGAACGAACCGTCATCCTGTGTGGCGGTCGGCATCTCGAACGCTGCCAACATAAAACTCGTACCGTTTATGGCGGAAAGGGAGAAGGGGGTCTTCGGTGTACCACCGCGGTAATTCACAACATTGTCCGTTTGGGATATTTACTGCACCTCTTCGTTACAGGGTTTCGACTCTCCACAGCGCCCGCGCGACTGCTCGCAAGTATTATTGCCTGTAGTACGTAGCAGTAGGTTACGAATACGTTCGCGCAAAGATGCAAACCGGTGTGATGCTGATAATTGATTTCTCAATAAATCACAAGTTTTTAAAGGTACAAAAAAACATCGATACTTCGTTTTTTTTTAACATCATTGAAACGTTATAAAAGAATAATATTGCAAAGCGCGAAACAACGAAATTTTTTTTTTTTTATCGAATTTTAATATCATGAAAAAATTTATTAAAATTACTGTTATTATTATTATTCCATTTATTTATGATTATGTCGATGATAATGATAACGAGTAGCAATAATAATAATAATAACAGCTCTTTTGGCTAAATGCTGCAGTCAGAAGTTCGATCTTCGATTTCATCTTAAGAAGCCGTTTAATTAATTTTTTTTAAATTAAGTTCATCAACTATTAACTATTAAGAGGATCATATCACGTTTGAATCATCGAAATTGATCGGTTTACTACTATCCCACAGCAGCAATTTCGAATACCCCGATTAATATAACGATAAATGAAGAAACGGAGCGTGCAAAGTGCACGATGATGCACTTGCTTCGGGATCTCGTGGCAACGATTGCAGAGCCTCGAGAGACTTGGCTCGTTTTATTCGATTTAACATAACAGACCCGCGATCGATCGCACGATCGATCCGGTAATTTATGCCCTCTCCTCTACCATCGGCGTATCGCCGGGTGTGTCCGGCCATCCTGAATAGAAGCGATAAGTCACCTGTCTGCCAACCGGGTTCGTTCTTTCCCGGCACTTCTAACGGCGATTAGGTGTAACGATCTTTATATATATTTCTCTACACAGATACAGATATGTATATATGTATATATATATATACCAGCGGTGTTGCTGCTGCGATGCAACGAGAGAATATTCCACGTTGGATATCGATGACAACGATCCGGATAAACCAGAACGATCGCGAGAGCTTCTGATCGCAGCTCGCGCGCGTCTCGATTGGCCGCGTGTACAGAGACCTCCAACACCCGATATTTCCGTTTCTCAAGCTCGCAATTTAACTCGTACGCTCGCGTGGCTGTGCGCTATACAGCTTGCCGAGCGTATAAACTCACGTGGGGTTTGCAGAGCAACAAGCGTTAAAGATAGGACGAGCTTCGATACTAAAACCTTGTTACTGTTTTATCCGTTGCGCTCGCCTTCTGTACTTATTAATTAATCGGTACGAGTTACGAGATCGGTAATCATTTCGATTACTACAAACTATTCCCTCGGTTAACGCACGCATACGACTGCGGTTAGACTAGTTTTAGTTTATAGCATTCTTCTTTGGTACTGATAAACGGTGATAACGTTTTATCGATAGTGTATAATTTGTTTTTGCGTGTATACGCTAAACGTGTCCGGCTTCGTCTTTCGATTGAATCACAAAGTAACGATGCGATTTGTATTAAAAAAAAAAAAAAATTTTAATTTTTTCGAAACATCGTAAAAAAAATTTCTTAATAAAGAAATACTCCGAAAACAATATTTTATCGCAGAAAATACGCGGAAAAAAAAAAAAAAAGATTTTTCTAGGTTATCGTAAGAATTGTCTACTTTTCCACTTATCCACAGCGTATTGCCGTTAACTAACGATTCTCAAATAATTAACTTCTACTCGAAAGATACAAGAAGGGAGAACGTAATTACCAAGTGGCCACGTGGCTTCTTGAGTGCCGTGCCAATGTTTGACCACTTTACTTTTTTTCAGTGTATTCACAAATTAACTCGAACGCGGAGAATAAAACATAGACTGGTGGGTTAGTTGCGTACGCGCGTGGCAGGCGCGTGTCACCTGTCTGTCATGCTTCCGTGGTTACGGCGCAATACGATGTTCCGACGACGAGGTGCATCACGCTCGCGATGTGTTCTCCACCCTCCCTACGCGCGACATGGCCGAGCGGCCCCCAAGACCTTCTGTTCCCTTGAAGCAAGAAACCAGAATCACTCCAGAATCCCCAACGAATGGCTAATATTTGTACCGTTGACATTACGATGAAAACATTTTTTTGATGTAAAAATGTTTAACGACAACTTTTGAATGAAGATTGTCGTGAAAAAAGTTACGCGATCTCTAGGAGACGAATAGAAAAATTCAAAGTTTCCTCAAAAATATTACGATTTTTTTCGAAAGTTGAAAAAAAAAGAAAGACTGGTTACCGAAAACCCGTTTTAACATATCTGTCCGATTGAAAAATAATAAAAAAAATTTTTAATTACATTTTTCGTGAATGAAGACAATTGTTTTCGCAACTTTTCTTCATTTATTGTCTCACAATTGGAAGTTTCTTCGAAATTTCGCAAGAAGTTTAGACATTTGCGATTTATCTTTTGTCGACTTACAGTATGCGGGGCACTTAGCCAACGATACATTTTTTCAAAGATAACCTAAAGTCTTGGTAAGAATTAAAAACTAATAGGTCTCGTAAGGGGTCTCGCCGTGTGCCGGTGTCTCGCGGCATGTGTGGAGGAATCATGCACCGTTGGTTTTGACTCGATGTCGCGGTAGGTGTATATCAGTTGCGACCATAGCAACCCCTGTGCGTCTTGGGGGTTGCAGGTGCGCCCAGGAGGTCGAACCCCCCTTTTTTTTTGTCTTACTCGGCGGATTCATGGTTGCGTGATTATAGCGAGTGCGCAGGTTATCCGCAGCGGTTTCTCGAGTAGCCAGTGGGGCGAGCGCCACCGCTCCACCCCTCACTCCGCTGTGTCTCGCGACACGCGCTCGCGTTCCGCCAAGTAGTTTGACCCACCGGCGGTTTCGCCGGGGTACGGTGCTTTTTCGTCCGTCGTACTTCCTACCAACCTGGCGACGAAGAAGGCGCGACATGTGCCGAGGAGACACGCACCGATGAACGACGATTCTCCGGGGACTTATACCCCACATGTACCTGTTCGAGGAGGGGTCTCGACTACCCCGGGCCTTACGCGATCCACGCGTCTTGGTGGTCGCAGGTGACGCACCCCGAAGGTCCCTTGCAGGTGACGCCTGACTCCGGCACCCACCCGCAGGTCTCTCGAAATATTTTCACCCTTTTTCCTCCAATGACCACTTTTCGAACTTTTTTTTTTTCCTAACCGTTTTTTGATGAAAAATTCAGATTAGAAACGACATGAAAAAAATAATAAAAAAAAATAAAAAAAATCGAAGATCGTTAAGATGGAGAAATTGAGGATTCGTATAGTAAGATATCATACACTCGATGTATTATCGCTGCAGTAGGTAGTGGTTTTTGACGAGAGTTTGCATACGCATCACGATTATGATGATGAGAATGAAAAAATGATAATAAAAAAAAAATTAATAAGAAGGAAGTGAAATATAAACGGTGAGCGGGCGGTTGCGTCGGGGAACGCGTGGGATAAGCACACATCGAGAGTCAAGAGAACGGACGGACGGGTCAAACAACGAAATTAATTTTCGGGCGCGGTGCTGGGCGCATCCGGGCTTTGTATAGTGTATCTATAGTATCAACTATAGTAGTCTTCGGTGTATAAAATTCGTTGCTTACCGATGACCGCGACAGCGAGGATCGAGGGGTCGTGTGCCGCGGGATCCTCTTTCCGAGGCCCCCAACGGGAAGCTTTATATTGCATTTAATTGCTCCGACAAACATTTAACTACCAGCTTATGTACTAAAGTTCAAACATCATTTTCCGGCGTTATATATATTTTTTTTAGTATAGTATGAGAAGAATAGCCGAATGGCATTCCCAAACTTCAATCGTCGAAAATGGTTCGAGTCGAAATTACATCGATAACTGTAGACATTTTTTTTTACTGTCAATAAATATATGCAGGATTCACAAAAAAAACAGTTTTTATTATTTCTTATAGTTTTTCAGAAGAAAAACCAAACATTTGACTCATTTTTCGAATTAAATTAATGAAAAAATAAAATAATTTCAAAGTTCTAAATTTTATTGATATCTATCGAAATTTTTTTAATTTTCGTCAATATCTTTCTAAAAAAAAAAAAAAATGTATCATCTCCTATAGTTTTTGAAAAAAAAAAAAATTAAACATTTGACTCAATTTTTGTATTAAATTAATGAAAAAAAATTAAATAAATTAAAAGTTCTAAATTTTATCGAAGCGAACCACAGTTCCATATCAGCCGATTTTTCCATGGCAACGTTGGTCTCAACAAGCTTAGGGTAACCCGCGTGAAACACGGAAACGTTAAATATTTCGGAGACCCGGTTTTTCAAGGTTATGTCCGAAGTCGCTGTGTATGCGCGCGGTGTACTTTGGACATCGAGGGTTCGATAGAAAGTGCATCGAGGTAAAAAGGGGAGGAAAAAAAAAAGTACGTGTCGTCGGTTTGACTTGCGATCTCTGTCGCCGGTACTCGGTCGTCACGGTGGGCGCCGTTGAGCGCGTGTGTCGGCACGCGTACACGAGAGCAGGTGCATTCTCCGGTGCATGCATGCGCGAGTTATGCGCCTCTACTCGTTGGTACCTAACGCGAGCCGCAATTCATACCAGTGACGACGAATGGCAACTAACTACCCGCACGATTTCAAAGATAAAACTCGAGTGACGCCCATAATTATCGCGATCTAAAGTGGCGCATATATACATTTTTCTTTACCGCCGCCAATGTTGCTTTTTCTATTAACTAACAGACGTTCCTGACGCCTGACTATTGATTTTAATTTTATTCTATTACGAAAATATTTTTCTTGCATTTTCATCATATCGTTTATTTTATATTTTGGAAAATAGGAGATAAATGACTCTCGTATTAAAAAAAAATAATAATAATAACAATTATTATTATTTTTTACGTAAATAATTAATAAAATTATTAATTTTTTTATGAAAAACTTCGGGTTTTTTTTCACTGACAACATTTTTTTTAATGCCTATGTAAGCGATTCTTTGATAAATATTGCCGTGACAAAGTGTCACAGGATAATTTGACGCGTAGTTGAAGATCGTCACGTCATCCGGGTGCTCGTTATACATAATAATAACTAATAACGAAGACGGAAATACCGTGCAAAACTTTCCTTCTCTTTGTTAGCCGCGAAACATTTTTCACGGCCATTTGGATAGAGTGAACTCGATCGTAGGTACAACTATCGAGTGTCACGCGCCATCGCAATCATCCAATTAGAACCGCAGATACAGCGACGAGGTTACCGCTGAACCGAAGTGCTATACTTTCCTCACTTTTGCGGTTAGAATAACGAAGAACTTGAAGATCGACGACTAAGGCGCGTGGCAGACACGCGCCTGCTCACCGAGTGTCTATATGTATAACTCGCGACAACTTCCGTTACCAACCGAACCGGAAGTTACCCTCTCCGCTGAAAACCACCGCGCGCGCTCACCGCAATTCTCCAGCTGGCATTGCGACCCATCGGGGCGATAAAATTATTCATTCGTTCAAACAAAACAAAAAAAACTTCATTACAATATACAATTGTCTGTTGAACACGGTTTTTGCACCTTTTGCTCCTTTATTCAATTTTGTTAGTGGGGTTTTGAACGAAAAAAAAAAAAAAAAAAAAGTTTCGGTACTAAAAGACTCGTCGATGTAATTTTTTTAAACCGACAGCATTTTTTTTTGTTTTAACGTATAACTCAACGTGGAGACTTAAAAAAAAAAAAAAAAAAAAAAAAAAAAAAAAGTATTCTCATCTAAAAGTACTAAAGTTTCGAGAGACTTCGGGACACGCGGGGGATGTCGGTATTTAAATTAAGCGTGAGATTGAGATGCAAATGTATATATCTATATGTATACATACGAGCGGCAAAGTCGGACTTTTGTCGAGACATAGAGAATGGATAGGACTAAAGGGTTTTTTTTTTTTTTTTTTGCAACTCGAGTCTTAAGTCGGTGGTGGGGACACCGGTGAGTAGAAGTCGTGATTACCTCTCGGCCATTCGTGCAATTAACATTTGTATAATGTCTCCATCTCTCGTATCTCCCGCTATCCGCACAACGCGGAGAGGGATTTAACCGTTCATAGAATCGTGAAAGTTATAGGTTTCGAGGTGATTTTCAAGAGTTCGCAAGTATCTCACGATTCTTCGACGAAGCATTATATTCAGATTTTAACGTTTTATTGATATATTCTAATGGCTTCGGGGGTTCGGAGAGTAGGGGGTTTTAATTGAGCGAAGACAGAGGCAGTTTGTCACGTTTTGTTTTATCCAGCGGCTCCCATCTTGTACTCTTGAATTGCTTCGTATCGCTGCTCTGAATTAAATTAATAGAAATCGCGGTTAATACGCGCGTTAATCCATTAACGAGGTTTCGCGTCAAACGTGTAATGAAATTACCAAAGACAAAATAATTTTCATTCCGAACGAATCATTAATAAATTATTTTTTGCGAAAGCCAATTTTTTTTTTTTTTTACGTAAAAATCTATATAATGATATTTTAAAAAAATCAATAATAAATCGGAATCATCAAAACATCGATGAATAATTTTTTGTGAAATTTAAATTCTTTTTTCTTTTTTTTACGAAAGAAGCTGTGTAATGAGATTAAAGGAATGTTACCACGTGGCAAACGTTTCCACTTTCGTCGAGTTTGCAGATCTCGTATTTGAATAGAAAAGCGTGGGCGTCTCTATCTCCGACGTAAAACGTTCGACTACGGAGTTTAGAAGTGATTTGCATCTGGAATACGTCGCTAGCTACCACCTCGGTTATCAAGCCTATCCACTTGGCGTCCGTCAATTCTACGACGAGTGCAACAAACCAACAGTCGCTATATACATACAGTACGAGAGGGAAGGGGGCTGGAGAAACGCCATTGTGGATAAAAGCGATTTACACGAGTGATTAAACAAATCAACAAACCGCACCTTCGTGGGAGGATCTATCGACAGTCACGTCTCTCGTAGCTACCATGTTCTCCGGTTTACTGAGATAGTAACAGTTACTCGCTGTAAATACGATTTCGCGATTGCCACCGCCGAGTTTCACCTTAAAGTGTATCGTTAATTACAAATCGCAATGACCGTAATAAAAAAAAAAAAACTTTACGCACGAATTAGAGACATTCCGTGAAAAAAAATGTTGAAAATTCGATCGTAAATTATTTTTTTATTTTTGTAAATTGGTTGCAAAAAATGTTATAAATTTAAAAGAAAATAAAATAAAATAATGATTAGAAGAAAATCTAAATTACGTAAATCGTAATACCTCGATTTTTCGATGTTCGGCATTAGTGCGAATTGCGGGAAACTCGCCGTCGTACCATCGGGGATTACTAACGGATTTTCGTAAAAATTGTCCAATATTTCCGATAAGTTTGAACTTCAAACTCGAACCGAAGCAACCTGTCTGCGTCGTGACAATCCAAGTGGAAAAGATCGCGATTCGTCGATCCGTTAACCAGACAATGATATATACGTATATAGTACGGTTACAAACAGAACGGCATAAACTGACGCGATTCGCCATGGAAAACGTTACGAGTATACGCCCTTCTGTTTCTGAGTATACGATATTCGTATAGACACGAGAAAAGTATAGGTTAGACACCGAGAGTAGTAGATCGTCACCTCGTTCGTGACCGGCACGAAAACGTGACCAATTCCGTAAGCGTTCGCGTCGACGAGATAAGGAACCGGTAGAAATTCTGAGCTACCGAATCGCGATGCCGCGAGAGGCCCCGCGAACTTCCAAGCTTCTGTTAAACTGCAACTTTTGTCCAATCGAGGACAACGCTTTTCTTCGATAATACAGACGCGTCCCGAAACTTCGTTCGTAACTCGACGATTCATCGATGCGCAATAAATGTCGCGCAAAAAATCGTAAAAATAAATAGATTTTTTTATCATTCAATATTGCGTAGAGGTTATGACGCTCTTAATAATATTTTTTTTCGCTTCGGTCGAACTCGAACGGACAGTTGAAGGTTGCTAATGTTAAATTATTATTGGGGTTGGGGTTCCGGGCGATGAAACAGTAAAGAAGTTCAGACTGTTCGTAGCGTCGCCAAGAAAGCATCAGTCTCGAGAGGCCGAGCAGTTCTCATGCGAATAAACGATTAAACCATTCGTAATCGTTAGCGCCATGGTAATGTCGGCGCCACTGACTCATTATGTCACTCAGAAGCGCGTACGTGTTATATTACGACGATGCAAATGCGTACAGCCGATGAGCACGGTGTGTATACACACAGGACGCGTATTTACGTTATGCCCGCTATCGACAGTGCTCGTTTATTATCGTCTTTTAGCCAGCGAAACAGCCCGAGGAACACGCGCTTGATAGACGTTGAGCGAAGCGTACACGACCGAGAAGAGGTTCGCGCAGTGCGAAGAGAATAAAAAAACAAAAGTTCGAAGATTCATCGAAAAACAACGATATTTTTTTCTCGTTATATTTTTTCATCGATTTGTAACTCATGTTTTATTCGATAGAAACAATCCTTCGACTTGGTAAGAATTTTCGTTACAATTCGAAAAGGTCGAAAAAACATCGTAACAATCAACCGGGAAACTCGGTGGAAATATATATATTTTTGCAGGAGTGACTTACTAATTCGATGTCGTCTGAAATGAACGGCTTATCCGATGACAGGGCACGTGATCACTCCATAAATAACACTGCACTCGTAGATATCATTCACTGCGCGCGAGATTGTTAAAATATTAATTGAATTTTATTCATCGACATCCCGACGAGTATCTCGCTACGTAATGGCCGCCATGTTTACACTACCGCGGTGAAACTCGATCGAATATGAAAATCCAAAGATTCGAATCTAGAATTCAACGAGAGAGTTAATAATTGATACGGCCGCGAATGTTTTTCCGATAAGAAATATTGACACAAGCGTGTCCTCGTGTCCCGTCCCGCGGGGGAACCCGCGACGACGGGTGGGCGTCTGGGGTTTTCTTTCGACACCTCACGGGTCTAAGCGTTCGGGCGCGCGATGTCGCGACGCTCTTCATCCCGAACCCGTGGCAGTTGAGATAGCCTCGACGCCATTTTCTCTCATCGTCCGTTGCGTCTTTGTTGTCGGTTATGCAAATTAACGAGGCATTGTGTTCTTTTTACCTTGAATAGTAAAGAATGTTTCTCCTCGCGTCGGATTAAAGATAAAAGTGTACAAGATCTTTAGAACTGAATTATTACTACCGTAAAAAAAAGTTGTTTATTTTTTTACGCATGATCGATGCCGCTCTGGCATCCGATCGATACGACGGACTGTTGACTCGAGTCTCACGGGCGCTCCGTGTTTTTCGCGCAATTAAATGAGAAAAAAAAGATCGCCAACTTATTCGGAATTGTGGATAATTGGAACCTGTGCAGTGTTTAAAGTGTTTTATAACCTATTTCATTGTGCAATGCGTGCAGTGACTACTTTTATGATGTCGTTTCGGATGAGCTGTTCGCATTAAGATGCCGCATCGAAGTAGTAAGTTACAAGAAAAAAACAATAATTTGCGTCTATCGCTTAATCTCATATGTAACAACGAGTCGAACGTCGACAACATCCTACGATTTATTCGAAATATTTTAAAAAATTGACAGCTCCAATTAAGAGTCATTTTTTCAGCTGCAATTTTTTTCTAAAATCAATTACATACTGAATAAAAAAAACATTTGCAAGTACATTTTAACCGACAATGCAGCCGCGCTGCTTTACGATTTCTTCGACCGCTGTCTCTTCCCTTTCGTTCGTTTTTTCCATTCGAGCTTCTCGAGCAGAAAGCCAAAGACCAGTGACGCAGAACCATAATTTATGTAATTCATTCTTCTCTGATATCGAGTTAGAGTGTTCCTGCTATTCGGACTCTCAATTCCCCGTTGTACGAGCGTCTTGGTTCGTACGCAACATACTACTTCTTTTTTTTCTTTTTCGAACGTCCGCGTGTCTGTGTGTACTGTCGTAAAGCGTTCGCATAACCAATTTGGCACTAAAGAGGGACCCGGCGCGCGGGCATTTAAGGCCCCGCGGTGGGCCAATGCCATAACATTACGGGTTACGATGAGTACTTCTCTTCTTACGGTCTTTTTTTTTGCGTTCCCTTCTTCCTTTCGCTCGATCGCTCGCTCGTTCTGTTATTTTTTTGTATCTACCCCCTCCCCCCCACTTTGCCCTTCGTCTTTAATATTTTCGAGATGACTTCTCTGCTCGAGTGAAGAACTCTCTCTCGGTGACCACCTTCTTTTTCCACCTTCGCAACTACCACAGAGGTCCATCGAAGGTTTATACACTCGCGCCTCTCCGAGAGTAAGTCGAGAGAGATAGTCAGGTGCTACGGAATATACCAGGTCGATCCTCATCTCGCGCATCATACAGAGACGGACCCATACCGCTTCATGCCTCACGGCTGAATGATATTAGCATGGTAACTGAGGACCCAGCGGGCGCTTTATTAAATTTGTACCTCAAGCAATATCCCTCTCCGATATTCTTCCTTCTTTCCATCGCATGGTAGTTCCTCGTATTCACTTGCGGCCTTTTGCTCATTTCAATTTGATGGGGATGGATATTCAAGTCGGACAGGTGACTGGAAAAATCGTACAGATTCATACAGCTGTTATCGATCGAATATATAATAATAATAATAATAATAATTATTATTATTTTTTTTTATAAAATATATTATGTATTATATCGCCTCAAATCTGTACCATTTTCTTAACACCGTTGCGTCTCCTTGATAATGAATAAATTCGAGTTTATCGTCGCGATCAGAATTCCAAAAGAAATAAAATACGAAAAAAAAATAAGACTCGTTGCCCTACGCAGTTTCACAAACGCCGCGAGAGCCGTGACGCGAGACGAGATGTACAATACCCGATACGATCGCGACGCGCTAAATACGTATACGGCGTATAGATCGACGAACGCACTGAAAACTCTTTTCAGGTGGCTGTTGCCTCTCAGCCGCAGCAACCTCGGCGGTGCTCCTTCCGGATCTGAGATATGCATTTACGATGTGGCAGTAACAAAGTAATGTTTCGGTCGTAAAGCGTTTTGGTCTTCGAGTTTCGATGCACGCAAAGCGAGATCGTCGCGCGGCAGCTGATCGCTGCGATATATCGAAAAACCTTCGCGATCTTGATACTCACGTGTTTTCTTTTTTTTTTTACTCGTGTTTTTCAAAGTTTTACGGTGCCACGCGCGTGCGCCTTAATTAAATCTCCTTCACTGGCGAATCGACGAAATAAGAAAAACGTAATTTTTTTTATCGCTGCTTCCGTCTCTTCGATCGCGAAAAAAAAATTGTAATTCCTCGAAATACATTTGTGAACTAAATTCTCTTTATCGACCGACGGTTTTTTTTTTTTTTTTTTTTTTTTTTCGTACGCGCAGGCAAAACCGTAGATTGAATAAATGGATAGGACAAGCGACAAGCGCCCTCGTGGTGCATCACCCGCCGCGCGAGTAGGAACGGTTAAGGGTTTAATTCCATGTAAAAGTGTGCAAGATGACGCTCTCGGACTGTATCCACGACGATGCGGGCGAAGCAAAGATACGAAGGTTTTTCTCTGCGCTTATGCCGCGCTACTATTATGCAGGTGGAAAATAGCACGCGACGATCGTTCTCTTCGTCACGTTGTTGTACTATTCCACTCCAGACAGCGATCAAGAGAGCAAGGTGTGCGTCCAGTGTGGTTAACGCAACGTGTGACTCGGCGCGTTAGACACAATAACGGTCGATTTTTATACACCGGCCGTTTGATTCCTTTATTTATTATCGTTGCCTCGATTTTTTCCAACAGCGTTAAAATACAATTTTATACTAAAAAAAAAAAAAAAATTATAATTTTTTTCTTTTGTGTAGAAAATGATATTATTACGATACCTATAATAATAATAATTATTATTATTAGTCAAATAATAATAGTAATTATTATTAATCAAATAATAATAGTAATTATTATTAGTCAAATAATAATAGTAATTATTATTAGTCAAATAATAATAGTAATTATTATTAGTCAAATAATAATAGTAATTATTATTAGTCAAATAATAATAGTAATTATTATTATTATTTTTATGACACAGAAAAAAAAATCATAAATTGAAAAATGATTAAACGGTCATAGAATCCTTCTGAAGCGCGATGTGTTGTTTAAAGTTTCTTCGTCAAAGTTCGCGCGCGAGAATCCCGAGCGAACGAATTAATTTGGCGTTCTCTATCTTGGCGCGAAACGCTCGCGTGTTTTCCTTCGAACTCTCCTTGACCATCCCCATCGTCGCCCGTGGCTTCTCTTCCTCGTTTCGTCGTCTCTCGCTCGCGGTCCGAGGATAAAGCCCCAACGGTTGAAATTGTACTGAGAGAGGAAAGAACGAGATATATATACTATCGGGCGGTTGTTGTGTTGTTTTCTCTCGTTACTCGCGTACGTGTGTTCGTGTTTGCCCTCGCAAGAAGGAAATTAGCATACGGTTGGAATCGAACGAGGTACCCCGATGTCTCCATCGCTCGTGAAATGGATACTCGGCTGTGGTAACAACACAGCGCGCCCGAGAGAGCGAACGAACCGGGAACGCGCAAGCCGCGTTCCCCTTTCAAGGATTGGTTTATGCCCGGGCGAGGACTTACGGCACGGTCGTACCTCAATCGCGCGTTCCAACTCTCCGGCGCAGAGAGCCCCCGGTGTCTCCTTATCCTCGCTGTTTGCAAACCCAGCGCGCCAGTCCGAGAGCTTCAACAACCCAGGAGGCTTCAGTGCGCTACGACGGGGGGAAGAGACTACGCGCGCGCCTTTCGTGTGCCTCGAGTCCGCGGTATACTTACGGATGAGATTTTTTATTTTATTTTTTCCATTACATCGATAAACATATACAGTTTCCGAAAATTCAATAATACATTCATCGATATTCGAAAACAATTGAAAAAAAAAATGATAATAATAATTGTTACTTAGTTATTATTTATTTATTAATAATAATAATAATAATAATTTTATTCATTGTTATTATTCTTTTTTTTTTAACTTTCGACTGCCCACGACGATATTTATTTTTATCGAATAGAAAAAAAAAAAAAAATTTCTACATTTCGATCGAAACTCCGGAGGTTCGACTTTCTTCGAATATATATATCAAATCGTATGTACCCTTACGTCAATAAACTCAATGAGGGAATAATATCTCTATCGTTTCGCACTCGCGTTATACAATGAGTTAACATCGCAAATCATTCGTTCCCCTTTATTCCCAATCGCATCTCACAATTATTAGAGACGTGAGAGGTTATGTGCTTTCGTTCGTTCGTTCGTTTGTCCGTTCGATGTTTGTCTCTCTCGTGGTTTTGCCGTCGAAAAAGTATAGATCGAAAGTGAGAGTGTAAAATCCGTATAATAGCGCACTGGCGGTTATCGCCCGAAGACCGGAGAAACGAGAATACATACTCGTGGGTTGCGAACCGCGAGTACGCCGCGCCGCCGCGCTGATATTATTTGAAGAAGCATAATAGCACTGTGAGACTCGCCCGTCCGTTTTGGATTGTACATCATTGACTATCCCCGCATATGCATGAATGCACACGCGAGGGAGGTTTGTATTACACGGCGAACGAATAGAAAATATTGTTGAATTATAAATCGAAGGGTTACTCTCTGCGTTGTGCGTTCCCTCGGGGGATTCTCCTGACGCCAGCTAACTCGAGATCTTGTCCTCATCTAATTGAACGAAGATCGACGAGCGAACGAACGCAACTCGAGAATACGACGAGAGTTAAAGCGCCCTCTCCCCCCTCCCCCACTCCACCCCCCACCTCCCCCTTCGCCCCTTCCAACTTGCGAAAAGGATTCTCACTCTCTTCCTCCGCTAAATAGAACGTATCACCTCGACACTCGTTCACCAATTATCGAACTCGTCTGTTCGGTGAGGTTAGTTTTTTTTTTTTTTTTTTTTTTTTTTTATTCGTGCGTACGGAACTGTTTTATTTTTCACGAGCAGTTTCACTTGTGGACTGCGTATGGGGCGTTTCGCGTGAAATTTGTACGAATAATGAATAATCGTTACGATTAATTTTTATTCATTCGATAATTGATTATCGATGATTATTTTTAACGATTGGATATTTGAGACTTTTTTCTTTCTATTTGTACAGTGAAGATATATTTTTTTTTTATGAAAAAAGTTTGAATTTTTCCATCTCAAGTTTCAATCGTTTTTGTCACAAAATTGCAAAAAAAAAAATCTTAAGATTTATCGTAATAAAAATTGTTCCGATGTTTTTCTTTTTTTTTTCATCTTTATTCTCAAGTTTTGCTCGTTCATCACAAAATAAAAAAAAAATGAAAGATTTATCGAATTAAAAATAATTCGGAAGTTTCGTTGTTTTTTTTTTTTTTTTTCAATCGATCTATTTGACATGGAATAGCCTATGTACGCGTTCTTTCTCCGAGTGATCTTCGGCTCGCACTCCGAATCCCACCCACCAGCGGAAAGTCCAATTAGAGTCGACTACCCGTCCAAGATAATTGGCGAACACTCGGGCGAAGACGTAACTCAATCGGTAGCGTCCCGCTTCTTCCTTTCGCCGTCTCACTTTATCGATGGAACTCGCCGGGTTCGTTCGTTGCTAGTTTACTCTCTCTGCTGCGCGGACTCTCGCGCGCGCACACGATATGCCGGGTTCGCGGTATGGCATCTTCCTTCCTTCCCCTCTTCGTTGGTAACATCACATCGGACAGTGCATGCTGCACGCACCGGTCATTGGGGTGCTCTCGCGAACACCCGCGGAAATCGCTCCCGGCGATCCCGATGTGTAAGCCGGACCCGGGCGCGAGTTCCCGTCGCAGTCGCGCACCCATACACACGCGCATGCAAACTGCACACACTGTATCGTCTTCCCAATAGCTCGTTGCTTCTTGCGCCACGTTGATGTCGTCGTGTGCAGTCAGTGTAATTCACCCGGCAACGTAAGATGAGTCGTGTAGGTACTATAAATCGAAGGGTGTAGCAGCGCACATCCCGCGACGCGATATACACCACCGTAGGTGACTCTAGGAAAGATCTCCAATTGCGGAGGCACGCAGTTCTGTTGGATAATTAGGGAACGTGTACAACGCCCCCGCTACTGCAAACTCCTCGCTTGGTATACTCCATGACTAGACGAGTGTATACGATCGCTTGTGAAACCCCTCGAGAAACCGCTCAGTTTTCGGAGTGCCGATAATAAATTCTACTTTTGCATTATAATTTTTGTCTCGCGATTCGCACTACCCATCGATTTGACCTTTGGTACGCGTGAAAAGATAGTCTTTGCAATTGAAAAAAAAAATTCCCCGCGGTCTCTAGCGTGTCTTAATTTTCTTTACGAGCGTTTGCAATGTTGCAAAATCGGGCACTTCGCACAACTTAGCGACTAAGTGCTCGATAAACTGTTTAATGAATTGTTACGAAATTCTCACGAGATCTTCGAAGGCCTTAAATTATTAATATTAATAAGTACAATTATAAAAAGAAAAAAAAAAAAAATTCAATAAAAAATCAATTCAATTTCATTTTTTCAAATTGAAATTGAAAAATAAAAATAATTAACATTAACCAAAAAAATATTATTTTTATTATTATTTTTCATTTCATCTTCTTTTACTACAACTTTTTTCACTCAGGAATTTTTTAAATCGCGTAAAAATATTTTATTGAAAATTTTTTTTACGAAATTTTTTCCCCACCATTATTCTCAAATATCATCGATTATCTCAATTATATTGCATCGAATGGGTGTCGGCTGTATGCTGTATGCAACAATGTCTTTAGCAAATCGTACATAGCATGAAAATATACGATGGAGCAAAGTACTTCAAACTTCATTTCTCCATTCGCAGCAAAATTAATTATTCGCATATATTAATCCCAAATCCGCCCACGGTGATTACACTTTCTACTTTGTTCGTTGAACTATTACAAACGATAAATTAAACGTTCGTGTTATACCGGGCGCGGGTGTCTTCCTAACACTTTATTTCATTATTTATTAAGTAATGCAAGTTGTAAAATCGTCGAGTATATTTATTATCGTGATATAAAATATACTGCTAAGTGTGTGTGTGCGTATCGGAGGCTGAGGTTTGAGAGCTCCGTAACCGGCGGGAATGACCATAAGCATCGGCGCAGTCCAACCAACGCTATAGCCTTTAAATATGTGTGGCGGGGGAACGGAAGAGTTGTATGTACCGTGGGCGCGCGGGGGGACGCTAATAATTTAGCCCGGGCCACGAGGACTCGCGCGTTAATTGGCTCGGAGTCTTCTTAAGTACCGCGGAACGTAATGCAAACGCGCCCGTTGTGCGCGCACTTATGCTTCTGCTCCAGCTATGCCTTCGCTACTCCTCTTTCCCCCCCTTTTTCGCGTTACATACTACATAAAACCGAGAACCGAGGGCAAAACGTAACTAAATCGTTGCCTCGTTAACATTCGCCGAAGAAGAACTCGAGTACTGTGCAAATACACACACGTATACACACGCCGCGCAGTTGCATCCTCCCTCATATATTTCCTCGTTTCTTTTGGTTATTCATTCGGGAACGAAAGAACGAGTTGAAAAAAAAAAAAAAAAAAAAAATCCCAGAAAAACGAATTGCCGGGAGAAATTTAAACCACGGCGAGAGATACGAACGAAGAGAGCGAAATTGCGAAAACGTTATTCCTCATCGAGATAGGATCCGTACGCCCTTCTCGCCGAACTACTTTATTTATCGTATAATTTTGCACGGAGCTTTTTGCGCATCGATGTTTCGATGTTTTTTTTTTTTTTTTTTTTTTTTTTTTTCGCTCGACTTGGATTTGCTCCTTTGCCATTTGCCGACAGCGAGTGTGTAACGAGATTGCGCGCCGGGGTATGCGGTAGAAGAAGAAGAAGCCAACGAGACAGGGGTAGGAAAGCTCCGAGATGTATGGAACTTACAAAGGGGGTTATAGAGAACGAGTTCATAGTTTTTGCTAAAGGTATACGAAGAGAGACTGAATTATCGATATTGGGGTAAATTATGGGCGGAGGATTGCGTGTACGCGGATACGTGCGTAACTTTCAACGCAAAAAAGCGTACATTGGGTCGAAAGAAAAGGACAGTCGGCGTAAATTAAATTATTTTGCGAATTGGCTAAGAATTTTTTTTAAACGTTTTTTAATTTTTTAATGACACATTTTATTATAGAGAAACTCGTGGTATCGCTCTCCAATTTTTAAATTCCGACTGCCCGCGATATATTTCATTGATCGTTGATATATTCAACGACGAAGAAATCGCCCGTCTATGATAGGCGATTTCGATTGTTATATCAGTTTTTATTGTCAATATAATTTTTTTATTACGCTCTTTTTTCAATCGGGAATTTTTTTTAATTTTTGCACTTTTGAAAAGCCACTTTTCTACGAAGAATCTAAAAATTTGATAAGAGACTGGAAACTTCCCTATTTTTTATATATTTTTTTTATAGTCGTCAATACATTGCTTTCCGTTGAAACCTCTCGAGATAAATATTCGATTGTCGGTCCATCGTGGCATTGAATTTACATAATAATTAACCGGAACACAATTATTGTGTTCATAGAGCCGTAAAGTCAAGATTCGTTGATTGAATGCTATCGCTAACGTTTGTGAAATCGGCAATAAATTTTGCGTAACGATCTTTATACGAGTTTGGATTCTTGACTTCCTTTTCATAGCCATCGGGGTATATATATCTGTATACTTTAGTCGTCGAGTAGGTCTCCTGTCGCGTTCGACGATTAAGAAAAAAGGAAGAGTAAAGAACAAGAACAAGAAGAGGAGGAATAAAGAAAACGGAAGATGGCCGGTGATCGCCGTATGTGTGCGCGAGCGCCTCGGTCCACCGCCTCCAGCTTGTCTCCTTAAACTTTATACCTCTCGCGATTTTACGTTCGGCGCCTACTTCTCGTAAGGGGATATACCTAACGGTGATTCGACCTACTCGCGAGACCGGAAGCGAGGGCGCGTGCGAGCGATCCCAACAGCGCAGACGACGAAACAACACCCGCGAGAGTGATCGATCGAACGAGAACTTCATTTGGCGTTTCGAGTCACTCGAGCGCGCGAGAACGTCGACGCTGTTATGCTTCGTCTCTTCTTGATTTCTTTACAATCTCCGATCTTCATTCCTCCTTCCTTCCGCGGCATATATTCTTTTTATATCAATTTCCTTCGAACCATTCGATCTTCGATTTATTTTTTACTCCATTTCGATCTTTTTGTTTAAAAAAAAATGGTTTAACCCCTAAAACTAAAGATACTGAACAAATAAATTCGCGCGATCTATCGTGTGCACCACGCGTCGTTGGATCGTAGTCGTTTCTCGAGCGAAGGTGGAGCGAGTCGGTGCACAAATAAAAATAAAAAAAGATCGTGAAAAAAAAAAAAAAAAAAAAAAACAAAATTAGAGAAAAAAATGGGTGAAAGAGAGAATAAGCGAGATGGAGAAAGAGAATGCCGATGGGATTATAAGTAATGCGCCGCAGCACGTGGCCCCCGATGGGTCCAACTCCCAGGTTGTCAAACCTGTTTCTTTCGCTCGAACCGTCTCCCGTCGTTCTCGTCGTCGTCAAATATGCTGCTTGCAACGATGTTCCTACCCCTGCCTCCCCCACCCCCTTCCCCCCTTCTTGATGATTTCGGAGCGCTTGTGCGGGTGCAACGAAATGTCCGATCGCACGTGCCTCTTCAGCCGCAGAATGTAATCAAACAGAATCGATTTCAATAATCTTTTTATCACTACACAGTGGCGTCAAATTTTTTCGTATTTATCTGCGCATTTATTTATTTTTTTCTTGTGAATTGTGAATTTAAGACTTTTAACCCGAAATTAAATCATTTATTTTATTTTCATTTAAAAAAGAGCATTTAAAAAAAAAAAGTGGATAAAGATCGTAATTGGAATGAAAAATAAACAAAATCAATTCCGCTACGTTATTATATTGAATGACAGTAGCCACTGATCAGATGAACTTTGAAGAGACCTTAATCCGTATGAGATCGTTCGATCTGTCGGGATGTTTTTCGACTGCATAATGACGCGACGCAAAGGCGAGCCAACGGCAAAAGGGCCATCGGAGTATTATCCAAGTATAGCGTATTAACTCGATAACGGTGATCGTTCGGCATATGTGACTATGTAGGTTTCACCTCTCGTATCTTCGTGAAGATGATGAGCATTACGGAAGCGTGTCACACAGCACAAGAGACTCAAAGAAGAGAAGAAAACAAGATGAATACGATCGACCATGAGAAACGCGATCTTCACTCGGCTACCATCATTCCGATCGCGCGACTACATTATAACATACAGAGTAACATTCCCATAGGGAAACGAAGTGTACTCCTACCATTAGGCAGTCAACCTGCAGCTTAATGGAAATAAAAAAGTTAAGATAACCACGCGCTTTGCCTTCGTGAAGCTTGAGGCGAAGAAGAACACCAATACGACAACGATGACGAGACTTCATCGATTCTCTCGTCTTTCCAAGTTCTCCATGAAGTCTAACAATCTTCCTGTTAGAATGCGTCCGGTCCCGTTGAGTTAAGAAAAGAGGGGTTGTGCTGTATCTCTAAACTTTCGCCCAATTTCAATCCTAACTTTGTATCGCTTTCTATACTTCGTCATTGTTCTGCTTAAGGAAAAAAACAGGTCTATTCCTCGATCGAGAGCTTTGAGAATCCAAAGCACGATGCAGGCAGTGTTTATTTTATAGGGAACGTAAAACTACACTGCTCTCTAGATAATAGAATGTTAGCTCTTGTTAGAGAGTGTGTATCCCGCCCGCAGGGGTTAGAGTATGAGACCCGCGAAGATTATGTTTATAAGCCGAGAGAGGCTGTGTGCGCAGCGAGAGTTAACCGTGAGCTGGTGTATCATTATTGGGTATGACCCCACCCGCGGGCTGATCTTTCCGAAACTGGAGCAGACCGCATTTCACATGTGAAAGGATCACTCTTTCTCTCTCCACTCGTTGAGCTCTATGCTGCTGTTGCTGCTGCTGTTGTTGTTGCGTCACGGTATAGTTATTGACGTTATTTACGAGCTATGAGATGGTTTGTAGATCGGACAATAGTTTAACTACTTTGGCTACGTATTGGCGGGGTAAGGTCTGCGACTCAGGATTCGGCGAGATATGAAGTACGCCAAGTGAAATGTCTCGAGTTTCCGGACAGCGGTCACGATAGCCCCGGAGCGGTTTAATGCACGAGATTTTCGGATACAAAATTACATTTTTCAAATAGATCGCTAACTTGAAATACAGTTGATGATCGCCAACTATTTATGTATTTTTCGTTGTAAATCAAAAAATGATAAATGAATTTTTATTTCTCAAAAACTATGAAAGATGATAACATTATTTTTTTTTTAGTGAAAGATATATTTGTTGAGAGTCTCACGAAAAAAAATCGTTTTATTATCTCTTATAGATGTTGAGAAAAAAAATTAGTGATACGCTTTTGCATGTTTCGAGATTTTGCGATACTTTGGTTATTCAGATTAAACTGCGATGGCGAATAGTTATTCGCAAAAGTGTAAGTTCCAGCGTTCGAACTCTTCCAGCAAAGTCCTAATACAGCTTGAAAAAAATTAAAAATAAAAATATATTTTCCCACATGACCGGCTACGGGGAAGCCGTAAGTTTCTCACTATACCTCAGGATACACGGCGCGTTACCCATGCAGTTGCTGTTCGCTTTCTTAGTTAAATGAAGAAAAAGGAAAAAAAAAAAAAAAAAGAGCGCCTCTACCAGAAGCATCGCACACCGTTTCTCTGTTGCGCTGATCCTCGCCGCCGCACAACGGCCCTATACCCCGGGTCTTACGTTTTATGTTTGCCTTTGCTATTCGTGCGAAACAGCTCAGTGCCACAATTTATTCGCCTATTCTCCGCAGGCATCGCTACCTGTTCCTCTGCGCAAACTTCTCCTCCTCCTCCTACTCCCTTTTAGCATCGTTCACCCGTATATACCGAGCGCGTAAAGAGTTTCCAGGGTAATCCTTCGGTTAGCGCGCCTCCTTTGGATACTTAAGCAAACACGTATGCTTCGGCGTTTTGTGCCGAGAGAGCTCGCGCGCGCGAATGGCTTCGCTGAGTTCGTACACTAGCGTTATTACGCTATAAATCGATTGGCGAACTCGCGTGTATATATTGTGTTATATGTTCACAAGTCGGCGGGGTCTCACAGGAATGAGACTCATTCGATACTTCTCGCCTATCGCCAGCGGCTAACTTTCATCCTTCCATCGATTCTTCGTTTCGATCGCAAAATTACAGTGAACCGTCTCATAAGTTTCTCGACAACCAAGGCACGATCTTTCATTTTATTTCAACAGGGAGGTTTATCGATTTCAGTAAAAAGAAAATGTATTTCATTTTTTTCCAATTAAAAAGAAAATTTAATTTTATAAAAAATATCCCACTTTTGATTGTTCGTTAAAATGTTCTGACTAAAAAAATCTTCCGCCTCCGACTATAAAAAAATTAGAAAAAAAGTCTTATTTTTTCGATATAATTTTTTTTACATACTTTATTAAAAAAAAAAAAAAAAAAAAATGTGCCTATAATTTTTTATATCGGGATTTTTCCGTTTTTGAGAAAAAAAAAAAATGATTTTAATTTTCGTGAAATCGTTGAACTTTCTATTAATCTTGAGTCTCAGTGTCAAGGAAAATAAAAATCAGCATCCGAGAATGTTGAAGATTACGTTTTTTTTTTTCTCATCGGCCAACTTTTGAGATATTCTACTGTAAGATACATCGACACTTGCGGCTCGATTCAATGTGGATACGGTGATTAGCAAATTTCGTTAACGATTGGCCCGGCGTGCGATAGGTCGCGCTAAATAGTGATGTAGCAACGAAAGTGCTATTTTGTATGTCATACAGAGAGGTGTGTATGTTACGTTAATAGATCGGGCAATCGATTGATACGACACCGTAGAGAATCGATGAATGTCGATGATAGAGAGATCCGCGAGTATTCGAAAGACTCGTGCTGTAGTAGTTGTTTGTACTTAACTATTATATTGGCCACGCCAATCGTCTATGGCCCGTTTTCTCGTTCGCTCACAGTACCGCGCGCTCTCCCGCGTGCAGATTAATTTAACTCACCGACTGAGTCCCTATTAGGCATTCGACTACTAAGGAACCTCAACGGTGCGAGAGCGCCAATCAATTTTTAATGAATCTTAATTTACAAGCGCCGGTGTAATTAGACTGTCGTATATTGTCGTTGTCGTCGATTGCAGACTGAATTAAATCGTCTTACGATTGCGACGCTACGATCTATTAGTACTTGCGATCCTTCAGTCTGACTGGAGTATAGAGAAGAGGAATTTCTCGCCATTTGCTATAGAGTTTATTTCCCATTGCAGCCTCAACTTTTATAGAAATCTGGAAATCTCGCGACTGTAGTACGCTAATTATTTGTTATATCATTCGTTTTTTTGAACCGATTTTTTTTATTTTTGTAAAATTATTTTCATTCACAAAGCCTCGCGGCGTCCACGTACTCCAAAAAATGTTGTGCTGGTAAAGCAAATATCGATTAAAATTTGGAAAATTAAGAATATTCGCCATATGTAGAAATGTATAGCAAAGAAAACGGAAGGAGATCAAGACGGCGGTACGGAAGTTCCTTTCTTTCTTTCCCCAATGAAAATTCTTTTCCGTTCTCGCATCTGTCTCTCCGAGAATCTCTTTATCTCCCAAAGGACTCTGCGAGTCGGATACATATAGTAAAACGCGTGCCCCGCTTTGAAAATCTTGTGCACGCGTTCTCTATCTATTTTTGTAACGAAATGGCACTTACACGTGCCGATGGGCACCAACTTCTACCAGCCAAACGTCTTCCTAGTTTTTCTTCTCAGTTTGAAGCGTATCACCCTCTTGAAATTCTACCGGTACTGAAAAAAATAATCGTTGGGGTGACTGCATCTGTCCTCCGAGAGTGTTAAGGTCTTTATACTTATCCGACGCACCCTGTATCCATTTAAAGGCTCCTCACCGAAAGAAGTACTTATTTTCAAGGCGACGTTTCTATTTTTGTCTTTGAGTGAAAGCGTTCACTTCATATACTTTTATTTTTGTTCGTAGAGGTATTATTTAACCGCAAAATTAAATTTTTTTCGCGTGTTTGCAGTTAAATCAATGCATTAGCAACGCGATTAATTTTTATTTAACGCGATTTTTTTTATACAATTACTTTATTACTTTTTTTTTTTTTACTCCATTATTTTTAAAGAATTTTTTTTAAAGAGATTTACGCAATCCGTGCATTTAAAGTTATATTTCGCATTGTAATTCTCAATTACAGAAGACAATAACCATTCGTCGTATAATTTCTATTGTCCCAAATTGTGTTGACAAATTTTTATCGATTCTTCAAAAACACACCGTAAACAGAAAATAATCTATTTCCATGAAACGCATAATTTCCGTCTTTTTGTTCTCGCGGTCAGTCGGGAGTTGAAAAATCTTAAACTTTCAGTATGAATCAAACGATAAAATAATTAATTATTGTTTTCCTCGAATATGCAAAGTTCGAGTTCTGCTCTAACGGAGAAAAGCATTTTTGGCTTAATCTCGCGATGTCTTGTCGTCCTCTTGGAACGCCTGGCGATAGGCTATAAAGTGTTACCAGGCCACAGAACAGTACATTCATGTCCAGAAAAGCTTGCCAGTCGAGCTACGGTGCGGTGATTTACGGCCGCGGATGAATCATGCATGGGCCCGGGTACGGTAAGAAGGCCTCTGGACAGCCATGTGTCGATGCCGGCAGATTACGAAGATCCGTACCTGATACGAAGGAGCGCGCGCGCGCGTGCACTCACCGCGCACTAAGAGACTCGGCTTCTCCTCGTGTAGGTGTATGTGGGTGCACACCTCGTCGCAGCCGGACGAACGTGGATTCGGCTACCTTCTTCGTCTTCTTTTTTATTTTTTGTATTTTTATTTCTCTTTCCGAGCCATCGAAAGAGACTCAGAGAAAGCAGAGAGCGTAGACGTGAAAGCACCGCGTATACGCACTTTGCCCATATATATAGAAATATATACGTATATCTGTGCGAGAAGAACTCCAAAACTACTTTGCTACTCCGATCAATCCGACAGACACGCCGAACTGATTGCGACAAGCTGAAAGTGCGCGATCGATCATCTTTAAACTATGAATTAAAGAACGAAAGTTCCGTTTCATCACGAAAAAATAAAAAAATTCATCATATCTTGGGCACAGCCAGTTTTTTTTTATTTTTCGATAAGTAAATTAGAAAATTTCGAAGAACCGAAGAAAAAAACAGTAGAGTTCTTTTTTTTTTCATTTTTTGAGACCTTTTGAAAATATGAAAATTCCTGATTTTTTTTTACGTTTTTCGTAATTTACTTGAATGATTTTAATTTTTTTTTAAATAAAATTATGTTTGAATGACGTGTGCTACACGACGAATTAAAATCGCAAAGTTTCGGTCGGTTTAACAAAAATATTTGGAGAATTCGATCTTTTTATTAAAAATACGAATTCAATGAGTATATTTGTACCAAACGAAGTCTCTATCGAGTACTGCACATACGATCCGCGGTCACATGTTTCGGCTTAAGTTATCCTCCCGGCGGCACCTGGCGTCAAGTCCTTGAAACACGGGGGTTCCCCCGAAGACGTTCACACTCCTTCCGGGTACCGGAGGGACACCCACACGTGCGACGCGACAGAATACACTCGGGCGCTCGTCGTTGTCGTCGTCGTACTGGTTGTCGTCAGAGATAGTCTCCCCCGCACTTCGGTGTTGCAAGTCCACGGTGCAGCGCGGTTAAAATCGACTAGAACAGTGGCGTAGCCGGTATGGTAATGGAGTCTCAATGTCTTACCCACACACGGGTGTTAATTATTTCGTCGAAAAAAAAAAAAAAAAAAAAAAAAAAAATCTTTACTATTTTAGTCGAAGTCATTTTATCGACGTCATCGTTTTTTTTCACCTGTTCGTACTTTCGATGCCAAAAAGAGCAAAAAAGGGTCTCAAATTAAAAAAAATTATTTTATTGAAGTTTGTTTCACAAACGTTTTAATTCTATTTCACTGAAAATTGGCTTTAATCGTTATGCTTTTACTCGATAATACGCCAATGGCAAAGACAATACTCCGGCACGCGCTCCCGTCCCCCAAATAAGCGCAAAGACACCCCAGGATTTTAAACGTACTATATGCCTACGCTAAGCTTGGGGCGCGCGAGAAAACATACTTCGATATCTCGTCTTTCATTCAAGTTCACCCTCTCATGCGCTCTTAACATATCTCTCAGGTTTAAGCGTTTCTTCGTATCCGGTACTCCTTCTCCGATAGCGACACGTGTCCCACCAGCCGCGAAGTGCGTTTCAGGAGGGTAAGATAATTTATTGTGAGAGGGTGGATGGATTAAAGGACTCTCGACGAGGCGAGTACCCCGGAGACACCTTTAAGTGCATCCGCGCGCGTAATACTTCGAAATTTGACGCGAATAAAAAAAAATGTACAAAAATGGCACAATTTCCGACTGAGAAAGGAGCGTAATAAAGAAAATTAATTAACAAAAATAATTAAAATAATAATTAATTATTTGCATATTATAGTCGAGCGATTTCGTCGTCATTCAGTGTGTAAATAAATAAATAAATAAATGAGAAATAAATAAATTTCTGATGACAAAAGCAAAATGCCACACATCGCGATGGCATATCTATTTAGGGTATTACAATTATAAATTTTCATATACGAGTAAAAAATATAACAGTATAAGAATTGACGTCCGAAAATACTTACGAAAAGATCGGCGAGGCGTGGGTTGATACTCGCGCGATTGAAATAGCCGTCCAATGTATTCAGAACGATCTCGATATCCATACCAATTTCGAATTTGCATCGTTTTTTCCGCAACAATGTTCCGTCACAAGCAGTTCCGAAGATCGACGGCGTCACTTCGATCTTCTCGTGTTTCTCGTTGCAGAGATCACATTGGCGCGAAAAAATAAAATGTGTCGATGTAACAATATCGAGAGTCACGGATTTATCGTACTGAGATCCACGGGTACACAGCACGGATGTGAGGAAATTAACGTTTGCGCTCGTTTTCGTGTACTTTTGGGGTTTATGTCTCGCGGCGTAAACGAAAAGTTGTCGGAGTTGGTACAGGGAGCTCAACGGTTTCATACGTTTCCCAGTTGTTCTTCACGCTCTCTCGGTTTCTCGTGCGCGACGACGAAGAGGTTGAATCTCCGGGTTTTTTTTTCAAAGGGGCAGAAGGAAGTGAAGAGGGAGGGGGGGGGGGGCAACAATATCATTCGGAGGCTGCGGCCACAGGGTGATGTAGTAGATCGAGAATCCGGCGAGAGCGTGGGCACGCGACATGCCCCGGGGATTCGCGGTCCACTCTCGTGAAGTTACATTGTGCTCATTTGTGCCACGGAAACTGCGAGAGATTCTGTTCGTTTCTGGCGCGCCGCACGCTCGAGAGACGCGAAGAAGAAGGGAATGGAGATACAAGGATAAAGCGTACGAGAAGGTTGAATTGTTAAAGTTTAAATCGTTTCTCAAGTGCCAACAGTAACAATTTCGTCTTTTTTTCGTCGATAAAAAATTCTTGTATTCGATCTATTCGAGTTTGCGATTTTAAATAAATCGATTAGATTCGAAAATTGAAGCAATTAATTTAAAAAAAAAAAATCGAAATAAATGCAAAAAATAAATAATTATTTTTAAAGGACATTTAAATTCAATCCATTGTCCGAACTATCAGAATTCTCGAGACGAGAGTACGAAAAAAAAAAAAAAAAAAAAAAAAAAATTTCGCCGGATGCATATAAACTGCGAGATGGAACTCACATGCGATTATAATATTTGCCTTTCTCGATTTAATTCACAACTCTCGGTGTGGGGAGAGTCTTTCCGGTGCGAGGGTATCAATGATAGGCGTGTCGCGGTATTATTATACTATATTATACACCCTCTCTAAGTTTAACGCATTATTGCGCATGACGCTTAATACACGTATCACGGTAATAATACACGGAGCTCGAGTTTCCTTTGGAATACGCACGTCCCCGGAGTCTTCGAATTCATCCCGAACAGTATAATGCACACAGATATTTATCTGTCGTTCGTAGCCGCGAACGTTTGACTCTAAGATGCTAAATTGATGCGAAGCTTCGCCGTGCCTTTCCGACTCGGCGCTCACTTCCCAGGATTATCCTCTGATTAAGCCAGCAAATGTGCGAATAAGAAAGATGCCAAGCCACCGCGCATATACGACGCTTTGCGTGTAATCACGGCGAGCGAGAAAGATATAGCGCAGGTCTTCTCGCGGCTGAATCGCGTGTGCGGTGCGTAAAACCACTAAACGCTCCGGTCGAATACGACAACGAGGATGTGTACTATAAGCAGCATAAAGGCAAAGATTATCACGCGAGGGATTCGCGCGGGTTTTGGATTCGAGGCACTTGAGAGTCGTCATATCGTTGGGAGGTATAAACGACACGAAGGTAAGAAACTGAAAAACAGGGAGAGAGAAAGAGGAAAGAATCGTCGAGATGCCCGCCGCGTACCTGTAGTGGCACTTTACGATAGTCTCGCGTAAAGTGCCCTCAACTCTCCGCGTGTTTTTAACGATTTGTGACAGTCATCGAACACTGTTGAGGTAAAATTCGATAAAACTATGAAAAATCGCTATTTTTTCACACTACGAAGTATAAAAATGTTTTTTTACGGAATTACAAATATTTTCTAAAAAAGATCGAAATTACACATCATTATTTGCATTTCATCGTCAAATGGTTTATTCATCATTTAGTGTTGGAATCGCTCAGTGATAATGTGCAAATACCAATTAATTAAGAATTAAAGAAAAGTGTTCAATTTTTAATCTGTAACAACTGCAAAACGTTTTTTTTTTCGTGAAATTAGTATCTAAACTGTTTGAAGTGATCATAGAGTCGCATATACCTTCGTGCATATAGCTCTCTACGGTGGTCAAGTTTGAGTTGACCGCATCGCGGGGCCTGCGTGTCCCGACGTCTCGTTCTCGTCCTCGTATAGCTATAGAACTTCCAACTGTAGTTAAAGCCATTGGAGGAGTAGGCGAACCGCAAGTACAGCATACAAGAGCGCAGCGTTAGAGAGAGGAGGGCACGCAACAGTGGGTTTATGTAAAACGGCATTCCACGTTGTGTGTCTACTCAATCCTTATCTAAAGCAGTTATATAGAGTCGTTGGGAGTCGCGCCTTCTTCAGAAGGTAATGCACCCCGCTCCGTCTCCGCATCCTCCCCATTTCTCTGTATATATACTCGCTTTACAACTCTCATAGTCTTTCCTATATACACATCCTTTGCGCTCTTATCCTCTTCGTATTTTATCCCTCTTTGCCTCTTATATATCCTCATTCGCCAATGTGTACCCGTTTCTCTCCGTGTCTATCAGTGATCCTCCTCGTTCCTCTTTCTCCGCTCTTTTCTTTGCCTTCTTTATTCCTATAACGTAACTTCGATCTCTTCGACTGGCGCTACTTCGTTCTCTCTTAACCCAACGTGCGCGTTTTATCGCTTCTTTCCTTCCACCGGCGCGCGCTCCTGGCTTTCCGTATCTTTCAACGTTTCCAGCTTCCATATTCTACTCTACTCGGGATTATTCTAACTTTACTCTACTAATACGGAGAGAATATCCGGATAATGCTGTCCTTACTCTTCGGTTCTTCTTTATCCTTCGTTTCCATTGGCCTAACTATCGCACGCCCTCGGAACCTATACGGTTTTGGTATCGAAACACAGCGAAACTCTGCGAATCAGCTTAGTCAGGATATTCCTTAGCGAGAGCGCGCAATGCGTATTGCATCCATGGAATTGTCTCGATGTTCGATTCAGCGCACCGCCAATACAGTCTCCAGATAAAGATATCTTTGGTTAAGTCGCCGGTATGCGAAGTCAGAAATCGTAGAGGTGCGCCAACGTCGGTCAGCGACATACTCCGTTCCATTGTGAAATTCTCGAGAGAAAAGAAATAGAAAATTTTAATTACCGAATTAAGGGGGTTAATCCGACGTTTCGAAATCCAAGTTAATTTTTTTTTATTTTTATTTTGACTCGTTTTCATATTCCCTTAAATACCAATTCAGATTTATCGAAAAATCGAGGTCTGTAGACGAGTTGAATTTTTGAAAAAAAAATTGCGTGCAAATAACTTTGAATAAAACTACGAGGCGAAGCTTTAGTTATCCTCAATGAACTAAAAGGATGAATGCGCGCCTTCTACCAAAAATATATATTCCCCAAGGTAAAGTTAAAATTTATCTAACAACGTAATATTTCTCGCACTTCGTTGAATTTATACGCAGCAACGCTCACTTCATAATTTAATTCTCCTCGGCTATACAAACCTCAGGCCGCGAACGCGAGTTTAATGAAAGCCCGCGCGAGATTTTATTTAGCCAAAGGCTTCCGGATGAGAGGAATATATCTCTCTCTCTGTGGCTCATAGCCGTGACCGCTCACGGCAATAATAGTCCAAGTGCAATGGATATATATATAACCCAAGCGACCGGTGGAAAACGGCCGCGCGGCCGGAGTACCGTGAGCCAAATGGAAAAAGAAGTTCCAGATTACTCAGAGAGCGCGTAGCGCAACTTTAGTGGCCGATCGTAAACCGGTATGTATCTTTAACCGCTCTGTAACACCCACGCAAACGAACGACGTGCATAAGCTCGGGGAGTAAGAGAGAATAACGAAAGAAGCGTTCCTTCGTGCACACGCTTGCGTTACTATCCTAAAGCGATCTGCCTATCAACGGGTGTGAAAAATCGTTTCTGCCAACACTCTTCGCGCCGGTTCGCGTGCGCCCCGGAGCTCGCGCGTGCGAGAGTCTCGAACGGCGATGAAGACTCTCTCGGACCGGTACCCGACGATCCGAAGAGGTTATACATACACCAGGGTGAGAGAGGAGACTCCCTGACCGCTCTCCGCTGGACTAAACGCGATTAAAACCCGACTCCGATAAACAGCCAACTCCAACCTCTATTCACCGTGTCTATGTTGACTCCTCCGGCGAATCTTGGATAAAATCCAACTATACGCTCATATAAACTTTACGATTCAATTACAATAATTTGTAAGGATACATACCCCATTTCCTTACGCGGGGTCTTTGAGTATCAAAGTTCTTGCGAGTCACGGGATAAAACATCGTTCACATTCTTCCGAGATTATTATTATTATTTTTTTTGGTATATATATTTTTTTACGCGGTAATAGCTGTATTTTAGTTTTTTTTCGTCGAGAAAGCGATCTAAATTCTCGGCAACATACTAACTGCGAGTATCGTATGAATTTTGCTTTTTCACACGAAAATAACGAATGAAAAGCGATTGAGAGAGAAATTTTCTGTACGCCAAGCTGGTCAAACGTTTGCCAAAAAATTAACGCCCTTTCGAACCTCGAGGAATCTATTGCGCAAGACGCGCGGGGGAGTAAGAGAGCGAAAGGTATTTTCTTTTTTCGGACAAACCGGATATATATATATAGGTATAATGTCGAATAAATAAACACGCAACTTCTGGTCTTGGAATGCTTTACCACCTGTGTGTTCTCGTCAGAATCTTCGGTTGTACCGGATGTACCATTCAGCATTGTGGAATCTCGTGGGCGGGTGCGCCGCACGCTGGGAGGGTCAACGAGACTTTAAATGGAATTTCGTCTCGCAAGTTCGAGGCAAGTGAACTGACCAACCCGAAAAAAAAAATAGGATCGTTTCAGCGTCGACTAACACGCATTGCAGAACGTATGTTTCGGTACGGGTTTGTGAAAAAAAAAAAAAGAGAAAAATCGGTGAAAGATATTGTATACAGTTAAATACGAACCTTTGGTAAAAAAGGTAAAGGGCGCGCAAGGAGAATTTCAAGGCTCACTGTAATAGGATTTTTTCCGTGAAATCTTTGCACCGAAAACATATCGTCTCTTCTCGACGACAAACGCTTCTCGTTTCCTACTCTCGGCGACTGCTAGACGCATTGACCGGCCGCGTGGGATCTTTTTTTTTGCTTCTGTAAAAGTCGTTTCACTGAATCGATATTTCTGCTAGTAGTTGGAGATTAAAAGGAAATAAAAATTGAATCCATGTTCACGTTAAATTGGGAATGTACGTGCGAAAAAAAATGGCGATTTAAAAATATCCATTTTTTTTTCTATATCATAATTCATCGTACGCTTATTTTTTTTTTGTTTTTTTTTTTTTTATTCTCCACTTTGCACTTGTGCGTTCGCGCGTTCATTTTTTTGCACAGGTTGTTGTAGAAAACCGGCATATTTTCCGACTATAGGAGAAAAAGCTAAAGATAAAGAAAACAAAGGCGCGTGCTGTCCACTAATTTCGGTTACGGTGTATTAATGAATTCGTTCTACACTGGGGGCGAGGCGAGGGCGCGCGTGGACCGTCTGTCGTGGGGGTGTATTCGAGGACGAGAAACGCGCGCCGCGGTGTTCCGAACCCCCATCTGAAAAACCTTTTGCAAGGCAGGCGCGTGGTCGGTATTTCACGGTTTGCCGAACGAATTAGCCATTAATTTACGCCCGTATAACATCGTGGATCCTAAAACTCTAGAAATCAACGGATGCAGGCGAACCATAAGGATGCGTATTATAGTTTATACCTTAGTACGGAATACAGAAATACAGTCTCGTGGGTGTGCCAGCAAAGGTAATGAATTGCGGCGAGAGAAGGCCCCGTTGGCGGTGAGGAAGAAAAAGGCCACATGGCGCGAGAGCGGCGCGAGCGTATGTCTACTTTTTCGGATAATATTTTCCCTCGGGGGAGGCGATCGAATGTAACTTATGTATACAGCTACTCAGCGGCGCCATTACAGCACCTACTGCTTCATCCTTCGCGTCCTCCTCCCTCGAGATCTACTAAATTTTATAGTTACAACTCAGGAAAAACTCCATAAAACATCGGAGCCTTCGTGAGGTGAGAAAAGGCGTTAGCGTCCCGTAGTAAAAACGAGTAATAAAAATTGCTGTATTGGATTAAACAAAAAAAAAAGATCGAAGTGTCCAATAAACCCGTTCCGAAGAAAAATTTGATCGGTATTTTTCGGCGATCGGAACATTCGATGGTGAATTAATTTTTATTAATTTTATTCTTTTAATTTATTTAATTTAACATGATAATTTTTTAACAAAATTAATATATTAATAAAATTAATTAATAATTTAATAAAATTAAAGCAACAGTTACGAGATTAGATGCGAAAAATATTGAAAAATCGTTCAAAAAATGTCCACTGATCATAGCTACACGTCGATCGTCGATAGGATCGACTTTCGAGTTGTTCTGTTCGACGATTCACGTCGTACCGAGCGCGAAATATGTACCGCGAAGAAACTTCGAATTCTTATCGGGGATTCGGCATCGGCATTTCACAAAGAACGAAATCGCGCCTCGTAAATACGAAGGGAAGAGAAAAACTAAATGAACTTCGAAATTGCCCAGGTGCACAACATCGAAAAAAAAGTTGTCCGTTCGTTTCGCGCGTCTCGTCGTGATTTTCGTTGCTCGAAGCGAGAAAACGTCTTGCAAAGGGTGAAGCGTCGATGAGAAGGGCGTCTACGGAATCATACTTCGCTCTGAACTCTCACTTCGTCTCGGGAGAGAGAAAGAAGAATTACGGGACTCGTAACGCGGTTACCGTTCGTGGAATGCCGCGAGTGGTATAGTTATGTTATTCAGCAGTATTCTTCGTAGTAGTAGTAAGTGTAAAGGAGGGGTTATACCTACGGATACCAGAGGTATGTATAGTAGTTACGCTGTATAATGAAACTCGCTATATCTTCTGGCTTCCCTCTGGAGGTTAAACGTTGGTGGTCCAGCGGGACGAGAGCGGCAAGAAAGATCTCTATCGCACCTGCGTATATGAAGCCGCGGACGCCTCGTAAAAATCAATAATTACGAGGAAACTTATACGAGCCGTCAGACTCCGATGGACCAAGTGTTGGCTAGCGCCCGTGGAAACTGTACGATATAGTCCCGGTTCCTCCAACATCTTCGTATTTTTTTTTATTATTTTTTATTTTATTTTTTTAACTCGCCTCTTCGTTTATTTCTCTTTCTATATCTCGCTTAACGCCTCGTCACGACGCCCCGGAATCGTCGTAAACCATTCGCGGTTGGACAATCGTTCGATTCTCGTCGGCTTCTCGTTTTTACTGGTAAAATTTTGCGTAGGATATTCCGCGAGACTCCGAGAATCTGTTATAATGCGCGAGAGAAGGAAAAATAAGGTTCGATGTGTGTCTCGTGGCAAGAAAAGTATAGAGACGGAGAGACTTGTGTTCGTAAAACGAAACGATATGAGACATCGTATAAGCATTATAGAGGCAAATAAAATGAGACATAGGATAGATAAGTGAGAGAACCTGAAGAGGCTACCGGTTGATTATTATGAGTGAAGAGATTCCTCAAGCACTCTCGTCTTCATTTCCTTTATATGCTCATCTTTATATCCAACCGTAGAGTGGAGATAATAATCCAAGTATCAGCTAAGACTTGTGTGCACTCGTTGTCGGCTTCAACAATCATTAGGGACCGCCTGTTTGTCGTCCTTAACACTTTAACGTGAGATTGGGAAATATCTCATCAAATTTCAGGTTAAAATATGTGGTTTTTTTTTTTTCTTATCGGTAAATGAGATCGTAGAAGAAATGCCATGCGATCGATTGATCGTACCGATATCTTGATCATGGAAAGAAAATCTCAACTCCGAACAGAATAACGTGTGAAAGGATTTTCAGTATTTTTCATATCAATTTCTTAATTGTTTAAAAAAAAATTATACTTCTACAATTTTTTAAATTTGGAGTTTTTTTTATGATCGGAACATCAGTACGAATAAACGATCGCGTTGTATTGGATATCCGATTTTTTTTACTACGAGAAATTAGTTTCTACTGAATTTTTTTTTTTTTTTTCTGTCTGAACTTTTGTGAACTACGTCAGGATTACGAGTCGCGGTGATTATGCAACGATATACGAAGAGTGAGGTACAGAGAGCATTGCGAAGAAAGGGGTAAAGCTTGAGCGAAGGCGCCGCGCGCGGGAATGTCGGCTCCGACGTTCCGTTGCGCGGTTGCCCCCCTTTGCGCGTGTGAGAAAACAATACCATCGCGTACTCGGTGCCCGAACAGGATGTGGAACTTGAGAAGAGTGGCCCCGCGCGCACGCGCGCGTTTATTCGTTGCTTCTGCGCTTTTGCTGTGTATACCAAGAGAGGAAGCGGAGAGACACGATGATGATCGTCCGCACGGAGTAAGTAGAAGACGTACGCGAAGCGTCAGCCCTGGCAAAAGTGCCGGGGAGATATGAGTATCCGCACCGGATCGTAACACTGTCTTTCACTCTTTCACTTTATTTCTCTCTTTGCGCGCACCCCCTTCCCTTCCTTCGCCCATTCCCTTTGGACTGCGAGATGATGCGAGTCTCTCGCTCCACGAAGATCACGAGGATAAGATCCTTGGCGCCGTGGGTGGCCAGTGGTCATATACGCGCCACTTAAGTGTTGCGAGTAATGCTATACCGAGAATATAACGAATAACGCGAATGTAACGGAGAGTCATTGGCATTACGCATAAGTGCGCTGCCGCTGACTCTCGGCTGACGCCCGTTACGACTTTTCGCCGATCGATTGTTATAGCTTTCGTAACCGAAAAATTTGTTGTACAGTTAGCCGAGGCTTCTCCTTTTCGATTATTTCATTTTATACGACGCCTTTTTTTATGACCTCCTGTACGGTAGCACGTTTCGCTGAGATTTGTGTTGTTTCCAATGACGAAACGAGAGGCAATGAAAACGAGAAAATTATGCCACAGTACGCACGACGTTTGAAATCTTACCGAAGAGTTTTTTTATTTTTTGACAAATGAGTGTGAAAAATTTATTGGCGATGTATACCGATACTTCAGATAATGCGGCAATATAAGGTATCGAAATGCCGTTTTTATGAAAATAGAATTACAGATTGAATCACAAAAATGTTTAGTTTCGTGTGTAACAAAGCGAATTTGCCTTATTTATTTTCTTTTTTATTCGGGTCAATTCTTTCTCTATTTTTCCATACATCTTCCGGTCGCAAATTAAAAAAAAAACGCTTCCGGTTTCAAAATATCTATAAGACACGAAAAAAATGGAGTTATGAAGTTATTCCATAAAAAATGGCCGGACAAAATTTCCATGAATAATTCATTTTTATTTGAATCTTTAAAAAATTTTGAAATACTATAAAAGTTCCACAAAAAAAAAAAAAAAATTACGGTGCCAGAGACATTTTTCACGATTTCAACTTTTTTCGTAATTTTTATACGAATTTAAAATAACAACATAAAATATTAAAAATGTATCGATTTCGTTTCGATCTCATATAATTATGAGAATTAGAAAAAAAAAAAAAAAATTGCCACTAGAAAATATGCCATTGACCCCATTAACCCTGTTATTTTATTGAATAAATCAGGTTTTTGTCAGTGATAATAAACCTTCAGGGTTTCTAGAAAGAGATTGGGGCCACCTGTACCCCGTGAACGAGCAATAAATACCAGTATAATAGCGAGGAGATATAAAGTAAAGCGAGGAGCAGAGATTCGAATCGAGGATATCTGAGATTTGGAAGCAAGTTGAATGGGAACCGGCCGGGAGAGCGGCATATAATTACAGGATATTTAGTGTGGGCACTGTAGGGTGCACCTGTAAAGATCTTCGAGTGGCGATCCACCCTCTCTAGAGGCTTCTCTATCTTTTTTCAATGTCTACTCTTTTATTTTTGTCCTCCATCCACACTTTCTCTCGTTCCGTCTCTCTCTCTTTCTCTCTCTCGTACGCTACTGTCGGGAGCTGGTTGATCATCGAGGGCGAAGGGATCATCCCGAGGGACCAAACAACCAACGAAATGGCCGAGCGTAGGCCGAGTGTCCGGTTCCCTTTGTGTCTGCTACCTGTCTTAAGACATCCTCTTCAGTCTCTTTCTCCTCCCTAAAGTTCCAGCCTCGCCGTTTCTCTCGTTCTCGTGTTCCTCTTCGACCCCCGAAGACTATACAGAATAATCTTATGCGAAGAGACGATCGTCTTGTAGTCACACAGAATGGATGGTTCATTGCCTAACGGAAGAGCCCTGAAAAAAAAGAGATACGATGGGCGCGAAGTGAGTGAAAAGAATGGGGTATAGAAAGTAAATAAAATAAAATAAAAAATCGAAAAAAAAAAAAAGGAAAATAAAAACGAGAGATAAAATAATGTAGCTCCTCTTTTGCCAGATCTTTTGATAGCACGGCATTCCTGACCATTCGTCAGACATTTGATAGCTTCACGTGGGAGAAACGGAATTCTTCTCGCGCGCATATTCCTTTACCTGCTTTTTTTTTTTCTCTCGTCTCGTTACCGTATGCGGTTTCTCGCCGACTCGTTTTTCAAACATTAAACTCAAAATCGTCGATGCCTCTTCGATATCTCGTGAAGGCGTTCGTTTTTAAGCAATTGTCGCCCCCGCGAAAGTCTCGAAAAAAAAAAAAAATGTTTCGCGAGAAAAATCGATTATACATTACTCCTGGAATTTTCATCGTGCGAAATTATCATCCGGGAACGTGTGGACGACACATTTGTCGCGAACGACCCTTTGCCGTTCATCCAGGTACGCCCCCCATCCCACTTTATGCATGAACTCGGCATAAATAGAAACGTACGCATATAACGTTCTCCTCTATCTCTCAACGGCGGCCAGTAATATATTTGTAGATCGTCGAGGATAAGAAACATGCACGGCGCAGTGGGCCTCTGGACTATCCACCTCTGTATGTTGATTTTACCCCACCGGTGCCTTTGCCCGCTGCTCACGCGGATTGCGTTCGTCTCCTCTCGCGCTTCGCTAAAGCGAAACGTGCGTTATGTGTTAACGAACACCTATAAAACTTATTACATTCGGGTAACATCGTCGACGAGTCATACAGAAGAGGTGGAGAGTTCCGAGTCTCTTGGGTCTGCCATGTGGTCGAACGCTTGCGCAATGCCCGGTCGTGGAGAGACGACATATGGGCCACGCGCTTAAGATCTGATAAGCCGGTAGCTTCAATTGACTGCAATCATCCTGGGGGTTAGGATATTAACTCGTGGGCAACGCGTTGATTCGAGACATACACCCTGCCGCGTACCTCGATGCTCACGCGTTCTCCTTTCGCAGCTCGAATGACTGTAACTCGAAGTTTGATGAGTCCAATCAACTGCGCGTTGCACACCTCAGTGGTACAGATTGGTCAAAGGGGAGAACTCGAATAATGAGGAACGGATGTACTATGATTGTAGGAAAATTCGTGGTAACGAGAGCCTGCAATTGACAAGGTTATCGCCCCTCGATCGATGACTTTACGACACTGGATACCGAAAAAAGTTTGTTTATTCGGCATTTTTCGGGAGGTTTGAAAAAATAAAAGGTTAAAACGCTGATTTCTCGTGGTAACGAGAGCCTGCAATCGACGGGTTTATCAGCTCGTGTTTATCGGGAAAAAAATGTTATACTTTATCATATTTTATTTTATAAAATAAAATTTATAAAATATCATTAACTGGTTTTAACATTGCGGTGCGACTTGGTTTTTTTTTTTTTTTTTTTTTACGGAGAATGAATTCACTGCTGACGGGAGTTCATCGAGTCTCCGAATTCTCGTAAATTAATGTCTGCCAATTAATCCTAATTGAACGACAAGCTTGTCTTTTTTTTTTCTTCTCGTTTCTGCGTTCATTTTTCAACGAACCCGTGTCAAATTACGATTGAACGATTGGTTAATAGTACGCGATACACGAGTATCCTTCACGTCGTCGCGTCGTCTCGATGCGCCGCTTCGAATCAATTTATTTAATAGGTTTCAATATGCTATTCAAGACCGGCTGCAGGTTTTTGTTTTCACAAATTAATCGAGGAGCCTATTACCGCGTTAACCCGTATCGTACCATATTCGAAGGGGTTCCATGCTTCTGTTTTTTTTTGTTTCCCCTCTTTTTTCGATTTCTAACTAACAACCAGTATCGCAGTCAGATGGCACGAGTTCAACACGCGACATACCGAGGCATGTTGCACGTTCGGTCAACAGTCACTCGACAGATATAACATTTCATTTCCCGTTGCCACAACAGACCTTAAACAAATTAATTCACTTCACAAATTAATGCCGGACGAATGTTCGCTATATTTTACTATTTAAATTCGAATTATAGGGGTCAGATTAGGTTTTTTATTTTAGTGGAAAGCTAATTTTGGTTCTATGAAATGTTTTCCTGCGCGCACATGAATTCTCTTGATTATTCTGCCATTTTTTCTCTTCCCACCCCAAAAGATCGAAGATCTGTTAGGAATAATAAATCGAAAAAAAGTGTAGTAAAAATCTCGACTACTAGCCGCAGGCCCTTTGCCCGAGTTTTCATTTCTCCGCTTATAGAAAAAAAATCGATGGCTTACCATTGGAATTCCATTCTCGCAAACGAGGTTAGGCGCCCCGAGACATCTCCATATTTTTTCAACACAAGTCCAAAATACTTTCAAACAAGTCGTCTAACGCAGGGTGGTGGTACAGCGAAGAAAATACGAAAGAAAAAAGCTCCAGGCGATGAGAAGAAGTGTACGAGCGATTGAGAGGTTGCGTCGATCTTTACGATGGGACGAGACCGACGTTGAAAAATCCCACAGTTTAGGTACAAGAAATGATTTTCGAGGCCACAGGAAACGAGAGAAACGAGACACAATGCACCTTGCATTGTTGGCCCTGTCAAACTCCGGGGGTTTTTCTTCGAGGGATCTTCGCGATGCCACGGACTCCCCAATCGTAACGAGATTATTGTAGGCGTTGAGCCGTGGAGAATAATGCTGCGAACGAACTTGACAATAAAGCCGAACATCGAACGAAGATCTATCGAGAAATGAAAATATAGTGAGAAGTAAACTCGAAGAGGGGTGGAGGAGGGTGGAGGGGAGAAGGGGGGGGGGGGGGGAGTGTTGCCAAACTCTGTCGTTTGTACATTTCATTTTTCACCAAAGCGAAAAGATTTTTTTTCTCCTTTTTTTTCCACAACAAAGCTGTCAAAGCACCGGAAGACGTTCTACACGACAGGTACACAGACCCATACTATAGGACAGTAAATACGATGAAAAAATATGGTCACGCGAATGCGGTATTTCCGGAGAAAAAACTTAGTAAATTGAATACAATGTATCGAAAAAAATTTTTTCGATAAAAAATTATAATTTTAAATCTTATTTTTAATACGAATTTATCGAAATTATCGAATTGTTTCGAAATTATCGAAAACAGCGTTTTTTACATTATGTGCATTCGATAAATTGCATTCTTTACGTTTCCTCGAGGAAACAACGCTTTTGTACAGCTTGTCGAATTAATTCAATGAGTGAATCAGCCAAGTGGCACAGTACACTCAACCCCCCTTCTCCTTGACCTGTGCCTTTAGTTAAAGTACACGCGTGCCGCTGTGTATAATAACGCAACGTTTTAATGATGAGCTCTCCCCCGCACAGTGCCAGATGACTCTCGATCGGTATCTACCCCTCTCGCCACCAGCAGGCGTGCACCCCCATCGGTGTTTCAACCCCTGCTGGCTCACCGACTTGCGGATAGAGCACGTGCCACTCGCGATATACATATGTATACTGCATGCACCGCATCGACGTTACGTATCGCCACATGTGACCTGCGATGCAGTGAACGCGACAGCTCGTTACAACTCGATATCGTACCGGTTCATCCACCCTGACACGTTGCCTTCTGCAGGTTTGCGATACCGTAAGTGTTTCTTCGAACCGCACGGGGGATTTACCCATATCGCAATTTTATAATCCGAAGGAATTTGCGTTTTTTTTTTCGTCGTATTAAAATTTTATTTTTTTAAAGAAGAGCTTGTAGATGGTTATTTTTTAATAATGGTTCGTCTTTTATTTTATTTCGTCATCAAACTCGAAATACTCGTAAATATCGCGAGTTTTTACAAATTTTCATCCCCTACGAAAAAAAAACTAGTAAATCTCTACCCAGTCTCGTAGTTTTCACCATTTGGTGTCTATGAATCAAGAGAGCCAAGTGTCTTGCCCCGTTCGTCGAAAGGCATTTCGTCGGTACCCTTTGCCCAAAGATTTTTTGCCGTTTTTTTTTTTTCAATCTTCGCGTGTGTCACGTGGCGCCGATCCACGTGGCTAAGCAATATAGACTCCGTTTTTCTTAATGCTATATCTATATCTGTTGAAATGAGACAAAAGTTTTGTCGTTTGTGGTAATTGAGAATGACGAACGTTGTTACGATGTTGTGTGTGTGTCGTTGTAGTTCGAAGATATAGTAGAGTAGCTTGCCGGTAGATGAAGTCTGACCGTCTGGCGCGGTTCGTGCCGCCTTGATCTTTCCCGTTTACTCACTTGTGGCGGCTCTCGTTTCCTACACCGTGTGTAAAACTGTGGGCGTTTCGACAATCCTGAACTACGAAACACGTTCGTATACTTGCGCACACCCACCCACAAACATACAACCATATTTCGTTTCGCTACAGCGAGATAAAGTGAAACGGCGCAATATTCGAGTAGAAACAGAAAGAGCACGAAAGCGTTCCATTGCCCAGGGTGTCGGTATTATTGCTTTGCCGTGGGCCGTATGGACTGTAGACGAACGTTGAGTTTGTGTCCACACATCGAGACCACAGAGAAACCGAGAGAGCCGCAAATGGGACAGGTTGCTGCCGGAGCCTTTATAGCCTCTGCGCCAATGCATAATTGTATATACCTATGTAGCGTGTGTATTCGCGCAACAAACCAACAAACTAACCGAGCATAGAGCTCTCGACGGGTCGGTAGTGTGTGCGCTTGTGAATGAAACGAGAACGACGATAAATCGGATGGAAATTAAATCGAATCCATCGAACTGTCGATAAACACCGACAATCCACCCTCGTAATTACCCGCGTATGCCTTATACAACGCCGAGGATTATTCGACGATGGTTTTATATTAGCTTTTAGCTCGGGTCGATAGAGGATAAAGATAGAAAATAAATGAAATGAGACGAGAAATGAAAGAAGTTCAACCACCATGGATAAATGCTCTCCGGCGGTTCGAAGAGAGAAAGATAGAGCTTTATCCTCACGGGGGACTTTGTACCGGATAGTCAGGGCATATGTTGGGTTGGGAGTGAATAGCGAAGGTGTGTACTACGCGGTTGTCGAATGCCCACGCTTCGTTTTATACCATCGTCGCCCGCGATTCCTACAGTCGAATGCATTAGAGTCCCAAGGTATATCGAGTGTACACATGTATATACGTATTATATATACTATATAGGATTCTTAGTCGCGATTGCTTTGAGCCGATTTATGGATGGATTCTTCGTACCAAAGATCGTGTGTAAAGTTCCATGGAAAATAAACGTCAACCGTTGTGTGTATTATAAACGAGATATCTCTCTTTCTTGTACGAGGATAATTAGGTAAAGTGAATGTAATACATCATAATTAAGATGTGATTCATGGGATGTTAGGCTTGTCAAACAAATTGTAACGACGTGTGTGCGCATGTGTATTAGAGTTATGATATTTTATGTATAGGTTAGGTCAATGAGTGGCGCAAGTATTGGATCAAAGTAGAGAGAAACTATTCCGTGCCGCGCTTTAGTTATTTGCCATTTACTTAGCCTGTGTATCGCGACTGGCAAACCTCCACATCTATGCAGTTATAGTAAACGGACGATAGGATGCAGGTTACTGGCAGATTAACCGCATCATGGAATCGACTGAACTTAAAATCTCTCAAGATTTTTGTCGTATTTGGAACATCTCAAGATTTAAGAATCACATTTCAAACGAAATAGCGCTCGATGTACTGTACTCACTTCCACCCTCCATCTACGATCGATTCATCTCATTATCGCCCACCCGTCTCCATTTGTACGTTAATATCTTTGTCTTCAATGACACAAAGATCCCTTTGGAGTTTAGTGCTCCTTGCAGGTTCAAGAAGGCACACGGAGTAGTTGAATTGAATATACGTTGCGCCGAGTCTCGAGTTGTCTCGTAAACGTTCTAATCTCCCCTTGGGGCTGGACGTCGCGACTCTCGCCAGCCGCGCACTGGTACAACGACGGAATACGAGAAGAAGTGGTGCTCGTGCACCTCGATCCACAAATTATTCTTCTTGTAGTCGGGCGTGTAGAACGATCGAGGGAGAGAAAGAGCTGACCGGCAGGCACCGTTGGGCTGGTGCATCGGGCACCTTAGCACGTTCCAAGAACCCCGCGGAGTGCACAGAGAGCAAGGAGGTACACCACACAGAGGGAAAAGAACCCACCGGTATCTCTGTCGTCTCTGCGAACGTCTCTTCGCGCGTCCTATCCGACGGAAAGGGACCCCGGGTATGCCACGATCCAACAACGAGCGAGGAAGACAACCCGAACGTATGGAGAGCAAAGAAGGAAAACATTGAGTGACCGAAGCAAGAGGAATAAAGAAAGATGGCTTGTTCCTCCAAAGGAGAGAGAAGACATGTGTTGTCCCCTTGTTCGTCCGTTGGTTCGTTCGAACGAACTGGGGTCGCGCGAGGCCCCAGTTAAGGTACTCTCGTTTGTTCCTCGTTTCCGAGTCGCATATACGCTCTGGTACCGGTGCTCTGCGGCTGTGGTCTCTTCTCTTAGGGCCCTCCGTTGGATCCGCGGCGAAAGAGACAAGAACGAACGAATACAACGCCAAGTGTATAAGCAGCGAAAAGGAGATACGAGGCAGAGAAGAAGCGAGGTCGAGCGGGGGAGAGGGGCCTTCGCGCGCCGAAGAGAACTCCACCGGAGGACTTGGTATCTACGATCGTTCCGTCCACCTGTGTTCCTCGTATTGTCAGCCCCGGTGGAACACAGAACGACTGCACTGACCTGGGTGAAAGAGCGAGAAAGTACGAAAGAAGACCCCATGGAGAACGAGCCTTAGCTCCGTTGGCCAGCCTGGAATCCCGTGAGAATTAACGATTCCGACCTCGAGAACGAAGCCGACCGGGAGCTCTCGACAAAGTCAGAGAGCAAAAGGAACGATGGAAAAACGAGAATAAAGAAGACACAGAGAGATATACGCTTGAGAGGTCCTTTCTGCACTTTGGTCTTCCCGTTTCTCATCGGCTGATGGCCACTGGAAGTAAATGATCCGGTTACCAGCGATTGGCCCATGGAACACCACGAATTGCGCGGTCCCTTGAAGTGCCCACCGCTGCACCATTCGTTGCGACCACTTGCTGCGCTTTCCGTTGGCCACAAACGTGGGTGAAACCTTGCCAGGGGATCTCGTTAACATGAAAAACGTTCCGGTCGTCATCGACAGTGGAAGAAACGAGCTGATATTCTGAAAGTTCAGCTAATAACACTCTTGTGGTCCAGAACAACGCGTCACGTGTTGAACGTAAGTTCAATCGGATTGACCATACATCGAATATACTGCGATGCGGAATGTAACTGGATGGATGCGGTATTCTCTGCATGCAGGCAGTAAAGTGGTGTCTTTCGGTGTCAGGAACACGTCAGGCTTCCTGGTTCTTCATCGAGGCATCAAGCGATGGATCTTGGTGCTCCTCGTGCAGTCCTTCGTTGGGACAGTCATGACCGCAAATATTATGCGACAAACCTCACTAGCGCTCTAGAATTCAGGTGGAAGATGATAAGACCTGAGGAGATGATCGTTGGGGCTCTATGATGGCACTTTTCTTGAGTTACTCGAGATTCGTGACGAAAGGAGGAAAATAGCTGTCGAGCTTCGGAGCCCAACGGCTCTCATATCAAACGAGTGTATCTCCGGATGAGAAGATTCCTCGAAGAACGCGACTAGAAGGCCGTCGTCACGTCGTTGGATCGGCAGTCTAACCCTGAGGTAGTTTCGTGGGACAGACACGTGCCCCACAACGATTTAATGGACGACGGCGCTGTTTCGAATATGATTTTTAAAAAATCTGACTTCTTCGAACTTTTCTGGTTTTGTTTGCACGATCTTTTTGGGATTGTTGCGCGAGGGCACCTGCCGGATTTGAACGGTTACGAGGTGCTTCTGACTTGGATTCATTGATTTTTTTATTTCCGTACCTTCGAATACTATGAAAATCGCTTCTGGAAGCACTATTCTTTTCAATTCTTCTCCCGTTCTCCGCGAAATCCTTCGGATCTCTGAATAAAATGTAGCATATATATTTGGTATCACTGTAGAAAGAACCGCGCCCATGTCTTCGCGAGAGCCGTTAAAGCCCACTCCGGCACGGTGGTTCGCGTGAGATATCATCAGCGAATGCAAAACAGAAGGAAAGGAGCCCCGCAGTTTATGCACCTTTTGGGTTCTGGTCATTTGCTGGTTGGCAAAGAAGCTGAGCAAAACTTGAACGTAGCAAATCATACTGAATGACTGCGGAGAGCAAAATTCGGGGATTCCATTGCTATCCATGCGATAGCCGCTGCCACACGTTATATTGAATAAAAAAGTTTAAATAAAATAGATTCCAACAAATTAAAAGCAGAATTAACATACCTCCAGAATTGAATGTTATTATTTAATTATAGAAAAAAAAAAAACCACCAATATCCGGTATATCATAAAAATTAGTAATTAAGGGGAGTTTCGCAATTTTCAGCAAAAAAACGCGTTTTATTTTTTTCCGAACAGTCCGAAACTTTGTGAAATTTAAAGAAAAAAATGTATTTAATCGAATGCATAATCTATAGGGATAGAAATACTGTACATTCAGGTGCATCATGTGAGTATAGATTTAAGGATTAGACCGCAGAAAAAAAATCATGTCTGAGGAGTTCAGGTGCCAATTGATGGCGACGTGGTCCAAAAAAAAAAGACGAAAAGTCCATCGGCGACCGAGCGAGAGTCTTCGCCACCTGCACACTGCTATTTTTGCATGCGCACGTGGGTGTAACAGGGAAAGAAACGCGCCTCTCTTTGTTACGAAGAGGTCTCTCTGAGTCTCTCGTATTCGTATGGTATACATACGAAGCGTTATAGTATACAGGTACAATGGGAATACACGGTGACTTGAAGTGTGCTGTATGAGACTTCTCGTAGGCGGTTGGCACAGGTCGCGCGCAGCAACGTTCGCGCAAGAATCGCGAGAGTCGGTAACGGGCGGTCGCGCGAGTTTGCCGAGCAAACCACGGATGTTTTATCGTCCTCCGAATAATAATGCAAACGCGCTTCCACAACAACTCCGCCAGTCTGCCAGAGGGCACACCCCGAGGAATGAATAAAAGCGTCGAGGACTTTTCGACTACGGGTATCCGTACGATAAATATTCCCCGTTTATTAAACAATCCTACAGCCATAGGTTTTCGGTGACTGGGAGACTCTCGCATTGCCGGAGCCGACGATCGTTGCGGGTATCTTCGTAGTGTAATAAGCAATGTTCTAACTGCCTGCGTTGATGTATACCTTGCTGGGCAAGTCAGGAAACGAGGGCACTCGAGGATATCAAAGGAATACGAGTCTCCTACGTTACTCGGATCAGTTTTATTAATAGGGAGTCCACACAATCGAGCGTGTGTCACGCCACGATGATCATCAGTGACTACACCCAGAATTCCACCATTTATCCATCCCACTTGATCAATTATTATCCTACATTTTAATAATAATGATAATAGCATACATTACAATGAAACATAAAAAAAAAAGTTAAAAATCGCTGCTAAATTATGCCAATTTCGATCTCATTTGTGTTATAATGCACGCACGTGCCACGTCGAAATTCATAGCGTTCATAGGCTCTCCTCTTCATCGTTGACATCGGTGTTCTGCACCAGCTACCTGACTCCACCGAGCGTGCAATCGCTTTTATCCTCATTCCCCTTCGCTCACTCTATCATTCTCTCATTATTATTATTGTTATTATTTCTTTTTTTTTTCATTCTGTACTTCTTCCCTCTTTATCCTCTTCTTCTTCACTCTGAATTCTTTTTGGTGAGGGCGCGACGAAGACGACGACGACGACTAGTCGCTCGTGCCGCGCCGGCCATGACGGCACACCTACATGTTATATACGAAGGATGTCCGCCTGCTTACTCTGCTCCGCGTCTCCTCTTCTTCTTCTGAGGAAGCGAAACGACGAGTATAGTATACGAGCGACGATGCTGTTGCTGCTGGCCGTGTTCTCCTCACTACATATTCAGCGACCTCCTCGAGCGCGATAAATGTTCCCGATCGCGTACGCGAGGTCACGCCGGTCCTTCTTCTCTGTCGCACCCCCCGCCCCCTCCCCCTCTTGCTCGGTGCAAACCGAACTCCGTGACGATTAAATTCGAACACGACTTCCGCTTGACGAAGCGAGAGATCGCGCTCGCTTCTGGTTTTTTCTTGTCGCTTTATATATATATATGTATATGTATGCAAAGCTTTACACATTAGATAGAGCAGATACTGTGTATGATGCGGCGCTCGTTTGCTCGATCAATCTCGCAGGTATTCCACAGAACATCAACCAAGTGTTTCAAACGGAAGTGAACGTTTTCGTGGCGACGCGTTCATGGAGTGCAACACTCGGATGTCACTGAATAACACCGCACCCAGGCGAACGCTAAGTAGAACTCAAGAATATAATTGGTTCTTAGAAGTTTTTGCTTCCGAATTAATTTCGAAGCAAAAAATTCACTACGAAAATATTTCTAATTGATGAACAGCGTATTTTTCATACCAATAAAAAAAAATGTATTGAAAAATATTTTTCTAAAAATCGATAAAATGTAATTGAATTGATTGTGAGGTGTACAGTTTTTTACGAAAATAACTATTTTTTTTTTTTTTTTCGTATTTATTGTTTATTGTTGAGTTGAATGTTATATCCGACGTCACGGATGAGAAAACTGGCCTTCTGTTTATTATATTCTTTGCCAACATCGGTTTATCAGTTTTTGTCGTTTTCTTTTTCTCTTCGATACGCTTCAGGCTTCTCCGCTGTGATTCGCCTGACAAACCGATCGTTTTTATCGCGGTGATACGCCTATAAAATCCTCTTCTCGCTCTCGTTGCGCCAGTAGAACACTCCATCGGCGATGAGAAGAGTACCCCCTTCCTTGTCTCTGCTGAATCCAGTATCCAGCTGAACCAAAGAGAGATCTCTTCAGCGTCTTTGCCCTCTTGGTCCTTCGGCCGAAGAGTATCTCGAGTAGGCCTCACTGAATCGCTCTCGCGTTCGTTCGCCAAGGCGCATGGCTCATGTCGCGGCATCTTTGTCGGCTCAGCCGGTTCTTCATCATCTCTACTGCCGATATCGTGAAAGCACGAGAGAGAGAGACAAAGATCGAACGAAACGAAACGAGAAGCCGAGGGAGAAGGCGAGAAGGAGACAGAGAGAAGCTTCGGAATCTTCTTCACGTGAGGGACGAGAGTGAAAAGCAAGGTGGAGCCTCGAAAGAACCTGCGGGGCGAAAGAGTTACAACGAAAAAATCATTTGAGATATTAAAAAGACGAAGAGGAGAAGGGAAAGGAAAGACGAAATGATGATAGCAGTTGAGGACGAACGATGGACGAGATACGAAGAACCTGCTGCTTCAAGGATCTGACTCATTTTTTTTTTTTTTTTCAATTTAGTTTATCTTACGACGATAGCGATCATATATTAATTAGCGCCGAGTATATGGCGGTGTGGATGAGCAGAGGTTCGAGTTATTGTTGGCTCGTGGCGAATTAATAGACCTTTCCGTGTATTAATCTCATCGTTATATCCCCTTTCGCGAATATTCTTTCGGCTCGATATTCTCGGGGAGGCTTCGAGAATTTTCTTCTACGGCTATGTAGCGAGACTCGGAAGATTTTTTTTTTTTTTTTTTTTTTTTTTTTTTCGCGTATTCGAGGAGAGAATTTCGTAGCAATATTTTATTGGACTACCGAGAGCGAAAGGATAATTAATCTTTGGGACTGAGGGCGGCTGGATATAGTCAGAAGCCCGGAGTATCGGGTTTCAAGGCGCGCCTTGTACTCTCTCCGTATTGACTGATATCTCCCTATTGTACGCGGTAATCGAGAAACGATTTTTGATGTCTATGGTAAATCGAGTTGGTAACCAATGTTCGCCAAAAGTCCGCCCACTTCTTGCTGACGTAACCGCAAACATACGTTTTTTCTCAAGTATTCGAATTTTGTTTTTACGATAAAAAAAATCCATCAATTAACAGCCGCATTTTTAATTCACAAAAAAATTTCATCGGCAAACACTTCCGCCGCATGAAATCTCCGCCGCTACTTCCGCCACTATAAATAGAAAAAATTCTTCCTATCCGGTGAAAAAAAAATATAATCGGGCGCACGTTTGCGCCGTTGCTACGAATGTTCGATCGGACCTTCCCTTTGATTCGCAACCCGCTTCCTCAATCCTCCTCCGTCAATTTTTTCACCCCGGCGAGGGCACGAGCGTGCTTCGGGCTCTCGAGAACGCGGCAGAAACCTCGAAGAAACAGAAGGTTTCAGGGTGGTCCCGTCGGCGTTCGCGGCGCTAGCTAGCAAAAAGGAAAAAAGGAAAAATAAAAACAAACAAATAAAAAAAAAGCCAACAGAAAGAGCGACTATCCACAGCAGCAGAAGCACGCGCGGACCGGACAAACGGCGGGGGACAGTGCCGCAGAGAGACACACAGAGAGATAGAGAGAGCACCAGACGCCGGCGTGCCGCTCATAACGTGCCTCCCGCATCATAGCAGTGTATCTTTCTCCGAGACGATGTCTCATGCCTACGAAGCCAAACGGTGGTTCAACCTGAACCAACCGTAAAACCTGACAAAGGTAGAAACAGAGAGACAGTCTCTACGTCATAACTGCTTTAACAAATGGCTGACAGATTAGAACTAGAAAACGGTGTGTGTGTGTCGCGGAGGCGCGCGAGCGCCGTTCGCTCCTTGCATCCCTCCTTTCTCTCGGTTGCATCCGGGGGCAAGGCGAGTTTTCGCCGTGTGGTGCAACCGGCGCAACTTCGGTGTTTGGTAGGAAATAAGACACACGGAGAAAAACGTTTCGTCGTGCAGTCAGCTATTGCGCGCGGTCTCTTTCATGAAACTGGATCCCAGTGTCGTTACTCTACGGTTATTGCCACCCCACCCATCCCCACGGAGTCATGGGACGGAGCATGAGACATTACACGAGACAGATATACAGCGAGGGTATCAAACGGGGAAGTAGCCGTGGAAAGAAAGATCGATTGCCGGGACAATATTATTTATTTTTTTTTTTAATTAAAATTTTTTTTTTTTGTTTATTATTTTTTTTTTCTTTTTTATTTCAATTCTAATCTGACGAGTAGAATCGAATCGATGCCGGATTCATCGGCGAGTTTAATCGTCATAGTTGTATCTGCTCCATGAGTACGTTGCCGACTGGGTACGAGTATAGAATCGACAGACCACCCCGAGTCGATTCAACTCGGCATCGACCAGGGGGTAATTAAGTGTTGGCGAGCGCCATTCCAGTAAAAACGAGATAGATCTAAAGAAAGATGAAATGGCGATATATATATATGAGGATACGTGTGCGATGCTGTGTAGGAGAAGGGAAGAGAAGAACGAGATCGAGAAGAGGCGCTAGCGAACGCTGGCGTGACCGGGGATCGTATAACGCCACGCGAGATTCTCGATCCTTTGCGATCGTCTCGAAACGATCGCGGACGACTCCTAGGTACCCCCGCTGATCGTCCTCGTCGTATCTTCGATCCTTTACTGCCGCCGCTCGTATAAAGATACTTTATACGCATACAAATAATTTATTGAATTTCTTTTTTCGCCTCTCGAATACATCGAAATTCACAGATACTTTTATAATCAAAGAATTTAAAAAAATCGCTTTATACAATTGATTGTTATTCCAAATTTTCTTTCGTATTTTTTTTTTTACATTTTTAAAAAATCAGCAATTTTTTTGCTATCTAAAATTATCTGAAATTTAATCTAAAAATTGTTGATCGTAAAGATTGATTTCTGTAGCGTGTAAAGGGATAGAGGAGTTCAGTCCTCACTGGGATCGGTCGAGATTAATAAGAACATACCGGGTGGTTTATAGGCGAAATTCCCCGTGGACCCTGTTCGAATTTATCCACCGTTATCCGACGATCACGCGAACGGATTGAGGATCTCGTTCAATCTTTTATGTACAGTGATGCGTTCCATTCCTACCTGTTGCTTGCTTCTGCACTCTGCGCTTCTTCTTCCCCATTGCGCTCTGCTTATGGCACATCAAGACGAGAAAAATTGAGTGGATCCTCGACGCTCGGTAATCGGGTACCTGCTTAGCTGGAACGTCTGTTTTTTTTTTTTTTTTTTACTTTTGTTCTTCGTCTCGTATTTCCTCTCCGTTTGCGAGTATAGCTCGTTATCATGCGTTATACGCGTGAGCTTAAGCGGACTAAAGAACTGTAACCTGTTGCGATGCGTGACTCGCTGACTCGTTGTTTACGATAAAAAATATATCGGTAAGCCGAGTCGTGTAAACAGTATTAATTGCGATTAATTTAAAGAGACTACATATGTATGAAGAAGTGGAAAATAAAAATAATTAATTGTATAAAATAATCAGTCAGTGATGCAGATGAGGTCTTTTAATTAAAATACGAACAGACGAACGTGCAATCTAAGGTATTTACAAACAGACGAACAAACATCTTAAACTTTATTTTTATGGCTTAAAAAAGGATAAAATTATTATTTAATTTGATACATTCTATAATAACTGTCGGTCGGTGTTTATATTAACTAACGAGCAATGAGAAGGATGAAGAGCATAAAGAGAACACGTCAGTGGCGGAGTACTACCAGCGGGTACCAAGTAAATCTATAGAACCTCTCCCCTGAGGCTCCAGCGAGAGCGCCAAGCGGCGATTCTTCGTTCCGACTCTCTCCGCAACAGAAAACGAACGAACGATCGCGATAGCCCCCGGAGCAGCCACGATTTATGTCAACGCGTCTACCTAACGATTCCCTTAGAGCTGTCGAGAGTCCGCAGGCGCTCGGACTAATTTCTCCGTCGTCGATGCCTCGTCCACCCGAGAGTCGCGGCAGCCGAGGTTTATGGGTTGCCAGGCGTACCGAACTCGTGGTCTTCATTCTCCTCCCCTCATCGATGTTAACCGATTTAGGTGTTCGTACGTGTATGGGTGCGCGAAGTTTTACTCACGATCAAGTTGTCTCGATCATTGTCAGAGATACTGACCCCTTGTTATTCGTATCGTTGCGAAATTTATTAGAGGCAATCGAAAAGTTATGCATTTTCATTTTTTTTTTCATTCAATGCGACCCCTTTAATTTTACTGTAAATTTTACAAAGTATTCGACAATATGTGATAAACTTCGAAAAAATTGCCAACGCGGAGCTCGACGTAATTTTTTCTAATTTTTTCTAATAATTTACAACAAAATTAAAGGTGTCGCGAAATTTTCAATTCTATAAACAAATTGTACATATAAAACTTTTCTGAGTACTCCATTTTGTCCCCATTAACCGCGAAAACGAATTCTCTCCTTTCTAACGAACGGATATGTTAATCGGATATATCGGATATATTAATCGTCGCATAATCGTTATCTAAAGGTACAGTGGAAGCGGGTGTAACTGCTCGCGATAATAGTTTATCCGATAAAATCGACAATAATGTCCGCTCTGAACCTTTTTCTTTCAGAGGTTAACTTACCGATCTTCCTATCATTTCCCTTTATGTATCTCGCGGATATTGAAACATATTTATTAATCGTAAATATCGTATGATCCCAGACTAGGAAGTCTCTTCGGGTTTTCAAGGTGCAGAGAAGCGAATCGATGGTATCGGCCAACGTCGACCTTCTTTTTTTCTTTGTCATTAATCCCTCGGAGCTACTGGTGACAAGAATAATTTTTATTCTATGCAAAATCGTTTTATTTTTAAACACGTCGTATAATCCCGTTCGTACGCGACTATAGGGTCGCCCAGGGCGCAGGAAACACGCGATCGCAAGGTACACCGGGGTTATTTGACACACTTGGAACGATTGTAGGCTCGTAGTATGAAACAGAATTAACCAGAGATCCCGTGATATTTTTTATACATAAATACATAAATGTTATCTTTCAATATTTCCCGAAGAAAAAATTAATTCGCCGCATAGAAAAAAAAAAAAGTGATACACGATTTAAAAAATTCACCAAGTAATCCCCCATTTCCGCACTGAGAAAAAAATCAGTTGCATCGATAAAATCGGCGCTTGCGGGGGGTGAAACAGATATTTCATTTGCCGAAAGAAATACCTTGTCGATCACACTAATTGTTAGTTAAATTGATTATTTATTTCTTTACTATGACAATTATTGCTTTTAAACAATCGATTATTTGTTTCGATCGCCGCAATCGCCGATTTATTCGGTTCAATCGATTTTTTTTCTCAGCGCACGTTGTTGCAGTGTTACAGAAAAGAATAAATGAAAGTAGAAATACATCTGATAGATAGAGTCATAAGATAATAATTGAGAAAAAATAAATAAATAATTATAATGGGAAATAACAAAGTGTTTCATATGACCCCAGTCACTCGTATAAGTGTTGGTACTTCTCTCTCGCGTGATAGACGAAGTTGAACCGGCCAAGCGAGAGCAGGAAAGCTTCGTACACATTCGAGTACAACACTCTGCCGTAAACTAGTTGCCCGATTCAACGAACAGAGTGTATTAGATTCAACGAATAGAGACGATCTCATTGGGGAGCACACAGGCGGCGGCGCCAGAACTCCTATCTCTCGCACTCGAGTTGCTCACCGTGCGACGGCGCCGGTTTTACGCGATCGCCAAGACGATATCGAGCTCTCGGTGCGCTCCCTCTCTTCGTCTGTCTTATCAATGGACCACGATTATCGGAATGCGAGTTGGCGACTCTCGAAAACATAAATCAGCACGCGGGATCCTCTTTTATACGTTAAGAAAATAAGAATTATAAGCGAAGCAAGGAAGAAGAAGAGTCTGTAAGGAAATCGATACGTTGCTTGCGAACGAGTTTCTCTCCCTTAACTTACTTACTTACTTACTTACTCGTTTAAATCCTAGAAGTCCGGGTATTTGCTCTTGCGATACTGAACTAATAAAAATAGAGAGAATGAAAAAAAAAAAAAACACCAATTGCTATTGCAAATATCCTCTTCTGATCCTCATAGATTCGCTGCAAAGCCTGCCGTAGTATATCCGATCGATAAAACCTGATCGATATCTCGATCGCGGATTTTCCACTCGATTCAACGTGTTATCTCAAACTTTTGACGCATGGCGCTCCGCGTATGCAATACGAGATTATGACTTTGGTACAAATGTCGCGAAAAATTTGAAAAAATTCTCGAACGTACTTACTAAAATCTTCGGTCATATAATACAAAATTTCATCTTTTTTTTTTTTTTTTTCGATCGCAATAGAAGAAATCTTATTTTTTTACTTACGCAGTCGAATGGAGCAGATTACTTAATTTATCGATTTAAATTTTTTCTTTTCATCGGCTCTTTATCGCGAGTGCAAAACCGATCTGCGGCTCAAAGTTGGTCGAATAGCGGCGCTGTTGTATTGTAGCGCGCAGGGTAGAAGCTTCTTCATGAATATTCAACGTACAAGTTGTCCAGGCGCGAGACTCGAAGTGAAGAAGAGAAGATGCTCCGGGGGTCTTCTCTCACCCCGCGTATCCGACCGTTTGCCGTTCCTGTCGGCTATATACCGCACCTATACGAACGGTTGACGTATACCCTTGTTGATCATAAGTGGGTTTGTTTCGCTGATTGTTGTCGCATCGGTGACGGCCCACCGAGGGCCCGGGGGGTCCGTTGCATATTCAACGCCATGCCCCCTCGACGCTCACGGGGCTCTCCTCTTGTACTTCGTATATCCTCTGCCAGAACATTTGAAGCTTCTTTCAACGTTATACGACGCCGCTTTCCACCGCACGCCAGAAGTCGCGGATCGCATTACTTATCAAGCGAACATCTCATAATGCAATTAGTTATTTAAAAATAACTATATCCTTTACCCGTTATATTTATTTACATAACCATTCATCGTCATTCATTTTTTATTTTACATATTTTTTATTCAATTTTTTTTTTCACGCACTTATTTTTTATTTGGTTCCTTAAATGTAATAAATTAATATAATATATTTTTTCTATTTTAAAAAATTTATTTCATTTTAATTTTATAATATAATATTTTTTTTTTTTTTCAAATTTTTGCAAAAATTGCTGAAAATACGAATTTTACAAGTTACATTGACGAAAAAACCAGTAAAAACTCTGAGAATACGAAAAAAAAAAATGATGAAAAAGTAATGTTGTTAAAATTTGCGCGAAACATAACGAAGCAATAAGCAATCGAGCGTAAAGCTCTTTGGAGTCAACTCTTCGCCGGAAGCGTCAGCAAATTAATTCGTATATCGTGTGTCGGTGTTTCCACTGGAGTTCCTCTCAGCGAGCTGCAACGCTCAGGGAGATTCTTGTCTCGTACCGTAGTTCCCGAAGCCCCGAATGGCATCGTATACGCCGTCTCGAACAGTTGGTCAGATGAGTTCCGTCGCCCGAGCGCGCGAGATATCTCATCCCGACACCCGGAGATCTTCGAACGTTCGGAGAGTCTCTCGAATCGAAGAGGCGAAAGTCATACCTCAAAACACATACCGAGCGTAGAAAATATGCTTAGACACACGAGAAATAGACTGTAGATTCACGCCCTTAGCTCCCGAGGGGATTATCGATTCTGCCGCTTGGACACACTGCACCGCGGTCTCTCGGCTATCGTCTCGAGAATATTGTGCGTGTCTTACGGACGAGAGATTAAAATTTCGAGATTCCAGCGCACCACTCTATCTAAAATATTGCTATAATGTATACTTTAGATAGGTTGCACTTATAAATTATAATGCGGGGCAAAAGTTGAAGAAAAAAAAAGAAAAACAGGAGGGTGAAATCGTCATTTCAAATCTACGAAACCGACGGGATGTTCTTGCAACTTGTGTTCATGTGTGTTGGTCTTTCGGGATGCAAACAAGATGCACGCAACGCAGAGAGAGCTATATATACGCTGTTTGCGCCTGAAGTCTCCTGCGTGCTCTGTACTTGCTGCGCTCTCTGTAAGTGCACGTCGAGGTGCGAGAGATCCTTTCGCTATAGTAGAGAAGAGGGCAACCCTCGTTGATCGTGTCTCGCACGTCCGCAAGGAGGATTGATTTATCACACGCCAGAAGACAGATTGCAACGCTGTTCTCTAGCGCGCGAACTTAAAGTCGGCTTAGACACTCACGACGACGACGACGAGAAGTTTAGAGGGGAAAGGCGTAGTGGAACTTTGCCGATAGCGCTAAGGGCTGAAAGTGCAAACAGCACGTCGTCGTGGTATTTCTTTTAACTATTTTTATAATTAAAAAAATCTTTTTTAATGCGTTATCAAAATTCGAAATCGCTAACAATGTTAAAAACAGACATAAAAATTAATTATTAAAATCCATTTATTTTTTTTCGATCGATATATGTTGTTTTAAGAAATTTTTCGATAACCCTTTCTATTTTTTTTAATATTGAAAAATAAACCATATATATTTGAAGGGCTTAAACGTGTCCTATAGAAACACGAACAGGTTGAATGGTGTCTCGAAGTTCTCGAGACTCTCGTGTCCTCTATCTAAGGCTTTTCCCTTCTTATCCCCAACGGTGAGAGCGAAGTAAAAAAAAAAAAAAAAACAATTCAAGAACGAGAAATCACCGAGGACATCAGCAGGTTCGGTTGAACGCACGTGAGCGCACACCCACACATTCGGTTGATACTCCGAAAGAAGTGGATTCTCCTATCTCGTCTGCTTAAAGTTGTGTAGTTCCTCGAGAGGTCGTCTAGTTGCCGCGGAAGCCGGTACGAGGTATCGAACTATTCTATGGTACACAGAAAAGTAACCGAAGGAAGAAGCAAGGTGTAGAGAAACGATGCATAGACGAGATGGTAGAGAAAGAGAGGAGAAGTAACCAGCGTGTCTGGAGACTTTTCGAACGGCAGAGATAACAACTTGATAATGAATCCGTTGACCCGCGACTCTAGAGAGCTCTTATGCCTCCTTCGCAAGTTGGAGGTGGAGGAGAGGAAGCCGATGTTTGCTTTTAACTCGGCGCGCGGTGCTGCCGGGAGTACCCGATGGTGACTGGCGCGTCGCCAGTGGCGAACGTGCCACAGAAAACCTCTCCTCGAGGCGGTATTTGGATCCTTGTCGGGTGACCGCGGACGCGGGGATCATTATAGTGATTAATGCCGATGGTAGAAAGCGATAGCGCTGATTTATCGATGTCACTGACCACAACGAGGCCCCCACTATCCTTCCCCGTGGCTCAATGTAACACACGAGCGGTGACGAGATAAATTGTGGAGACGCGCGCGCGACAGAGTTTGAGCCCTCAAGTGACGTTGTATACTTCAACGACCCTTCATGTTTTATGTATCGAAGAGAAGTTTCAGAGAATCTTTCGTTCACAAAGCTTTTCGAAGAGCTCGATGCACTTTCGACCTTTTCATTAATAAATCCATTTTAAATTTCTTTTCAAAGATCTTTTTTTTTATGCAAATAAAAATCATGAAAAAAAGAAAAAAATATATATATATCTACTAAAAATCGTGTTGAAAGAAATTGTGTCGCTGATGATTATTAATAAAGTTTGCGAAAAAAAAAAAAAAAATCATTGAAATACGAAGGGGAGACAATGTAGTACATTGCTCTAGCGGAAGTGGATTGTCTAGTCACCTTGCATAATAAACATATAGTGCCTTACGATCAATTCGTATTTGTTTCTTCATTTATTATACTGTACTAATACCGAGCGGTGGACCCCCATCATCATTTGTTATTCTTCTACGTACACGCGGTATCGCTGGCGGTTAATTTTTGTTTATTATATTCCAACGATCTCATTCTACCTCGTTGACCAACCTCTCGTAACGTCGGAAACGTATCAACGGCACCAACAGAAACGGCAGCAAAAGGATGAGAAGAGGAGAAGACCGGACGGCGATATTACCGCTCAGGAGTATCTGTAGAGCCTTACACGGCGTGGGCTAATGTATTCTATTCGATTAAACAAACACGGTAACTCATAGAGGGAAGTGATGCTTTGGCTGCCGCGAGCGGAACGGCGCCCGCACAGTCCGCTACAGCGGTAGTCCCCAATGGTCCAGAAGGATTCCATCGCAATCTCCTCACCGTCTTCCGTGGACCGGCTACCAAGAGTCAGCGGCGCTCTCGACGAGAGCAGTCCGCACACAAAGAACAGAATACAGCCCTCCCACCTTGATATTACCGCTCGCGCCGCTATAACAACCCGAGAGATTGAATGACCCCTCCCGTGATTTGATTATCATTTTTTTTCTCGCTTCCCGCGGTGCTTCGATATTATATACGATCAAACCTTCGACTTATCCTCGTAATCTTTATATTTCTTGTGCTTTTTTTTTTGCAAAATTTTTCGCGAGAAACTTTAGTCAATAGCTACAAGAATTTTTTTTTTAAATATTTAATAATTTGCCACTTGACTGAAGAGCAATTTTTTTCTATAATTTTTTTCCTGTAGAATTTTCTGTATTTTCTGCAGTTTTCTCGATACACCATCGTGAAGCTGCACCACGATATCGCTGTTTGAAAATACGATAAAACCGCGTTTTTTCGAAAAATGAATTAATCTGAAATTTCTTTTCGATTATCGTTTCGAGACTATTTCCGATGTAATTTTTCCCGTTAGTCACTTCGCTTGTAACTCGAGACCTGATGCGGCAAAAGGCACTGAAACGCCTTTTTTTTTCGTTGGAAAATTTCAGAAACTTCAATCATTAAAAATAGAAAAAAAAAGTTCTGTTTTTCGGTAATAATTAAGTTGCTTAATCGAACCGGTGATAAAGTGTCGATATCGAAAAAAAAAAAGAAAAAAAAAACCGATCGAAACACACACGACGAACGTTTGTATTATAGAATTCCGGCAACTTATCTATATCTTATGTCCGTATATCCAAGTCCTACACAATAAATTTGAAGGCACGCTCCTTACGAGATTTCGAACGAGAGCCTCCCAAACCCATAATAATACAACACGTTGGGAAATGACCAAAGTCCGTCGTTTCACTATCCGAGATTTCTGACTCCTCTCGGCGCGGCGCGGTTTCCGAGATCGTGTGGCCGACGAGAGACGAAGCCCGCGCGAATGAAAATGTCCCGCGTACGATTTTATATCCGATCGTAAAAGTGCCCCGAGAGGACCCCCAAGGCAACACACGGAGCAACTCGATCGTACCGTCTGTGTTTATATTATACCTCTGTCTGTTGCCTGTTCAATCTTACGTTTTTTTTTGTATTTATTTCTTTCTTCCGTCGATGTCGTTTTTTTTTATCAAGCTTTCCCTCAAGTGTGTGCGCCTTGGGTCGCTTCTTGGGCGATTGCCAGCGTTGTCGGTCGAGAAAGATCGTTCGAAAAAAAAAAAAAAAAAAAACACAACAAAAATCTGGAATTCAGATATATCTCGTGTGGTCGTTTCTCGATTCTCTCGATCTTACGAGCGATTGGTAACTTGTAGAAGCGCTGAACGACAGGTCAGACACGACCCACGCCTCGTGAAACGAAGAAGATATCGATACGAGAAGAAGAAGAACTCGACAGTTTCTTCGCGTGGGTCGAATAATACGCTCTCTCACTTCCTCTCTTGCACTGTTTCAGTGTTTTAGACTCGATAAAATATTTGGGAACTCTATAAGGCGACTCGATAGAGACCTCTCATCTGTCTCCTCTGCGGCGTGAACTCTCGAGTTTCCGAAGCTTGTAAGTCGCTTCATAAGAGTTCAAGGAGAGCGCAAGAGAAATTGCTGCGCATGTAGAGTTGAGAACAGATCATGTGCGGATGTGTACAAGTAAAGTGAAACAGAGAAGCGAAGCATAGGGAGGACGGACCCGCGTGAAGAACAGCGGGTAGTAATACGAGACGATTCGATGCGCGGCGGTAAAATTTTTTAAAAATCTACAGAAATATCGATCGAAATTTGAACGGAGCAGATGTCTGATCGAGTCTTTCCGAGTCGTTTTAAAAGATTCATCGTATTGATTGGAATCAATTTGAAAAAATAATAAAAAACAAAAAAAATTGCAACACCAAATATACAAAAAATTATTTAAAAAATTGGAAAAATTTTATTGATTGCAATCAAAGTATCGGTTTTCTTCGGAAATTCGACTCTCGAATAATCGAAATAAACGGATGAAAAAAAATTCTTTCCAGCATCCGAAATTTCGTCGTATTCATCTTCGTTCGTTTTCCCGAACAAAGCCATTAAGATTCTTGCCGTTACAAGTATCGAGGTCATAGGTAATCTCGGAAATGCATAAACGTCGAATTATTCGAGGTATTCGACATTTACTGGAGATACTCTTTTTTTCTCGGGTCGCGTAAAGAAAATTGTGGCGCTTACGTATAGTACGAAAGAGAATAAAAGGAACACGAGAGCGGGTTTAGTTTCTCATAATTTCATCGTTGTTGTGTACACCTCACACCTCGGATATACGCCGGGCGTCTGTTGCGCGCGTGAAGAGATTACGAGCCGCGACCGCGGGCATAAGTAAGATCTCGGGATTTTATGTCGTTACCTCACACGAAGCTCCTCTCGCCGTTTGCCGGTGTCTCTCCGCTCCGAACGATACTCTCGAGGTAACGAAACGAATAAGAGTCTCGTCGAAGCCGTTAAAATCGCATCGAGACCCGCGGAGAAACTCCTGAGACAGGCTCTCTCCGTCCTGAAGAGAGAGAGAGAGCGATTTCAAACCCGAGAGTTAGTATACGTTCTTTCTCGCGTATCCAACTATCGGACACTCTAGCGAACGTCGAAACTCACTTCGATATATACCACATATATTTATGTATGCATACTACACGTATCTATCCATAATAAATGTGTAGTATCCGATCGTGGGTGGTGCGATGTGCCTGAATCCTGTAAACAGGTGTACAGACGCGGCTATGGCTCGAGGCGCACACCGGACGCAACCAGCCTCTGGGCTCTTCGAGACGAAGAGACGACCAAGAGATCCCGCATGACCCAAGACGATGATTCATAATTCATGTAAAGTCGCGTGTGCGCGCAACGCCTCGATCGACACACCTACGTAACATGTGCTTTCGAAGAAGAAGTACTCACCTCTAACCCACGCACGCATCTTTTTTTTTTTTTTTATTCTAGCATCGAAATGATAAACGGAAAACAATAATTTCTTTCAGTGTCGTGATAGTGAACTTTTTTGAGGCTCACTTTGACGATACATCAGTAAATTATCAATTTTTTTATTTTTTTTTATAGATGAAAAAAAATCGTATCACCAATCCCCGGTGATTATTTGTTGGTCCCAATTTTCTGATCATACGAAAAAATTCTCAAATCGAAATATTAAAGATTGTGGGAAAAGAGCCATTTTTAAAAATTGAAAACAAATTTGAAACGATTTAAAAAAAAAATGAAAATTTTTTCACACGTTGTTATTTTCGGGGGATCGATTTTTTTTTTTACACGATCAGGAGACCGGTACGAGAAACTGCAGAAAAAAATGCATGCGTATGTAACTCGTGCACCTATTTTGGGGTTAAACCTCAGTAATTTGCCGGCATAAACTGCACGTATTAATTTATATATATGCAGTATCCTACAAATTCCCTAATACCAACATACACCGTCGTCTATTCGCGGCCCGACGAATGTTTATGACCGAGTAATTGAACACCCATGCCGTCTCGCTCTCGGGGCCTTTCGTAGCGCAAACTGATTTGTAGCTTCGTAATGCGAGGACACCTATGGAGCGCACCGAGTCTCCCCGAACGTCGGCACCCAACTCGCGGCACAATGGTCTACCGTTAACGATTAAAACGCATAATCTATCTGAATCCGACAATTCCCTCAGCTGTATATTAGTTTACAATTAGAGAAAACGTTCGAGTTACTCTCGAAAAAAAAAATAAAAAAAATTATAAAAAAAAAAAACAAACGAACAGCGAAATCGTGTTATCTATCTGCAGAAAATCTGCAACACAATAGAAACAGAGCTGAGAAACGGCAGACTAAGATCTGCGCACGTGTTCGACGCACTCGATCTTTCTATCTCGCAACGCACTTTTATAGTTAACGAAACTACTGGCGGCATATTGCAGTATTTATCGTTTCGCGTTACCCAGTTATTATTGTTATTTTTGTTTGTTACTCACATTTGCCGCACTCGGCAATAAGTAGAGATGAAAAAAAAAAAAAAAAAAATTAAATAGGTAGCTTATTTATTTTTGCATAGATAATCCGCGTCAGATACGGAAGAACTATATGAGGGAATGCGATATATATATATGTATACGATATATAATGTATAATATAGAGAAATGAAGCGAGAGATATGTGGGTGGAATTGTTGCTCTCGCATATGCTTCAGTCACGTGTGATTAAGCGATGTTATCCGCGACGATTCTCTCTGTATGCCTTTTCGTTTCTTTCCCCATTGCTTTCTTTATTTTCTTCTCGTTCGCTGTCGAGACACCTGTAGCCTCGGAACGCCTACGCCGCCCTCTTTCTCGATCCTGATATCCCTCTCTCGCGCGCACATTTCTCCTTATGCTTCTTCTGTGTCCTTCAAACTTTATCGAGAATCAAATGCGCTCCGGAAACCCTTCGGGCGCGTCGAAGAGGCATGACGAGATTTTTTTTTTTTTCATTTCATCGTTATTCCTCGACGTATATCGATGTTCTTCAACGACACAAAAGAAAAAAAACAATCCATATCCGATGAAAATGTTTTATTTGCAAATTCAGTTTGATGATACAGACGTTCCAGTGCCATCGGCACGAGTCTCGAAAACGCGTGAAAACAATTTACCATTGTTACGCACTCCTTCGCGTTTCTGCGTTTCACGGAAAGCAAAAAGATATTGTTCTACACACGCGCTGCATCTGAGATGCGTAAAGCTGCTTTGCGCGCGGCTATAACTTGTGGTTCTGATTGTTATGTACAGCAGAATGTAACGCTATACATACAATGACGATAAAACACTCGGGATTCACGGACATTGTTCCGCACCGTTTAAAACGGCACAGTGTCCTGGACGCGATGAAGGAGTCCTTAACTGTAACAGCAGTCCGGAAATTTCCGTTCTCCGTATTCCAGGTCTTCACAAAACTGGATTTAAATTCTCTTGATAATAGTTTTAGAAATAAATAAATAAATAAATAAATAAATAAATAAATAAATAAATAAATAAATAAATAAATAAATAAATAAATAAATAAATAAATAAATAAATAAATAAATAAATAAATAAATAAATAAATAAATAAATAAATAAATAAATAAATAAATAAATAAATAAATAAATAAATAAATAAATAAATAAATAAATAAATAAATAAATAAATAAATAAATAAATATTCAACTGCACTCTCGGTCAGTCGGCTTTTCAATATTGCCGACCGCACGTAAACTCAGCGTAATAACACACCAATTGGATCTCCAAGTGCGCGTGAAATTTCTCACTAAAACCCGGTATATATACATTCGCGTTCCAGATGATCGATTTTGTTGCATCGCGGCTGTATACAACATTCGACACCATTATTATATTATCCAAAGCTACCGTTGCCCGTTTGACCGTAGCCGTAGCGAAAGAGTTAAGAGCGCGGCGGCGTGAGACTTAACCACTCGGTTAAGTTATAGCGAGTATATAATAGTGGTAGTTGGAGTCGTAGTCGTAGGCATTAGGTATAGAAACGGAGTAGTTGGGCGGGTTTTATTCACGGCGAAGCGTGTGCTGCAACGGTCCACGGCGGCTCGCGCGCGCGTATTTATAATTGCACTTTCTGTCCTACGGGGGGCTCGATAGCGGCTCCATACAGAGAAGTATATATACCAGGGAAAAGGACGCAACGCCTAGTTTAGAGCTAAAAGAGCGGGGAGCTAAGTTACATACGCAGGTAACCGGCTCTCGAATCGTATACGTGAGTCAGCGGGTGCATATGCTCGTGCCACTCGTTGCTTTGCTTTAATGCATCCACCAACGTTCGCAGCTATGGGACACGAGATCCTTTAGAGAATTTCTATTCCGCAGGTATTGTTTGATCTTACAATTGTTCCGAGATTCACAACCATTGGCCCCCGTTAACGTCGGACACGTAATATATATCTCCACTTTTTTTTTTTCACTCGACAGCTAAAAAATGCATTTAATAACAAAACATATATATTTATTTAATTATCCTGAATTTTAAACGAGTTTCAAGGAAACCGCGCGATGCGCCAATATCGCGGTATGTCGAAACTGCCTAGAATTATCGGGTTGATACTCATTCTCGCAAATTCTCGTGTGGTATCGAAGGAAAACGCTGCGTTTTTTTTTTTTTTTTTTTTTTTTTTATCATCGTGAAGAAAAATAAAGAGGATTAAAGAGCGCGGAGCGTGTAAGAGTCGTGCGAGCGGGCATAACACGATCTGTGCATTCCTGCGCTAAGTGAATTCCGCGTGCGTCGTCGTCTTTACGCCGGGGTGTCGAAAACGGGATGAGGGGGTGGGGTGTCGGGAGGAAGGTATCGTCGCCTGCGTCGAGGGCCACCGTAGAATGAGTACGCATGTGCGCATCCAAGACGAGCTTCTTTTTCTCGGGTTCGAGGAGAGGTTCACCGGGTGTGCTTTCCTGTTGCCGATTCTGTAAAGCGATCGGGAACAGTGGCAGTGGTGCGGTATCGGTTCGGGCACAGCGACCAATTGACGCGGGACATAACTCCGCGCCTCGAGAGCGCTGCCGGTCCCGCCGGTACAGCGAACCCCACTTAGGATATAACCGTTTCGGACGCGAAGGAAAAGAAAAGGAAGGAGGAACGGCGAGGGTGCAAGGTGCTGCGCAGAAAGGAGGCTGCAGCACACGTGTGTACATACCCCCGCAAGATCAACTCCTTTTGCGTAGATAAACAGACAATTCCGAAAGATTTAGGATTTTGGCAAAACGAAAGATTCTCGAGGAATTTTCATGCGCTATGCAAAGTTCGAACTGAAACTGAAAGAACTTTATTCAGTGATTGCGTTGTAAATTTCAGTGAGGATTCAAATTTATTGCTTCAACTCGGTAACATAGGCTAATGAGTGGTTTACAACCACCAGTAGTTGAGACAATTCTATTTTTTTTAAAAATGGATTGTCCATCCATTAGTTCCATTAGTCTATTGGTTCTGTTAGCTAATTGTACGATTAAACGAACTTACCTTAAGTGAAGTTCTATCGCAATTATATGTAGAGCCTCTTCCGAAGAGATCACCAGGTAGTTCCACTACTTTCATGCCTATGTCGCCACAAAGTTTACAGTAAAATAAGGATTTTTCCCACCGCGCGCCCTCCGTGGCGCTCGCGTCACAGCCCTCATTCTTCATTTCTTCAAAGTTTGTTGCCGTAACTGTATTTGGGCTAAGGGTTGGGTGGGAGTATGATCTCTTCGGAAGAGGCTCTACATATAATTGCGATAGAACTTCACTTAAGGTAAGTTCGTTTAATCGTACAATTATATTTCGAGCCTCTTCCTCGAGATCACCAGGTAGATGTTGAAAGTATGTTACGGCTATTAAGTTTTCGACAGTTCGTTGATAACGTTATGTTTTATCACGAGAAAATAATAACTTTTACATAAGATAGGACATGTTTGGAAATGTCAACGGTTACATTAACGCCCATACCTTACAGCTCTAATATACTGTTTGCAAACGTATCTTTGCTTTCGGAAACTTGTAAATTATAAAATTTCGCGAAAGTTTCTGAGCTTTTGCTCCAGCCTGCTGTTTTCTTAATTGTATCGATACTTACGCCCGCTCTTTTGGCCGCGGATGTCGAAGCGTGTCGCGTGCTGTACGCCGAAAAAATATTAGTGTCCAACCCACACACACTCAACGTCTTCTTTATCCACCGGCTCAACGTTTGAGTGCCTACGGCCTTGTGTGGTTTTTTATGCGATATAAATAATTTCGTTTCTGTCTTTCGCAGTTCTTCGGTACGACTGATGTACGATTCGAGCGTAGTCGCTGCACATATCGTTCTATCCTCAGCGTAAAATGGCAATACTAGAGTAGGTTGCTTTCTTTTTATTCCCGACGTTTTTATTCTTGCGGGTACTTTTATCTCGAGCCGCATATCGGTTTTTTCTATATCTTTTATCTGAATAAGTGTTAGCGTCTGTATTCTATGACCCGTAACCAACGCGAGAAGTGTCGCTAATTTCATAGACAGCTTTTCGAGTGGCAGACTCTCATTTGGTGACCATTTGCTCAAAACCTTGAGTACAACTTTCGGGTCCCAAGTGCAGTCATATTTCGGAGCTGGCGGTCTTTGCTTCGCGGTACCCTTGCAAAATCTTTTAACTCGTTCGTCTTTACCTATTTCAGGTCCGAGAATTAGAGCGATAGCGGATCTGTGGCTATTAATCGAGCCGTACGATGCGCCCTTCTCGAATTCCTTCGAGAGAAAACTCAGTACCTGCGGAACTGTCGCTTGAAATATGTTTATCTGCGCTTCTTGACAAAATGTCCACCACTTCTTAAACGCTGTTTCGTATTGCCGCCACGAAGAATCGGTTAAAGAAGCGATCGCGATGTCCAACGATTCGTCCGGCATTCCCTTCAACTTGAACGCCTGCCGGATAATATTCCGCCCACCAGCGTAAGGCGTTTCCATAGAGGATGCGGATCTCTGTTCGATGAACATAGAAGATTTCGGTTTGGTTTGAAAACGACTGGTTCAGTCTCAAACATCGACATACACAGCGGAAACCAGGCTTGGGATGTCCATTGCGGTACTACCATGATACCTCTAGATTCCTCTAACTGAATCTTCTTTAATACTTTTAGTATTATCGAAAAAGGAGGGAACGCGTAGAAGAAATACGGGGACCAATTGATCGTAAACGCGTCTACCGCAATCGAGTCCGGATCTTTTTGCCAAGATGCATACGTTTCGCATTTCGCGTTTGCTCTGCTAGCAAAGAGATCAATTTCGGGCCTCCCGAATACTCGTACGAGTTGATTGAAGGCTGATTTTGACAATCCGAATTCTTTTTCATGTTCAAGCTTTCTTGACTCTGAATCCGCAATTGTATTCTCTTTCGATTGAATATATGAAGCGAATATCCAGAGGTTCCGTTGCTCACACCACTTCCAAATATCTTTGGCAAGTCTGCTGAGTTTTGGTATTTGAATACCCCCCATTCGATTAATGTACGAAATTGCTGTCGTGTTGTCGATCCTGAGCAAAATATCGCAGTTTCTAAGATCTGACGCGAAACACTTTAAACCGAAGAAGGCCGCGAGGAGTTCTAAATAATTGATGTGATTCGTGCGATCCGCCAAATCCCAGTGACCGTGAGTTTTTTCGTCGACACAACTAATTCCCCAACCGGTTGTGGAAGCGTCGGAAAATATCTCGACTCGGTATTTATAACCGCGGATGGGGTTATATATCGATAAAATGTTTGCTTTCCACCAGGCTAAATCTTCGCGAATCTTTTTTGATAGAATCATCGATGCTTCATAATTGTCATTATTTTCCCTTAACGCAACCATCTTTTCCCTTTCGAGATCCTTCATATATACCCATCCATATTTTGCTGCTTTGCAGCAATCTCCAAGCGAGCCAAGGAACGATGCGAAGTCACGTATTTTGCAAGAGTTTAGTCTGCTAAATTTTTTGATCGCGGATTGAATCGATGTCCGCTTTTTATCGGTGAGTTCTACCACCATTTTTTCTGTGTCGAGACAAAAACCGAGAAACTTGCAATACCGCGACGGTTGCAATGAACTTTTTGTGTCGTTAACTATGAAACCGAGATCTTGTAACAGGCGATGCGTTACCTCTACGTTGCGTTTGCATTCTTTGAATGAGTTACCGATCAGGAGTATATCGTCTAAATAAATTACGGAAACGTGACCGCGTTCGCGTAGATATGCCACGACGGGTCGCATGATCTTTGTAAATACATACGGAGCTACGTTTAGCCCAAAAGGCAGACACGAAAACTCGTACATGACGTCGTTAAATCTGAACCGTAGATACTTCCTATCGCTCTCTGCTATTGGCACAGCATAATATGCGTCTTTTAGATCGATCGTTGCCATGAATGAATTTTTCCGTAACAAGTCCTTGGCGGTACGCAGATCCTCGAGCTTGAAATGCTCGGTTTTAATATTTTCGTTAAAACGTTTCAAATTCAAGATGAACCGATACGAACCGTCTGGCTTAGGCGTCAGAAAAATTGGGGATATGAATTCCCCCTTCGTCGTTGTGCAGATATTAATAGCGCCTTTTTCGAGTAACGAATTAATTTGCTTAGCAATCTCTGTTGCCTCTGACGGCGTCCAGAGAGGTTCCCTAGGAACTTCTTTCTGAAATACGGGTTTATCGAGAGGTATCACGCCGTAGCCTGCGGTCCATCCCAACACCCTATCGTCCGAAGTAATCGATTCCCATTCTTCTGAGAAATATTGTAACCTTCCCGTGACGATACTTACAGAACTCCCTAACGTCTCTTCCGCGAATATTTCTCGTGTCTCGGATCCGGCTTCCGATATCCCGAGCTTCGCTGAGAGAAGTTCTTCTTCTGCCCGCTCGACGTCGATGGCCGGTTCTTGTAACTCTGCAGACGTAGCGGGCTTTTGAAGTTTTTTGGTGTCTGTTTAGTTGGTCCTTTAGCGACGGACTTGAGCTCCTTCGTGGACCGTTCTAAGGACTTCGCTGTTTTAATGTTCTCGTCCAATTGTTTTCCGAAGAGCCACTCATCTACGATCGTGGCATTCAGAGTGTCTTTGACTCCCGAATTTAAATTAGCGAGCACCAATGCTCGTCTTGTGAGGGTTTCTTCTCGCTGCAAATCGACGAGCAGTCTTCCGACGTCGCTTAGAGTCCCGAGAAGCGTCAATCTATCGACGACCTCGCCGTTCAGGAGTTTTGTGAGAACCGTTCCCACTGCAGCTACGCAAGTCGTGACCTTCTCTTGCTTCGACACGAGTCTCGTATCTCTGCTTGCGACTGCTTCCGGTAGGGAAGCTTTTACCTCCGGATTCAGCTTCGGAGGATTAATGAGCAAGCAGTTTTCCGGAGTACCGTATTTTAGAGATGTGGCGGCCTTCTCCTCTTTAGGAAGTCCCACCTTTAAAATTTCGGACCAACGCAAAGCTATTTCGTCGGTGATAGGCGGCCCCGATGGTTTTTCTATCGCGAGCCGTTTCCCGAGCACTTCGAGGACCTGATCATCGAGTGTTTGCTTTGCCTCGGTCGATTTTTCTTTTTCGGTAGATTGTTGTGCAGATTGTAAATCTATTTGCTCCGCAGGTTGACCCTCGGCCGTGAGCGGCACCGGTGTCTCTGCAACTGTTACGTTCGCCACGCTTTCCGTCGTTCGTTCCGTTGAATTCGTCTCCCTCGTTGGCGATGCCGATGGTGATGGTGGTAGTGAACGACGTTCATCTGTACTGGAACTCTCCCTTGACGTCGAATCCGAACTTGTGTCGTATCCTGTGTCGAATAGAGTCTGTCTTAGCGATTTTCCGAGAACATACGTCATTGAGGTTAGGTTCTCGTTTCGTTTGTCAACCGACCCGAGCCGAACTCGGATTTTTTCATAAAAGTGCATTGGGAACGTTCCTAGAATCATTCCCCCGCTTGTTTCTGCGATATTTCGATACTCCAGCGAACTTTCGTTCGCTGTTTCTCGTTTCAGCTTTACGGACCTAATCCGCCACGAGCAAGCCTAACCTGCTCGATTAGCTAACCGCATAAGATTTCTTAATCTTACGACATGCGTGATGACCTGATCATCACGATGTTATGTTTTTTTTTTTTTTTTTTTTAATCACATAGACACATGAAACGGCCTTGCCGTGACATGTCTGAATTTCCGCCATCTTGGTGAGAGAGATCTGTAACAGAAAAAGCTACTTACTGCGTTTCTTCTTTCGATGCTGCTTTCTCCGTTTCTTCTTTTCGCGGCGTTCTAGCTTTTTTAAGCGCTTTTCGAAGTGATTTTCCTTCTCGTCATCGTCCGAATGACGACTTCGTTTTTTCCCCATAATTGGAAAAAAAATTCGCAGTACTCGAAAACACGTGTGGCTTCAATGGCACAAAAAAAAGGAATGAAGAATGAGGGCTGTGACGCGAGCGCCACGGAGGGCGCGCGGTGGGAAAAATCCTTATTTTACTGTAAACTTTGTGGCGACATAGGCATGAAAGTAGTGGAACTACCTGGTGATCTCGAGGAAGAGGCTCGAAATATAATTGTTAGTTCTATACAATAAAAAATGCAGAGTACCTAAACTCTTGTCGATCGACGCTTTTAATTTTAATCAAATTACACGTATAATAAATTCAACTCGATAGCAAAAACACGTATCATTTTTCGTCTGAGAAATGTCTCTGATTCATCGAGATATATATTACGTTGAAACAAAAATCTCGACGTGTCGGTATTTCTACAGTGGTGACATCAAAATTCACGAGACTCGCCACATCCCTCTTATCCAAGCTATGAGAACTCGAAAGATTAAAGAGCTTTCCTCGTTAAAGAAATTCTTAAACTCCTCACGGCAAAAGGAGCGAAAGATGGATATAAGTAAGAGAGTGAGGAGTGAATGATCCTGACGCAGGAGAAGGGGGAGGGGGGAGGTGACGCAACGAGACTCGAGATTGCGCGATACTGTATTGGACCGACGTATCTACTTGATATTCACGACGCGGTAAGCTCGACTTAATTAATTCAACTTAAAGGACGTTGGAGCAATGCTGTCGCGATGCTGCAGCGTGTACGCACGCGTACAGGAACTAACGTATACGAAATGTCGTGAGGCACTTTACGTTTTTTTGTCATACGTGAATAACATCGGGACGAGCCTCCTGCTGTGTGTTATGGTGGATGGTGGCGCGTGCTCCTCATAATCGCCTCTCTTCGCTTTTCTAACGGATACATATCACATTGATTTCTATCTCGTCGCGTCTCGGTTAGCAATTTATTAATCTATCAAACGCTCTACGTGCCGGAATTCTATCCACAATCAATCGGAAATCGTATCCAATCGAATGCCGAGTCAAATTTTTTATTCCTTTTTCTCAAAAATTATCGGAGATAACAAAATGATTTTTCTTTTCATTGAACGGTACTAAAAATCTATAGATATCGAGAATCTTCCGAAAAAAAAATTGTGGATCGAAATTAAAAAAATATATACATAATATGGCCGCCGGAAGAATGACGATCTGTTTCTGTCGGCGACTGAACGTCAGAAGTAATTCAGTTGCATTTAATTCGGATATAATCGCATTATCCGGAATATCGCGGAACGTCGAGAAATACGAAATGCGTAGGTGAATAAATAGAGAAACGTTGAATGAGCAAAAAGTGTTTCGAGAAGATACGGACACGCATCTCTAAGGCGCCGGGATTGCCTGCGGCAAAGCCGGACGAGAAACATCGAGAGTTATGTTTCTCCTCGTTCATGCATAACGTTCCTATCCGCGGATATTGTGTTCGCAACGTACAGAGTTCTGTAACGCACGCGCGTCCACCAAACGCGTGTTGTATACTTCGTACGGGAAAATCCTTTATACGCTATATATACTCCGTCATATTTATAACGCTGAGCTTAATTGTTGTCCGTACATCAGACGTGTATCGTAACTTTGCTCGGGATATCATGTGCTCGTGCGCGAGCGCGCGCCCACACGGTTAACGTAAATGAGAGAATGTTTCTCGAGCTTACGAGATAACTGAGGCGAAACTCGTGTAGGCATAGGGTAAGTATGTTGTATCGCGTACGTCGTACACATCGCAAAGTTTCGTGCAAAATTCGCGTGCGATTGCCCGATTGAGAATACAAAATAGTGCCAACGATCCCATAATCGACGGAAACATAGTATACGAAACACGTTGTGCAATAAATCGCGTTTATCAATTTAATTCAACATCGATCGTCATTTGTTTCTCTCTGCGACTCGGTCCTTGAGCATTGAGTTTATGACTTTGACACCAATAGACTGAAAGCAATGGGCTCCAGAGCCTCTAATTGCAGTGTTATTCATTGCATCGGCATGGCGAGTCGACGAACTGCTCGTATTTTACCGTATCGATTTCATTACGTATACAGAAATATTATAATTTTGGAGCAATTGATACGCAGAGAAAAACAATCGATTGAATCGACTAAATCGGCGATTGCGGGTGGAGAAACAAATGTTCGATTGATTAAACGAAATAAGTATCATAGGAAGGAAAAAAATGGACCATTTAACTAGCAATAATACGATACAATCAATTAGGTATTTCTTTCAGTGAACAATATTTGTTTCGCGATCCGCAAGCGTCGATTTAGTTGGGTCAATCGATCTTTATCTCAGTGTAACTCGATGAAGATAGACGCGAAGCAGCGGCACAAATTTTGCGTTAGTTTTTCCGAGTCGAAGACACGAAGGAAGTTGTTCTCTGTTTTTGTAGGAATATGAAAATAAAAAATGGATAAAGTAAGAATAAAGCTTCTCGATGCGGTTCCGCAAACGACGGTCACGGTATACGGTAGCCACGTGTGTGTCAACGATTGACTAATGGATCGTCGGTGACGAGACGCGAGATGCGGTGTTGCATATATATATATATGTGTGTCTGTGTTTAGATATATATATATATTTATACATATGAATCCCAGACACGGAGATCAGTGAATCTCCGCAACAGCATCGTTGAGAATGAGAGAAGCTCCATCGGTGGCGCGAGCCCCCGATCGCTTATTATAAATAGGTACTTAAGGATTCCGTGCGGCGTGTCCGTGTACGAGGCTCGCGCGCTCGAGATTCATCTTATCTGTATGGTATATACGTTGACTTAGAGCGCCCGAGACCCATACTCGCCGAGAGGAATAAATGTCTCGGGTACCCTTGGACTATCGATCCTCTCCTCGACTCGCCAGCATAGCGCCTAGAGCTCCTTAATTACGACTTTCTACCTGTATAAATAGATATAAGCTCTACGTAGAGAGATCTCGTTATTTTCTTATGGAGTTCCAACGTGTCAAGTCGGAAATACCGAAGAATCGCGCGGCTAAAACTCGCGCGGAATTTTAAAATTTCGAGAGATTTTTTTTTCCTTTCCCTCGATGCGCCAGAGGTCGAGAAGATTGTGAAACGCCATTTGAAATAATCTTTGACGCTAATCGAAATTTTTGTTTTCAATTTAAAATTTTTCTAAAAATTAAGGGATGTTTTTCGAAATTTAATTTTTTAATTATTTGCGAGTCGAATGATTAATAATCGACGATCAACGAAACGCGCACGATTTAACGCAATAAGTATCATTTAGCGTTTACCGTAAGTGTATCTTTTTACGTGGGCGATCAGACTGATAGTTCATACGCGCAATCATGGATAATTTAGCCTCTCGCATTTGCCTCTCATGGATACATACGACTCCCACCCTCGTCCAAACCCCCCCGAGCTTCGTTATTTGATTTATTCTCACCGCATTTATACTCTCGTTCGTGTTTTCTGGTCTCTCTTTCTCTTCCTCGCCGACTTCCTTCGGCCGCTGTTCGCGATGGAAAAAGCTGCGTGTCAAACGACAGGCCTTCATCTAATACAATTACCGGGAATCTTCGTTATTTACGAGGCATTGGCAAGAAAATCGGCGGTGGAAGACGCCGAAGAGTCTCGCTAGACGAAGGTAAAGATAGTTGAAAAAATAAGAGAAAGAAAAGCAAAGTAAAGAAGAACCTGAAGTGAAGCCTTCGGGGCCCGCGAGAAGGAGAGGAGGAAGAAGAATGTAAGAAGTATAAGAAATAATACGAATAGCAGGCCTTCGGATCCGAGCGAAGAAAACGCATGATCGAGAACGCATAATGCGAGGTGTTGAGGCAGGTCCGGGTGGATCGTCCGGCTAATGATCGTGGCGTGGGTGCGAATTAAACGAGCCGACGCGAAGCGAAACGACGCCGACGTCTCCAATGCACAGATCCCCGAGAATATTATACGCGCCACATCGAGCGAAAGAACGTTTCCAGCAAGTCCGACGACGACTTTACGAGCGTCGACTTCAGCATCCTTGCGAATAATATTGCGCGATCTTTGGACCCGGCGACTCGAGCCGCGAGACGACGAATATGTTTAATATGGAGAAAGACCAGAAAACGAGCGCCTCTGGATTTTCTTGCTGCATGACATCGTCTAATTACTCGGCGAATCGTTAATATTTTCAACGAAATGCGGACATACTTGTCGACTTTATTGTCTCAATGAGTATTTCGTTTTTATTAGTTTGATCGTTTTACACCGCGAAAAAAAAAGTTTCGACGATAAAAATGTCCGCACCAATCATAACTTTCGATTAATTTCATTTAGTCGCAACGAAAGAAACTCAGAAACAAAGTTTAAACCGTTCCAAATTAATAATATTCGTATTTATTTATTTATTTATTTATTTACTACTGAAATATTTAATAAATTATTATAGCTGTTTTTCCGCTGCGAAAAATATATTATTTTTATTGCGTTAATAATCGAAAATTTTATCTTTGAATTATTTTTTTTTGTCTCTGATTCGATCGTAAATTGATTTTTTAACGTAATTCTCGTTTTGCCTGAAATCATTGTTGAAATTTATATACCCGTAAGATTTCGTTGTCTGTCACGCGAGAGCGAACGGAATTCGGTGGCCCGTTATGTCGGCACTTACTCCGTTCGATAATAGCAACGAAAAAATGTTGATGCCAAGAAAGTCGACGATGTGAGGGCGTCAGCATCCGAGTGACGTGCGTCGTTCACGAGAAAGAGTTTGCTGCCTCTCTGCTGCCGTTGCTGCCGTTGCTGCTCGGATTCATAAATCATAAAAGCCGAAAGAGCGTATGCCTTGCAAAGGAGCAACAGCTCTCGTTTCGTATACCGTAATTTGTGCTCCGATTCCTTCGGGTTCTCTCTTGTAACGGGACGACGGCCCGCCGAACTCTCGTGTCACGACGTTTCGGATGTCAGTGGCGTGACTCGCAAGCCCGGACACGACGACGACGACGAGGACCACGACCTCGCGACCACGTTATAGATATCCCTCTACGTTAGCGTTACAGTTTGAACCGCTGAAGTTAGGTCTCCAGAGAATGAGAACAGTCGTACGGACACGATAGATAGACGAAGACGTTGATACCAGAAAGATCAAAAGACGAGCGTGTATGACACAATCGCAAAGATTCGATCTACAGAGATGAATAAATATATATCTCTACAGCATTCACAATTAATTATATCCAATCGATCTATTCTTACAATGACAATTTCATTTATCTTCAAGAATCATATGTAAAAAAAAATCATTGATCTACGAAGCAGTTGACACTTTTATCGGTAGAATCCGACTCTACAATGCTTTTCTGTGACATTATTCACGTGAATTATTTTTTATTTTTTATATTTACTATACATTTTGTTTATACATTGTTTGCCGAAAATGTTATAACTGCTTCTTGTTTCACTCCTAACTTGCAATTCGAAGCGATAATCACACGAAACCGAAAAAAAAAAAAATATTTCAATACATCAGATTTGTCATTGAATTCATGATGCACTAAAAATGATTCATAAAGCTTCAATATCGAGACGTCGTCGATGCAATTGTTGAACAAATATCTTTGCCGCGGTACTGTCGCGTTAGCGTAACGCGCCACCCATCACGAAAACACTTAATTAGAAGCGTGTGTTGGTTCGCGAGATCGGAGGACTCGGCGTGTCCAAGGAACGGCGAACACGTTGTCGCGGTTGGTCCACGGTGTTGCTGACCGCCGCCTCCGGTCGATGCGGTGGACGCGATTGCTCACGGGGATTGTCCCGCCTCGGCCTCCTGTCGCCCACGTGTGTATGTATATATATATATATTCTCCGTCGTCCGTAAACTCGTCGAGTGTATTCGTTCGTATAAAATACTTGTATCGGTATAGTTCGATGCAGAAGCATCGTCCTCGGAACCGCATCGACGTGCCCCTTCGTCCTTGCAGACCAGTCTGAAATACACGATGATCGAGCTACTTGCGGCTTTATGCAAATCCACAGGTGCGGGCGCGCACTTCGACGTCGTCTTCGTTGGTCAACGACCTTCGCGTGAAACTGACCGGCTTTCTTCATTTTTTCCTTTCCATCTTTCATTTTTATTCGCCTACAATCGCTGGCATTATCCCGGAACATAGGGCCTTCTGTATCTCATGTAACTCTCAGGATACCCATTTCAAGTGGGTATCCCATTTACCCGTTTCAAACCACCGAAAATGAAATTCGAAGCTCTAAACGACCAAATACCCCCATTTGACCGAAACTTCACGTCCGGAAGCTTCTCTATCTAAGAAAAACCTGATCGCGACTACTGCGGACCTAATCGAACTTATTCGTATCTATTCGACCGCCAAATTTGCATTCCCGCATGCCGTACACCATCGAGCACCGATCAGTTTCATTGCGACGACTGCGGGGAACCTGCCCAATCACGATCTCTTCAGGAACATAAAAGCGAAGAAAACGACTCGCTGGATAAAGCGAATAAAGGCGAAGGTTAAAAAAAGAAAAGAAGTATCACGAAGAATCGTTACAGGAAAAAAGATCCAATGAGAGTAGCGAAACATCGAAGATAACGAGTACAAAGATGAGACAAATAAAAAAAAAGGAACATTCGTAACCTGTGAGTAAGGCGCAAGGTGTGTTGCACCATGCATCTTCCTACTGGTCTCCGTTTCACCTCATTCTTTTTTGTTTTGTTTTATTATTCATTTTATTTCCATCTATCCGTCTTCCCGTCTCTCTTTCTTCTTTGCACTCTCGAACCCGGTGACGACTGCGGAGGTTAGAGATGGTATAAGGCTCTTCGTCGCACTTGCGGTCGAAGTATCGGGATAGCCTAATTGAGTGTCCTCGCCCTGGGTGTCCGATGTTGTCCGGCGTTGTCGCCGGCTACCTGAGGGCGTGGGCGCCTCGATATGAGTTACGGGTCCGTCGTATTACAACTCGGTGGAACCCAACGTGCCGTCTCCGGTGGTCCCAACCGTTCTCGTTCGTATCATCGGCCCGTTTATACACACACGATGCGACGTTGATGCTACTTTTGATTCTTATGATGGCTACTGCACGCGGGCCGATCCAAGAAGTCCTCCGCAGGCTGTGAAGGGTTCGTTTGCCTACTTCAACCTGTCCGATAGGACGGGGTCCGGTTATGAAAGCCGAAGATAATCCTGATGACACACATCCATACACACTGTTATCCCTCCTACTGTCTCTTCAACCTCTTCCAAACCCGATTCTAACTCTTGGATCAACGCCTTACGACTGTTTATATCATGGATATTGGTATCTTCTGGTCACTCCAAGTATCCGCTTATCCAAGAATCCTCTTTTAGGACTAAACATCATAGACTCGAAGAGATTATGACCGTTTTTCCTATTTTGGAACTTCGCGGCTTGTTTTTCCAGACATAATCCGCTGGATCTCCACGGTAGAGATTAGAGATCTATTTATCGGGCGCTTTTTGAAGATGATACATGAATGGATTACACTGAGATTCATCTCTCGAAGAGAAAAAAAAAAGCATTGAATTAGCAGTTTTCTTCTTTCCAAACCGTGAGTTTAAAGACTCCGAAGAAAAACGCATCGACCCCGTACACTTAATAACCAATAATTTATTAATACTTCCAGCTCGGCATTGAACCGAGGAGTAAATCAATGTATCCTTGTTTTACGGCGTGCATTCATTACGAGGCAGGTTGTGTGCGCAGCGCAACTCGCTCGTATATCTCCGTGCACTGGACTCCTTCGTAGCTGGAGCGTATATACGTGGAACGAAAAGTGGAGGAGGTGCATCCAAGCCTCCTCCGCGTCTTCGTGTCTCTCTTATTCTCTCCCGAGTAACCAAAAGAACGTTAAAGAATGAGATAAGAGAAGAATAGCTTATGGCGTATACCAAGGCATATGATAATAAGAAAACCCGTGGAGACAGCAATGAAAAAGTGTCCACTCGCAAAAGTGTCTCGACGTTTCTGCGTGTTCGACTCTCTTTTATTCCAATCCTTGTCTCTTTCATCCCCCATTCGCGGTTTAAAGATTAACCCAACGAAGAGACGAGCTTCGATGCACGGAGAGAAATGCCGTGGCATGTACGAACGGAGTGGAGAACTCGCGAGAGAGCTCCTCCGTGCACGCTCGCTGTGCGCACATTGTTAGTCCGTTTTATGAGGCACGAGGGATCTCTCTCGGGGTTTACGCCTCTACGTCGCCACGGCGTTTACGATCGGGTATAAGCTTGCGCCCGGGTATGCATGGATACCCCAGGGGCCTCGCGACATCATTCTGACGTACCTTTTGCGCGGAGAGAAGCCTCGTTCAGCGCTTCTCGATCTGCAGCCTAGAAGTTCAACGGGCTTGGCATGGGAAATGTCTCACGAATAGTCTCGGGGGTTGAATCACGCCCAATCCTCCCCCGGGCGACATTACGGGTTCTCTTTTTCATCCTTCTCGCTGGAATGATTGGGCCCGGAGGTTCGAGTGAGGGACTAAAACACCGGAGGCCCCGATGACCTCTCTCGGTATTCAAGATCAAACTCTCAAAGAGGTCATGCATTAATCCTTGGTACGACGGAGACTGTTTCGTAGAAAGGCTCCGTTCGACTGGTACTTTAACTTCCAGAGGTTGTAGACTGGATTGAAGGGTTATACGACAACGCATAAATGAACTCCAAAGGAGAGTTCTAGATCGTGCATCATTAAGGGAGGATACGATAATGGTGTACCCAACAATATCAAACACCTAAACATGGCTTCTGAATGGTCGAGTGAAAAAACGAGTATTTGACAAGCCTTGTCATTGAAATTCGATCCAAAAGTTATTTTAAAAAACGGTGAACCAACGAAGGGCTACTAAACTAGTTAAGAATCGACATTGACCGTCTTGTACCCGTCTTCAGCTCGTTTAACAGGTATTACGGGGCTTCCGGGAATGTTTCACGCGCGGTATGTGGTAAGCGAATATTTTTCAGTCCCGGCGACGTTCAGCGGGAAGTCACGCGAAACATATACCGCCACCGACATGCCCGCAACGTTAATGTCACCTCGTGCAGTTCAGTAGCGGAACCACCAACTGGACAAGGTTCATCCTGCGTGCAAATTTCGGCTTTCGAAGCTTACCTCGCGGATGCTCGTATTTTTTTCTTCCCAAACTGCTAAACATACGGTACAAACATGCATGCCAAAGAAGCCGGTACATAAATTACAATGTCGAGGATGTGCGGTGTAAATATTAAGCGTTCGCGAGACTCGATGCATATTCAATTTCAGTTGCGAGTCGATGAATTTCGTCGGAATACATTCGATGTGCCGAATTGACTTCTACATTTTTTATGATTTTCTAAATCATAGTCTTAAATTAACAAATAATTTGAAAAATGATCAGATTCATTTGATACATTGCGTATTTCTATAGTTATCCAATGCACCAGTCCAATGCACGTTCATTGGTTAATGCTACAAGTGGTCGTCCGCAGATCCGACGTCATTGAGTGGCTTCTTTAGAACGAAATATTGCCATTGCACGCGCATCGTTTATAATAGTTCAACGTTGTATCTGGTACTGCTATAAACCCTGACTGTGTGTTACCTGTACCGAAAGGAACACGACGTGTACGACTCTTTCTCGGTTCTTCTGTACGGACGAGCGGCGCGCGAGCTGCGCGACAAAAGGACACCGCGGTTCTTCGCCTGATCCTTGGTCTCTTCTTCATTGGATGTGTGGCTGCGCATGGAAGACGGAGAAGGAAAAAGTTGGGGGAAAGGAGGGGAAAAAGTCGACTCGCAACTCAGTCGAGTTTCAACGTGTATGTACGCACGAGAAGAAGACGAAGTACTCGCGACGGTGGACGACGAGTAGACTCCGAGAAGCAGAGAGCCGAGTTAATTAAGAGGATCCCGGCTTGACTGACGTGGGCATTGTGCCCGAGCGTGCGGGGCCACCTTCTACTCTCTTCCTCGTCTACCTGCTTATACAACTGTACCACCATATACACTATTATGTACTCTCTTTGGCTTCTTATACTTATACTTATGTGCGTACTGTGTCGTTGCCTTGTTTTTTTTTTTTTTTTTTTTTTCATCCCGGTTGTCTCGTCGTTCACTCGAACCTACAAGTCCTGCACTCGCTGGAATCACCTGATACCATTTATGGGAGGAAACTTGAATCCTACAGATGTAAAGCAGTCTTTTATATCTAGAAGTCCCGTCTGCATTGGATAACAGATTGCAGATACCACGGAATGGGATCAACTTGTTCCGAAACGATCTGCGCTCACTTTTGAAGAGTCTTTAGACGATGTTTTAGAACCGTAGTTATTGTAAAGCGCTCGAGATGTGAATAAGACAAGGCAAGGATTCGTGAAACTAGATATTCGGCACGGGGTACTGAAAAGATATTGGTGTACCATAAAAGCGGCAACTACAGAAGTCTCGATTCTTGCAATCTATTAAAGATAAACGATACGATCTGCGACCATTGTACGAAGCTTCAAAATGAACGCAGAAACGATTGAAATATGATTTCAATTGATAGATCTCGAGAGTGGACGGTTTACCTTATTTGCAAACGTCATATGTTGGTCACAGTCCTTGGCCTAGTGGACCAGCGTCTTGTTCCGAATGAGAATGAAATACGGAAGTCATTATGTCATCATTACGGCTTATAGCTTCCAACAGAGTTGAAAATTGAAACAGAGTATCACCAGGAAGCGCATCAAGAGACTCAGTTTTATAACCATAAACGGATCTAATTTTTTGGCTGCACACGCACGTGTCTTCCGTGTTGATTGCGTCCAGTCTATGCCTGATGTGCTTTCTCAATCGTGTATAGCTGAGCGTTTAGAAGAGAGTCTCTCTATTACTTATCCTTTGACGTTACATACGCGTTTCCACACGTTTAAGGAGCTGTTTTAGTATCGGGATAATTCCGCAGTGTATTAAATACTAGTAAAGAGGACTGAGAACACTGGAAGTCGGTTGGGTGGTGCGTGCGGATAGATACCAATGTTCTTCAGCGGTGGATGAAAGACGCTCACCGCTTGCCTCGTACCTCGACATTACGTTGGCATAAAGACGACGGGGGCGTCCTCGTGACAATTAACAACTACGCTTGGGTCACAAATCACTCGTACGATAGTGAAAGAATAGGCGAACGTGAGAAAGATAGAAGAGAAACGCGGCGGCTTGGTCTAATCACGCTGGCGCGCTGGCGCGCGCCGAAGGTTCGCCAAACGACTCGTACCTTTCCTTATACTCTTACTTCGATTATTCGTACCTGTGGATGTTACGTGTGTGACTCGCATTCTATGTCCATTCTCACTTCACTTCGCAATCCTATGCCGCCGATGGGTCCTCAAAGAATCGTTAGATTCATTACTTCCTCGTGTCTTTTCTCAATTCATCCTTTTTAAATCGACGGAATTTGCATATTTTTCTTTTCTCTTGGACTTCGATCCTCGACAGTTTGAGAGTTAATAAAATGAGGCAAAAAAACATTCAAGAAAATTTCAAAGGCCTTAAAGTGCTGTTTTATCGATGGAATCGATAAGAATTGATTACAGACATCGATATCGTTATTGCAGCTTGAAAAATTGAACGCAGTTTGCTTGTAGCAAGAAAACGTTAATTTACAAAGTCTGCCAGTTTTTTAACGAAATACAATTAACCTTGAAAAAAAAAACGAGTCACGTACACTTGACTTTCGTGCCGACGAGGCACTTTCGGGAAACGTTGAAAGTCAAGAATACCTCGGCTTCGGAGCCTTGTCGGTGCTCGGTTAGCTCTTTCAACTCTTTTAGGTGCACGAGAGAGCTCCGGCACGCTATAACCCAATGAAGAGAATCTCCGAGAGATTGCTATGCTAATTCCGTTAATGTCGCATGAGTTATGGCGTCGAGAGATACATATTCTTCTCCTTTACGTGTGCAATGCAAGAGGATACAAGAGAGAGGGTCTTTTACGGAGGCGGAAGAAGCTCCCAAGTATACCGAACGCCGACGCATCGCGCACTGGCTTCGGGTATCGTAATAATAACAATAATAATAATGATAATAATAATAACAATAATGACAATAATAACAGTAATATAAGGATGATAATAATATTCTCGTGTGGAAGCGCGCGCCTCTGTCGTCTTTTGCTGCTCCTGTTGATGGTGGCTGCCTGCCTGGTAGCCCCGTCGCATATCTTAAGTCCCGATAAATCGAATGCGCCCGAGCGCGGCGGTAAAGTCCGCGCGCCCGGGCGTAAGCGCCTTATCGTTCGGACGAACGCGGTGGCGGCACGAGTGCACACATTCTACAACGCCCCGACACACAACGTCCAGTAATAATGTGGATACAGATATAACACGAATAAAAGAAAAAAAAATAAGTAAATGAAATACACAACAAAACAAATACAGAAAATAATAAAAAAAATAACATTAGGAGCTCTCGTACGATGCGAGCCGAGTAATGGCTAACGATTTTTCAACGAGAAAAATCGTAATCATCGGTAATTGAGATTCGATACCAATTAGAGGCGCGCGCGAGAGCAACGATACCTACCTGTTGGAAGTTCTTGAAATGTTTTTTATTTTATATTTTTCTTAATTTTTTCTTCAATACTCGTTGCGTGCACGTGGTTGTAGAAACCCTTGGAGATCGCCGAATTAGATAGGAAGTCTTTCGCTGCGTATTCTGGAAGCCACAAGTCTTGTTTGCTGTTTTTTACTCGGTTTTTTATTCACTTTAGTTTCTACCAAAGCGTATTTTACCGGTAGCGTAATTTTAGTACTTCGCATGATGTAACCGATCTTTTAAACAGATCGATGAATCATTATGAAATTTTTATGAAATGTTCCAGACTTCCGTATTTTTCATTAATAATTTTTTCAAATTATTATTATTTTTTTTCACACATATTTCAAGCTGAAAAAAAAATCGAAGAAAATTCACCGAACGGATGGGTTTATAAACGATTCTTAACCGATCGCTGACCATCCACCCCGGACGCGGTGTCATATTACCATTCAGATATAATCTAAATTCATGCTCTCACGGTTGTACTAGCAACGTCGATGAGCGCGTAACCGCTACTTAAGGCGTTGCTTGTTCCATATAAACCGACCGAGAGAAACACTCCGCTCGCGAAGTACATAGCCAGATCGCCCTTCGATCGACGAATAAGACGACGAAACCTTCGCATCGACGATCGTTCCACTAGCATACATGCCGAATGTTCAATCGACGAGATATGAGGCGTGTCTAATTACACAATCGGTGTATGCCCAGCAGTGCGTCCAATCAAACCACCTTCCTGTCTCGGCGTCGTCCTCGTCGTCGTATTCGCGGCGCGGACGTGGTGACCGGTGCGCGTTCTCCCCATTATCGCGATCGCCGTACATACAAACAGGAATCACCGTACCCATCCGCCTTCGAGACTGTGTGTTGGATCCTCTTCCATCAAGACGATCAAGAATGAATGAACTCTCCACGCTTGCCTCGCGGACGGCGACGATTTAACGAATTGCCGAAGCGAGAAAAGACGTTTAGCGTCGCGCCGACGATCTCGTCATCGCACAGGCGATTCATCGATATGTATATATCTATACACATTGTATAACTTTCGTATTATAAAGTGTACAACGTCGTTGAATATCAGTTTGATTGATCGCATAAATTGAGCTCAACTTTTAGCTCGGTCGGTAATAAAGGATGTTAAATGTATCCAAGAGATCTTTTATCTGAGAAACGTTTAATAAGTTTACTTTTTTTTTAATGATTCATTTCGTAGGGTCCAATGAGCTCGAATAAAGTTCAGGGACAATGTTTCCGGTTGAAATTACGGAAGGTGGATATCCCAATTATCGATCATCGAAACACGTTAATCCGCGGTAACAATAATTAATCACTTAATATTCGATAAGTCGATATTATCCATTTAATTTTTATGTGTGCAAAAAATGTATTGCGGTTTATTGTTTTTGATTTTTGGCTAATTTCTCGCAAGAGACTTGAAAAATTAATTTTTTGATTCGCCTCAAGACGTCAACGACTGCTATCTATTTTTGGATTAAAGATTTTTTTTTATTCATTTACGTCATTCACGGATCTATGATGACTAATATGCCGCCGCCCCTCTTGTTCATCATTAATATTCGTCTTGAAAATCTGTTATTTAAAGTGCACGCGGGCGACGACAAGAGCTGAAGTTCTTGTCGTCGTTCCGGGGATATGTAAACTTGTATATACAATCGAATGAATATTCCATACGTGAGCTACAAAAGTATAGAGGGATAGTTCCCTTCTATCCTTCTCACACGTCGTAATGATGTTAGGATCATCGTCGTCTCGGTCAATAACCAGAAATAGAACCAGTTTATCCGCCGTAAATCCGCCCCGTCTCTTTCTCTCTTTGACTCCTTTGCCACTCGCGCGATTTCTTCCGATGGTGTATATTGACCATTATAAATCGTCGGATTCGTTGGTAAAGCGCGGCTAATTATTAATCGGTGATTCGTATAACCTGTTTCACTCGGAGATGGGTGTACATAACGTTATTTGTGTTATCACACACGAATGTATATAGCAGCGTCGATATGCGCTCTACACAAGAGTTCGAACGCTTTAATAATACTAATGTAGTCTCGTATGATCGCAAATCGCAACACTCTGAGTTATACCGAGATACAGACTACGCGCATAGGTACGCGTCGTGAGACTCGTTCGATGCTATACAACCCGAAGATATGTATTACGTATTAATACCCAACGGGTAACGCGCCTCGGTGACTCTCCTTTTGCCGGTTACGATTTTCAATCGATCCTCCAATATCTCTGCGTGAATATTGAATTGGAACGCATTAATTACACGATAGTTGCGTTCGAGAAATTGAAAATAAAGAGCCATAGATCGAGAAGATGAAAGACAAATTGCAATCGTCACGCCAGCTATACCAATGTTAATTGATCCGGATTTTTATTTAAATACGACATTTTTTTTAAATCGATATTTTTCTGATAAAATTTTTTACTTTTTAATTATAGTTCTTTTTTATGGAGGTAAAAAGAAATTCAATATCTCAACGGTTTTTTTTTTATTTTATGATCGAAAGAGATAAAAAATCATTATAATCGGAAATGAGAAAATTTCATGCGCGATGTGTATAAAAAATTTAAGAGAAATTTAGAGATACTTTCGAGTTTTGAGATGAGAAAAAAATTCTGCGAGAGGGAAGAGAAATGAAATAATATGTTGATCGAATCGTATCTGAAGTCGTTGCTACTGCTCTCCTACTGTTCTCCGAGATTTTATTATCGAGTTCCATAGGTCGATATCTCCCCATGGATATCCAGCTGCTTCCCTTCGCCGTAGAGAGATCCGTTTGAATCGTGCGAGGAGATCTCGAATCTCTAACATATCGCCCGTCTCGTTTTCTCGTTTCTTCGCCACATCCACCATCCGTACTTTCGTTCTCCTCGTTCTCGTCGCGTGTTGAAGTATCGCGCGCGCGCCTGTTCTCCAACTGTTTCGTACGTTGGTTTACCCGCTCGCGACCCTTTTCTCGCACGAGAAACTTATAGGTACGTGACTCTCCTTCTTACTTCTCTCTGCTTCGCTTCTTCCTTTATACTACGATTGAACGAGTTTCGCGATAAAGATCGCACAGAGAGAGCAACCAACGACTTACATACTTCCACGTTGCATCGCAATGTACGACACACGCCAGACATCGTCCGTTCGAACAAAAAGCTTCCAGATTTTTTTTTTTTTCAATATCAACAGCTTCGTTCTCCATGCAAATTTATCGTCGAGAAAAGGTTCTTTAACCTTAAGCACCCTATACGTTGATAAATTGTTTATTTTTTTTTTATATTAAAAAATAGTAAAATTCTAATTATTTAAGAAAAAAAAACCCCAACTGCTTAATGCAGAAAGCCGCAAATAATTTTATTGACTAAATACGAATGCGAATAAAAGAATTCAACAATCGATCGACGAACAAAAACGACGACACGATCCTCCGATTATTTCGATAAATTTAATAGATTTTTTATAATATGCTAAACATCAATAAACATAACATGCCGAATATCAATAAATTGTTTAATATTTATGGAAAAAATTGATTTATAACGCAAAGTCCTTTGTGAGGCTCCTTCGTGGCGGTGTGTTGATACAAAAGAACACAAGCTAAACATGGTATGCAGACTTCACTCCGCCTGCTGCGATCAGCGACGGGTCGTTAACGTCGTGAATTCTCTCTCTTTCTTTCTCGTTGCGCGATGTGAAATCGTCGAGGCAGCGCGGCACAAGCGCAGCAGTAGCAAAAGCCAGTGGCTCTCGGGGTCCACCGATGCCACGGAACACCGTGGGGACGTACGACGGGGCGCATAACTCGTACGCAAACTTGTCCGTATCCAGGGTGGATTCCTGGACTAACGTCCTGGGTGGTATTATCGTAAGAATATCACACGAGCGTAAGACAAACTTCACCGGCATTACTATGTGTACTGAGCTCGAAGAATCGTGGTTATGCCTCTTTATAAATTCATAATATCCAGCGGCGATTAATTAATCGCGCATATCGGCACAGTTGTTAATTAGAGAAACATCGTAACCTGCTACGAAAGCGTTATAAAATTAGATTCAAGTAACGTCGTGTTTCGTCATTTCAAAATGTGTACATCAACATCATTTTTTTTTTTTTTCATTACTAACCTATACGCAAAAAAATTTTTTAAAAATAGAAAAGAAATGCATAATTGATAATAAATTAATACTAATTAAAAACAAGTAATCATTAATTAATTAATTTAACAAGTATGCTAATTGATTAAAAATCGAAAAAAAATTAATTTAATTAAATTTTTTTGAATTATTTATTAGCATACTGCGGAAATGTGAGATTTCATCCTACGCATTTACGATTTTAGAACGGAGTTTATAGAATTACGGAAGCCGCGGTGAATCCGTTCACAAGGCTCGTAATGTTGATCGTTCGGGTAGAGTATTGCGTAGAGTACAGAGTATGTATATACGCGTATATATACATATACAGAGTGTATAGTATGTTGAGGGGCGCGTTCTCCGGCGGTCTCTCGCCTTTACGGTTCGGGGTCCGGTCTTACGGATCAATTAACTTAACGATCGCCGGCGCGGCACGGTTCTCTCTGTCTTTTTTCCTCTCCTTTTTTTGTTTTTCTTCGGCGCGTTCGCGCGTGCGATCGGTGGCTCTAAACTCCTTGAAGAAAAATTCAACGTAACGTCGGAGCTCCATAACTGGTGCCTCTCGACACGATTCTGCCGGACGGAAAAAGACAGAGATGCTTTAGCCCTCCGAGCAAACGGAGGAGGGAACGAAGGCGAGACTGCGAGGGCTGCGGCCGCGGTGCATAAAATTCCCCGCGAGCTTTATTAACACCGACGATTACGTCTAGCCTCTGGCTAGACGTGATTTACAAGAGACTCGCGGTTCGAACGTTCCGGCACTAGGCGGTCGCGCACTTTTCGACGGCGCGCGTGGATCGCGAACGCTAAACCTTTTTTTTTACTTGTCCCGTCCCGGTTCTCCTATGTCTTTTCGTCTTAAGAGACCGTAAAGCTAATTCGTAGGTACGTCAAACGTGCGCCAGACACCGTTTGACGTTTCGACGTAACTATAACGAGATACCGGACCCTAAGAGCTGCCAGCATACGCGGTTTCGAGACAACGACAGACGAGAGATACAGATATAGAATAAATTTAAAAGACGAGGTGTTGAATAACGAGGGTATGCATTATAGTCAACATAACAACGTAGAAATTAATTATAATCCGACCGAAGTCGTAATTTTTTTGTAATGTGACGTCATCTGGTGCGATATTTCGCAGCGAAAATTTTCGCAACTTTTAGATTTGCCTCTGAAAATTTGAGTCATTTAAATCTCTTGAACACGGATGTCCGACAAAATTATATATATACATTTCTTGAACGAAAATTACCGACGAAATAATGAAAGCCATTTAAAAACTACTTAAAAAAAAAAAAAAAAAAAAAATAGTCTATCAGCAAAAGTCGCGGGATAATTGAGAAAGAACAGAAGAAACGAGAGAACAAGATTTTTAGCGCAGGTACCTGCTTCACGAGGGTCGTGCAAGCATGCAAGCTCATTGACTCTCGAGAACGACGTGAACGAAGACGAGCGCGAGACGAGCGGAGAGGCGAAGAATGCGGTTTCTTTGCTCGAATGTTGGGTAAAAGACGAATACATCGAGAGTTCCGTGAAAATGAGCCGAGTTGGAGTTGAACCCTGTAGACCTCGTCGGAGTACGCGAGAGCAGTGGCTATATCGTTCTTTTCTCTCTGCTTTTGCCTGCTTCATCGCAGCAACGGCAGCAGCGATACCCCTAATTTGTTTGAGTGAAACAATATCGAGTTACGGCCGATGTTATCGCGCGGGGCACACGCACGTGTTACAGCGTTATACCTCAGCCTCCGTGTCCCTCGTTCTCGTATGTCCCCATCTCTAGTCTTTCTTATTTCTTCTGTTTTCTCCTGTAGATTCATCGCGCTCTTGCCGACTGACGAGACTACTGTGTCCAAACAATCTTCACAAATCTCTCAAGTTTACGAACGCGAAAAAACCAGTTCTTCTTCGGATTCTTTCCAATAACTCGGTTCAATCATTTTTTTTCGATATGATTATTATTATCGATTGACTTTGGTTGCAACAAAAAAAAAACGATTCATGCACCTGTCGGTTTAAAGTTCGAGACAAATTTTTTTTTTCTCGAAAATAATGAATAACAACTGCCAAAAATTTCTTTAAAAAAAAAAGGTGTATTCACTTTAAAAAAAAAATTAAAAAAATGTTGCATCTTGTTTTGATTTAGCAAAATATATTTGACAAGATTCTTCACAAATTCTCCGTTAGGCGAGTCTTCGAACAAGCTGTTCTTTCAATTTCACTGCTCCCCGCGTATTCTTTCGTCAGGACACCACCAGATCCGTTTCTGACTCCGATCCTTTGACAAGCCGACGCGCCACCCAGTGCGCGAAATTAGGAGCGTATATATCCGAGCAAAAAGTTAGACCCCCTCCCCTCAAATCGTTGATGTCCCGTATCGGGGGTATTCGATTCAACGGGAGGCGCTCGTGGACACGATGTACCTGTTTAAAATTCCAGTTGAACGAGGCAAAGGGGAATCCCTCCTTATACGAGACGTGGCATCAATGATGGATTCACCTTCTCGGCTACGAGAGCTACGGGCGAAGCCCAACATTCGCTCTCCGTTTCTTTTTCATTCTGTGTATCTTATACCTATATATCAACTCATTCTTTCCCACTTCCTTTCATTTATTCGATCGATCTTCCTTCTCCGATTCGCCTTCAATGTCCGCGCCGGGCGAAAGCCAACCGAAGAAGACGAAAACAAAAAAAAAAGAGTGCAGGAAAGGCAAAAAAAGGCTCGACGAGAGCGATCGAGCGCGTGAGCAGATCGATCGATATTCGAGATAGAACAGGCAGAAGACACGAGATCCTGTCAAGCTTGAGAATCCTCGGAATCGTAATCGTCGCCAACCCTGAACGTTACTGACGCGCGATGCCGTGACGATAATTCGAACGTTTCACCTTGCTGTTTGCATTAGACACGCAAACGTTTGACTCTATTTATACAATTAATTTATTGTTTTGCATTCCAATTATCGCGAAACTATGGTTACACCTGATGCCCTTCTATTCGCAATATGGCGTACGCCATCGCACGCATGCGTAATTTATTTAATTTTTTTTATCTCGTAATGCAATGGTCGTGTCACGATGAAAACTCGCGTAAATTACGAGAATCGATACATTTTTTTATTTCACCTTGAGGACAAAAACACAGATTCTACGTGCGGATAATATACGGTTCGATTATTTCTCCATTTAAATGATCGTGAAACTATGATTACACACATTTACCTTCCATTCGCAATGCGATGTCATTACGCGTGAATTATTTAGTGTTTTTTTTTTCGTACATCGATACCTCGACATCTCCACTTCGTTGGATTTTCCATTTCACCGTCTCGATCATTTTATTCATATACGCGCAGAAAACAACGATTTATTCTCGCCGAATGACACTCACACAGCGCCGTCTCTTGTTCACAACGTGAGCCGGATGCGTTTCGCGCGTAATCCAGTTTACGACGAGCAATCCGCACCAGCAAACGTCGTAATGCGCCGTGAACGAAGGTAAAAGAAAAAGAATAAAAAAGTACCAACGAATACACCGGTAGTAGCGAGACGAGTTGAACGTTCTTCTGCACGAATGGACAGGAAGTGGCCCCCGTACTCTGAATACTGAAATTGGATTAAAGCTTCTCCCCTCCGTGAGTCTCGTCTCGCCGAGCGGAAGCCGCGCTGACCCTGGAACGAGTCCAGAATTGAAAAGATATATCCTGCAGCCAGTGTGCCACATCGTTCTTCATCGCCTTTCGTCATGATCCACGATCTTTTCTCGATGTTCTAATACCTGCATTGCGACACTCTAAAAATCCATTGAATCGCAATAACCGTGAATATCTACCTGCGAATTCAATTTCCAAGGATTCTTCGAGATCATCCGGTGGGATGATCTTCGAGAATTTATATTTATCCACACCTTCCGGTCCTCGGCAAAGATCGAATGTGACAAATTTCTCTCCTCAATCGTCAGAAACGAGAGAAAGTCTGTGAATTCTTCGCGATCAAGTTTTGGAGCATTTGATTTGCCGATCATCGAAAACGGATGTGTAACGTTCGCAGTGTAAATCAACGAAGTGATCCTGATCTCGTAATGTTGAAAACTCCGAAGAATTTCATTGGTTAGAAGTCTCAGAATTTTTTTAATGAGCAGATTACATGGAGAAGTATCGGCTCATGCCGTTCGCTTATGGGACTCGTCACAAGTGCGAAAAGAAAACACCCCGATATACGCAATATAGAAAAATTATAATGAGTTTAAAAAAATCTCAAACTCTGGTCTCTGCTGCGTGTTGTTGTTCACAGCTGGTAAATTCTCCTGCGAATATTAAAAAAACAGGTAGATATCTGGAGCTCGGGAGCGAGTCAAGATTTGCGTAACTCAATGCGCGATTCCCATGTGAGAACGTGAGATTGAAATACGAGTTTTCCTTCCCCTCTGTCCCCTTAGATAAGGATCTCCTGTCTGGGATATATGAAAGGCGTGGACTCGTGTAACTTCATACTCGCGTGGTGAACACTGCGTAAAGTAAAGTAAAAGAAAAAAAAAAAAAAAGAATTAGAAACAACAAATAAGAAGAAAAGTTGAGTTCTCCGGCAGAGAGGAGGATAAAGAAAGGAGTGGAGACAGAGGAAACAAGAAAAAGCGGCGTGTATCGTATAGTGGAAGGTGGCACAACAAACTGCTAATTAGGCGCCGCTCGCGCGCGAACGCTCAACTGCTCTTTCTGCGTCCGACATCGAAGGAGTTCTCTCGGCAATTCTCTTCTCCCCTCTCCTTCTCACTGTCTTCTCGCTGGCTCGCTGCTATAAGGTACGAAACATAGCTATAGCCCTATCGTTGTATCGTGATTATGGACTAAGCGAGGAACTCCTTCGATGCGGACAGTAGTTAGGATTATTCTGGACGAAGCATAGTGAACGAGCAAACACCGCACCGGCATTCACACTACCACTGTTTCGCCACAGTCATGTAAACCGACTCATATGCGAGAGGCGTTCATTACCGGGCCGTGTTAATTAGTCGACGATAGCCGATCGATTCGGAGCCGAGGCGAGCGCGTTCGAGTGCACCCGATGGAAACCCGTTGTTGTCCCGAATGGAAAACGACGAGGACGACGACGAAGATGCGCGATCCACATCGCGACGCTACGTATACGATGGGTTTCGAGCTTCAGATCGTTTTTAGAGTCACTGACTTTAGTATAAATTATTGTCGACGAGACAACCAATTTGTTGCATCAATTTAAAACTTTTTCGCCATCGAGTCTGAATAAACGATAAACGATGAAGATATAATTTATAATTCGATTATTTAAGCACTTCAGCATTTGTATAACGTTATCTAACCATTGAACTATTAAATCTCTTATAAATAAAATAAATTAAATAAATTGAATACATGATGAATGACTATATTTATTTCCTAGAATTTGACAGACGAAATTCGAAGTTTGATAATTAATTATTCCTTCAAAGGCTAAAGGAAACTCCGACAGAAGTGAGTTATAATCAATTATTTTGATGTTTCTTCCAAGAAATTGAATAATAATCTGTAGATTTTTATTAATCATAAAAATCGATGATGGGTTAGAGAGGCGTGGTGATGATCCTCGTCGTCCTCCTGCATATCCGACGGAGTTTCGAGTTATACGCTTAAATTCATTAAGAGCATCGTCGCCTCGGCAGTTCGCCTCCGAGATTACTATGTAAAGTAGCAAAAAGAGGTATATAGAGTCAAGTCCTGGGCATCGGGACGCGGATAAAGAACAGCTCGAGAAGTAATTTTTTTTTAATTTATTTATTATTCGGTGCGCAGTTGTGTGGGTAGATATAAAATAAAGGCAGTAGCCGTGGCCGGTGAAGGGGGTTCAAGCTTGGGCTACACTCGGAGAATCAGGCGCGCGGCATTAACAGCACGTGGGAGACACGCCTACCGACAACCTGCCCCGGGTTGGCCAACCCCGTTCGCAATTAACATTGGCGAGGAGAGCCTCCGGCACTCTCCTCGAGCACCCGCGAGAGTTCAACGTTAATTAACGAAACGAAACGGTTCTAGAAACGACAACATCGACGCCAAGAACTCTCCGTAGATCGTTTCTGTTGAGCCCCAAAAGACAAAGAAAGATATCGAAAGACCAAAGGAGTTAGTGGAGAGACTCTGTCTCGCTGTTTAACCGTCGGCGAGGATGGCGGCGCCTTTCGTCTTTCCATTACAAACTACGCTGTACCGCTTCCTCGTTCCTCAATCCACCTCGTTGTTCGTTTCTTGTTTTTTCTTTTCCTCCCCACATTTTTATCCACTATTGGCTCATGAATCCCGCCTGGAGGCTGGAGGACGTGTAAGCACGATCCTAGCTTTCTAGTTCTCGTGATCTGGGCTTAGCCTGTCGTTCGTATGTACCGTGGAAACCAATCCAGACAATAATCCCTTACCTTGTGCAGATCGACGAAGAGACCAACCTTAGCCAGTTCCCTTCCAGCTATGATGTAAATCTTGAGAATGAGTCGAAATCAAAGACCCTCAAGAGAGTAACGGAAGTATCATTCAATTTTCCGGCAAGTATCCTACGGTTTAACTTCTCTGGACAATGACAATACCTACAAACGCTCGGTAAAACGTGACGTTTTTCGAGTGGCGAAATTGTTTTCTCGTTTGGACTTCACTCGAAACGGTGTACTTGGCATGCCTGTAGTAGTTCCACCACTTTGTAACGCATCAATGGTTTGCTGCTACAGCAGGTACCCGTATAACTCAAGTTGGCCAGGATCTACGAAGTAGGAGAAAGTTAATGACGTCTCATTGGGTTTCGTGTCAGGTAAGTCTCGAGTTAACGCGCTCCTGGGTAGACATTGCTGGACAAAGTGTCTTCATAGTATTAGTGTTGGTAGCAGAGTCCACAGTGGACCCTTTTGCCAGTAGAAGTATGCACAGTGCGTCGCGTTCGTCGGGTGTAACATCGATGTAATAAAACCCCTCGGATGGTTCTGCCATTCCGCGCCGGTTTCTGTCCAGCGCATTCTGCCACGACGGGAATGAGCCGAATGAATGCCTTCTACTTGCCTTTTCTACGAGCGTATTACGAGGCGAGAGATCGCGAGACGATGGTAGAAAATTCTTCTCGCTCGCACTTATTTCTACGGAGAACGGTGCCGGTGGTTGAAGACCCGGCCACCCGGGCATCAACGAGCTCAATGGAATAGTGGGCGATCCCTTCGTCCGTGAATGGAGGTCATTTACTCGGCATTCATGCGACCGAAGACCTCGAGGTTCGCGAGAGTATACACTGCCGCTTACTACGTTTGCTGTCCAGACCTGGTATATCTATAGCCTTCTCGTGAACCTGCCATTGTGGTCCATACCGTGTAAGAGGAGGCAGTCTGTTCTCTTCAAGACTCAACCTAGCGTAGAGGTCTAAAAAGATTCGGGACAATCGCAAAGGAGTTCACGCGACAGGTACGACACGACGTCTTCTTTCGTTGTTTCTTTTTGCTCAGTTCCTTTATCGCCTTCTGATTCCGGCTTCGCTTTGAATGATTAAGAATGAACCGAGTATATTTACACCCATTCTTTATTTTTGACTCGAATATCCTGAAAGGTGTCTGGATAACGTCGCACGATGAAAGTCGGAGCAAAAGTAATAAGTGTGGGAGTGGATGCAGAATGGCAAAATATGAAGTAAACGCTTTGCCGTCCGTTTCAACTGATTCCAAGTGGTCCTGACCATTATTTTCTAAATCCAGCAATATCGAGTTAAAAGTTAGCATTTTTTAGTTGCTTTTTGAATTATCTATTTTATACGTGGGGTATACACTTCGTATCTATTCTAAATGATGTATTTTATGTACACATTAAAAATATATTTAAAATAGGTTTCTGATGTATTTATAATATATTTCTTGCATATATTTTTGATGATAAAATTCCCATCGTTCCCGGCTTGCCTCACGCCCATATTTTGCATTTTTTTATATCATATTAGACTCGAACTTTACTTACGAATGGGTTATGCAGATGCGATTGCTAACACCTCGAGACACGGAGCCCCCGCGGTGTCTCGGTGAACTCAGTGAACCTGGAAAACAGCGCGTAATGATCTGGAATCTGGTATACTCCGGTCCGGGGCATAATAGTCGTAACACACGCGACATTATGCGCGTGGCGAAGTGTTCGCGGGACAGAACCGCGGTATAATGGATTCATGCATAATACGACCGTGATCTTACGCACCTCGTGTGTACAGCAGTAGGCCGTGCAACTTTCTGTCTTTCCGCTGTTAGAATATGTAGAAAAGCCTAACCAATTCGATTTGTTGGAAGCCCCCCACCCCCCTCCTTCAAGTTGTAAATTCAAACCTCCTCTTGTCAACCGTTTCGCATCGCAGCGTATCTTTGCCCCGGTCGGCAATGGTTAAACATGGTGAAACTCTTCCCAGCCGTCGTTGTCCTCGTCGGCACATTTCGCCTTCTCCTTCTGTATACAATAGACTCGAGAGCTCGTTTCATGGCAAATCGGCGTCATTCTCGCAAACCAGACAAGTTACTTCGAAAACCCTGACGACCTGTGTGGTCGAATCTCTCCAGGAACTCGAGAATCTTGTTGACTTCAGCCGGTTGAATTCAATGTAAAAGAGAAGAAAGATTCCGTGTACGAGAGAACTTCGTCACGATCTCGTATTAATCGGGTCTCGATGAACTCGTGCTTTTTTTTTCTTTGTCCCTTCGAATCCTGAAGATGCCCATGGGATCCACCTGTGTGACGATTTCGTTCTTATTGCTTAGATCTTCTTTCTCTCGGGAGGAGGAACCGAAGATGTGACATATGCGAGGCACGTGGCTTTCTTCTCGATCGCGGCGTTCCGCTCGGCACCTTGCTCTCGCGGCTCGACTGTTTTATTGTATTAGTCTCGGTGAAGCACACGTGAAAAGAACTTGCTGCTTCACGGTGTGCACCAGTTTCCTCTACCCAGCATCCATTCGTCGCGGTGCCAATGAAACTGCTGTCATAATTCAACCTCTCAGAGTTGAGAAAAAAATAATATGAACGTGTCATCCACACCAAAAAAAAATTCGATCTTCGTACCAAATTAATTAAAAACTCCATCGTAAAAATTGCTGGTCCAAGAATCCAAGATCGTTACTTGATTTATCGAGAGACGAGCCAAGGGATCGGATAGATTCCGGATGGCATGGAAAAAAAAGATGTTCTTCAGCAGACATCAGGAAAGCCTGCTATTAAGGGATGATTAGTAGGATCCAGGTAATTTCGCGTGTTTAAAAAAACACTGAGAGATCTCCGAAAAGTACTGCCCACGATAGGAGGCAACAGGTGGGCCACGAGCCGATGACCGATCGTTTGGTTTCTCGTTTTTCACGAAACGAAGCTATTTTAGGACAAGACATTCTCATTTGAGACTTTGGACACTGGAAAACATAGTATCGGTCACGCGAAAGAGGCGTTTTTGGTCCGAGGGTTTGGTAGTTGAGGGTTATACCCTACTGGTGACTTCCGATAGTTATGCCGACGCCGGGGCGCGTGGGCCAATTGAGTTTACCGATCGTTAAGAGCCCCACCGGGGTTCGATTTATTTTTCGACAAGGTGGTGGACGACTAAGAGCTTTCGTTCGTTCCGCCGGAGAACCGCAGGGATGAATTGTCTTAAGGGGGTCGTCGTGCTTCCCCGGCACACGCCATGTGCTAACCGACACCCCCATCGATGATGAATCGCACGTGGGTAAACCAAATTTGGAGGAGTTTTGGATAGTCTACGCGAAGAATTCGAATGCCTCCCTGGAGATGAACGAAACAACCCTCTCGAGAATAAAACTACACGCGATCTGCGTCGGACTATGTATTGACCGTGAAAATGGTTCATTGGATACCTGCCGGAGGCAATAATTCACACGGGGAAAAGGTGGAGGCCGACGGAAATAGAAGCGATCGATAGTGGAACGATGTCAGATGTACACGAAGTATGAAAATGAATTGGTTGCGTCACCAAGTCAACGTAATGAAATTCGCTACGAGTCGTCGAAGAAACAACACTTTAAGGTTATTTTACAACTATTTCAAAATTTTTTAATGATATTTTATAGTCAAATGGACAATAGAGGTTAGTAATTGATTAAAAGTGAACGTCCGACACATTTGCGTCATCTGTACTCGAAGGAGTACAGGAAGCCATTAAATATAAAATATTTGTTTCCAATATTAATTCTTTGTTTGTAAATAATAAATTTATTGCTCTGCGTGATTTTTTCAATATATTTTTTTTAATTGAAAAAAAATGTTGCGCAGACAACAAGTAGCTCCTCCGCGCTCGACAGCTCGACAGTTGCGACTTTACAAATGAGTCTTCAGCTATCCAGCAATGCGTAGGTGCGTTGCAGAAGCTCACCACTATTAACGCAACTTATCTATAGAACTCGCCACATGGTGCAATTAAAAACGAAAAAAAAAATGCCGTTCTCTTTGTGCCACGCGTGGCTCTGCAACCATATGGCATCGGCTGCGTGAGGTATAGCTCCAGCACCAGGCAGGTTTCTTCCAGGTAGTGCGTTGGCGGTCATCATCAAGGGATTAAATTAAATTGTACATTAATTGTAGCATTAACCGTCAACCCGTCAACGAAGATAAACAGTAGCTCTTCGCAATTTATAAGCCTATTACAGAAGAAGATGTTGAATTATACCTTCTACTGTAGTATTTGCTATCAAACTCCCCACGAGTTCGAAAAGATATTGAAATAATAATTTAAAAAAATCTAAAACCGAATTGTTTAAGAACATCACTTGACAATAGTAATTTTTTAAAATAACCGAAATTTAATCGCTTTATTTTATTTTTTCAATATTATTATATCGATATTTTTCGAACTCGTGGGAAGTTTCGATTGAGACGGTAAAGCTTCAAAAGACCGCGAAAGGAAATCACGGCAAAGATCTTAAAGGATTGCGTGACCGGTGACTGGATCGTTGTCACAGATTATGATGATCTCGCCGTTGAGGGGAGGAAAAAAGAAAATAAACTGTAAAAATAGTAGTAGTGTCACCGCTTTTCGTGTCGCGCAAGAATCTAAGATAATATAATGGACTATGTACGGTTTAGAATAGATGTAAAGAAAAAAAAAACGAAGAAAGTACATACGACAATCGTCGGTGGTTCCCATGAAAAGCAGACCGAGTGCAGTCGTACCTTTAAGCCTCGAAGAGAACTGGTGTACAGTGTTCGAGAGCCGAATAAGGGATGAGGAAAGATGAAAAAACACACGCGTATAGAATACAGTGGAAAAAAAAAGGTTTCTAGGATTCGGGAAACTCGCTCCACATAGCTATACTGCTCGCCTGTGGGAAAGAAACGAACGAGTGAGAAAGAAGTAAAGAAAAAAAGAAAAAAAAAGTGAGACCTGCGGTGTCCTGCGGTGCTCCAGTATTATTGGAAGGGACAAAGAGCCTGCAGTCCGCTCTCGTGTTAAACTCGAGGACAGGAGCATGGAGAGCGAAACGTAACCTGTGTTACTGAACGAAACTCCATTGCCGGAGGAAACGAGAAGATAGAGATAGAATCCGAACGTGGGATACGATTTTTCTTTAATCCGTCTATTTTCTACGCTTCCACCCTTTCGAGAGTAAAAAAAAAAAATTGTTCAACGAATACTGCTCGTGTTTCCTGATGAGATACTGTTTGACATTTTTTTCGAATTTGGCAAAAAAAAAAGTGAATTTCTGTGTCAACGATAAATACCTTTTTTTGATAACTCGACAATTGCCAAATAATGTTTAAAAATTGTGAAACGATTTTTTTTTTATTATTTCGACACAGATAGAGAAGAATTTAAAATACCTTTCTGGACCCGAGAGTTCTCTCTGAGTCAAGTGTCGACCGGGTAGTATACATGTGTACGTTTCCTTTGGTCGCGCCGTTGTCACGGATCTGGGTTAGGATGGGGGGCAAGGGGGGTACCGGGACTCGCGGGCGACAAAGGGCCCGAATCCGCGTAAAGCGAAACTTGTCGCCCGGATAGACGTGCCGCTCGCGAAGCGGCGAAACTTCACAGAAAAGAAATCCGCGGCGCGTAGAAGGCTCTCCCTCGAGGAGTTCCTCGACGGTTCAAAACGCAGTACGTAAAGGTACGCCGAAAGTGAGAGCGGGAGAGAAAAAGGGAGAGGAGGAGTAAGAGAGAGAGAGAGACAATGTTGGTGGCACAGGTTGCTGCTACGCTTTCTTTCCGCGTCGTCGCGATTCTATCCGCAGCAATCCCTCGAAGAAGCCAAGGGCGGCACAGCTTCAAGAACGCCGGTGCGAGAGAACACGAATGAAAGATTTAACGAAAAAAAAAAAAAAAAACTTGTCGACAAGAGTGAGAAAAAGCGCGCATTGTGTGTGTGGCGCGCGGCTGGGAGACACGCCGAAAGATTAGCGAACGCGGAGATAGAGGACACGAAGAGGCTATATAGCTTCGTTTTGTTTGGCGAATGAAAAAAGCGGTCGAACGGCGGAATTGATGCGACTACAAATCGTCCGGGACTTTCTACCCACTGTCTCGTACCAATGACGCTCGAGATCGGATCCGAGAATGAATTTTGTATCACGCAGCAGCAGTCTTCTCTCGAATTCTCCCGGCTGTAGATAAGTTAAACTAGTCGATGGCGTGTATTCCGTTAGCCCCCTTGTTACAAGTCCGCAGCGGTTTTTTTTCGATTATCTCGAGAATAATCGATTTTTCGAACGACGCGATTCATTCAAATTCATTACCTGTTTTTAGACCAAAATAACATTATAATATCCAATCTAATTATTAATACAAAAGCAACATTTTCTTTCGGGTCTCGAATAATCGAATATGGAAAGCTTCTCATTTATATCGCGGCATATAACAATTAATTTATTATTAATTTTTTTAGTAATTCTATTATTAAAAAAAAAAAATTTCTATGAAAATGTAACATCAAAGAATGTTGTACAGCAGAGGACAGGGCTCTTGAAATTCAGCCCGGGGGTAGAAAAAACTGTGGAGAACGCGAAGTAAAGTGAAGCTGTAAAGAATATTCTACGAAATGTAAACATCGATAAAAATCAACAAGTGGAATAGCGTGGAAATATATAACGAAGAAAAGGAAGTTGCCGAGGTAGTTGAGGGGAGACGAGAGCGGTGAGATAATTCGTCGATACCGTGACGACACGACCATTGAGCGATGCGGGTTTTTCCTTTATACTCGTATAGTTCCATCGACGATCAATGGACCGATGAAGACAAGTCGAAGAAAGGAAAGTGCGAGAGAGAATTCGGACAGAGGCGGACGCGCTTGTCGGTCTACAAGGGTACAACACTACACTATATACACTCTTTCCCTTTTAATCTGTGCAGCGGATTTGTGTGTGTCGATGTATGTGGAAACGTAAGGTGGCATTGTCGTCCCAGAGAGCGCATGAATGAACTAAGGTATGGTTAGCCCGACGAACAAGTGTACCTGCAGCAACATCAGCGACACGACAATGCCAGGAATCCGAAGAATTTCACCGGTGATTTATGAACTTTGCTCGAAGCTATTTCGCGCACTGAAATCTTGTCTCGAATTAGCTGTTTGGCGTCTTTCGGCGTGAACTTTTAACAAGTCCAACCTCTGTTTTCATAGTCATTGGAATTTCAGATAAATTTTTATTAACGAAAGCCAATTACAGGCGATGAAACGCCACAGCGTAAAGGCAGAATCTATGCTCGTTCCATCGCAATCTTTGCGGTGTCGTCTATAAAAAATCGACAACAAAGTGTTGAATCAATTAAAAAGCAAAGAACGAAGACAGTCGGTAACATTGCGAAAACTTTTTATTTATTCTTTTACTGAATACCGCAACATATTCATTAAATCAGCGTACATTATATCATATCTGCGCAAATCCGGACCCATTGACAAATGCACTTATGGTTAAGGGCAATGTAGCTGTTAGAATATGAAAAAAATGAATATATTAGTCGCACTCATCCATTAGGTAACGTCATGCAAAATAAAATTTTGCTTTTTTTCTATCAATAATCTGTCGACAGTATTTGCCGAATGCCTGTACAACATACCGTACAGTCTAAATAACCAGGATCCACATTCTGACCGCACAAAGCTCGATTCAATGTCGGGTGACAAGGTTCCTATTAAGAATTATTGCAATTAAACATCAAAAATCTCATTTAAAAACGAATTAATTTTTTTAATACAAAAATAACCAAACATACCTTTGCCAAAGCGACGCCAACGGCGCAGAGCACCAACACGACGATCATCAACAATACGGACTTCATTTCGACACTGTTATTTTTCACTTTACTGCCTTCCGTTTCGAACGACTGCATTTATATACTCAAATATTTTATTCCTTGTTATAAAAATACCGTTTCCGCAAAAAGATAAAAATTCGCATCCTGAAACGTGTGCTTCCGAAATATAATAATAAGGAAATAGATGACGCATGAAGAATACATAAAACATTATGTGTCCATCGTCTGTATTTCCAGCATAGATGAAAAAAAAAAAATCTTTTTCTTTTTTTGACCTCCAATTTTCACAAATTTACTGAAATTTATAAAAATCCATTTTTTTAATTGGTTTTTTTTTTAATTTTTTGGTATTTGTCATTCCGATAATAAATCTGGAAAGGATTTTCATTTGTCAGCTACAAATTCAATTTATAATTGGTGCAAATTTCAGTTACGAAAAGAAAACGAAAGAAACAAACGCGGTTCAAAAAAACGTCCAACAAAGTTTGGAATATGACGGAGAGCAGTGTCCGGATTGCGCGACTCTCGACGGGATTGCCGTAGAATGGAATGCAACTCGCATCCACCCGCTCTTTCTGCTTCTTTCTCGAGTGGGTATTGAAAGTGGGTACAATAGCTTTACAGTATTGTCGGTCGGAACACTCGCGTTGATGCTGCTGTCCCGTCCTCGTCCCAAGTTTCGTTACTCTCCCGCAGCAATGAATGAGACCATTATTTGCTTCTTGCGTACCCGCAGGACCTGCCGTTCGACACTAATACTCTTTCTTGAATCTACGCGACCTCGTGTAACCCTCCTGTCAGGACGACACTAAAGTCGGATTACTCTATAGACCTCTCTATGGAGTACGTTAAATCTCCGTTTCCTCGCAACTTCATTTTTTAACAGAAAAAAAGCCAATTCCACAATACTTTTCAAAGATATTATTCGACGGAAATTGTTTTTATACTTTTTACAATTTCGAAACGAAAGAAAGTTCAATCAATTATAAAAAAAACGTAATTTATGTATAGAACTGTTTTCATATTGCGTACGATAAATAATTTTTTCCAATTTCAAGGTGTCCAGAGTTGTTTTAAAATTCAAGGTATTTTTTTAAACATTTATTTTTAATGGACGCGTCATCTGTCCACGAAGAAAATGGGTCACTTTAAATTTATTACTAATTTTTTTCCTATTTTTCTGTTTCCTCACCCGCAGCGCCCGCGAACTACCGGGAAGTCATTTTTTATTCGCGGAAAAATAACTTTGTGCAATCAGTAATAAATATCGGTATCGCTAAGAAAAAATATTGTCACATAAAAAAAAATGTATAAAAATGTTATAATCGACTTCGGGAATATAGTTTAAAAAAAAATCAAAATCTATTTTTTTCCTTTTTAATTGGACATGTAAAGAAGTAATTACGTTAAAGTGTAAATAATTCACATCTTCAATTTCCACGTGCATCGATCAAGTTTAAGCGAAACAAAAAATTCCGGATATCAAAACACAGCTCCACTTCTCATAAATCAAAGACCGAGGTTACCGTCGCCGAGGCCCGAAAAAAAAAAAGATAAACAGCGAAACTCAAGTCCAAACTTCGTAAATTATGTCGTGTACATTCGTCCGTTTTTTGGAGACGAGTGGGAGTGGTAAGAATAATAAGATTCTTTAATAAAAGCATCACGATAATACAGCAACGAGATTTGGAGTGTTTCGTACAAAAGATGAATGTCGGATCGTCGTCGCCACGTGCGTGTCCATTTGATTTTCTTTATTATTATTATTATTATTATTTTTTTATTCTCCTTGTCACCGGAATAGGATCCATACAAACCTGCATCCGCGCCTCGTGTGACACGACTTTTTCGAGGGGTTCCCTTAACAGCAACAGCAAACTCTCTCATGTGTCCCAGCATCGATAAATCTCTTCGTTCCTCGCATCGAGGTCCTGTTTTCCCGGGCGGGCACTCGAGCGTGCCGACTAAATCCCCGCGAGCACAATGAACTTCATAAAGTGGGTGGGGAAAAATGTATAAAGTGACCTTTTACGATCGTCGTATGGGCCATCGCACCGATGAATGAATCAAAGAAATCTTCTTGGTTCCTACTTGTCGCGATTATTCGCCCCCATTTTTTTCGTCCGTCGTTACCCTCCCTCCACCGAGCTCTTCAAAGTTAAACGAAGCCACCGTCCCTGAAATTTTTCTCTTCGTCGCGAATGGAAATTCTATTCGAGGCGGAGAAGGAGAGATCATCTTTAGCTCAATGGCGAAACCTTTTTAACGTTACAATTCCACCATCCGACACGACTACCCAAGAGGGTGTCACATACTCTTTATATCGCGATGTATTATAGTCAGATAAATTTCGGTCAACGCCTACTTTCTCGGACATTTATTAATTTTTCTCACGTTTCGAGGTTGGATAACGACACTCAATGCGCTCATTGTTGGAATTGACGGGGTGTCCATTTTTATTTTGCCGGTACTTCAAAAGACACTCGAGGACACATACATATGTATATATATATAGTATTTTTTTTTTTCATTGAAGACAGATACCAACTATTATTACGAGTCCAATGGCGAAAAGGTGGAGGGGAGGGTGGGGGGTTCATCGATCGCTCGAACGAGATATCTGACCTCCGGGATAGAGAGACACGCCGTGAGAATCGAAAGATCATCACGATCGATGCCGCAGGTGGAGTGGCCGGGGCCGTCGATCGGGATCATGCGATCGAGAAACGAAGAAGTAGACACCGCGAGACCGGTGCCAACATCGTACCGAGTACAATTCTTTCGTCTCTTTTCTCGATCAGTCGTAGCGGTGAGGAACTTTCGTATGAGTATCGGAGACGGGGGGAGGGGGACAGCGTTGAGCTTTGTGAGGGATAAGGTCCAACTAATAATAACGGTTCGAAGAGGACAGAAGGATTCCGAACACGCGATATACGCTCTTGAAGATCCAATGAGATCCAATGACATCTCCACGGTCGGCCCCCACCCCTCCCCCCGTATACATAGTATCTTCTGTGTAAGTGACGTGACCTCTCCATAGCTTCAACGACTCCTCGTTGGTCCAAGAGATCCGACTTGACCCCGAGAATTCCACGCTCACCCCGAGGAACGCGCCGATCAGAAGATCGAACTCCCCCGCGCACGACCGGAAAGAATAAAGAAAAAAGAAGGCTTTATGATTAGTGCTGAGTAGCCCCCCCGATTGGACCCCGACGCAGGTACATCACAGATTGGACCACAATACTACGAGAAAAAAAATCGAGAAACTTTTTTTATCCATCACCCGAGACCGTTATAATTTATTAATTTTCTGTATTTTAATGATTTTTGTAAATTTGTTATCGAGAAAAAAAAAATACATCGACATTTTACCAAATGATTCAGTTAATGTTGATTTTCGCGAAAAAAATTCGTTTTATATTTGTTCAAATATGAATATAAAAAAAAATGATAAGTTCTGTCTACGAAAGCGTGTAATTTTTTAATAAAAAAAGGAATATTCGCAACAAGGATTTGATAGACGAAATGAGAATCGACTGAAACGCCTGCCAGATTCAGCAGTGAACTCCGGGCGTGCGGTTTATCCAGAACAAAACCGTCGCGTTTCGCCACATGCATGAATCTCCGTGCAGAAATGCGCACTCGGAGGCAGTGGTAATGACACCTGATACCCGAGGACCAAAGGCGAAGCTGCCTCCGAGCGACCAAGTAGAACGCGTGACCCGGAAACCGACCCGCGACCAATTTTTTTTTTTTTTTTTTTTTTTTTTTTTTCAACTCGTTCAGCGAGACGAACCTACTCCGTTTCCCCCGCGCGGAGGGAACGAGGTGAGGGAAGCTTTAAGGAGATATAGCGAATGAGAGATCTGGATGCATTTCTTCTTCGTTTATTTCTTTTTTTTTTCGTAACTGCGTAGTCTTTGGACTCTGTGATGCAACGGTCAACTCGGACACCGAAGAAACAGGAGAAGAAGAATAAAGTGGACGAAGAAGAATAAGAAGGAGAAGAAGACGACGAGGCAGATTAGAGAGACGATTCTCTGGGCAATACAGGTAACTTCGAGTCCGTTGGACCGGACTGTGGTCGCGCTCTTGAGGTCAACTCGCTTTGGGGCATCGTGTGGATCGTGCTAACCCACCTTCGTAGAGTTTGCGCACTCTCTACCTACACGGACGAACCTCTTTTGCTCGCTTTCTTTCCGTCTTTCTTCACTTCGGCCTCGAGTACCAGTGATAATTCTCTCTCTTTCGCATCAGTGTACCCGGAAACGCGATTCCCTCGGGTCCCCTCAAGCTACCCAACTCTCTTGTCTCCTCTTCTACTCGGGATACTTTGTTTTCCTCAGTTGGGAACCCAACGTTGTCGCTATTACTCGGATACCATCGGCGCACCACGAAATTGACCGAATCATTAAGGTTTCTTTCTAAACAACATTCTTAACTTTTCTCCTTATCGTAGTTCGATCTAAAAAAATCTGTATAATAGCTTCGAATAAGTATTAACTTCTCGTCTGCGAAGATCATTTCTCACGCTCCGACCGCAAGTGTAACAAATATACGTTTAATATCGGATTGGTTAGCGAATGGAGAAAAACGTTAATTGCCGTCACTAATTTCTACGGTTCGTAATCGATCGTCGCCGCGGCGAGGGTTATTAATCCTGGTGGCCCACGTCTTCCGGTCGGCATCGATCACTACCCTCTCATCTCTACCATTGAATAAACATAAATCTCACTACGTACGTACAGTGTAAAGATCCGCGAATCTTTTACGCTAAGTGTGTGGATATCACGTTGTTGTCGACTGTATGTACACGTATCGATGTGCTTCTCACGATCTCACGAGAGATCCTTCACGTCGATCGTCACCACGCTGTATATAATGTGTATATGCTATCCTCGCGACCGCCTTATTCTATCTTTCTCACTGGTCTCGCGTCGTTGTTTGTTACCGGATGATTTAAACCTCTCGGAGTTCCTCCACCGAGACTCCCGCTGTCAGACGAAACAACGCCGTTCCCACTTCGAAACTAAACTCGACTCTGGCGCACCATGTACACGCTCACTCGATCTTTGTGTATTCGCACCCAACTATATCCTCGGGTTCATCGCAGAAGTAAAAAAAAAAAATGAATAATAGAAAAAAAAACTTTTTTACAAAAGCATCCGCCCCTTTTTTTCTCTATTTCAAATAAATTCAACAATAATTATCTAACTAAATGAAACCTAAATAAAAAGTAAATAAAACGGATGAAATATGATTTTTTTTTTTTTCATAATAATAATATTAATAAATATTTTTGAACAGAATGGAAAAAAATAGAATATTTCGTATCCTATCCATTGAGTTAAAGTGCACGATTTTTTATTCTTGGTGATTCATAAACATAGTATGGCTGTGATTTTTTAATTCGTCGTCGTAACTATTATCACTTTTTTTTTCTCTCGTGGATATACCTGTATCTGCACTTTGGGGAGGTGCACCTTCGAGAGAAACGCTGCTGGACGTCGCCGCCACCGTGGCGCCACGCACCCGTCCACCCACATATCCACACTCCCGGCTTCGTGGACCACGTATTCCCCTCTCACCCCATCCCCTCCTGTACACGCATGTTTGTTCTCTTCTCCATGCAATTCAGAATACACACTGCTGTCGTATCCTCTCTGCGATGCCCCTCGCGAAGTTAGTATTATCCCGAGAGAGACTCGTTCGCTGCGTGCACCGGCAACGATCGGAATTTGCACCTGGCTGGACCTGTGCCAACTTCGACAACAGCTCATCTCACATCGAGACGATACTTTCGCATTCCCGATACTCGAATTCGAAACATCAATCTGCAAATTTGTTTCGATTTTTTTTTTTTTTTTTTTTCGTGTTAATAAAATCTTATCTTTCATTTTTGCTTTTCGCGTCGAAATTTTTTTTTTTTTACAATTCGAGACGGTTGAACCTTTCACAATAAGAAAGGTAGTCGAATACAATATTGTGCAACGTAACGCGATTTCTTTCGCGCCGCCCTCCCCCCATAGAATAAAGAGTTGAAAATTGAAGCGGGCAATTCTCGGCTCAAAGACGTAATTACCGGTTGGGTGGTACCTGCGAGGCGTTAACCAGCCGCCTCGAGGACGCAACTCCTGCTTTGAATCGAAGGGTGGTACGAAACAGCCGTGTTACACCGTACTCTCTGTTAACGCGAATGGCGAAAGTCTCACAGTGGGTAAAAGTAAGTAGTCGAGATTTACGGAGACGCGGATGCCGGTGGATAAGACACGGGTGCAAAGAGACTATCTCGACTTAACTGTATATATATATATATATATATCCTAACGACTCTCCGGAACCCGTTTTCGCGATTCTTCAACCTGCACGCGAGCCGTTTATTGTTACGAAAGCTTTCGTTCCACTCGCGGAAATATCCCGCCCTGTGCGATAAACTGACATATACGGGGCTATCGATACATTTCAATTCTCCGCGTTTGACGGCGCAAAAGTGATCAAATTTTCATAGAAAAATCGTCGTCATAGATAAACAACGTAAAAAAACAAAAAATAAATAAATATTTTTAAAAGTTATAAATAAAACGACAGTAAAAAAAATTTCATCATAAATTCGTTATAAATTTTTATTTTTTTTATACTAAATAGACTGTATTTAAACGATATTAATAAACTTTCTCGTGGAAAAGTTGTAAAAAGCATGTTTTTTATTTATTTTTTTCACTATATATTACGATTCTCGAGTTGAGATAAGATATTGCGGGTATACGAAGGTGGACCATATCCGTACGCTGAGATGAGAGAAGCCCCAGGGCTCTTCAGCAGCACTTTGCCTCGCGCGTAACCTCGCGATCAGCGCGGCTCAAGAGCGAACGAACGAGAGCTCGCACGTGTGCAAAGTGGAATGAGAACTCGTTGCGGAGAGGCAAAAAGGGCGCCGACAAGCGCGCGGTATAGAACGAGAGCAACGGAGTTGGAGCGCGTCGGTGAATGAATGAAAAAAAAAAAAAAAAAAAACCAAACGAGCGAGAGGAAGAGAAAGATCGCACCGCAGATCGGCCTGTTATTTGGTTGTCAGTAATTCGGTAGCGCGGACCTTCCTAAAAGGGTCCGCGCCGCCCTGATGCTCCGCGGCCAGCGATCCTCTCGTTTATTACGTCCAAACCTTGAATCGATCAACTTGCGAGCGAACCAATTTCTTGTCTCGATTAAATATTTAAGTTTTTACATCGAAAAAAAAAAAAAAAAAAACCAATCTACTGCGAATTTAATCGCGAAATCGAGTTCCACATTAATTTTCAAAATTAAACTCGAAATTCAGTTTAAAATATTTTTTGATAAAATCCAAAAATGAATTATTATAAAAAATTATAAAAATTTTTTTTTTCATTGTGATTATTATTTTTCATAACAGCCGAGAGTAGAAGATTCGTAATTCAACAATCTAGCGTTCCAACTACCGAACCCCGAGAGTCACAATCTCAGAGTAATATAACTCTGTCAGAAGCGATGGTAATTATAGATTATGTCTCTGCTCGACGACCTCTGCACCGTCTATACCTCACCGTGGGTTGTCTTATCCGATCACCCAGTGCGGACGGAAAATATCGAGTTATCCTTGCCTCGACCATACCTGCCGATCCCCCCCTCCCTCGCCGTTCTATCGTAATTATCGCAGTTGTCTTGTAACGCCGACGAAGTTAAATCGGAAGACCGAACGAACAAGATAGATCAATAGTGCCTAACTATTCGTTACATTTATTGAGAGGCAATGATCGAAACTAAAAAAAAAAAAAAAAAAAAAAAAAAAAAACACAACTTCACTTTGATGATTCGATCGTTGGATTTCGAGTTTAAACGACGAAGACGCGTGAAGCAGAGGCAGTATATATAGATGTATCGATGCCAGATAAGCGAATGATCGAGAGAGTTCGAATCCCAGTAGAAATTATAATCGAAGGCAAAAAGGCGGCGTTCGAGATTGTTATAAGAATTTTGCTCGAATTAAACGGAGCATAACCGAGTCTATACGATTGTACCGGTAGAGTTAATATATATGGTATATATATGTGATACAAGTTATAAGATATAGGAATAATCTGAAGTCCGTACGAATCCATTTATCCTCGGTATCCTTCTCGCCATCCCCTCATTCATCTTGCGTTACCTGTATATATTGTGGTTATGAGCGATACATGCTAACATAAAAGTAACCCGATTGTATCCAATGTCCAACTATCTTTAGTCGTACTCGATGTCCGTTGTCTCGGGGGGACTGACGCAAGACGAACAGGTACAGAACTCGGTGTATAAGTTCATATTGGACACACGTAGAGAGACAACAGTGACGGCGGTTATAGATACGGTCTATTATGGGTATTGTTATGAATCATCTGGTTCACCCAACACGTGAACTCGACGAGAGAAAGTGAGAAATGCTCTCGTTTTATCTCTCGTTACTATAACATTGCTCCGCGAGCACACGACAGGATCTAATAGGTGCGTGCGCGATGTCTGAAAGGAGACAGTACAGCATGGGACTGTTAGGTACTAATGCACCTAATGGTTGTATACGCGAGAGGCGAAGCCGAGGTAATTTCAGTAATGTTATTGCGGAGGCGTGTTACCGTACAGGGTAATGCAGTTTTTTTTTTTTTTTTTTTTTTTTTCAAAGTCGGGTTCTTCGGTAAAAATTTGAATTTTGAGAATTATCGAGAATCAAATTTCGATACATCGGAGAATAGTGGTTACCGAGGTACATGGAATCTTTCAGTTACCGACGGTTGTTTTATACAAAATCACGAAATTTTTTTTCGTATTGATCAATTTGAAAGTTTCGAACTATAACGACACGGTGGATTCTGAATTATCCTGTATACTTATTAAACAAACATTGAACCTCGATGAATGTCACGTTGGACAGTTTGACGGTACAGAAGTAGATATAACACACGAGCGTCGCAAGGTATAATGGCAACATAGGTAGTTATATACAGCAAATTCAAGTTGATATCGGGGTGGTCCGTGCTTCAGAGTTGACTAACTGCGACACGACAGGCTGCCATAGCCGGTTTCACTCCCCCATGGCTCGATTGCGTTCGACGTACGACAAATTAATGTTTGCTCGCTGCATCTGGGTCGCGCTGGCAAGCCAACGTTTGCACTGAACGCTCTCTCGCGCGGGCGCGCGAGACTCTCTCGGCACCCCCGGAGTCGCGTGTGTCGCGCTGCACTTCCACGACTCTATATTCGCATCGACCGTTTGATTGCGGTAACGACACTTTGTCTTTGGGAAAAACAAAGGGACAAGAAAAAATAATGAAAATGAGCGCAAAAAAATCGTACAATCAACAGCATAATTTTTTTTTCATTTTTCAAAAAAGAAAAAAAATTATCTATTTTTCGTTCCATTTTTTTTTATCTAATACATTATTATTTCTATTTAATTAATCTAATTTTATTAATTGGAGTTATTTATCTTTAATATCGGAAATTATTTTTGCACTATACTGAGAGCTTTTTTAATATTGCGCTGAAATCTGTGGATATGTCTAATAAAAGAAGGATTAGCTATATGTCATCTATTGCTGACAAATCACTTTCGCACGCCGCGTCTGTCTTGATGATGTAATATCTGCATAAATAAATACATCCTATCGATCTCGAGATCCTTCGGTAACGATAATAATAAATAATAACGTGAGACACTTTGCACGCGTACGCGCCTTTCCCGTTCGATAATCCCTGACCTATCGTTGCATCTATCGATGTTATATTGAATATAATTGTCTACGGAATCCGAGTGAGAATCGTTCGAGTCATTGCGATCGCGGGAACGTGGCGACTCTGTGACGCGCCGCGTCTATCGATCTCGAATGAAACGGTAAAAATATCACCTCCCAGATTGCTAGAATCCAACCGCTGATAACGATCCTTCACCCTTTCTTTTTACCGATAATATTATTGCATAAGTCAATCCGTTACTTCCGAACCAACAAATGCGCACGAACAACGTGATTCTTTACGATTCAATTTATCGATCCGCGATTAATTTTTCATTTCAATTATTTATATATCAACTTTAATCAATCAATCAATCATCGTATTAATATCAACGATCGATAAATGCAAATACGACGTTTATTATATTTATTATTAAATTAAAAAAAAAAAACGAAAATAAATCAATAAAATCGAATGACGCGTATTTAAATTTAATTTTCCTATAAATTTCGTGAATCGAAGGAAGTCTCGCATCGAAACGACGGGAAAGGCGATTTGAATTCGTGATGAGAGCGCACACGATCGCATCTTATTATTTCTTATCGAATTTATTGTATCGTATCGTTAATTGGTAAACGCCGGATTTTCCACGCTATCGCTCAGTTACAAGTATTATAATATCATTCGGTCGGATAAAATCCTTTGGTTGTATGGACGCACGGACTCTTTGATACGGCTGACGGGTGTTAGGGTCAGTTTAATCGGACTTGCTGCTGATCGTGTATGTATACAACACACGAGGGAGAATGAGTGCGCATAAGAGGAAGTATATAAGTAGTCGGACTAAGTAGCCTGAAGTGCGGTGGTGAGATAGCCACCGACTACTTCTCGCTTTACTTCGAGGCACGAAACATCCGATAAGACGCACGCGCGCGCGCGAGCGCGAGCACCGCTCGAACGAACCAGCGGTCTTAACGATTTCATAAAGGAGATAGCGAACCGGGCTAATTAAGCGATAATCCCCGAGGCTACTTCCCATCACCGCGAGAAGAGTAACAGCGGCTTCCCCTTTTTTCCTCTGGTTTTTTTTTTTATTTTTATTTTGTTTTTCTTCTTTTCCTTGCCGCCTGACGACATCAAATACACGCTCGAGACTCCTGTGATTTCTTCGGTCGGGGAATATCGCTACCACGGTAAAAGATACTTAAGATACCTTTTTCTTGTCATCGCGAAGACCGCGACTCTAATTATCGGAGATAGGAGACACGAGAACACTACAGTCGAATCTCGAATCCCTCAACCTTCGGTAACCACCGAATTCCGTAACTTAACGCCTGAACCTCATGTTGAAAGTTTAGTTGATATTGCGATAAATGCATAACAGTGAAAAAAACAATGCGGTCATTAAAAAAATCGTCTTTTTCAGTGAATACCAGTTAATCGGTCGTTGTTTTGGTTTGAAAGCAGTGGTCAGAGAAGTTGGGGGTTGGGGGTGGGCGGGCGGGTGGTTAAAAAATAATTTTTTTTTTTTCGAATTTTTGTCGATATATGCCACACTATTTCTCTCCGCCTCTTTCCACTGGATGCTGCGAATAGTCTCCATCTCAGTCCCTCGCGTCGAAGAAGATTTTGTTATATATATGAGAAATTTCATGCCGATTCAATCATTTAAGTTTTTCCGCAAGGGGTACCTTACGAAGTACAAAAAATGCTGACTTTTTTTTAATTATTAGAAATAATTAAAAAAAAAAAATTTTTTAAATGAAAAAAAAAAAATCAAACATTATATTCGGAATTCGAACCGCCAGTTACACGCCGTTCTTATTCGCCTTTCTTATTTCCTCCTGATTATCAGATTAACAAAAATCGATATAAAAAATGATACATCTTTTGAAATCGGATATTAATAACTGATAAAGATAAAACTTAAACGTTTCAATATAAAAATATGCGAATACATGTATAAAGATATATAAAGAGTCGTTTGTATCGCCGCTGCTTGTTTCTACCAATGCTCTCGATGAATATAAAAGCGAGGGAGTAGAAAGGTGGAGAAAAAGAGGTAATAGGAAAGATTGAATAAAGAGAAAAAAAAAAATTAAAAAGAACGAAAGGTATATAAACTCACCGGTTCACGAGCCGATCGCACCTGCACGATTCCCGCGACTTGCATATAGCTAAATGCATTCTCCAACGCGTCGGCGTCTCTCAGTCGTTTTCTTTCGCGGTGGAACACACGAGTTTATTCTCTCACTCGACGCATATATGTAGTTATAGTTATAGATATGCATATATATATGTATACACGGTATATAAACTTGTGTACACAATTATGCGATAGTGTTTGCGCGAAGGAGTGTCGCGCGAACGCACCTGACGATATTACCCACTTTCGAGAGACCATTATAATCGCAATTGATCGGGTGTCCACTCTCAAGCCACGTAGAGACGCTGTAATGTTACACGCAGCGAGAGTATCCGCGATTATGTAGGTATAGTATGAACAAGCAAAGCCGTAGACCGTCTACAAGCTTCCAAATGGTTCAAGTGACTCCTTATTCGGATCCAAAGTGGGGAAACTTTGTACGACAGATTCTACATAAAGTGGACATCAAAATTAATTCTATACTCAAGCTTCGGCTACGAGACTCGAACATCGGAGAGTGTGAGGTAAGTGTGGGAATAAATTTTAGCATTGAGATAGCTGGATGTATATATTTATTCGATAAAGAGATATTGAATTATTAAGGTGATCGGAAGATTCTGGGGGTAATGGGAGTCACTTAAGAATTTTTTGTTTTTTTTCTTAACGCGGAGTAAGGTATCTAATATGAGGTTAGGTACATCCCCCGTTGAAAAAAAAAAAAAAAAATCTCGAACTTTCGGAGAAAAATGAAAAAACGGTGAATAAGGCTTTTGTATTTTTTGAGCGGCAAAATTTAAGCCATTTAGCGTTACGATAAGAAAATCTAAGCGGAAGGACTTCGAAGTAAAGATTACAGCGCAGGTGATGGTAAGTGCTGCAGGCAGTTACCGTCGCACTGTTCGTATACTCCGGAGAATTGAGTCGCGAATAGGTAACATCGATATACATCGAAGAGTTTCCACGGCCGTATATAATAAAATTAACCATAAAGAGATCGAACTAGACGATCTCGACGAGTTTAGGACCGCGATATAAGCACGAAGCTTATATAGACGAGGATATTCATAGAAGGTTCCCCGAGGTTCCTCTCCCGCTCTGCAGAATATGTACTCATGTCGGCGGTGGGCGTCGATGAAACGAGCATAAACCTCTCCCCACCATGTCGGAAGGCAAAACCCCAAGCGTATAAAAACGTTCGACGAGCTTTCCAGCACAGCCGGACCCGCTTGTAAGATAGAAAAGATCGAGAAAAAAAAAAAAGAAATAAATAAATAAAAATACATTATATGGACGATAGGAATGAGCTGATGCAACGGGTCTCGTATGGTCGTTCTTTCATTGAGATTTTCAACGGCAATAGATAGGCGAGTGCGCGACCCCGTGTCGAGATTCTCGCTTTACGAGGAGCCTTACGAGGAGGTTTAGATTATAGAGACGTCCGTGTACACGGGGGGCCCTCCCGGCTGCGCGTCTTATTGGCAAAAAAACGATTTTTACATAAAAAAAAAAAAAGAAAAAAGAACTACATAAAAAAAATTCTATTGCGAATTCTGTAGAATTTCTAACTGTAATAAAACGTCGAATGGCTTAGTTAGAAAATACACTTTTTATTTCGAAGTCCCTTTTTTTAATTTTTTTTTTTTCTTGAAAATTACAGGAGGCAAAAACATATATTTTTTTGTAATACTGAGGAAAAAAAAAATGTATAATCTCCTACTGCTTTGAATAAAAAAAAAAAAAAATTGACTTGGAATTCAAATTGTTAGGTGGATGTACCCCCTTAACTTCATATTTGCGCTTCAAACTCGAAGTTAAACTGCATGGCATCGATGTGGAAGCAACACGCTTCCCATCCAAATGGAAATTTTGTCAGCTACAAAATTCAAATAAATGGTATTCGTCACCTATTCCCTGAAATCGCGGTCCAACCGTGGATTTTACCGTTCGAGAATAAAACAACGGGTTTCCAAGTGTATACCAGCGAGCGCGATGTCTTCGCCGAGGGGTCCAAAGGGATCACAGACGGTAAGGTCTCTCTCCGGGATACAGAGAAGCTGGTGTAGCCGCGGCGAGTGAGCGGAGCGGAGGGCGCCAGGGTGACGGGATCGTGATCGATGTAGATCGTTGCTCCGATCTATCGCGGGCGCGCGCGACTGCGACGTGGCACGGCATCGCGCCACCGAAGCTCTGTTTTGTCCTCAACGGTTCCGCGAGGTATATCGAGAGCGAGAGAAACCGAGAGATCGGTGGAGAACAGAACGCGACTATCTCGCGTCTCTCGCGTTTCCGGGTCACGCCACGACGGCAGGTTGACGCCGAGGTCTCTCGCGAGAGTTCGACTAGGAAAAAGGGGAGGGGGGATTATGACCAACTGTATATAAGCGTTATAGTGGTAGTAAACAGAGAACAAGAGAACTTGGGCTCACAATGTACCGCGGGCTGTCTCGATCTCTCGATCTCCTTCGATCTCCTTGCATCGATTAGCATTGATTTGTGGATCATCGTGAGTCGCCCGCGGTAAAGCTGAATCTTTCCGATAGCCCCGGACCCCAACAACGTTCGTGTGACGGGAAAAGCATTTTTTTTTATTTCATCGAAAGATCGATGCGACTTTCTTGTTTTTATTTTCTTTCGTTAATTCATTTGCACGGATATTTAACGTTTTAATTAATAATTCAACTGACTGAAGTCCTTACGACGAGCTATTTATTTTTTCAATAAAGTCAAATGCGTACTTAAAATAATTGAGTTTATATATAAAAAAAATTAATTGCCATGCAACGAGATTTTTAATCGAATACAATTTTGTCCATTTGTTTGGTTTCAACTACTTCGCTTTTTTGTGTCAATAAAAAATAAAAGAATCCGGACTCGGAGTTACGCAGCTCGAGTCTAATAAACGTTTATTTGAAACTTGGTATTAAAAAGGTGTATAACTTGATGTGAAAAAGCGGAGGTGGCGGACCGGAGGTAAAGTTGCTAACGGACCGGATGCAAAACGCGACGACTCTCAACAGGCGGGCATCTGTTCGGGTTTGTGTGTTCGAACAATTTGCATACAGGGTGCGTCTCTCGGTGGGCTTATCGCGAGTAACTTACGTCGATTCTCTTACCGAGAGATGTCCGCGGAGAACTGCCGCGGTGCTTATGTATAACCCTCGGGTTTTCTTGCGTAAGAGGTGCCGGGATAGCTCGTCGCGATACTGTCGGATACTTTATTTTATACCGTAAGAAAGAACGACGATCGAGAGGGAACGGAAGCCATCACTTGTTGCCGATAGTTGAGGCGATAACGATGCGAGCATCATGGCAAAGAGATTCCCCTTAATTCACAAGAAAATACAAACGAAATAATCTTTCCATGGCAATCCTAAAATTTCGCTTCTACTGAGGATTTTTTTGATAATTTAAAATGTTATCAAACTATTTCTTTATCCCGCGCTTGAGGCATAATTATTCAATTTTACAATCTACAAAGTCGGTAGTTACTTTGTGAAATTCAAAAAAGTACTTGTGCTTATTATCGAATAATCGAATGTTCAAATGACCGATTTAATGGACTAGATAACTCCCTCTGGGTATTATCTGTTTAAGTTTCAAGTCAACCCGAACTCGATCGATACCCTCAACAGTAGAAATTCATATTACCGAACCACGTTTACACTTACCGACTGTTGGTAACTATTCCAACGGTCGGTAAAAAAATTTCGATCGACACACGCTACCATCGCATTCCTACTTGTTCGTGGGTCAAAAAAAATAAAAGAAATGAATGAATTTCGTATTTCTGCCACCAGGCTAAAAGGCATTCGCCGCCGCTATCCTGTAAATCACGTCACCGGCGCGACCCCCAGAAGTTTATACCTGCTCCACCAAAATCGATTCTTCTTCACCGAACCTCCCGGGAGATTCCAGTTCCAGCCAATCCCCCGTCTCCCTATGGACTTGAAAGTCTCGAAAATCTTCGACCGCCCGAAAATTCTCTCACAAGAGAAAAAGCGTAAGAAAAAATCGTTGTTCACGGTTACGGTACGAAGGAGAATGCCATATTGTTACTAACCCGGCGAAACAGCTGATCCGCGTGTAAGATCGGAGCGGAGCGTGAAAGTGAAACAGGGAAACAAGTAAAAGTCAGATGCTCGTGGAACGAATGAGAAACGAGCAGCAGCAGCAGCAGGAGCCCTGCGCGAGAATCGAGATCCGGACAGTTGCGAGATCTTCCTTAGTCAAGGACACCTCCGAAAAATGAGTAAGTTAATTTAAAAAAATCATTTTCAGTCGTTATGAAAAAAAATTTCGATTTTTTTTTTACTCGATCGAAAGAAAAAAAATGATTGCTTGCCAAGTGTACGATTCACGCCCTCCCCCGCGTCGAAAAGCTGAAACCGTTGCTCGCTTTTGTATTCCAACCGGAATTAGCGTTAAATGTTAGACCGTGCAAGTAATCACATTGTAAGAATGAAGCGGAATGAATTATCCGGGAGCTCGGAGCGGTCAAGGCGAGCCGGTGTGTGTCTAAGAATAAAATACGAGAATCGAATTCTTCGGGAATTCGTCGGTATACGATAAGAAATCTTTATTTATTAACAAAAATGCATTTTCAAACAAAATTTTGACTCCAAAATAAAATTTAAAGTCCGAAAGTAACACCGTAGAAAACGTTTAAATTTTATTTTAGTCTCGAAAATTTTTTCGGAAAATGAATTTTTGTTGATAATAATTATGATTATTATTAATTAATTGTAGTAATTCATAACAGTATTGAGGAAATTATATTGACAAAGTTTATCTCAAAAAGATGCCCCATGTCCTACCCACAGTCGCTTCTATTGTTAATTCCTATCGGCAATTGATTAAGTCACCATGAATCATCCTCCGCCCGACGCTTCGCGCTCATCTAAGCTCTTAGAAGACGATTAATCCGCATCTAATAAATTCAATCTTCAACTCCCACTCTTTTTACACACCGGCGATGTGAGGTCATACACCCACCTGTTCAGTCGATGCTCCTTCCTTTCCCATGCCGTTCTATACACCTCCTCTCTTCACCATGCCCGTTTTTTTTTTTTTTTTTTTACTTCGCCTCGCGTGCGTATTACCGCGCGAAGTACCGACCACCATAGGCAGTAGAAGGAACGGCTAGAGTGAGAACGACTTCCGGTTGGGGTTCCGTATATATCTACGTGTATACTTTTTTAACAGCGTTTGCTTGCAGCCTTTCGAGGTGTTGCGACGATGGCGAGAGGAGGATCGTTTATCGTCGCCGTTCATACCTTCGTTATCGCTATCGTTCTATCCGTCTTGGCGACCACCGTGATCTGCGACGAAAGCGCGATCGACGAAAATCATCATCAATCTTATCCAAGCATCGATCTTCATCCGGCCCATTTGAAATATTATTTCAACTCTTTTACGAAACTCGCTGACCGGTGCCGAAACGACACGACCTGTCCTTATAAGGTAAGCTTCGCGAGAGGAATATGATAAATCTTTCGGACATCGTTGTTCGGAAGATATGTTCCTTTTTTTTTTATTAATTTTTTGAATAAGAATTGCATTTTTCAAATCTTCGATCTCAGGAACATCTCGACACGAATGCCTGTTGGGGATACGAACACAATTGTAAACCCGAAAATGCATTTTCCGTTCCTCATTGCCCCGGCGATCACAAGGGATGGGTCGCCACGAAAAAAGCTCAAATCGATACATTCTACGCTCAGGGCGATTTTGGTTACGTCAGAGATCAGAGAAACGAAATGATGATGATTTGCGAACCTCTCTTTTTAGTGAGTTTACGAAGAGAACTATATATTTTCGTTGCAATAATCTTTCGGAAGTGAATTTTTTTTCTATAATTTTTTTTTTTTTTTTTTTTTTTTTTTTTTTTTCAAGGATGATTCGAGTTTCGAGTGTTCGGAACACCTGAGATTCTGCAGAGGCAGAAACGTGATGATAAATTTTACGGATCTCGCGCACAGAAACGAACCGATAAGATACAAAATGGATGTACTGAAAGAGGGACAAATCGGAGGGTATTGCACGTAAGTTTAGAAATAATTAATTTTACTTTGTTTATAATTATCCGATCCCAATCAATTTTTGCCAAATGCTGGAATTTTATCACGAATAAGCAGCGTAAAAAGTTACATTCAATTATATTGCTTTCTACAGAATGTACGATAAAAGGCTAAAAGACAACGCGGATCACATCAGTGCGTTGCAGTCTTGGGGACCGGAAGTTCGAAATTTTCGTAAATTGTCACGAAGACCCATAATCGAAGGGGACTGCGACGTTGTCGTTGATAAACCAACTTACATCATGAAAATCGACGCCAGTAAGTCTTCAAATTTCATTTGCGAATTACTTTAATTACGGATTTACGTTCCGTGGACATTTTTCGGAAACATTAATATTATTATTATTAATTGAATTACGTAAAAATTGTTATTAATAAAAATAACAAATATTATTATTATTTCAAGGATTGAATGAAAAACGTTATTATTTCGTTAAAAAGAAATCTACTGATCCGTCTCTGTTGCAGCAGTAAATCTTTATCATCACTTTTGCGATTTCTTCAATCTTTACGCGTCCCTTCACGTCAATCTCTCGCATCCTTCCACCTTCGACACGGACAATCATGTTATGATTTGGGAAAGCTACAGGTGAGTGAAATTTCAATCGTCACGATTCAACGAACACTCGCCGATAGAACGAGAGCGGCAGATAACGCGAGAAAGATGGAGATAAGCGGCGAGAGTGCGTCGACCGTGAACATTCACTAATCCGACTCATGGCTTCGCGAAGTATTAAATGATAAAAAGAGAATCAATTGTGTCGAAAAAATAAGTTGATCTACTTTCAGTTATCGCTCGGCGTTTCAAGATACTTTCGAAGCGTTCACCCGCAATCCTCTATGGGACTTGAAGACTTTTAAAGGCAAAAATGTTTGCTTCAAGAATCTCGTACTACCGTTGTTGCCTCGAATGATTTTCGGACTCTACTACAACACACCACTCGTAAGTGTAGAACTCAAATTTGACGAATTGTTTGTGGTAATTTAAAAAAAAAAAAAAAAATTGTACGAAAAAAGGTTTTTATTTAAAAATTGATGATTTTATGAAAAAATTTATAATTTTATGAAAAAATTGATGATTTTATAAAAAAATTTATAATTTATGATAATATTGATGTTTTTATGACTTTTTTTTTTAAACTGATTTTTTAAATAATTTTTCCGTTTCTATCGATAGATCTACGGCTGCGAGAAAAGCGGACTCTTCAAAGCTTTCAGTGAGCACATTTTGCATCGTCTACGAATTCCGCTACACGATAGAAAATCTTCAAGAATCCGAGTCACACTGTTGAGCAGAGATACGAGATACAGAAAAATATTGAACGAGGATGAGCTCGTCGATGCTTTAAAAGAGAATCCTGAATATCGAGTAAAAAAAGTAAGGAATTAATCAAAGAATCTCTTTGATTCATCAGTTTACGAAAATTCCTAAAAATATTATTACTTTTTTTCAGGTCGTTTACAACAGAGATATGCCTTTCAAAAAGCAGTTAGAAATCACGAGGAACACAGATGTTTTTATAGGAATTCATGGAGCCGGTTTAACACACGCAATGTTTCTTCCCGATTGGGCAGCGATGTTCGAGCTGTGAGAATATTTTTTTTTTCTTCATATTTCATTCAATTAAAAATAATAACAATAACTTGACTTTTAATTCGATAATTTATTTTATTGACTCATTTCGTGCTTAAGATATAACTGCGAAGATGCGAGTTGTTACAAAGATCTCGCGCGATTGCGCGGTGTGAAATACTTTACGTGGGAAAACAACGAAAAATTGGTTCAACAAGATCCCGTAAGTTGACCTCAAAAAAAAAAAAAAAAAAAGTCGAAACAATCGAACGCTTATCGCTAACTATATTTTTTTAAAAATTAAATCTTTTCTTACAATTATTTTTTCAGGGAACACATCCGGATGGAGGAGCGCACGCGAAATTTACAAATTACAGTTTCGACGTGGAAGAATTCGTTAGAATAGTGTCGCGCGCGGCAAAGCACGTTAGGAGTAACAGAGACTTTCAACAGTTCGCGAAGAGAAAATATTTAAATGCAAACTCGACGAGTGAAACGAAAAAAGTGAAAGACGAATTGTGACAAGAATTCGAAATTAAAGAAAATGAATTATAAATAAGAAAAAAAAAAAAGAAATCATCAAAGTTACCACGAGATGATATTGTATAGCAACGAAGAAAAGTATTCCCGACAGTTAGACGAAATACTCCGAAAGCTCAAATGTTTTCATAGGATATAAATTCGAGAATCGCGTCTTATTTTTTTATATATAAAAAATTGTACATACTGACACCCGTTATTAAATAAACGGTATCATAACTATATATTACTTTCGAACTTTTAAAAATTCTTCAGTCATTTTTTTTTAATTTCGTGTGAATTCCGACAGAACTCGGTTCGGTTCGATTTTATCGACTATTAACGACTAGAATTGGGGGAAAAAAAAAAATTGTACCCTCAAAATTTACGACTAACTTTCGATTAATTTTATATAAAATTTTTTAAAAAATTACAATTTAGTTTGAATTTTGTGACGATAAAGTACGACAGTTAAAAGGAGACACAGCGCAATGTATCCAAGAAGAATCTGAACGGCTTGATATTTTCCGACGTATAGCGTTCTTACAGTCATATTAACGATTCCGGTGAGAAGATTGGCAAAGAGAAAAAATGTAATTCCGTTGTAATTAACAGCTTCGAAGATCTCCGGAGTCCTGAGCACCGCGATTTCGTCGTCCGCTTCGTCGATCTTGAATCCCACGTGTTTCTTTCTCGTGCCACGATTACCGCTGTCTCTTTTGTCGTTCTTCGATACTTCCGGTTTGCCGCTTATCGCGTGAATGATTATATCAGTTTTGATTTCGACGAGCAACAGAAGCGTCAGAACGGTGCAGCTGAGCGTTAGAATCCAAGCGCAGTATCCCGCATTCGCCAATCGTCTCGAGACTCTGAAGTACGAATCGCAGAATAGCGTCGCCGCGCACGTCTGCGCGGCAATGAGTGATAATTTAACGCAAAGAATCATCGATCCGCTGTACTCGAACTCGATTTCGCGACCGAATATTCTCACTCCGACGGCGTAACGTTCGCGTTGAAATTTCGTTCGTTGTTCCATATTTCGATAAGTCGAATGCACGAGGCGACCGACAGCGACGCCAACGAGATAGAGTCCGACGTAACCCGGTACGGAGACCAAACCTTCGCGATTCGCAGAGACAAAATCGTTTCTCGGTCCGTCGCCGAGAACCCACTCTTTCAATCCCTTCGTGCTAAGCGCGTACTCGTGCATCGCAAGGATCCAAATACCGGATAGCAGCGAGTATCTCGAATTTACGGCAGTTGCTATCGTACTCGTGAACATCTTCACGAACGCCAGAGTTATGAAAAAGTTCCAGTGTACGCCGTACTCGGTCACGTGCTTCTGATAGCCCGAGTATTCGACCGCCAAAAAACGTCCCAATCCGAGAATCAACAGAGGCGCGCAATTTTTCACGCAAATCTTCGAATTTTTCGCGAGAGTTCTCGCGAGGGATTCTTTCGGCTGCTCGCCGAAATCTCGGGCTTCCGGTGCGACAAGGGCATTAGCTATTACGAAAAGTCCGACCCCGGTGTCCATGAGACTGTAACCGTATAATTCGGTCTTTGCGAGTTTTCGTGGAAAAACTCGAAAATCAACGGCGAGTACACATATAGCGGTTATTATGTTTGTCAGAGCACGAAAATTTGTTATGAACGGTCTTCTTCTAGTTGCGACTGGATTAATCTCCATTTTTGGCGATAATCCTTTGTTACGCAGAAGAATGAGAACAATGTTTATTATCGAGAGTGTCATCATTGTCAGACACACCGTGGGAACACGATCGGATAATATCGTACAACATAATACACAGGGAACGACGTTTATGCAGAATTCCAAAAATGTTCGTACGTTACGATTAAGACCCCTTCCGAGGAGTGCCAATGTTGAGGCGGTGAGAATAACGCCGCACACGTTTGGTAGAACAGCGATAATAACTTCGCGCGACGATGTACCACCGTGATTCGAAACGAACTCCTCCTGCTCCCGACGATAGCGCTGTTCATCGTATGACGCCATCGTCTCCCGATGTTTAGCCGGCCAAACGCGTAGTTTATTCGTTATTCGAGATAAAGCTTTTTTTTAACGTTTTTACGCGGAAATAGAACGACGCGATGAATTAATTAGTCACCGACGACTGTGAAGCTATCGATAAATTTGTTTCGACATTTTTTTCAAACTTGAAAACTATGGAAAACGTTGATTTTTCGGTGACATTCACTAACGCGACGTGCACCACCGCCATTGAGAAATTTCACACTCGTGACGCGAATATAGTTAATTTACCACTGAACTCGTGTATCTGCTATAGTTACCGGCAATATTGGGCTCGAGTTGATTTTACCGGCAGTCATTACGAATCGAAGTTTCGCAGGTTATTTAAACGTTATGTTTTGACTCGTGACACTTCCAGTCGGCACAATATTTGTAAACGAATATTAATTAAAAAAGAAAAATTCAACGTGAGGTGTTAAATATCGTTAATGCTTTCCGCGTAAACTCGCGTGACTCGAAAACCCCTCGAGATCATGGAATGTCCGGTGTGTTCGCGAGAATTTCCCCTCGCGAGTATCGAGGAACACGTTGAAAAATGTTTATCCACGAAAAGTCCCGAAACTACGAAATCAAAGAGAACCTTTCCCTTCGACGACAGTGGAAAGGATCCACCGCAGAAAAAACAAAAAATTCAGTTTATGGGCGAAAGTAGCAAATCGTCGCTGATGAGTTTTTCGAGTAACGAGAAAAATTCTGCAAGCAACGGTTTTCATGCACCGACTGAAAAAAAGAAACCAGGAAATTTTTCCAAAACACAGAAAACTTCGAATTCTTTGATTAACGTGGCAACAGAGGCGCAGAAGAGAAGAGACCATGTACCTTTAGCCGAAAGACTGAGACCTACGACTCTCGATGACTATATCGGTCAGAAACAATTACTCGGCTCAAAAACTGTTCTGGGAAAATTACTCGACAACAAGGAAATACCCAGTATGATTCTCTGGGGGCCGCCGGGTTGTGGAAAGGTAAAAAAACGTATTTATGTCAACAAATAAAAAAAAATTATTTTTGAAAAAAAAAAATAAAAAATTTGTATATATTTTATAATTCAAAATTTGACAGACTTCTCTCGCTACAGTGATAGCCAGGATGACGAAGGGCAACGCAGAGGGAAAAACTAAATTCGTCAAACTCTCCGCTACTACTTCAGGAATCGGCGATATAAGAGAAGCCGTTGCTTCAGCCGCGAAGGAACTAAAAATGGGAACGAGAACCATAGTCTTCATGGATGAGATTCATCGTTTCAATAAGCTTCAGCAAGACATTTTTTTGCCTCACGTGGAAGCGGGAACTTTTACGTTAATCGGCGCGACGACGGAGAATCCGTCGTTCAGTTTAAATTCGGCATTACTGAGTCGCTGTCGAGTTTTTGTATTGGAAAAATTGAACAAAGACGATATGATGGAAATAATAAAGAAAGGTCTGCAATCCCTGAGCGGAGATATTTGCGGGTCGAACGATTTTTCCCGAGAAACGAACGATACGCACTCGACTCCGAAATTTCTTATAGACGAGACAGCGGCTCAATGGCTCGCGGAAGCCTGCAACGGAGACGCGAGAGTAGCTCTCGGGGGTTTAGAAATCGCGGCGAAAACAATTCCCGCTGCAAGGAATACCGAACCTTGCAGATTGAGCGCCAAAGATCTCAAAGCGGGATTGGAAAAGACTCACACGTTGGCGTATAGAAAATGCGATTTGAATTACGACTTGATATCGGCGATGCAGAAATCAGTTCGCGCCGGCAATGCGAACGCGGCGCTTTATTGGCTCGCGAGAGTCATGGCCAGCGGGGAAGATCCTGTGTATATCGCGAGGCGATTAATGAGAATCGCTAGCGAAGACGTGGGCCTCGAGGATCCTGAAGCTTTGGGTGTGTTATTGATGATGAGCTATCAAAAATTTGCAATCATTTAGAGCCCTCTGAGGTCTGTTAGATTCATCTACTGTCAATTTTTTATACTCGAAAATTTTCTCGGCTAAAACGTTTTTACGAAAGGACCCTATTTTTTCGGCTTAACGATGAAAATAACACGAATTTTTGGTTTTGGATATATATACGTAAAAAAATGTCATCGTCGGTACATCGTACTTTATTTAATTCTGAAAAATAAATATTGTTTACAATTTTATATAAAACTTGACGATACTTTAAATAAATTTTAATATTCTCTGTTGCAGATATCGCGGTACACACAATGCACGCTTGTCAAATGATCGGAATGCCCGAATGCGATGTAATGTTGACTCAATGCGCGGTTTACTTATCCAGAGCATCGAAATCGCGTTTAATCGATGATGCGCTGAGAAAAGCTCAAAAAACTATAATCGAACACAAAGGTCCGCAGCCGTCGGTACCGTTGCATATAAGGGATAGAGGGGGCGAGAGAAAATTGCAAGCCAGTTTAGGTAAACATTTTTCTCGTTATGAAGAGTAGCATTTTTTGCAATAATCTCCTGCATAATGAGATTAATTACATTTCAGGTGCCTCGAGGGTCCATTTAGTTCGGAAGCAAGAAGAGGGAAAGAATCGATTACCGGCTGGTCTGGAAAATATGAATTTCTTTTATTAATTCTATCGTTGTGTGATATATATGATCCTTTACGAACGATAAACTTCATACGATCTAAATAAAACTTAAGAACATTTTTTTGATTTAGAGAATAATAAAGAATTTTTAATAATAATAATACGAAAAAAAAAAACATCGACACGAAAAAGATCGATCAACCGAATGTCTCTCGAAAACAATCGAACCTAATCGACTATCGATTCGCCTTCCCTCCCCCCCACCACCGGTAATTTCTCGCGTGTAAAACTTTGCACATGAAGCTGCCGTTCTTCGTTTTCCCGAGTCTCTTACATCAGATTTTCGAAGACGGATCGACGTGCCCGCAGTGCGCGTAATCCTGACTCCGTCACGTCAGTGTCTCGTGGCGTTTTAAATTAATAGTGTTATTCGCGTTTGTCCGAGTTTTGCGAACGGCGATAATCATGAAGATTTGGACGTCCGAACATACGTTCAAGTAAGTCGTAAAAATACTCGACGATAATCGATCGGTGTTCCGAACCTAAAAATCTCGAAAAGTTACGTGATTTCGTTCGTGCAATACATTTATACGACAATTAACTCATCAAAATCGTGTTGGATTCATTTTTATAGCCATCCTTGGGAAACTGTGGCGCAGGCTGCTCTCAGAAAGTATCCTAACCCCATGAACACGAATGTACGAGGCACCGACGTTATCGACAGAAAAGTCGTCGACGGCGTTCTACACACTCACAGACTCGTCACCAGCGATTTTGGATTTCCAAAGTGGGCACAATCTGTGAGTTTATCATTTTTTAGTTTATTTTTTTCGTGAAAATCTTTCGGTGTTATTGTCGAAAAAACATTCCGTCGACGACAACAATGCTTATCGTAGCACTCGGCGTAGAAGCAACAATTGAAATACCGAGTTGAACGTTGCATTCCAAACTTGCGTGCAACTCATTTTCTGACTCCACAAGAATAAAAATCATAAAAAATGTTGTTCGATCAATCAAAAGTCTCGTCAACTGATATCGACAGCAAGATATCGCTTATTAGGAAAGACGTTTCATAATTCGAATTCTTATCTGTTTGTATCTCAAATTATATCTCTGCGTGTCTTGAATGTCTTACCGCGCTGCTGACGGCGTTTCTACAGACGCTAAATTAAGCGTCGTTATGTAATTACAGTTTTGGCTTTGACGTTACTGCCGTCGAGTACTGTATCTGTATCATAGCTTTTATTATTTTCGCCAGTAGCTTGAAGTGCCGTAACTTCTTTTCGCAAAAGCTAAACTAAGAAAAAATATATAATACACAGCTATTTCGTCGTACAATTTATTGTCGAATGATCATAAAAATATCATAAAAAATGATCATAAAAACTTCATTCACACGAAAAACTTAAAGTTAAACTTTTTTTGTTCCGTGTCGCGTAATTGACAATCGTCAAGCGACCGTAATAATTAACTGCTATTTAACTGTTTATTAATAATGATTCGAATTACGAAGTCGCGTGTGTGGAATTAAAAAAAAGTATTAAGGTTCGGGGTTATGTAACCCGAGCATCAAAAATTATTCTCGTAAAATTTGCGAATTTGTATTATTTCGTATGTCTCGAACTAAATCACGGGTGTACAAACGCAACTGGATCGCTTTCCCAGCTTTCTTTCACGCTGGATAAGGCAAATAGGACGCAATCGTGTCTCGTTGTTGCGAGTACAGAGTTCGAGAGTACCGAGTACCGATGTACTAATGTGCATTGGTATGTATTCGTTATGTCGGTCGTTTGATATCGTGTCGTTGACCGTTCACATTGCGTTCAATGTCAGACGAAGGTAATCTCGATCGTGTGCAAAGCCGTCGACGAATATAACGCGCGCGAAGAATTCGAAGTTTTTCTTTTTTCGATACCAAGAGGTTAGGTTTTACGAGAATGCAGACGAAAGGGCCGAGGAATTGTCGGCGGCCTTCCTTCTCCAGACGAGATCGTTGCGCCCACGTGGTTGTCTATACTTATATGCGGGTTCTCCAATCTCATGCTCGTTCTGTCGAGTAAGTAAGGTCAAGTCCGTGACGCACCGTTCGAAAATTTCGAAAGGAATGTTGAGAAAACAGTAGGCGGCACAGTCATTGGCCACCGTCGTTGTAATTGGAATTCAGCGAAGTGCCATGGCATTGAATAAGAAAGAATACGAACGAGAATACGAATGTATTTTTTGAGGTTCAAAAATGGCCAATGACTGTGCCTTTCGCGGGAGGTAATCGTGGGAAGCCTTCGAGGTGAGCAGATAACCTCGGCTTTCGACAATGGAAACGTCTGTTGCTACAGAGGCCACTCAACAGTGACCGGCAGCCTTTCTCGTGAATTATTTTAAGTAAAAAAATACACGTTTTATTTATTTTTTTTCAATTCTTAATTGCCGTATTCTTATCGGCTAAATGTGGCGAAACTCTATGTTTTTTTCGTTATTTAAATAATGGAAGTCTTGACGATGCTGAAGGTCGAGATTAGACAACAATCCGTTTTTTTTAAATGTCGATGGTACCGCGTGGTTCAGTTATTGGCAGTCGCGTCAGTTAATTTGTTTTGGACTAAAAAAAAGACGCAGGTATGCCAATGATTGTGTCGCTTGTCGGTTTTCGACAACCAATCATTGTATCGTTATTCTTAGCTGTCGCAGGTTGATACACATTTTTCAGGTTGACGAGAATCGAATATCAACCGTCGATAACTGGGGCGTCAGATTCGCGCAGTTTCAATTTTGTTTTTTTTTTTTTTTATCTTTTCAGCGAAAATTTTTCCAGACCACTGGATCTCGATTAAATTCCTTTTTCAAAGTAAAACTCGATAGATTGATTGATTGACTACGTTGTTCTCGAACGAACGCATGTATTCGGCGATATTTCGATTGTTATAACCCAATTAAAACAAGATTGCCGTTTAGTTAACACCTGCAGTCTTTTTTGTTCGTATTTCAGTGCGAAATGAAGGATCAGTGAACATGTGCATTCGTATAGAATAAAAACGAATTATTTCGATAGATATCGTCTTTTAACGACAGATATACATACATCCGAAGTTTTTTTTTTTTTTTGCAATTTTTAACTGCACGACTGAAATTCAATAAAACGCATTACTCTCCGAATAAAAAAAAAAAAAATCCGGTCTCCTCGGAATATTAATAATTTCACGGAATAATAAGAACATTTTGTTTTGACGATGAGCCAAGTGAGTAATTTTCACTGCAGTTGGTAAAACGGTGTCGGGTTCATTCATCCGAATATCCCAAACTTTTACCCCGCTTCGCCGAGTTTGTCCTCCGCCTTGCGTAAAAAGAAACCTCGGAGGCGCGAGGCCGAGAATATAATAACAATAACAATAATAATTTCGAAGCAATGTAGAAATTACGAAACAGCATCGTTCGTATCAACTTCAATAATGAGCGCGTTACGCTTAACGTTACGTAGTTTTGGCTGAATTCCAGAAACGAAACGGAAGTAGCGGGAGCGAGAAAGAGAAATTGGTAAATGTTGTGCCGAAATTTCGGTGCTTGGAGATGCACATCACTGGAAGGTTGGAGAATACTATAGCTTGCACAGTATTACTCTCGTTTACTCTCCTCTTACTTTTCGCCTTTCCGTATAGCACGTTGCAGCTTATACGTTGCGGTGCATATACATGGGGCGTTCCGTGTAAAAAAAAAAAAAAAATTTAATACGATGAATATAAAAAATTAATTTGCCGTACCAAGAAAAATGTCATGAAGTAAAAGTTACATTTTTTTTTTAGAAATTACCACGAAATTTCTATTGCGCGCTGAAATAATTCAATATATATTTTTTGCGCCATTTTTCGTAAAGATATTTTGATTTAAAAAAAATGGTAAATCATCATTGAAGGTAAAAAAAAAAAATTGAATATAACTCTCGAAAATTATATTTTTCTAGATTTTTATTCGATGTACAATTTTTTTTATTTTCATCGAATTGGAAATACTTCGATAAATATAGGAAAAAATAGGAAAAAACACACTGTTTTTAGCGGCTATATGTTTCGACATGGAACACCCCGTATCGTTACATTTTCGGTGTTGCAACGCGAGGAAGCATTCCGCGGTGGTTATCTCTGGGAAACGTTACCATCCACCTATCCATTCTGTTGCGCCCTGTCTACCATTCACCCATCCGCAGTCAACGCTCTTTTCTCCATCCCCCCTCACCCCCGGCTCCGTGAATTCTCGTTTTTCCAACCGCATTCTCCGGGGAACATCCCTTTTTGACCCGTGCAAAGATCGTTGCCTCTTTGCTCCCCCCTCCGAGCAATTCCTTTCCGAAAGACCTTCCGCGCGAACTCTCGACCTGAAGCCTGAATTTATTTCGCTACCAGAAGGATTGAGTATTTTTTACGCTCCGAAAAAAAAAAAAAAAAAAAAAAAAAAAAAAAAACAGCGAATGTGCGAATATCTGTATAAAGCACTATATAGTACATCGTTCGGTACCTGCATAATGCTATATCTATGTATACCATATTTCACCTATTCAGCAGTGTGGGATATACCGTGTTTACGTTACATCCGCGTATTCAGCAAGTCGTGCCAATGACTGAACATTCCCCAATTTTTTTTATAGCATTTGGAAGTGTTTCAACAGAGTAACGTAAATTTTAAACGGCTCGATAAGTATCCGCCATCTGTGTAGAAAATTTTCATCGGGTTCGATATCAATTTTTTTTTTTTTTTTTTTTAGCTAAAACGATCAATTTTTCTTTTATTGCCTCTCAAAAAATCTGCGTCATTGCGTTATGCGCTTTCCGCGACCTTAAAGTGCCAATAACTCAACCCATTGGGAGAACCGCGGGATCGACTCCCTCGCGTGTATATGTGTGCGTTTCATCGTGAAAAAAAAACCGCTGAAGCTCGTATTAATTAAGAGTGGCTCGGTCCAATTTTTGCCTACACCAATGAGAGTTTTTCCTCGTATTTTTTTTCCTCCCTTTGTTTGTTTGTTTGTTGGTTTGTTTGCCCCGACTTTCGTGCATCCAAGTGGCGATATATAGACGCCTGAGCCTCTATCCTCATGAGAGTGAGAGCCGTGCGAATACGCCGGGAAGGCTTGAGAGCCCACGGGTGTACTTTTCTCTCATTTCTCCGCGTTTTTGTTGTTTTCCTTTCGTTTATTACTCTCATTCACTTTTTTCCCCATTGTTCGGAGGTGAGTAAGAGAATGAAACCTAAACTCGATTCAGAGAGAGATGAACAAAAAAAAAAGTGAGCGCTTGAAAAAAAAAAAAAAAAAAAAAAAAAATGTTTGCTACTCGATCGTTCGACGAACCGCGAACTCGGGTTCTCCCGTTGGGAAAAGGGCCCCATAATTCGAGATGGAAGGGTTGAAGAACTCAATCGAAGCGAATATTGCGGCTTTAATTAAGGGAAATTCTCGAGGGTTGGGACGGCGGGGAAGGCACACAAAATCGAATAAATTCACAGGCAAATAGTTAGATTCCGATTCCACTTTGTTCCGACGCTGAGTCAATTCATTCGAGTACACGATTAATGTATACATAATTGATTGGTGCGAAAAATAGTAATTCGAGACTACTTAACCCGTTCGACCTTTCGTCACGGCGTTTCTATATTTATATTGATATATATTACCCTTTTCCGCTGTAGGTATCCTCTCTACGCCTCTATCCCTGACTCAACCAATTAGCGTCTTTCTAATTGCCTAATTATTCATGCTAATTCGTTATTAATATCGCACAGCGACGCATTCGCCAGCCGGCAGGATTTCCTGCGCGCAGAACTACCCCCGCCTTCGTTTCATGCTTCTCGACGGCTTCTCGTCCTGTTACGGAAACTCTCGCGTTTCTGAACCGTTGAATATATACGCCGCGGCATAGCTGAAAAGCCCCAAATTTTCGCTATTCGCTAACGCCCGTCGACGCTCGACACGCTGGATGTGTTTTCATATAGTTCGCCAACCGGTTTCCCATGCAGTTTCGGGTTTATATGGTTTTCAATCATTCGGAAGCCACGGTAATCCGTTATAATTATCGTCTGACGAGCGAATAAAGTTTGTTAATACGCCGCAGCGAGTATTATAACGCTTCTAGTCTCCGCATTGTGAGATTCGATGCGAGGTGCAACATTATAGAGATTTTCACGAAGCTGCGATATTTCTATGGGTTTCTCGGGTGGAGTTTGCACTTTGATAACAACGTGACGAGAAGCGATTTCCCGATCGCATGAAAGAAAGGAGTTCCGTTATGCATTATCCATCATTAAATTGTATTTTTTTTTTTTTTTTTTTTAATATATGTATTTGTGGAAATATAATACAAACGTCGAGGCGATTCTGTTGGTTCAAAAGTTCAACTGTTTTCGTAATTAATATATTATTTTTGTATGAAATAAAATTATATTTAGTTATTAGACGAGTGAGGTGATTCGTCTTAATTATTGACTAATTAATCAATTAAATAATTCTCATGACGCAACGCGGATCGGTTTGGAGTTTTATGAATCCGAAAGAGCGTACGAAAGTTTAGTTATATTTATTACGATTTTTCTAATACGAAATAAAAAAAAAAAAAAGACATTTTCGTTGACACTTTTGATTGATAAATCGTTCATTTAAAACGGGAGAAAATATTGTTTTTGTTATTTTATTTCCTTACTTTTCTATATAACAAAGAAAAAAAAAATTCAATTGGAAATATTTATTTTCGTTTTTTACGTTCAAATTTTTTCTCAAATTTTATGACAGTTTTTCGTAAATTTAACTTAAAATTCTCATCGTCTTTTTCATCTCTTGATTGCAGGTAATCGGCAATGCGAAGGAGTGCTACGCGAGCGAACGAAGTGAAGTCGACCCGGCGAATCGCCAGATGATACTCTCAACAAGAAACGTAAGTAATTTTTATTTTTACCGAAATACAATGACAAAACAATAATTACGAATTTAATAATTTCTCTGAGACACCATCGAGATATATAAATTAACCGATTTGCAGCAATACATTCGACAGATTAAAAAAAAAAAAAAAATTTCGCTTATCTTAGTAATATATTATTTTGTCAATTTTTTTTCGAATTCCAATTGCATATTTTGTTTCAACTTTATCTCGAATTTTTTTTAATGGGTAAAATTGCATTTATCAAATCGATCTTTAGCGTCGTATTTATAGTCGCGAATATCAACGCCATTTACAAACCTAAGTACGAGTTCTGCTCTCGACGCGACTCTTCGCCACATTTGCGTTCCGTGCGTTCAATAAAAGTTAAACATAACAATGTAACAGGGCGTATAAGCTATGCAAAATACATTTCGCACCGGAAACAAATTGCATATCCTCTCAGGGTCACGATCTGCATAATGCCCCTGTGGCGCATGCGGACCACGAGTACCGCCCAACTGTGTTGTCGCATATCATTGTCGTCCTATTTTCATCTCTCTCGTGATCGTTTTTGGCACCGCGAAAATTGAGTGACTACGTCGTCGATCCGCTCGTGTCGTCGTTTCATTTTTTTTTTTTTTATTTTATTTCCTTTTTTTTTTTTTTTTTTTTTTATCTCTAAGCTCCGTCTATCTTTGCCTTCTCCCTCTTCATACAATTTGTCTTGTCAAAATTGCCGCGTATACCTTCGCCAAGCGCGTCGACAAAAGTTTCCAAAGCGATCGTATACATCGTCGCGCGTTTCGCCACACTATTATGAAATATAAACCCCACACACGTGGCACCGCGAAACATTTCACTCTACATAAAATTTTTCAATTTGCGTTTTTTTTTTTTTTTTTTTTTTTTTTTTTTTTTTACGACCCTCTTTTTTTTTTCTTTTCATCCGGCTTTGTCAGCCGTCACGCACGAAGCATCGCGCTTTTGGCTGTTGAATCGATTAGCTTAAAGGGACTCCCCCGCGCGCACTGCGTGAGTGTATCCGACGAGCACCGCGCGCCATGTTTCATCCCTCTCGGGAAACATATCGAGGGCTCGACGAACTTCACCCTCACCAACGTTCCCGCTAAGGCAAAGGGAAAGCTTCCTCTCTCTCTCTCTCTCTCTCTCTCTCCTACGAACGCCAACGCGCATTGAGCGGCTTTGACACCGGGCCACGACCTCTTAAGCGTTATTAGGCTTTGCCAAACGTCGATCATAACTCGGGACAAGCGATCCATTAATGGGATTGAACGATACCAGCGCGTTAATCTTAGATTTTGCGTCTGCATGTTCGGGTTATCGATTCCGCGAGACGATCATACGACCCAAAGGGAGACTCGCAAAATTATCAACATTTCGGCGATATCAAAAATAAAAAAAAATAAAAAATGTTCAAACTGAAAGTTTGTTAGACTTTCCGAAAACGTTATACGGGTAAACGGTTTCAAATTTTATTTTTATCGGTCCAATAACTTTTTTCCTCAATATCGCGACATTTGCACACTTCAACTCACACGGTCGCTTATTTCTTTTTTTTTTTTTTTTTTTTTTTTTTTAATATACGACTATTCGGAACTTTTCGCGTCCTTTGACACTAAAAACGGCATTTTTGACCTCTGCCACTAGAAAAAAAAAAAAAAAAAAAAAAAAACAAACTGCATTTTGTTCGTCCCTCGAGAACAAAGCTTTCACCGCGAGGAAGCAAAAAGCGTCAAACTTCGGTGTAAAGCGTTTTATATTCCATCGCGATCGAAGCGTGACATGATCCTTTTACAATGTCGGAAGCTCCGTACCCAGAATTGCCTTTGTCAGATGTCAAAAGTATTTTCCGTACGGATCGATTGACTCTTTTTTTTTTTTTTTCTCACTAACCAACATTAACGAGTCTCGTCGTTACTTTTTTTATTGCGCGATCGTCAAAATTTACTGGTCCTATAGTAAAAAATAAAATAAAACATTGAATAGCGTGCAAAACAAATGAAAAAAGAAAAAAAAAATCGATTATCCAACATCCCGAGACCTGTCTGTTTCGTCTTCTGTCGATAGAAAAATAGAGATGGCAATGTATATGTATAATTCGATTTTCCTTCGGCTATGAAACTTGCCGTGAGTCGCGTGGGAATCGGCGAGAGGCATTTTCACATTTTTCATAGAGAGAGCCGAGAGTACAATCTTCTCCCGCGTGTATCGCATACAGCTAATACTCACGTATATCCTCGTATTCATACCGTGTACACATATATACATGTATGAACCATACCGGGGGGTTATATTCTCTACTTCTGTACGCTCGTAAAGTACGCGCAGTCCATCAAAATCGTTGGTAGAGCTCTCTGGGATATTTTTCGCGAGAGCATTGTCAACGATCGAGTTGCGCGCCTCGTGAGATCCACTAACGTCGCTTATATCGGGTATATAACATTGTATAACAGAAGAACGGTAACGTGTGGAGGATATACGACGAAGTAACGATAGGGTATACACATTGGAACGCGACGTGAAACGATGCCGAAGGGATGGTAGAGAGGAAAAAAAAGGAAAAGGGAAGAGAAGAAGACGAGAGCTTCTTTTTGATAGGAGAGAGAGTATTCTAGGCGTTTCTTCCTTGTACGCTGCGTTCTTCCTCGTTTTCCTCTCTATAGGTCCCTCTATAGGGTGGAGAGGGACTCAGGCCGGTGTGGTACAGTGTGAAAGGTGCTACTGAGGAGGGTTCGAGGCTCGAGCTACCGGGGGCTCCTCCGGAGAGGGTGGATATGATAGGTTATTGATGCGCGCATTACCGCCGGGGTTGCATAGCTTCGTGGGGCAAGTGTACGACGGTGGCGAAAGGGACGAGGAAGGAATTGCTACGGAGCAGAAGGGATGGAAGCGATTGAAGCGATGCCGAGAGAGCACCGAAGGCTGAGAGTTTGTAGGCATCGTATACGGTTATACGGCTAAAAGCACAGTGATTGGCACTACAAGACTCGATTAACCCGTTCGTAGCCGGTAATATCTATTCCCTTGAGTTTGGAGCGCCATATCCTTTCAACGGTTCGATGAAACATTATGAAATTTGGATGACGGCATCAAATCATTCGTATCGTTGGTTGAGATTTTTTTCAGATTTTTTTCTGCACGCGATTACATGCTTTTGACCTTTTGATCGGTTAAAGACGATTCGTATAATTATAGTGATCGGTATTTCGGATAAAAATAAAGATTTTTGCGATACAATGATTGCGATATCAAACAAAATGAATATTGACGAAGTTTTTAATGAATTTAGTCGAAAGATCTTGAGGAAAAAAAATATATAAAATCGACAATCGCTCGCGAAGGTGGCTAATGACTGTGCCATATGTTACAAGAGCGCGTGGAAACGTTCCCGCGCTACTACGACGGGGATGTACATCAACGGATGAGAATGGAAGGTAGCGTGATGCATTACCGGGGCGATGATGAACGATCCTGGTGGGCGCTTCTTTGCCGAGAAGGGAAAGAAACGAAAGAGGGTGGAAAATGGAATAATAGAAGGAAAACGAAAGAAAATACTTCGACGCAAATTGTCGATTCGTTCATTATCACGAAATTAATATCTCGCGTTATTTTGACCACGCGATTCAGAAATGCTCGATGTGAAATATGCTCGACGTATATAATGAAAATTCGATATCAAAAGAAATAATGAAATTTTCAGTATTTCTTCGATCTTTTCTCATTATCCTTCGCTTCAAATCGACTTTAATGTTTTTTTTTTTTTCTACACACGAGATCGTGCATTTCATACTCATATGTAATTCGAAGCATTTTTTTTTTTTTTTTTTTTTTTTTTCGTGTTCGCATTCTTTACCTCTATCTCTTCGTTCTCCTCGTTCCCTTACTTTCTCTCTTTCTCGGCTTAATCTAAAATTGAACGATTCCCCAGCGAGTGTCGTGCGAGGAGGGAAAGGATGGGAGGAATGGAAAGCTGGTCGGGTCGGAGGTCGTCGGCAGGGGTCTTCATGTTTACTCGTTGTAGGTACAACGTACATCGTACTATACGCTTACGTGCTGCCGCTGGGCTACGGGGCTCTAGTCCTCTCGTTCTCTCGTGCCTCTGTCCCACTATGTGTTATTCCACACGTATCGTGTATACACCTATATATGGATGGATACATGTAGTAAAACTCCGGGTCCGGGGGACCCGGGTCGTTACCTATCCCGGATCTCGAATCCCCAGGGGGAAATATCTTTTAGCAATTTACCCTCGACGCGCATACGCCCGCCACTCGTGCCGGGTTTCTATACCCGTTCTACCCCCGCGATATATACAAAGCTTTACACCGACACACAAACACAACATTGTTGTTGCTTTCGTCATGGTTTAGGTCTGCCGGGCTAGTTATGGCGAACAGTTTTAGTGTATTCGCATTCCTCGATTGTGCGCGATGCAAAGCTCGTGCCAACGCGTACCGAACTGTAGTACCTGTGGTGAAGCCTATGAGTCTCGAACGGCTATACATCTAACGGCGATACTGTGAGTGTCCGGCTTCACTACTGGGACACCAAAACCCTAAAAGCGTTCGCCGTCACGGACAATCGGTCTAACTCGGTGCCGAATTGCGCGGGAGGTATAGTCGAACGTTCCGAATCACTGCTGGCCCTCGCGCGGTCATTGACGATCGCGTTCGTCCGCGACGAATATTACTCCCTCGGGGCAGTAACAAAAAAAAAAATAAAAAAATAAAAAAAAATAAATAAAAGACAAAGTACGAAACGTTATTGTTAAGCAAAAATTCGATGGAGGTATTCGAATGTGCTTTCGAAATCCGAGCAGTTTGAATCCATTAAAGGGGTGATTTTGCGGGGAGGGAAAAAAATAAAACGAATTGATTGAAAGGACCGTATCAATGGAGTTTGTTTGGAGTTATTGAAGAGTGAAAAATCGTACAGGACACATGATAAATATCGATGAAAAACAAAGTTTGGCATTCGATATGTGTAAAAATAAAAAATAAAAAAAAAATTATAAAACCTTCAAGTTCCCGAATAAAGTAAAAACGACGTTTATATTCAATAGAATCGGAACCATCAATTATTCAGACACATTCATCGTTGACATTCATTTTCACTTGATCAATAATCTCGTTAGCAACGGAAAAAAAAATGAATCCTCATCTCTTTTTTTTTTTTTTTTCCTTTTTATTTATTACCCTTTTTCTTTCTTTTATTCCATCGCGCACGCCAGGGGGATTAATGACAGGGTCGGTCGAGTTGTATCTCTGCGTGGGCGTATATCAGTCCCCGTTCGTAGACTCCCCCGCGGCGAGTGAGACTCGATGGCGTTACCTATCTACGGACTCCGAAGGGGGTACACGGTATACCGGTGGCGAAGGTAACAAACTGCGAAGGGGTTGGTGGGCGGAGGAGAGAGATCGCAGAGAAGTAGAATCCTCCTCGCCGGTCGTGTATACACCAAAACGTTGCTACGACTGAATTATTGTACGCTCTCACCTCTAAATCATAAAAACAACAAATTGCGAACAGGCGAGGGTCGGGTTTTGGTAGCAGAAAGGGTAGGTGCGCTGTTTCGATGTACCCGCGAGCTTTCGTTAGTCCTCTCACGAAACGAAAGAGTATGAACGAACTAACGAACGGAACGAAATACGCGACGAACAAATATATAGAGTAGATTTCGTCGTCGTCGACGTTACGGATATATATGTGTGTATGTGTGTCCGGGATAACGCTGGGGACGCTCGACCGGGCAGATCCGTGCCAGAGAGAACCCCCCGACACCTTTTTGAATCGATTGAAATATGGAGTCGAGTACGAGGCCAGCGAGAACGAGAGATAGATATAGAAAAAAAAAAAAAAAAAAAAAAACGAAGAGAGGGTTATCCTGTCCGAGGTCGAGTTTCCAAGCTCCACGGGATACTGGCTTAATGAAAAATGGTTATTCCTCGTGCAACCCCCCGACGCGAATCCACCGGGGTGTATATATAGCAGTAGTCACCCCCCCTCTCTCTCTACGTATGCGTTCTATACGAGGCACAACCAGCGTCTATACCTCTTCTACGAGCTTTGTCACTCTCGCGATAAAATTTTCACACCGTTCTCTATTCCACCGGGGTTGGCGATTGACGAGAGAAAAAAAAAAGAAAACGAAAAAAAAAAAAAAATAAAAAATCGACAGAATTTTAAAAGAAAATAGGTAAAAAAAAAAATGAAAGTTTTTCGATGGTTGAATATGAAATCGGATATATTGCGATGGGAGTTTATTGCAGGGGATTCAAATCGGGGTTCGATACTATTGCAGGAGTTTTGGAGTTTCGCAGGGGGGGAGGGGTGCGGTTTATTAATATTTTATGAAGAGTTAATTAATTGCGTCACTTGGGAGAGGAGTAATGGTTTAACTTTGGTGATAGATTGAGTTTAACTCTGTTACGGAAATTAAAAAAAAAGTGATTGATTAAACCCCCTTTTTTTCGCCCGGTTTCCGATATATCCGAGTAACTATTATACAACAGTTTCAATCTTAATGTCGAAAACTTTACATCGAAATTGTTTACAAAAAAAATTCAATTTTTTTTTTTACTGATCACGAATTCGTCAATTGTTTCCTTCCTAACTTAATGTTCACGTAAATCATACGAGTCGCAAAAAAATTTGATTTTTCAATTGCAATTTTCAAAATCATTTAATTTTAATTAAAAAAATGAAGATTCCAAGATAATAACCTAAATAATAACGGTATATCCACAATAGTTTTTATATATTTTTGATTCCCTATGCAGTCAGTTACTATCCGGTATAGGGAACAGTGGTCCGTTAAATCCATCTAATTCGATCGTAAATCGATCGGTTCATTATAGCGCATATATATGTATATATCTACATATACATATACAGCTTAGCCATCGCCGGAAGCCGAGCCAGAGCCTTCCGGTGTGAGGGATACAGGGAAAGGGAGAGAGAGGAAGGGTTTCCTATCCACGGTGAGAGCTCAGGCTGCCTCTCCCGTGTGGCGGAGCCCCAAGTTTCCCCTGCGAATGGGGTTGAACTATGTCGAGTAGGGATTAGAGAGTGGCTGAATGGGCGTCCAGAGATCCGCAGCGAGTGCACAGCCTCGCACGAGGCTGCCACTAGTGCAGTGCACCGTGCACTTCCCTTCCTCACTCTCACTTCCTCGCTCGCTGTTGCTATCTCTCTCTTTTCTACTTCTCTGACTGGCGGGCCGCAAATACCGGCAAATGGCGAACACCGAGAGGGAACAATGCACCAGCGTCGGCTCGAACCCGCAAAGTCCTCTCAATTATGCGGCGATGCTAATTACTCGCGACTCGTTCCGTCTCGGTCTCTCACTCTCTCACGCCGCCGCCACCCCCTCGAAAAGCTCGAAAGCACACCGAACGCTTTTGCGGGTCTCGCTACTACACCGCGTTCCGGCGTCTCTAGTTCTCTCTCTGTTCCTGACGGCTCGGTCGACCTCGCTTGCGAAATCCACGAAACCCTTCGCACCACCGTACGTTGAAATTCGCATTCTCTGACCCCTTGCCTCCCCCCCCCCTCCCTCTGTCTACCACCTTGTTCCTCTTCTTCCTCTTCCAGTCATTCTACGTACTCACCTACATCCTTCCAAACCTCTCTATCGATAATGCGAATTTGCCTTCACCCCCTCGGAGTCTCGGTTCCTCCACCGAACTATGCTCTGGCGTTTCCGTTCCCTGCCTGCACTTCACCAATTAACCCCAAACCAAGATTCAGTCGGGGCGACGGGAATAACCCCACCCCGGTAAATAAGCCCCACCGAGCGGAAGTCGAGAGCTTTACCGGGGAAGGGAGCTTCTCGATGCTTTCCGAGGTTCGAACTACCGCTGCCCCCTGGAAACACTCGCTCTCTGTCGATCGAATTCTCTCACTCTCCCTCACCGGCTCTCTCTCTCCTTTGTCCGTGTTTCCCTACGTGTTCTAACCCCGTATTCTCGCGCTTCGTTCGCTCTCATTTCGGAGTAAATTTTAACTCTATACCCCCGTGATCTCTTGCCTCACCCCCATCCCGGCGCTCCCGCACAACCCGGATGCCGAATTATGTTTGACAAAGTAATTTCATCGTAACGCAAACTTTCTCTTATTGACTTTGAAAGGAGAGAAGGCTGAGGAATGATTGACGTCCGATACCGTTTATTCGAATCATAATTCATATATCAAGAGACGCGGCAGTGTCCCGACGCCGAGTACTTAAAAAAAAGCGCGACGCAACTGTTTTAGAAATTAAAAAAAAAAAAAAAAAAAAAAAAAAAATTACCAGTACTACTTAAAAATCATTTTTTTAAATTTTACAAACGGGGAGATGAATCAATATGAACCAATTTATAGCATTACACATGTAAGCATTTTTGTCGATCAAAAATTTGTAAGAAATAAATAAAATCAAACGGCTCAAAGGATACACAATAAGAACGAAAAGTTGCAATACATAATTTGTGTCCTAAAGTTCAAGTGCTCTTATATACCATAAGACTATCACTGGAACGCCAATTATGTATCGCAACTTTTAGTTTCTTTACAAATTTTAATAAATTTTTAATAATCGGATCCTTCATTTCGTCTTTATAAGAAAAAAATGTGTGCGAAGGATACTCACCGAAATTTCCTTAGTATCAACTATGTTATTATATCGGTTTTGAAAGTATTTCTCAATGGTTCCACGAATAGATTGATTTTCCATTAGTACTTTAAATATTTAATAATTAAATTTATCCTAATGGTTTCCCGCGATAATGGGGACGTAGCCGCGACATTAGTAAACTCCGATTTGCTTCTCGAACGGTATACCGCGACACTCCGAATTCGAATACACCGATAAAATAGTCTCTTTCGATAAATAGCAGAGCGGCGAATTGAAAATAAATGCGAAGGGTCTCGTATCTTCCTAAGTGTTGAAAAATTAAATTCAATTTTTTTTTTCCACCGTTGGTAATTAATTTTATCTCTCGAACGATTTTTTTTTTAATTATCTTCGCGCAGAAAAATAACTCGACAGGTTGAAAAAATTTTCCATCCCCTATGTGACACCCCGTCGAAATTTCTCACGTTTTTAGATACGTGGGGTTTTTTTTTTTTGTTTTCTTTTTTTCTTTTTCTGTTGGCACACACGGGCGACAGAGGGTGAGACGGAAAGATATATTCGCAGAATCGCGCGTCGCGTCTCGCGCCGGTAAATGAAAAGCAAACGCGCGAAATGCAGCGTAGTATACTCAGCGAATATAGTCGCGAACGAAGTGGGCGGGCGGGGGTACGAGGGATGAGAGTTCGTAGCGGCGAACGAGGTAGCGTCGATGGGTCCCTGGAGGGATTGGCAAACAGCAGAAGCGGTTTTCAAGCTCATGGCGTATGCCGATGGACTACCGGTGAGAAAAATTTCAATTAACGTTGTGCCCCTCTCGCGGAAGGGAAAAAACGTGACGGGCCCTCGTCGAAAGCAAGTAGATAAAAAAAAATATTCGCACCATTCCTGTGTGATCTGATGAGCAATAAGAAAGAAATAAAAAAAAAAAGAGCAAAAAATATATTCGACTTCAGTTACATGCAAATGATTCTTAGGCGCTAATATACTATAATTTCAAATTCGATTTTTTTTCGTTCATTTTTCTGAATACTTTCGAATTTTTAAATAATTTCAATAATAATTTAATCATTTTAAACATTTTTTCCGAATTCATCCATAAAAAAAATAAAAAATTTGATTGAAAAAAAATCTAAAAACATTCATAAGTATTCAGAAAAACTGACGAATGAAGTTGCGCTAAAAAAAACATCGGGTTGCCGTATGATTTGTTGAAAATTTTTTTTAATATCATTTTTTAAATATTTTCTGTAAAACACAAATTACGCATCTCCTTCAATTATTAATATTTGCACTTGAATTTTTTTTGCGCGATGAGAACTCTGTTATCAACGATCAATCGCATGGGATTAATGCAACGATCTTTTTTCACCCATTAAAAAAAAAAAGGAATAAACGCTTTTTTGTCTAAAATCGCCGAACTCGTCACTGAATAAAGAGTTCGAATATCAAACATTCGTGAATTCATTCAACTAGCAGAAAAAAAATAATTTGTCGATGTAATGTTTCCAACCGGTTTACGATACTCGACATGTTTCTTCGCCATTAATTCCGCTAATTGATTGACACACCGTTTAATCTCGTATTCGATTGGACGAAGAGCTTTATATTTTTCGTTAACTCGTTCTCTGTGTCGTTGGGGTTTTTGAAGCAAAGACCATTCGAATGATGTCGCAGAGAGGGTCAGATTCGTTTACGCACCGTTCGGGCAATTCGAGCCCTTCGGGTCGTGATGGTACGAACGTGTGGTATATATATGTAACATGTGCTCCCGAGAGCGCGCGAGGTCCCGGCAATACCTGCTGTACAGCTCGAGATAATTGAACGCCGAGGCCAGTGCGCGAGTTAATTGGCAGAAGAGTAATTACTCGGTGGAACGGCGGGCATTTGGCGCTGGTGCTGATGCTGCTGCTGCTGCTGCTGCTGTTGGTACGCGGTACGTGCGTGCGCCCGGTTCCTCCTTCTCGACACGCCGACGAGAGGATTCCGAAACGCGCATTGTGCCCGAGAGCGAATCTGTCCGGTAGCCCTTCGTCCGAAACTACCAATTGGAGTGCACCAGCACGTGCATCAAGCACAGTTCGGTAACATTGAGTTTGAGAATTAATACTCGAATAGTAACCAACAGCAGCGCATGAGATACAAATTGGCATAATTGCTCGCGTATTCCAATTATCTAATTAACTAATCCTACGAAATATCGGATTATTTTTAACCATTCGATTGATCGTTTTTTTTTTTTATTTTTTATTTTTATTTCATTCTTTACTAAAACATCGCGAGTTTTGCGATTGAAGGTTATAAAAAAAATCAATAAAAATCGGCGCAATGACGAAAGAGGAAACGATCTTCTCCGCGAATATCTCGAAACTCCGATACATAAAGCTTGAGAAAAATCTCGAGTACGAGGATTTTTCTGGTCGTAAGCTCGGCGTAAAATAAAGATCTCAAAATCCTTGAAAGAAAGGAAAAAGAAAAAAATCCGTGAAGCAGTCGTAAAACGTAGTAAAATTGCGTAATTTCCTGGGGATTCGAATGGTGGTTAGTGCGTCTCTCGTTTCCTCGTATACCTCGCTCTATCTCTCCTCGTTAAGGGGAATGACAACTAGACGACCCGTCGTGCCAATTAAAGCTCAAGCTACGCTAGAGAGCTGAGAGCTTTAGCTCTCTCGTCCCCCCGTGGTAAGGGTTGAATAGAGTGAGCGAGAGAATGCCGGGAGACTCGTCGCGCGAGAAACGAAATTCACCGGTCCACCAACGGGATGATCCTAGTGGAATACCAAGTGCCGGGCATCACGAGAATGTTAGGGCAAAATGGGTGTAGAGATGCACGACTGAGGCGAAAGAGGGAGGAGAAGGAGGAGATGGGGGGAGGAGGGAAGGTGAAACGATAATTATCGAACGAAGGAGGGGGCGAGATAACGACGCTACGAGAGAGTCCCTTGCGGACTCTCAGTTACGATGAGATCGCGCAGCTTCTCGGAAAAGCATCGTTTAGAAAAGAATTCGACTTTCTCTTCGGGTAAAAAAATAAAATAAAAAATAAAGCAAAAAAAAAAAAACCTCATAGTTCTCGTAGATTTCAATCATTGCGAAAGTCATTCTTCCTCGTCTTGAGAATGATGGTAGGAAAGAAGAGAAAAAAAAAAAAAAAAAAAACCTGTTTTAAGAGCGAACGAAGCATTCGCCGTTGAAACTGTTTGCTATAGGTGCGAAGTTTCTCATGCCAAAAAAGTCTCTTAAGAGTTCTTTGCATAGCCTCGTTTCACGGTGTAGATAGACGCCAGTGGATTGAGAGATAACGATAGTCGAAGAGCTTTAGGTGAGCTCTCGAAAGAGGCGATGAAATCGAAGCCGAAAGAGGACCATTCGGAATAACTTTAGAGGTAAAGATTTTTTTCGTCGTTGGGTTTCTTTTGTACTTTGGCGAGGAAGTAAAGAAAACTCGGATTTCCAGTCAACCAGTAAAAAAAAAAAAAAAAAAAAAAAAATGTCGTAAATCTCGTTTTTTTCATAAGACTTACAGAAATCCCGGAAAGTTTTCTTTGCCGATAGAAGTTATTATTGGAATTTTTCTGATGTTTAAATGGATAATTCATGAAAATTGGTCGAAATATTACGAAAAAAAAAATTTCAAGCACAATATATTTATTAAAGACGAATGAAAATGTTCCTCATGCAGTTCTTCAATTTTTCGAGTCAAAATCTAGAAATCATGAATTAGGGTTTTTTTTTTTCTCTACTACTCGAAATACAGAACAAAATCTTCGTATTTGTATTTCATCCCATTGACAAACAATTTTTTGCGGCTCTAAGGAAGAAAAAGGGAAAAAAACGCTTTAATATCTAAGGAGAGATAGGAATCGAGTTACCGCACGTTTTCGCAATTTAATAGAGTTCAGCATCGAGAGATATAGACTCCGGGATGGGGAGGTATTAGATGAACAGCAGTGCGAATGTAACGCACAGTCGGATACTCTGATTGCCAATATAGACGAGGGAAGAGAGCGGATAGAACGAGAACTGGGGATTTTCGGAGGCTCGACTCGACGTAGCATATCCGCACCGTTGAGGCTCTCTCACTCCCCCGTGTTCTCGCCTTTCCCCTCTCTCGTACTCTATGCCGAGGCACAATGCCGCGGGCGTTAATTTCCCCGCGAAACGTATTGCACCCCCGCGATTCAATTGTTCCAGCCTCGCGACCACTGTTCTCGGCGCCTCGACTCGCGTTCATAATAATGCACCGGTGAGAGTTCCTCCCTCGTACCCCCGATCCCTCCATTTCTCGTTCTCTAGCTTCGTATTCACTGGCTCTGCACTATGCATTCACCCACTGATGCACTCTCAGTGCTCATCTCTCCGCGCAACGTCTCTCTCGCAAACTCTCCCCATATGATGCTTTTGCGCTTCGACTGACTCGGCGCTCGCAATTTCGTATAAAGACGGATTCAGACCATGGACCGAACGACACGACTAAAGCTTCTCGTACCTACAGCTCTCTCTCGTTTGCTCGCCAGTGAACACGTCGAATACGATGAGAAATCGGGCAAATGGACTTATATGAATTATTAGATTTCCGATATTATTACGATCAACTCCGGATTAAGACAGCGTGAAACTCGAAGCACGATTTGTGACACGATGTTTACGAGTTTTTGCTTCGATAAGTAACAATTTCTAGCATTTGAGGCATTTATTTACATCTTTTTAATTCTTTTGGAGTCGATATTTGGCATTATCGCAAAATCATATAACGGTTACAAAGAAATTCCTTAAGGGGGTACAACGATCTGGTGGCTCTGGTTCTGGTCATTCGATAATCCAAAAAAATGTTTATTTTTTTTTTCTGAATAAGTTAAAAAAAAAATTTACGAAAAGGAAGTGTTAGAAAAAAATTGTCGAAACATAAAAAAAAAAAAAACGATATATCGACGACAGAAAAACAAAACGGGTTATTCAATTTATTAAAAATGAAGGGTCACGAACGATCGCCGATATTTTTTATAATTTTTTTTGTTTTTTACAAGATGATGACGATTTCAAACTGGAGAATGAGAAATCCATGAGAGAAAGTCGCCATCTTTACGAGATTATGAAAAAATGAACATCAAAAAAAATAAAGTAAGATCGTCGATGACTCGTCATTTTTATTAATTTGAATAATCCGTTTTGTTTTATTATGTTAAACGTACCATTTCCGTTTTCGTAGAAAAAAAAAAAAAAGTTATTTTTCCGGCGGTCCCACCATTTTTTTCACTATATTTTTCCAATTATTTTACGGAAAAAAAAAAAAAAAAAAAAAAAAAAAAAAAAAAAATGAAATATCTCGATTTTCCAACCATCAGGAAGATGTTCCCTCTTGAAGCAACGAGAAATAACAATATACAATGATATATGGATTGTTGACGTTATATATTAAGTTCCTAAACAATCACAATTAGTTAATGGCGTCCATTGTCAATTCGTATGTACAGCTGAGCTTCTGCAACTACATTGCGGTCGACGAGACACTCAGGTACATGCCGGATCCTCATGATAACCACAAGACTCTCCTTACACAGGAAGCTGTGGTTACAGTGCGCGGTGTACCGCTCACCCATTACATGGAGGATCTTCTGACGTCCAAGATATCTCTCAACGCCGGGAAGGTAACAATTTAAAATAATTTTACAACTCATAAATGATTTACCACTGTAATCATCGAACCACAAAATCGAAAGAAAAAATTGAAAATTCAACTTACACTCTTTTTTTTTTTTATTAAACTCGAAATCGATAGTATATCGAAATGCGATTTTTTTTTGTTCATCGTAACAATTACAATTTTTTTTTAGTATGCCAAAGATAAAGTTTAAAGTAAAGATTTTTGGGTATCAAACAAACTTTGAGGGTAAATTGGCTGTGAAAAAAATATGATTTTTAATTTTTTTTTTAAATTTTTCGAAAAATTCAGGGAAGACAAGCGATGGAGTGGGTAATCGACAAAATGGGAGTCGAGGTAAAGGATCTCGCAAGTTCGGCGGTAAAGTCAACGGACGAATTGTTGACGCACACACGACGTCAGATCGACGATATAACAACGAAGACACGACGAGGCATGGATGATCTACAGAACGCGGCGAAAAAATCTTTCGACGATATTCACACGCTGACTACGCCACCGTCACCACAATCTATGCCAAAATTGTAGCTAAGGTTTCGAACTAGTTTTAACCTCTTCAACTGATCGCTGTCGACTTTTGGCGAACGATCGGACGAGTAGATAGAACGAGAAGAAGAAAAAAAAAAAAAAAAACGATCGCATTCGATTCGGTAAATTAATTAACTGATTTATAAATAACGGATCGATGATTAATTATTACTCCAACAATAATTCGCGATCGTAATATTTATTAAAGTGTTTCGTAACGAAAAAAAAAAAAAAAAAAAAAAAATCTGTCTTACCAGTGTGTTATCCGATCGTTCGGCGGAAGTCGATCGTGTATATAGAATGCAATGTCTTCGCTTGACGTCGATTAAAAATATAAAGTGAGAAAAGCGGGAACAGAAAATAATTGCGGAAAAAAAAAAAAATTAAAGAAAAAAAAGAAAAAGCGTCGAGCGCTTTAGTGTACTTTTGGCTAAAAAAAATGTCGCACGTCGTCGATAGGAATAAAATGGAAAATCATTGATCTATAAGAAGGAAAAAAATAAGAAAATTCTCCGAAGATTCGAATTTAGGCGCTTCGATCACGAGAAACGGAGGCGCTCTCCGTGAGGACTTAAAAAAAAAAGAATACATTACGTAGATTTCTATATCCCCGCTACATTCGCTTCGAGAAGCTTTCTTACTCTTGACTCCCTGAAACCCCAAAGATCTTTAGGTTTTTATTTCTTTTGAAGTGATTTTTTTTTTTCTTAAATACGAATTACTTCATTTGAAGCTTTTTTTTAAGCTTTTTCATCGAAAAAAATATATATACAACGGAGAATGATCAAAGTTCGTGAATTTTAACATCTTGTCGTAAATTCAGAGTTCTTGCGTCTGAAACGCAGAAAGGATTGAAGGAGATTCTTGCCGAAAATCGCGGCATGGCGATAAGAGAAAAACGCGCATTGGGTGCGGAAATAAAGGATTTTTCTCGCGGATTATTGGCCGATGCATAAATAGCACCCACGCACGATTGCTGCCTAGTATTTCACCTAAAAATAGCTCCGAAGAGCTATCCAAGAATATAGAAGAAAAATATTAATGATAAACGTGTAATAAACGCGAGCTATTCGCGCAAAATTCGTTTCGGCATCCATCTCGGGAGATTTTTTTCTTTTTTTTTTTTTATTGAAATAGACTTGAACTCCCGAAGTACAAATAGGAATTATTAAAGATGGAGACAAAAGAAACAAAAAAAAACAAAAAATAAATACAAACAATTGTGAAAAACAGAACGAAATTCTATATTGCTTGTTGTATTCGTCTATTAAGACGCTCGATTATTATTGTAAATACCGAATTAATAAAATATAAAGTGTCATGAAGTCTCGAAAAATGTTGCATTATTTATTGGGAACTCCTTGTATTTTTCTTCGGCATCGCGATGGGGAAGGAAAAAACTACCGTCAATTACGAGGTAAGATCGGATCAATTAATATTCTAATGTTTTTTCACATAGCAGTGAACGGCAATAAAAAAAAATTACTGTTCCGCAAAAAACAAAACGATTTTTCAAACAGCGGATCTAAATTTTGATTTTTTTTTGTTTTTTTTTATAAACGACGTTAAAAATAAAATGACGAAGCAAAGTGCGAATTTAATTTACATAATTTTTTCAAATCCTTTCTGTCGATTATAAATCGCAACATAATTTCAACTGAATTTGTTCGCAAATTCGTTACTAAACATTCGATGACACGGCGAGAACTCTATGCAAATGTTTAGCTCGCCGTCGTCTCTTAAGATTCGATTAATAACTCCGCAATCGCAGGCTGATTAGCAATTCTAACACTAACTTTTTTTTTGCGCTTTTCGAATGAAATTCTCGTGTGTGTTGTATCGAGAATTTGACAAATTGAACTCCGAGATCCATTGTTCGATAATTCGATACTAAAACTTCGAAAATAATTTTTTCAATAATTCACAATTTTGCATGCAATTGCATCAACTTGCATCCGATAACATTTTATCGATGTTTCTTCGCTCTTTGCATAAAAAATGTATTCGCAATGAATTTGGATCTATTTTAATCGTAAATAAATTGGCTTAAGGGTAAAAATTCTATCCGTGCGAAAGATAAGTTCGTATCGGCAGCGATCGATGAATCGTTAAATCATTATTTTTCCATTTTTCTTCATGATCCCGCAACATCGAGGTTTTGAAATTTGTTTTCGATGAATAATGCAGATATTCGTTAAATATATATACCCGAGCGATATGGACTAATTACAACAGAAATTTTGTGATTGTCGGAGCGAAATCGTCAATTCAATCGTTCGGAGGTGGATAAACGGTGTAAATTTGTCCAACGAAAACAGAGCATTGGATTTCCGCGACCATTCAGGTATTCGTAAGGGAAGATAGATAATTGATGACGTTCTGCCTCATCGGACGAGTTTCTCTCTGTGACGCAGAGTCAGTCAAATATTGACATCGGATACGGGAAACTCTCACGAGGACGCTGATCACAAGCTCTTTGTCCTCCGGTCCAGACTGCAAGGATAATACATCGACTATAGGAATAGTATATACCGAGAAGCTCCTTCGTTGTCTGTTTAGCGAGGGGGAGGTTCATTCTACGTCCATTCGCTCCGGAGGGCCTTGCAAACCTCTCGGAAAATCATTCTATCCTGTCCCACAGCTCAATTCGAACCTCACACACAGAGGAGAAATGCCTTAGGTAAATGAAACTCCGAACTGAAATTCACCATAGTCTCGACGCCCATTCGTTAGAATTAATCGAATTTTCCGAATACGAGACGTGCGAAGTTTTAATTGAAGGGTTTTCGACGCGTCGATTGAATTTTCAATTAACCACTAATATAACAAACAAATTTCAGTGGGCAATTTTTTTATTTTTTTTCGTGATTGCAGCAAAATTAATGTGAAAAAAAAAACGGTGCATAGATTAATTCGAGGGTTGGCGTGAAAAACGATAATTTTTTATCACGAGCAAGGAGGTTTTTTTTAAAAGGAAATCAACGGACAGGTTTTTGGCTTGTTGCCAGACTGCATATGGCAGTATCTACTGCTTTCCGGAAGTTCTGGGATTTCTGTCCGTAGCAGTCTGCCCACCTCCGGGGGATAATGTTCTTGCCGGCCCTCAAAATCCATTCCCGCCCTACTGTCGTGGATACGTCTGTACTATATGCCAAAGGTAAATGAAACTTCTCGTCTACCTACATATCGATCGTCACTGTCTGCTGGAATTAATGAAATTGCGTATTCATCGTCGGTGTTTCTTCTAATAACATTTTTAACTATCGAATTCACTTAATTCCTTTGTTTTTTTTATTCATTTCGCACTGTATCGAAACTGCCCCAGTTTCAACTTTCGATAAATCCCTTAACTTTTCGTTGCGCTCCATAATTCGAACATGCAAGCCGGTAAAGTCGATAGTTTCACAGTTTCTCGCGATTATATCGCTTAAACTATCCAGTTTCCCGCGTACTACTCATATGTATAAAGCTTCGCACGTACAGATTCGAAAACTTTGAAGGAAGTATATATCTCACGTACAATCTCACTCGATCACGATTATCATCATCTGTGTGAATGAGAAGCTGGGGAAACCGCGAAAGCTCGAGATTTGAGAGGAAAAGCGAGTGAACCGATGCGTGCTCTACGACGGTGATATACGGCTGTGCACAGCACTGTGGTGTAGAATCCCCTCTTAAAGAAGACGATTGCGGCATAAACAATGACAATGCCGGCGGTGTTGTCAATATTGGTTGGTATGCACGCAGTCGGCGACCGCCATTGCGCCAGTATCGTCCAACACGCGCGCGGAAAACGGTCGAAAAATTAGCTCCGTTGTTTTGTGGTTAAAAAAGTACTTACGTCGAGGCTCGCGGCCGCTGCAACATCTATTAGACGTTCGTAGAGTTTCGGGAAAGCTGCACGAGTGTAATCAGCAACGGGAAATACGTAAATTTTTCGAAATCGCGTGATATACGTACCTCGTTGCGAGCCGCGAAATAAGACGCGGGAAGCCTTCGTAACCGTCAAATCCGCGTAATTGTTGTCGCAAAAAAATTCACGCGTCACGATCTTAGTGTTTCCTGAACTTTTTTCTTTTCAATGAAATATAAATGATAAAGAGATTGTGTGGTAGTCTAGCAAGATTTTTCGGGTATCGGTCAAGTGGCAAGTCGCAACGCCGGGGGGTCGACACGCACGGACTCGCGTCACTTGCGCGCGCATGCACCGAGCCAACGGACATTTTGAATCACAACAAACAACTGAATAATCGGAAGTTCATGGTGTTCGATGTATTTTTTTTTACGGCTTTCCCAGCGTTTCTTGGGGTTATCGTTAACGAATAATCACTTTATCTCGCGTTGAACGTTTTATATCGAGTAGTAAACACCGACGATAATAACGACATCGTTGAACGCTGTCAATCAACTGTGAACAACGGGCGATAATAATCCCAATGTTGACGAATCCTCAGAGCGTTTAATAGATTATTACTAATTGTTTTTCGCGTATTTCACAGAATCAATGATGGATTTCAAGAAAAAACCGTGAAGCGTGCAGCGTGGGATGAGATTGGCGAACGTCAAACAGACACAACAAGGAATTTTGAGAATCCAGCGTCTCTGTCCATCCAAAGGATGACTGCGCCTATGAAGGATTTGCGTTGTCAACGTCTGCCTGTCTGAATCCAAGAACGGGTCATCGATGCAGAATCCTTTGATAATACTGCTTCTTGGTGAGTTTTTTCAATTTTTCAATTATGGTACATATTACGAAAAGTGCAATTGGTCAATTATGCCGCATTTCACGAAACATTACATTTGTAAGTAATACCCCATTTAACGAAAAAGCCTAATTTTTTATTATCCCACGCATAAAAGAAAAACAAACATTTTCAATTATGTTGAATTCGACAAAAACATTCAGTTATATCGCATAATTTATAAATAATGAAAAGCTGCAATTGTAGTAATTTTGTTTCTTGATTTACTTTCACCATTTATTCCTTTGAACCAAAGTTCAGTAAATCATAAAGTTTTCAATAAAAATTCAGCTCCTGTTTTACACGTTTAATCGCAAAGAAATAATTGTTTTTTATAAGTACTCGTCGTCAATCAATCTCCAATCAAACTTATTATATTGCGATTACTTAGGGTTTACAAACCATCGTAATAACGATTCCTATCCATTTCTAAACGAAAAACAAAAATTACTCATTATTAACCATATAAAGTGATAAACCATAAATAACCATTGAGAAACTCTCATTTCGTCGTCTGAAAACACCTGAAATTTCATGAAATTTAGTGTCCTCATTGTTAGATACTCTCAGACAATAATGCATCTATATGTATCGTATCTATCGCGTCGTTGTTTAAATTCACTCTGCTATGCGCGCGTGTCGTCCGCGATGCCGCGACGGTATATAAATCCTCGGTCCGTTGGCAGTCGCATCTCCAGAATGATTTTCTCTCTCGTGGAATGTGTGTTTCGGTATCCTCAGTCGTGTTTCCCACGTCAAAGAGAATTCCCGTCTCTCTGTGAGACGGGAGTTAATAACAAGTTACGAGAAAATTCGATTAGTCCAACCGAGAGAGCCACGCTAGTAACTGAGTCTCTGTACTGAAGTTGGAACCCAAGCCTCGAGAAGTTCGAGGTTCGAATTGAGCTTTCCCTCTGCCAGGAGGTCTCGAGACTGTTCGATTTTCATTCTATCTATGCTATATCTGTGCTTCGATCTATCTATATCTATCTATCTCACTGGGATCTCATCGTCAGATTCATGAATTCGCGATCGAACGAGCAACGTTTTCAAGTGAGCTTTGGCTCTCCGGTGCATTCGAGGGAAGGCTCATGGTTTACACATCGAAGCAACCTCCATCGGCAGCTGGCGGCGCCGCTGCTGCTGCCGGTCGGAGGTTTACTCGCAGCATTCGAGAGTACGAGAGCGAGAGGACTCGATAGTCTACGATGAAAGCCTTTGAGAAGGAGAGAAATCGAAGGGACTCGAAGATTTTCGAGAGCCATCGGCGGTCAAGAAGTTCGCGAAAGTAGAGAGGCTCGAGCGACGAAGCGTTTAAGGCGACGAGAATTCTCCATCTCGAATTCCTTTTCAATCGTCGATCGTTCGATTCATTTCCAATCCCTTCTCGTACGATTTTCTTATCTCGACTTCGTTTACGCTTCGTATACCCCTTTTTCTTCGGGATCTTTGATATTGTTTTTTCGACGCGAACACACCAGCTGTTGACTATCGAACGAGAGACCTTGAAGAATTTTTATAAAGTTTCTATATCGGCAAATCAAGTTTTTTTTTTTTAAATTGATATATTATCGACTTATTACCAAAGATATCCTGTATTTTTGGTATCAAAGTGCTTTGCGAATAGTTGTCGAATTTTAGGCACGAAATCCATGACGAAGTTTCCTTCGCGTAGAGATAATTGGTTTATCGTCTGTAGTATTTTAAACGGCCAATTACTATCGATTTATTATTACTGCGGACGATTTCTTCGATATCCTGTCTATTGGTAGAGAACTTCGAAGATCGTTCCTCCGATTCACTTCTCTCGCGAAGCCCGCGAGCCGTTTTGTCGAATGGCGACGCAAGCCGAGCCTTCCTCGGTCAATTCCCCGTGGGGTTTGAGCTTTTCTGGGTTTCGGCGCGAGTATCACCGCAGACCCCGCATCCCACCTCTTTGTATAGCTTCGAGCGATTTCCTTTCGAAATAAATTCCTCCGAAGTATCTCGAGCGGACGTCGAACGTCTGTGGCGTTGCGAACGGGGGACGGGATGGTGCTGGTGGACTTGGGATAATTTCCCTCGGACGTTTAAAAAAGTTTCGAGTGCCCGGCGGGACTCTTAAACCGATCCGTGGTATAGCATTGCCGTCGCGTTCCCGTCCTCTTCTTCCCACCGTTCTCTCCGATCGGGACAAACTTCGGGTTATAAAATATACGGTCCGGAGGTCGTTGCGGATAGATTGTTTGATCGGAAGCGGTCGCGAAGAGGGACATAGCGGAGCCGCGGGCAGAGACGCGGAACGATGCCGCTGCAGCGGAAGAACGACGACGACGACGACGACGATGAAGATTGGGTGACGTTGAAGATTGCCTCGCGGAGATCGAGAGCGACAGAGAAAAATTCTACCGGACCATACAGGATAATATTCTTTTATTATATTTCGATATTATACTGTATCCCATAACTCCCCCTCTCTTCCGATACCAATCGCTCTTTCGTCTCTCTTACCTCTCGCGGGGAACCTCCGGACGCGGGGAATGACGAGAGAATATAACAGAAAAATCACGGAAGAAGCTTTCTATTTATATAGATTTTATATCCTCGTGAAAAATTTCGAAGTGCAATCCAGGGAAGCATAAAAATGTATTGAGGGAATGGAAAAAAAAATTGAGACATTGATGGAAAAGGTGACTTCGAAGTAGAAACCGAGAGTTCGCTGAAAGTTGAATGAAATTGTATGTTCGTTCGATGCCGATAGACAATTTATTATTATATATATTAAAATTGCAATTAATTTTCAGTGTAAATTGAATAAAAAGCAAACTGACTCGGCGACAAAATCGAGATTTTATTATATTTAAAATTACAATTTTTAATCGGTAATTGTTAATTAAATCGAATATAAACGTAATGTGATTTACATGAAATAATGATTTTTTTTTTTTTTTTAAGTATTGGCGTCGAGACGCTGCCGCGCCTTTTGTACATTTTATTGCGAATTTAAAGTTTTTGAGACCAGAAATTTTTTTTTTTTCTTGAGCAGCGAATTTTAGATCAGAAATGGTAAAATCTTTATAAAAATTTATTGTAACTTATGAAATAATACAAATATAATTTGAATTTGAAATTATTGGGATGACAAAGAAATGTGTAATTTTCATCCATCAAAAATCACTTTATCGGCTTCGAGTATTAAAATTTAAAGACTCTCAACGAAATTCGACAATTCTGCAACGATAGACATTTTTCAATCTCTCGAAGCTCTTTCTCCCGTAGTACACGCGAACCCGTTAGCCGCGAGAGATATCTCGTCGACGTAGCGCACGGCATCCGCGCCCGTTACTGGGATATATACCCGAACGATATTGCTCTTCGCTCCGCGTAATATGTACACACAATTTATGTAACGTTGAATTTATATGGAAGGTACATATATTCGTATTATATAGGCAATATAACGTCGAAAGAGAAAAGAGAAGGAGAGAGAGAGAGAGAAAGAGAAAGAGAGAGAAAGGGGATGGCGATGGTGATTCCGTGCTGTTGGAAAGACGGTTGTTCCTCGCCGGTGTGCTCGCGTCGTTCTTTTGTGTCTCGGTGTGTGGGTCGGTGGGTCGCGAACGACGCCGCGCATACGCCCGCTCCCATTAGCATACAATTATCTTTATGCTTCTTTTATGATTCATATTTAGTGGGCCGCTTCCGGGAGGTTCCGCGTCCGAGACTTTCGAACGCCCGCCTACCCACGGGTATCGCCCTTAAAGCGTTTTCCACAGCCACCACGTTTCGTCGGCTCTATATGTACATACTGTGCATTTCCTTCTCCTCTAACGCGAACGCCGCCAAGAGTAGCGCCCGGTATACCGTATACATAGATTTTACGATCGTTTTGTTCGAAACTCGTCGAGCTTTCCTCTCTCGCCGCTCCGCATCGCCTATCCGCTTCGAGACAAGTCCTCCACGTTGGCTGTCCTATCTCCGTTCACATTTTCGTTGTTCCTCTTCATAGTTTTCTATATACTACCGGATTCCTCCTCTTTATTCAACTATTCTTACGCTCCGTCTCTTCTTATTCCGCCTCGCGGACTCGACGCCACCGACGATAAATTCAACGAATTACGTTTGCGATCTTACCGGTTAGAGAAGAGGCAATATATCTCTCTCACTTGGTAGATGTCTCCGAAACTCACTTGAGGCGACTGTCTCTACCATCTTCGCGAGGAGGAGAAACGCGTTTCTCTCGTTCAAACATTGTTTCGGTAGGACGATCTCAAACATCGTTGGGAACGTAATGCAAACTGTGGATACACTATGTTATACATGTATATAGACGTGTGTGTATACATACGCGCGTATATACATATACCGCACTGGTTTGGCGAAACCACAAATTAAATCCTATTATACGAAAAGCATCGCTCGGAGTCTGTAGGATCGTAAAACGTTGTTATAAATTATAAGTTCTCAGAGAAGACGCGAGAGACGGTTGAGATTATATTTCGAACAGATTTTGCGGACAATTTACTAAAACAAATTTGAATGGATGTTATTAACCCGAGAATAGGGATATTTATTTTCGAGACTGATATTTTTTTTTTTTTTTTTTATAACTCGTATACAAGTAAATTACTTACAATCGAAACTATTTTCAATATAAAAAAAAAAAAAATAAAGTTTTTCAAAACAAATTGATTGAATAATTGATAAATGTGAGTCTCGAATTATTCGTTGTCTCTGATTCGATCTGATTTAGCGAGTCGGGAAGTTGAAGTCGATAAAATATGAAAATCGGTATTTATTAATATTTAATACAGTCGATAGAAATTTAATTCGGACTTTCTGGCGTTTCCGGTTATTTATACTCAAAGGTAAATTATCGAAATTGGTAATTTTGTTCGAATGAAAAAAGAGAGAGAGAGTGTTATTCACAACATTCTCTTTCTCTCTCCCTGTAAAGCGCACAAATTCTGCGGTGTTTGTTGCCGAATACTTAAATGATTAATAATACAAATTAGTTAATGCATCGAATGGATATAAATTAACACCCGTGTTTTTCGCTGCACTTGAGATTCGCTAATATTCGACATTTATTATAACGGCGGTTGGGATTAACTATAGTTTTGTTGATTGTTTGTTTTGCATAAACTCTCGAGGCGCACGAAAACCAGGAAAAGCGGGACGGGTTTTCACGACTGTAAATTGAATTCTATAATCTCGTTTTATAGCGAACAAGTGGATTGAACCTCTGTACAGCGGGGAATGAGAAAATTTCGGACAAAACGAGGAAAATTAAACGTAAAATTCGTACTCCGAAAGTTGATTGATCTCGTTGTTAATTAATTACGGATAGACAATTACGCTTTGAACTTTATCCGACGAAGTTTAAATACGCTTTACGCGATTTATTTATCTTAAAAATATTGAAATTATCGAATCGGTAATAATTCCGTTGGAGTGAAAATTGCTTCAATTCTGAATCCATGGAATGGATGCTTATCGTCATTAATTTTAATTATTATTAAAATGAATTATATTATCTATTATGTAAAAAAAAAAAAAAAAAAAAATGTTTGCGCGTTCGACGAATTCACGATACGCGCAAAGTTGATAATTAAAAATAATTTATTAATGACGATTTAATTCACAATTCTATTACCGCATAAATTCCCGTAGCGCTCATTGTATTCAATGAAACATGTGTTTTTCGGGTTTATAACTGTAAATTGAATTCTACAATCTCGTTTTGTGTAAACAAGAGATCGACTTTGAATAGGAAAATGGAGAGAAAGAGAGAGAGAGAGTAAGCGAGAGTTTGGGGTGAAAACGAGTAAAGCGCGGTGGCGAGGGGTGTTACTGGACATTTTCGCACGGCGTATAGTGGGTTGTCATATTATAGCGCCGCGGTATATAACTGGAAAATAGCCACCGGGCTTTCAATAAACGCTGTCGTTAGTACGCGTTCACGCGCGTCTATAGGCCGATCTAACGAGCGTGAAATGATCGATCGATCTTCTTCCACCTGCTTCGGTTCTCTCCGCTTTCATCCCCATTCCCTCAGTTTCTCTCACCCCCTCTCCTTTTACTCGTGTAGATAATCATACGTATGTTGGCTCTGGGCTATTGCTTCTACCGCCGTTGCTACTGTTTGTCTCTCAAAGCATCAGAGAACGAGAGAATTCGTCGCGGCATACGAATGAAGGAGGGGTATGATATGCGATCCGTCGAAATCGGATTCGTAGTACTGTACAATGAAACTCCTGTCTATCCGTATAGCTGGAAGCTCGTTAATGATGCATTGATCAACCCGCGACCTGCCTCTCGGCATATACGGGGTTTCTATTCACTTCATTACGAACACATAGAACACGCGTCTCGGGTTTCATTGATGCGCACAGCTTGAGTTTGTCAATCGCTGGAAAAAAATATATATTTCCGGTAAATAGTCATATCTTTTTATCCCGACAAATTTAAAGATTAAAATTAAAGTTTAATCAATTTTACAGACACTTTTGCGAATTCGAAAAAGAGTTTAATTTTATTTACAAATTTATCGAAAAATATATTTACCGTAATTTCCGTCGGGATAGATAACGCGGTAATTCTGGAACGCATATTATTAATTAAAATGAAATAATGACACACTATATCCATTAACTTACGGAATAATCCCAATAACAGGCTTCAGAAATTCTACTCGTGGTATACACAGTTCTTATATCGAAAAAAAAATACGAATAGAGAACGAAAAAATTAGTAAAAATAAAAGTATAATGAGCAGTTAATATGACTTGCAGTGGAACTTATAATAAAACAGAATAAAATTACAAAATTTCGTTATTACACAGTCCTAATAATATTCATTGCCGATGGTATACATTAAAAAATTGACGATCCGGTATACTGACTTCAGTTGGTATTATTTCGTTGCCAATTTGCGATGATCTCATGTTTGAACGGAATTTTGCAACGGTGAATGCTGATTTTGCTGCTGTTGTTTGCTTTTCGGAAAGCTCTCCGGAGTGCATGCATGTTGCAGCAGCAGCAGCAGTACGGGGGTTTGTAGCAGAGAGAAGGCTCATTGAAGCCAATGCATAGAGAGAAGCGTGTAGGTTTCCTCGCCGAAAATCAGCAAGTAGAGTTGAGCGTCGATAATGAACTCGTCGATATTCTCTCTCTCCCGTCGCTCCCCTCTCGCAGCTCGTTAAATTTGCGTTGATCCACCTACCTATTGGCTCTTGTTGCCGCATCCGCATCCTCTCTTCTCGTCTATACACTAACCGGCGACCGAGAGAGCTTCGTAGTTTGCACAGTGGGTCCGTCGGTTTCTCTCGTTTTCCAATGTAACTTCGCTTCCTCCTCTTCGCTTTTCCATCCCCCGCGCATATCACGGTTAACTATCGCGAAACGTGAATAATACTCGTTTCAACCCTTTGCCCTGTGTGTCCCTTTCCCGCCTCCTTCCCCCGTGCCTTCCGGCTATGTGCACAGTGTTGTGTATCCACTGAGCGTTGTTGGGAGTATACGCTCCGCGGAACATACCGGACCGTCTATTGTTTCCTCGTTAATTGCAAACTTAATGTTCGGCAATGCGAAAAATTTCGTTTTCACAAAATTATTTTCATTTTCTGTTTTTTTTTTTTTTTTTTTTTTTTTTTTTCGTCAACGTTATTACCTCTTCATGTACGAGAGATTCCGTTACGGGTAATTATTGATGACGGATTCGTGTATTCGCCGACTGAAACGTTTGATGATTGCTGGCGTATTGGAAAAATCTGTTCGAACGATTGGAAACGATCGTATTTTGCAGGGAACAGAAGGGGAGAGAAAAAAAAAACGAGTGACGAGAGTCGACGAGTAGTTAAAGGCCGGTGACGATTGGCGATGCGTATTGTCAATTTCCAGTATTTTCTACGTAGATTCATCGGTAATCGATGAAGTTTTATTCGAGCGTATAATCAACGATGCTTTTGAACTGTGAAACACAGTAGTTACGTTTTCATGCACAGAGACACATTTTTTTTAACGATAAAACTGTTGTTTTCCGCGCTTTGCATTTTTTTCATTACATTGAAAAAATGTTATTAACTTTGAGGAAAAGCTTTGCAATTTTAAATCTTTTTTTTCTCGAGTCACAAAGATCGTTTTCGAGTTGTTTACGAAACTGTGAAAACCGGTAGTTTCATCGAATAACGATCGTCGAGCTGTGGAAGCATTCAAATCAACGAGTAGTCGGACTCCGTAATGGTCAGCCGCGTTTGTCCCTCTCGCGACCGTTGTGTCTCAGCGTTTTCTCCCGGTCTCGGTATTACCACATACGGTTTTATCGTCCGTTCCGCACCGTTTTGCCTGATTTTATAGTCTAACTAACGGAGGTTCCGTGAGCTTCAACGGGAATATGGTATAACCGACGGTTTTGCCGCGGTTTTCCCTCCTCACCGTCCCGAGAGTGTTTCCCAGATGGCTATTCGATCGAAGCGTAAACTCGTCGGTACCACGTTCGTGGTTCGGGTCATAGAGAGGTGTTGAGGGGTCGTCGGTGAACGTTCGGACCTTCGTGGTAGTCGTCGAAAACGCCCGTCAGCTCGCCAAGTTTGATTTTAGCGGTTCAGCATATAGCACGACGACGACGACGAGGACGACGACGATGGAGACGGTAAAGCGTGTGCGATGATCTACCAAGGAGTTCCGAGAGTAACTGAGAGAAAGACCGCGAATAGCTAATAACGTACGTGCTTCGCCTACTAATCGGCTTTGAGAATATTTCCCCCCGGGGACTTTGGACGGAGCCGAAGGACTCGTCCCGTCCGCCGCTTCCGCACGTTTCAAGAAGTTTCGACGTTCGAGAAGATTATACTCGACTGAGAACCTCTTTAGACGCTGATTTTCCTCTTTTTTTTTCTCTCAACTGTTTCTTCGCGATAAATTGATATAACAATGGAGACTAAAAAAAATTACGTTCATGAAGAATTCAATTATTTCTCTCACCGTGAGACGCGCAAAAAAACATTATTGCCGATTCGCGAAAATTAAAAAAAAAAAAATTAAACTTCACTTCAATTTCCAACTGAACATTCCTCACTCACCTTGAATTCATCTATATTCAAGATTTATGATTATAAAACTCTTCGTGAAAAAAAAAAAAAAAAAAAAAAAAATCTTTTAATAAATCAAGTATAATGCTAAGAGTCTACAAAGTGAGTAAATTTCGTTTCATAAGATTGTTGCTGGAAAGCAATCTAAATCAAAATCTGTGAAGACTGATGACGCGTTCTCCGGTATCCAACGCTCTTCTATTCGCAGCCGTCGACTCGTCACTGCGGTCTTGTCGTCGCTACGTGCCAGAATCAGCCACGAGCGCGAGGGTCTCTCATGTTCGCTATTATGTAAAGCGCGTGAGACCGAGCTAAGGATGTGGCGAGGCGAAAGCAGATGAGAAACGAAGGGGATATATAGGAGGAGAGAGCGAGGAGGCGCGTTGCGTTGGTGCTGTGGCTGCTGGTTGCAGGAGGAGTACTGAATCTCTCCTCGGTGTCCTGCGCTTCTCGTCGAAACCTGGTAGCGTAAGTACCGTGTTAGTCTAAGGGGTTACTACCATCCCAGCGAACTGGAGCTAACTAATAGCCTCTTAGCCTCGGCTTACGGGGATCAAGCTACCGGCACTCTCCCCTCTCGTCCCGTCTTCTCCTTCGCTCTCAGTCTCAGCGGGGATAGAAGGACCAGGGGCAACGTTAACCATCCCGGACCACCCTCCTAACGTACCTAAGGGGTGGATGGCTCACGCTGATCGCGCCCGCGCACCTTGCAAACCCACCTAAGCTTCTCGAGGCGTGCAAACACCGATCTCTACCATACGCTTACCTACCCTCGTCCCACCCTCTCGTACGTCCCTCTAACACAAGGATTAGATTAATGCCTCACGATCGGCAAGTTTTTCACTCGGTCAAATATGTCCGATCGAGCAAACAGCGCCGATGAAGGACATCCGACAAGCTGTTGAATCGCGGCTTTCGAGATTTTATCCTTTTCGGTCTTTTTTTTTTTTTTTTGAGATTTTTTTTTAACAAATATTTATTTTATTTTGGGGTTGAAGAATGGGGATTGTAGGAAAATTGAATGAAAGGAAATATGAAATCGGATTTTGATTAATTATTAAAAAAAATATTTCGTATATTCTGTTTTATATTGTGTGATTTGGACTTAAGCTTAAATGACGCTTCGTTCGATTAAAAGTTCGAATTTAATTCAAGAAAATCGCGCACGAGTCTAGTAACGCTGAAACATAAAAAAAAAAGAAAAAAAGAATGCTTAGAAAAATGAAATTGTCTCCCTACTGAAAAGCGAGTGTAATAAACAAATTGTGTTAATAAAAAAGAGTGAAATTATAATTAATTATACGCATATTATAGTCGGGTGATTTTTTTGTTAGTGAGTATAGAAATCTACCAAATCCCAAATAATTAATTGTTATTTCACGCTATTTTGTTTACACAATTTCTTTATTATACTCCTTTTCTTCAGGTTTTTTTTTTCAATTTTTATGAACTTTTTTTTATTCCATCATTTTTAAAGAAAAAAACACTATTTCGTTAAACGATTCTATTTATACCAATACGCAATTTATTTTAATTCTCTATTGAATAATACAATTACTGTTCGTCGTAGAATCACTATGTCAAATCGTGTAGAGTAATTTTCAACAATTTTTCGAGAAATACGGTATAAAGAAATCGCTCATCTCCGTGAAACGAATAACTCCCGTCTTTTTTTCGTCTTAGTGGGCAGTTAAGAGTTGAAGAAATGATGAAGACAGGGACGCAAAAAATATGTTCTTTTCGAGGGGTCAACGAATGAATTCTAGAGGAAGGAATTCGGCTTTCGTAGAGTTACTTGAAAAATTTGTCTCGGATAAATTTTGTTTGGTCTCTTCAAAGAAGGCGTGATATATCGCTGCAGTAAAGTTGGATAGACCCCGCAGGGATGTATATATACAGTTGGCGGCGTGATGAACGTAGACACTTCGATAAGACACCCCGGTAAATGGGTATCATGGATAACTTTAACCGGTAGTCCTCGTTGTCCCCGAGGGGACCGCGAGGAATCGAGTGATGCGAGAGAGCGAGCGAATAAAAAATGCGACACTTCGTATCGACAAGTCGATATGTTTCTCGACAAGCATCAGCGGTGATTCAGGGGGAAACGAACCGAAAGCAAGAGGCGCAGAGACGCGTAGGGATAAAGAATGGCGGCAAAAAATCTTCAGCTCTTGTATATTATTTTTGTTTTATTGAAGGAAAGTTCGAAACGCGATTTTTCAATCATAAAAAAATATCAGATTAATCAGTTCCATTAAACGCGTTAGAATCTTTTTATCGATCAAAAATCTATGAAGTATAGTAGGCGGATAAAAAAATTGGTAAAAAAAATATTCTTCTCCGTTCTATGGATCATTTTTAACAGAATTAAACTGCGACATTTAATTTTTCTTCGCTTTAACTTAACTTGTTTGTTATTCTTCAGATATGGATCGTCTCTTTGGGAAGAGGAAACCGCGTGACCTTCTTTCGGCTTCGAGAATGACACGGATGAATTTCCACGACTAATTTCTTTTCCTGCGCCATCAAGGAAACCGCACACTTTCAGGTACTGTTAGAATTTTATTATGGAATTCATCAACCAAACGTTCGTTGAATTATTTTTTAAATTCAACATCGCCGACCGACAAAACCCCACAATTTGTAATTTCATAGTAAACCACGAATTTCGAAAAAATTCAACAATTTTCCATTACATTACATTTGCTCCGAAAGAAGCAAAAAATAAAATACAGACCTCACATGCAGATGTTGAAAGTTTGACATTTGCTCAGGGCGTATCACTCAACCTTCGTCGGATTTTCCCTCATTTTATACACATATATATATGTATATATATGTTGTAAACTTTACAACGCCGCCGGCAAATTTCCCCGTACAATCACTTGCCAATTACAATTTCCACGTTCAACCTTTCCGCAAAAAAATTGGAAAAATTTGCCGTTATTAATATTAACATTTATAATTTAATACCCGATTTTAAAAAATATATATATGTAATAATTTGCGAATGAAAAACAAAAAAAACAAAAAAATTTCGGATTATATCGCAAAGTTTTTTTCATTGCGCCAATTGAGAGTGAATACAGGGAGAAGGCGTTAATTTATTTAGTGTCCAAAGGGCTTGATGAACGCCCATTCGGGTTCCAGCAACGTCGATGCCCCTCGACGACGTACGAGTTTTGGGGGGGAAAGAGCATAGCAGAGAAACGACGATGACCGCGTTCGCTCGTTGCCGTTTCCTGTATCGACGGGTTTTCAACCCTTTGAAATATCACCCCTGCGGCGGAGCCCACGAGCTCGTGCCCACCTCTTCGCTGTCAAGCTTTTCCCTCTCGCTTTCTCTTCACTCTTCCCTCTCGTCCTGCCCTCCCAATCTCTCTGCTTCCGACTTGCTGTGTCTCGCCCTTTCTACCTTTTGCTCGTGGCGTTCGTTTCGTTCTATCTATCCTCTCCACAGACAAACGCGCGCGCACACCGCCGCGCGATCCGTTGATGGTACAGAGAATTCTCTTGCAGAATTATACTCTGGCTATCTGTCTCCGCGGTACTGCCGTTACTACTCCCCACGCGACGTACACGTTTCGTTCGCAATTCCTCTCTCGCTCTGCAGCTAGACGCCCCCTTCCCGGACTCCTCTACGAATTCCAAATTAATTCTACGAGCCGGTCGCTCCCAGTTCGCGCTCTTCCGAATTAAAATATCCTTGTCGCGTGCCTAATACGCGAATGGACTCGTAAAAAAAAAAATTATAAAAAAATTGGAGCAAAAAAAAAAACACATTTTTGGATCTGACGGCGAAATGTAAAGCTGGAAAAACTTGAAGTATTCACTCTCATTTGGCTCAATGAAAAAAACTTTGCGATATAATCCGAAGTTTTTTTGATTTTTTTTTTCATTCGCTTATTATTATATATATATATTTTTTAAAATCGGGTATTAACTTATAAATGTTAATATTAATAACGGCAAATTTTTCCAATTTTTTTGTGAAAAAGTTGAACGTGAAAATTGTAATTGGCAAGTGATTGCACGGGAAAATTTGCCGGCGGCGTTGTAAAGTTTACAACATATATACATATATATATGTGTGTATAAAATGAGGGAAAATCCGACGAAGGTTTTTTTTAGATCTGATGGCGAAATGTAAGGCTGGAAAAACTTGAAGTATAAGAAACGTTACAAGAATTTTTTTCGTGTTTATAGAAAAAAAAAAAAAAAAATTCGAACAAAGGTTAATTATTAAATGCACTGTTCTTCCTTCGCGAAAAAAAAAAGAACAACGACCGCAAAAGCTCGTGAAGCCGAACGTTGACCCTGTCGCGTAGGGTTTTTACGATCGGGTAATCGCCATAAGAAATATCAATTTGCGCGAGTTACTCCGCAAGCCACGCAGAGCAATTGGACGAGTGTGTCGTTGGGGGCGAGAGGAGTTCTGGCGAACCAAGGGAATTGTATTTTACTGTACTTCACGTGTGAGAAATGTACTCGCGCGCTGGTCGCTGCTCTTTGTCTCTCTGTCTCTCTCTCTCTCTTTCTCAGTACAGAGTAAAACCGACTTTTTCGTTAACGTTTCCATTGCACTCGCTTCAACGTACATTGTTATAATTCGGTCAGTTTCGTGAAACGCACACAGAGAGAGGGTTGAAATAGTTTGCGAATTGCTAACAGTTTCGCCGGTAGCGAGAATAATACAGGTAACGAGTTTTCGGAGGTCTGGAAAACCTTTCGACAGGAGTCAGAACTGTGTTTGGCTGTTGGTTCAACGATGCGCGACTTTGCGCGATAACTTTTGACCCCCACGGGGGTTACCTACCCGCCCCCTCCTCTCCGAAAACTCAGCGGGGGGCGACGCGTACGACACTCCGGAAATTGGACTAACGCGACGCCGTCGACCTTTTGTTTTTCATCGCGTACCTTTTCAATGTTGTAGGTGCGTTGCCGGAATACATAACACGCATTGTCAGGTTTTTCTTCTTTCTTTCATTTTTTTTTTTTTTTTTTTTTTTTTTTACTTTCCTTTACCGAAGTCGTGTTCGACAATAGTAGCCGAGGAAGGGGTTTAAGTTGCACCTCGGTGACTATGTTTTAAGACCTTTTTTTTTTCTTTGATGCCGAAGGAACTTGTTCTCTTGACTTCTTTCCTCGCGACGGTCAAAGAACCAATATTGCGAAACTTTCGCGCGAAACCCACGGGAGACATCGTCCTTTACTTGGAAATCTAAAGTTTCTCGATCGGTCGTGCCGCGACGACCTTTTTGCTCGATGAGATACCCCAGAGAAGTGAGGATGGATCGAGACCTGTCGGTGGAAGGAAAGGGAAACGCGAAAGTAATGATCGCGCGAATGTTTGACCGGTCACCGAACGTAACTACTTGCATTCTTGCGCTGAGTTTTTATCTCTCGGATATAGTAGAATAACCGCTAAAGAATAAAACTAACGAAAAACAATCTCAGGTCCGAACGTAGCAACGTGCGGAAGTAGTTTCATTTCTTTTTATATAATTCCTAACATTTTTTCTCTTAAGAAAAAAAGACAATTCCCCCACAATTTTGAACATTTGCATCCGGGAATTATTTTACATGAAGAAAACACTATTAACAACAACCACTCGCATGGATTTAGTGATCCGTTTATTTTTGACCGGTAAAAAAATTAAATGCTTTTTTTTGCCTGAATTCGCTAAACTCTCTTCAACTTGCGTCGTTAAAAGAATTGTGACGAAAAAAAAAAAAAAAAAATTCTCGTGCTAATAGAATTTCGCGAATCTCATGCTGCGTATGATATATATTTTTTTTCGTTTTTTTTTTTTTAATAATTATTTTTAACTTCGCCACGACGGAAATATTCCATGTAAGAGTTATCGTCCTGCCAGTTTCAACGTAACGAGTCGACGATTGTACTCCGAAATCGTAAACCGTAGAAATGAGGTTGAGTAGTTGAATGTCGTCGACAAACGTTTACTTCGGTCTTTGGCTCCGACCTCTGTGTATATATATCTATATAGACTCATAGCAATGGTCAGAACATCGTGCGCTGCTTCAAAGTGTTCCGTACGTAAGCTTTGGTAACGCGTACCTGTCACGACATTTCCGGGAAATCGTTAAAGTCGGCCGTGAGGAGTTAAAGGGTTGGAAGTTGGGGTTCCGAGCGATGAGAGAAAGAGAGAGAGAGGAATCGCAGGGTGGTGGTCCCGAAGTTCACTGCGATTAAATCGAATTACGCGGCTCGTAATCGTGAAAAGCGGGGAGAGCCGACGGGGTCGAGTATTCGTTGCTGATCGTGCCTTCGGTGTGACTGCCGCGCGAACGCAGGGGTTGCGGGACGATGCGGAGGCGATGCTGAGCCACGACTGCGGATATACTGTACGGATGTATAGATAACCGCTTGACCACCGTGAACGTCCGAAGGGGGATGAGAGAATTCCCCCGTTGCATAATACTAAACGGCCGTTAAACCGAAATCGTAAAACGAATGGACACGGGGAGTCAAGATAAAGAGAAAGGCGAAAGCGGGACGGAGATGGAAAAGTGGTTATAAAACTCTTATCGGAAAAATCGTCGACGAGTCCGAATACGATTTTCCACCGCGTCGCGACGACGAACCGACTGCGGTTTCTATATATCCGGTAAAAAATTTCTTTGAAACGCTCTCTCCCCCAAACCGTTCGGTCGTTATCACTCTCGTGGATAACGCTCGCTGCTTTTGTTATCTCGGCGAGGAGAGCGAAGCTCTTTCGGGTCACATAAATCTCGTCATTCTTGCTGAACGATCATTTCTCCGTTTTTTTTTTTATGTATACGAAGGACGATTATTTTTGGGGTCTCGTGAAAGCGGTATGGTGTTTCAAAAGATAATAGAAAAAAATGGAAAATTTTTAATGATTTAAACATTTTTTTCCACCCAAAGGTACAATTTTATTTTGTTTTTTCAAGGATTACGATAACTTACCGTTCAGAGTCATTTCAATTAAACTTCGCGGAATGGTTCGTCTTTTATTGTCAGACACGGGGGGCTCGATGAGCTTAAAGATACAGAAACGAGAATCGTGAACGCGGGTAGAAATAGGTAAGTAAGCGTCGAACCGAATTTCTCGTTTCTGACGAGTCAACACACCGCGGCGAGAGTTTGCGGCGTTGTAGAGGCAAGAGATCCTTTCGAAGATTGGTAGCTTACGTTGTCTCGACTCCTCGTACTTTCTATCTGCAACCATTGCATCCGCGCTCTCGTTCTCGACACAACTCATCTCTTCTCTTCGCGGTCTCGAACAAGAGACTCGCGAGAGAGCAGACAGCAGCCCCACTGTGCTCGTCGAATCTTCTTCTTCTTCTTCTTCTTCCTCTCATTCGACGCTCGAGGAATGCTTGCTGATAGTTCGATTTCAACTTCTTCATCGTATGTACAAACGCGAGAAGCAGACACGACCAATCGGGCGAACGAAGAAGAAACTATTCGGAACGAAAACTTTTGAACTGCGCGCTCGCGCCCGCGAAAACTTCAACGAAGTAAAATTTGCGGGTGAAATTGTATTAATGTTGAGGGTAGTAGCAGGGAAGGCTTCTTCGCTCACGAAGGGGAAACTGCCGCGACTGTGGATGAACAAATTTCTGGCTAATATAAGTAAACGAGATTTTAACTGTCGCCGACTACGAGCAACTCGCGTGCGAGAAGCCGGTTTAACGCGCCGTGCTAATGCGACGACCCAGATTTTCCAAACTATCAAACCGTCCGTCTTGATCCAAATTTTTATTATCCCAGGAAAGAAAACGTTAGAAACTTTCAATTCTTACGCTAAGAATGAAACAAAACGATGTTAATTAGATTTGCATATCGCTTTCGCATTTCGTTCTTAACGGCATTTACGAAGCTACTGTATCAGTTACTTGATCAATTTTTTACTTCTTCATGAAAGAAAGTTTTGGAAAAATTGTGTTTTTGTTACCGCCGGTGGTAATTCGCATTACCTTAACAACTTTAAGGATTTAAAAGAAAATTTAAACAAACAATAAGATTCGATGCACTTGTCTCGTAAATTTTAACGTGATAACTACAGACCTTCTCGGGTTATAGAAATGAAAAATTCGAATTCAATTCAAATAAAAAATTTACAGATTCATATAAAAATTTTATAAAATTTTTCGAATTAATCAAATTTCTCATATAAAACCGGAACCCCCAGAGATTTTACATGAAGCGGTATGAAAACAATGTCCACCAAGGAAAATTAATTAGTCAGTCGTGCCTACGAGATCCGATAATGCGGTATAACTGTAAACAAAACTCTTGTTATCTGTGAAATCCATACCGGTTTCACGTGTTCGATATTCGCATATCCTGCTACTGGTGAAATGTTTGTCATGGATAACATTGCATTACACTCCCGAGGCTGCGGAAGTACACCGAACTTCTCAAAGATTTCCTGACTCTGACGAGTTTCTCACTGGGAACGCCGTACGGTTTCCTTCGACGATCCCTCCATCGAGACGGTGAAATCGAGATATTATCGCGAGTGGGAAACACATCCGAAAAATCCGTGTGGTTTAACTCTCGAAAGACGCGGCTTCTGTGATATAGGATCACCGGAAACTTGTGCCAATTTCCAAACACCCGGAAGCTACGAGGATTCGGTGTCGAGAGAAGGCCCGACGCGGGTCTCTATGTACAGCCAATGAGCGTCGGAGTCTGAGTGAAAGGCGATAGATTGCTCAGCTTTCCTTAAGCCCGGAAGATCGTTCGTCGAGCTGAAACTTCTCTTCCTATTCTCGTTATTTTTTTTTTTTTTTTCTCGTCTCTCCTCAACTACTTTTCGTACTTCCTTCCGTCCGACAAGCAACTCTTCCGCAAGAAATTCACTTACGCGTTTCGATGAGGTCGCAAAAAAAGGAAAAGAAAAGAAAGGAAAGGAAAACCAACTATCCGGAAGCTCGAGGATTCAATGCCAGAAGAGGCCCAACGGGTTTCTGCACATCCTCGCGATTGTCGACAGTGTGAAAGGCGATAGAGCGCACAGCTTTTCTTGAACTTGGAAAATCGTTTTCTCCATTCGAAGCTTCGATTCTCGTTGAAAGTTCATCTCTCGTCTATCCTTTACTACTTTTTCGTACTTCACGCGGTTAAACAAGCAACTCGCGACGAGATCGAGAAGTTCACTTACACATCTCGAATAGGCTGCGAGACAAATAAAACGAAACCGGAAAACCAAACAACCGGATGGTGGCGAATTTTCAGTGTCGTCATAGTCACAGCGCGCCCTCTGTACCAACCAATGAGAGTTTGCTGTCGAAGAGACGCGATAGAGTGCTCAGCTTTTCTCGTACTTGGAAAATCGTCTTTCGATTCTAACTGAAACTTCGCTTTACCTTCCTTCCTTTTCCTCGACTACTTTTCGTACTTCGTCTGCCTTTCTTCTCGTTGTACAAGCAACTCTTCCTCCCTCTCTTTCTCTCTATATCTTTCGCTCTCAAGAAATTCACTTACACGTCTCGACGAGGTCGCGAATACTTCTGTTTACAGTAAGTTGAGAGCCACTCTGCCTAAGGTCGACTAGTTGCCTCGTAGAGAGAAGTGACTCCGAGAATCTCTCGCCCTCTCCTCGGGTATACAGTCCTCTAGTCGAGGCTTTCCACTTTTGCTTCGCCCCCCCTTCTCTTCCCTTCGCTTTTCTCTATCTTCTCGCGCCAACCGAGATGCAACCACACGGATCTCTTCGCATTCGCAGTGCAACTCGCGTCGTTGGTACCCCTCTCTCTTGGCTTCCACGTGGAAGTGAATCAAAGTTTGCGGCCCCGTCGTACCCGCCGCCCTGAATCTCGAGGGCAAACTTTCCGAGGGCCCTCCGCCCCGTCCCCCCCCCCCCTCTCCCCCTCCACCAACCGCTACGCTGAGATAATCTTTTTCGGAATGACAGAGTGTACGAACGCTGGTAGAGCAAAGAGAGCGAGAAAGACAAAGAAAGATGGGGCGGTGGGGGCAGCTGCCGTGAAAGAAAAAACGAAAAGGTAGAAAAAAAATTGAAGAAAATTCCAGATAACGTTTAACGAGAAACTTATAATTGGAGGGAACGATGGAAAAGCCGAGGGAAGGGTAAAGGGACGGGGAATGGAAGAAAAATATATTCTTGCAATTAGATTTCTTTCGGGTTGATGAGCTTTTTGTGGATTCGCGAGAGAATGAGAGAGAGAAATAAATTTCTTGAAATTTATTAAAATTTGTTATTTTACTTTCTCGACACTTTTTTTTTGCTTATTTGAGATATACGTGTTTAAGATAACGTATTTGGGACTAACAAATTGTTAACAAATTTGGGTCAATGACATCAATACAATTTTTACGGGAGAATACAGGGGAAAAAACATTTTTTACAATGAAATTCGTAATATTTGTGTAGTTAATTTTTTTTTTTTAATTTTTGATGCAAATGTGAATTTCATCACATGTTGTTTTTCGTAAACTTTTTTTTTTTATTGCCTCATTGATAAAGTCTGATGGAGATATTTGTAAAAATGTTTTACCTGTGTTTACGTATAGAATATGACGCAATTTATGCGGTTTGATGTGTTTACTGATATAACAGTGTTCGTCATTGACGACATTGGTATGCGCTTCTCGGCATAGTAAATACGAACCATGCTGACCCGGCAATTAATTACGAAAGCCCTACGACATAATAACGTCCATTTTTATCGCTTTTTCGCTCGAGAGTTCGGACATAGTTTCCATGTATAAAAAAAAAAAAAATGTTGCGATGTGTAATCAAGAAATCAAAGTTCACCGGCGCGTCGAATAACATTCAATGAAACTGTGTCATAGTGTCTTCCGAGAAATTATAATAGAAAAGCGATTATTTATGGCCTCTGAATAATACGCTCGAGAGAAAAGAAAAGAAAAAAAAAATGCACTTTACAGTGTTTGAAAGATGTAAAGTTCGCTGTAGTAAAAACGAAACGAGAGAAATCAGTAAGTCTTCAGATATAGAAATACCTATCGATTTATGTCGCAGTATATCAAAATTCTCATGGTTCGTGTATAAATAGTATACAGTCCCAAAATTCGACCGGCAAAATAAATTAAAAAAATGAAAGTAAAAAAACATAAATATCGCTAGTAATTCGTAGGAAATTGAAGTATTTACTTTACTTTACAAATCGACGAAAATCGACGAAAATCGACTGATAAAAAAAATGTATTGTTGTTTCGACACGTTACCCGACACGTTCAACAAGTCTCTCGTATCTCCGGTAATCTCGACTCGTGGCGATTAAAGTACCGACGCGTCCGATCGAGTTATCGAACAGGTCTCGAGAGCGAAGCCTTCAGGCATGGAAAGTGAGAGGAAACGAGCCGCGCATTTGTAGTACAAGATATATACACACAGTTCGAGGCTCGGCCCGCGTAATCAGCGCCGGCCGGTTATCGCATCGTCCAATGTCGCGTCATTATCTCTCGTTCTCTCTCTCGGTCGCCCCGAAAGAAGAAAAGCAAAGTGGCGGGGTCTCTGCGGTATTCAACACACACATCCAATCGCTTACAAGACTAAAGTAGTGATAGTCCACCGGCTGTCCGAGTCGGAGCGATCGGCCGTCGCGAGATTTTCTTTATTCGAAACAAAAATCGACGAAATTTCACTAAATCTCTCAACTAAATACAAAAAAGAAAAAATATCGAAAACCAAACGTGAATTTAGTGTTTTCTTCGCGTTTAAGTAATAAAAATTATTCCACGACGCATAAGATTTTTTATTAAAAAAAATTCCTATACCAATTTTCAAGATAACCGATTTTTCAACGTAAATTTCTTTTCCAAATAAACAATTGATTACCGACATTTTTTTTTTTTTTTTTTTTACTGACAAACATTGACTCTTTTTTATTTTTATTGGCGCTACCGGTAAAATAGCGATAGAGATAAATTGTTTCGTATTTATAGTGAGAATTCGTCGAACAAAGTGTAACTGAAAAAATTCAATGGGTTTTAAAACGCGGTACAGTTGGTGGAGCGGACGCGATTCACTTTTGGGACTCTGCGAGGGCATTCTGTCGACACGGTTCTCGAATCTACTTGACTCTTGATCGGGCTGAACACCCCACGAGGCTTTCCCCCCCCTCTTGTCGCTCGCCCTACGCTATTTACATAACACGTGTCCATCCATCGCTCTCTCTATCCCTCGCGCACCAATTCCCTTTGTATTCTGTATTATACAGTACATAACAGTACAATAAACCCCCCTTGTGGTGTTGAACATCGGTTCGCCTGTCCGTCCGTTTGCACGTCATCGGTGTATATATCTCTGTGTCGACGCGATGCAAATACAACGCGAGTTTACCGGCGGCAAACCGAGAAAGATAGAAAGTTAAAAGCTTCGAATATATAACGATAAACATTTGTTCGATTAATCCTTTCGTCAAACATTTTTTTTTTTTCCCCAATTCAACTCGATAGATGGGATTTTAAAAAATTGACGATTCTCCGATACGACATTATCGTCATTCGTTCGACAGTGACACTTCGCGCGAATTATCGAAAAAGCTTCGACGAGTCGTCGTGTTGAATGATTATAAAATGTTTTACGACAATGTTATATTTTTATACAATTTTTTTTTCCATCGCTGAATGCGTAATATTTTCTACGAATCTGAAATGAGTCACAATATCTATTTTTTTCGCCGGAATACCTTCCACGAAGCTAACGAATTGCATTTTCGCTTCTGCCGTCGATCGACAGTGAAACTTACTTTTGTTTTAATTGAATAATTATAGTAAAAATTAAAAATAAAATTTAATGATGATTATCATTTTATTCTATAATTGTTTTTCTATATTCGAGTATTTTAGTAAAATATTTTTGGTGACATTATCGTTATCTTTTTCCTATTATAATATAGACAATGTTTGTTCATAATAATTACAATACATAAATCGAAATATTTGAATATTTTAGTATTTAAATAAAATATTTTTACATACATGCATCGCGGGTTTCGTGGATCATTTTTCGACAGATATGAATACATTTCACTCCATTTTAATCGGATCATCAGTACGAATAATATTTCGAAAAAATTGGATAAAAAAATATACCGTGTCGAATATTAGTCGGTCTTTTGCAATTTTTTATTTATTTTTTCTCCATTAAGCAAACATCTCTGCGTCATTTAAAAAAATTCAAAATCGTTAAAAATAAATTGTAAAATAAATAAAAAAAAGTATTGAAAAATAAAAGCTCTCGAAATACGTGACAAAAAAAGGGTGCAAAGTCACTGAGAGACCGAGTTGAGTGATAAAAAGAGTGTGAAGCCGGTCAAGCGACGTGCGCACTCCTATCATCAGCTCGTCGAGTTGCAGAGAGACTATAACGCGGTGCCTCCGGGAGCGATGTGCTTGTGATTCCACGCACGAGGTGTTATATTCTCCCAAACGTGTGTCGCGAAACGTCATACATAGTTGAACGACGAAATACCATCGCAAACTTTGCAACTATATAACAATCACACGGACACACAGCATTCTCGCGTTGGTTAAAAGTGAATCATCGAAATAACGAGAATGCCGGGAGATCACGAGAACGAGAGCCGCGTGAGGTTGCGCCGCGCCAAGAGCGTAACCAGTGCCGAGGATATACAGCGTGCAGATATGATGGTTCGAAAATCGCAGCCAGACAAACCGTAAGTCAATTTACATTGTCGTCATCGACTCGCGATATAAAAAAAAAAATTAAAAAAAAAAGAATAAAACCGACGCGGATATCGATAAAAATTGGTATAAACTTTCAATCAGAACGGCACAATCTTAAATCATCGTTTTCTCTCCTAAATCGTGTGTAGCTTCGTTTTATTTTTCGTGTATTACGTTCTCTCGTACGAAGTACGCAGCATCGCAGTAGCGTAGTCGTAAAGGCACCGTGAACGAGAGACAGACGAAGAGTGTCGAGCGCGTTGCGCGATCGCGGCTCTCGTAGACGCGCACACATTGTGGCTGCGGCTGCCGCGCACATTGTATAGTAAGTTCTCCAACGCGCCGCTCGTTCCACGCATTAGTCGATTTTCTCGTGTGATTTCGTCTCGTGCGAGAACCGCTCTCTTTTCTCTGTCACTGCTGGCGCTGAATCGCAAAGCTTCTGAATTTTCCTTTCTTCGTTTTTTTTTTTTTTCGATGTATCGATAGTTCGAAATAAAACAATTTTTTTTATTTTTTTTTATTAACGTAAGACGATAAAACAGAAGGAATTAACGTCATCGAGAGAAGGCGTTTCTTTCTTAGACACTGAGAGATGTTAAATAACACTGCGGTAGAGTCGAAGGCGAGACGAGCGAAAGTGAAACGAGAACTCGACGAAACTCACTGGAGAGAACAACTGCGCCGGCGTAACTCTCTGGAGTCGATTCCCCACCTCTCTGTACTCTCGATCTTCACGTCACAGCAGTTTGGCTCTCGTCTCGACCAACGACCACGAGATTCGACGGTCATTTCATGATATTTCATAATATATCGAAGCAGCTGAGTTGTTATACATATATATATGTATGGATTTGTAACAGCTGTACACCTGTGTGTATCAGCTGTATCGACTCCAAGCGAAGTTCGGTAATGCAGCGCTTTTTACGACTATAATCGATGCGAAGATTCTCGACTGCACGCGGTGATGATGATGCCGGTAGCCGGTACATCGGAACGCGAACTTCCATCAATCTTCTTTTCGTAGGAGAAACGTCGAGCGAAACTTTGTACACGAGTTTTCGAACTTCTTTACAGCAGATATCTTTTTGCAATTTTTTTTTCCTTTTTTCTAAACGTAAGTGGTTTTTTTTTTGTTTACGAAGATTTGCGAGGAAAAGTAAATTTAAAGCGCTTCTGGAATTTATTCGTTTGGTAATAACCGCACAAGTTATTTTTTTTTTTCTTTTTAACATACGGACCACAGTACGGACCGAGAAAAAAAATGAAGCAAAATCATTTTTTTTTTCATATGTTAAGCGTTCTAAATTAATGAAAATAAAATTTAAAAAAAATTAAAAAATTGGAAATTGAAATAATTTACGTAGCAAAATGTCGTACTGTACGCAAGCGTCTTTTTTATAGACACAATTTGTAGATGGATCGGAACTTGAGAAAGTTTAAATGAAGTAAATGAGAAAAGGAAAAAAAAAAGGTCGTTAGTACTTCGCATAGGTGAGAAAAGAGATTTAGCGAAGCGTCGAGGAATTGAATACAATTTTCACCGTCTGGCGCGTTTGTAACTTTGTTCACTTTTTTATTAAATTTTTTTGCAAAGCTGCAGTAGTTAAGAGAACGAAGATTGCTTCTTTACAAGAATGCCATTAAACAGCTATTATTGGAATTTCCAGCATCTCGTTTCGATCCAACAGAGGAAAAGGTTTCATAGAGTCACTAATTATTGAGAGACTTGGAAAGAAAATTCTATCGCTAGTAATTGGACATCTCTTTGTGCGCTTCTCGTAAACGAGGTTATTGGCTTTTCAGAATCAGAAGGAGCGTTACAGCTTGTAATTTCTTAATTAATATGAATCAAAGGCGTAATGTTGAGAATACTGGAAAACATAGTTACGGAAATTTACCGAATAGACGGTTCGAAGAACATTTTTAACTCTTGACGTAAATTTAAATTTATGAGTTAACGATACAAACGGATCAAATTTAACTCTCCAATATTGCAATATCTTCGTAACAACATATCTCCTAAGCATCAACGACACAGTATTTTTTTTTTTTTTTTTTTCCAAAAAACTTATTATAACAAAAATCGAGATATAAAGATAATAATTCTATTATTCTGACGTTATTTTGATTCATTCGAAATTTTTTATTTTTCGTCCCCGTTAACATTTTGTCCGTTCGAACGGCATTGCCAAAGTCACACAAAACTGCCAATCCGTCGTGACCGTTGCACACGGGCGTTACGGTACGTGCAATGGCAAGAGGTACTCTGCTCAATCGCGGTTTCTCAAACACAGTTGTGTGTTCATGAACAGCCCGAGATATATAGGATAGAGAAGGTTTGACTTGGCGAACACTGAAGGAATAGCCATAGAGCGAGAGGCCCTCACCTATCCGCGTAGTTCTCCGAACGACGAGTGGAGATCGTGCCAAAAGCCGTCCGCGTGTTCTACGCTCTATAATGCTACTTCCAACGGGCTAACAAAGTCCGGCTTAACGTGATCTCCGACTATCTCTCTAGTAGCTTCTTAATTAACCATCAAAACATTCGAGTTTCCGGACTAAACTACGGGTAGCCAACGTTCATAAACAGCCGGAGCAGCATGTGCCTTAACACCGGTCGGAGTTCGTAGAAGCAAAAGGGTTTGCGTTCTGTTGATACAAGGATCAATCCCCATCCCGAGAAGTTTGAAAGGGAATCACTAACGCGCTTTTTTTCCGAGCGGATTTTCACTCCCCCACCTCTTTGCACGGATTTCGTACTCTTTTTCCGCAGCTTTAGTTCACTTTATGATTTACTTTTTCTTTGACGAAAGTTGAGAGGATTTTTTTTCGTAATGAGGGCCTTTCCATTAGATCCGCTTTTCATTACATTTTTTACTAATCGAAGGGCGGTATTATGTCTTAACTCTGCCGCGACAATTTACCCCGATCTTTCATCAATGACTCGATGCATCGTGAGGACATATTTATGACTCAGTCGATAACTTGCAATTGCATTCGTTTGCCTTCTAATTTTTTTTGCCATTCAATTGCGAATAGATCTTCAATTTTCATTTTTCATGCCCACCGCTCGAAGCACCAAATAATTCCGTAGACTTAGAGCAATTGCTTGGAATCATTATGCTAATTGCTTCATCAACATGGAATCTCATCAAACACATCCCGTACACTCCATCGTATTGATTTCACTGCAAACAAGCGAAGCAATACCTCAGAAATGAGGAATAATTAGTCAAAGTCGAGCTGAAATAATAGAAAAAAAAAAATGGCGTATGCATGGAAATGAGTTTCAATGGTTTAGATAGTTATGGAAGGAACATTGAACTTTCCGGCAACGATGCCCTCCATGCGATACGAGTGAAAGCTATGAAGAACACAGGAGTTTAGGATAAGCGATGAAATTTCGCGCTCATAGTCGACGGTGGGCCAAGGTTAGGCGGCAACGATCTATAAGCGACGTTTTGGTAAAGCGAAGCGAAAGCCGTGAGAGGTTCGTCGTGCGGGTAATTAAATGCACCACTCACTGCACTAATTAGTTCAACGACCTCGTCGGAAGCCCCTCGCGAGATCCTTCTCTCCGACATTGGTATATGTATACAATCCACTTGCACCGACAAGCTGTAGAGTATTCGTTGCTGCAAGGGATCGGCCTTTTCTCTGTCTTTCCACTTCCGCTTGTTCCTTCGAGTTTGCAACCGCTATCACTGCCAAAGCTCCTCCCTCCCTCCCTCTCTATCTATCTCCACGGGTAATAATTCTTCTTAAGTAACTCGACGGCGATCCGGTAACAAAACTGCTGACGAATCTTTCCGTGGTGCGACACGACGATGAGAAATGCACTCGCCGAGACAGAATAGAGAGAACCCCACGTTTCCCAAACGCTTTGTTTCACCTCTATCTCTCGCTCCGGTCTCTCTATCTTACTTCTCGGCAACCCTCCGTTTCGGGGAGAGTCATTAATTAAAATGCTAATTCACCGGTGACTCTGCGAAATCGTAGATTTACGTGTGTCTAATTATCCTACGAAAACTCCGCGGAACGTGGGAGGAGATCGAGAAGTCTGTCGCAATCGTTCGAAGGATGTTGCATAATTTATTTTTCCGTACGATTCATCATATTTGCCTTCAATTTCCATGTCGAAGGGTCTTTTTTTCTTTTTTTTTTATCGAGCGGTCAACTTGTGGGCGGAAAATTTATGAGAGAAATATTACATCGGTTGGAAGTCGAATGAGAGGATAAATTAATAATTCTCTTGAAGGTCTTTCGCTATCGTTCTCGATGGCGAATATGCGGTCGTAGAGTTTCCAACTTTCTATGGTATTTTTCTACTCGTACTTTTACACGATCTACGGCTCAACACATCCGCACGCCAGGTACACGTGTAGAAGATATACATGTAAGTACGTGCGCTCCGTGTAATAACTTACCGGGTGGACTCCGATTAATCAACTTTTTGTTGCCCGAGGAGCTTTCGCTCACCGTACAAAACGGCTCGTTCCGTATTTGTTTATTTCGCGGATAACGATCAAACATTGAACCAAACAGTTTTCAATTTTACGACTCTCTCCCCTCACATTTATTTTTTTCTTTTTTTACACGCGGAATACTTACGCAAAAATTTAATCGAATTAAGTAAATAAGGAATTAAAGAAAAAAGCAATACGCTTGTGTAATTTACGTAGCGGTTTTTCATTACGTACCTGAAGTGCAACTTGTCATCTTTTTATTCTTTCGTTCGATAATGAAATTCGTCAGAAAATGATGAATTTCTACGTATTTAAAGGGTTTTTTTTTTCTCTCTTATTTATTCCTTAATGTAATAAAATTCACAGGATAAACGCCACGTCTCTGCGCATTTTTATATTTACATAATAATAGACTTTATTTGAATTGGACACTCGCATACATTCGCGGATTTACGGAGCAAAAATTTTACATTCATTAACATTTTTAATTGAGTGATGTATTTTTTTTTTTCTGCTGCAATTTCGGGACATTTTTTTTTGGTATTTGGGATAATAAAAATGTATTACTGTTTCACGAAACGGATAGGTTGTCATTTTCGTAAATTAATGTTATTAAATCGCGAACTTTCAGTTCCATCTCGCGATTGAATTAAATATCGACCTCAATACAAGTAAAAAGAAAATTTTCTCATTAATCCAACGAAATTCACAAAAAATATATATATATCTGCCAATTTTCAAGTATATTTGTAATTTTAATTTTAATTGAGGTAATTGAGTTACGCTGTCGTTTATTAGCAGAATAATACGGTTATCGAAAAATAAGTTGAAGAAGTGCTCGAGAATTTTTTCATCGACAAAAGAATTTCTGATCTCAACCTGTCGGCGAACCTGTGGGAAAATTTACAATCGCAACGCGCCGCTATCTGGAACAGTGTCTCAACTTAACGAGGTCATGAGGGGAGACGAAGGGAGTGGGGGGGGGGGGGGAAGAAGACAGAAAGAAAGGAAAAATCACGAAAGAAGAGGGTGAACAAGAGAAAGATGATGGGGGGGGGGGGGGGGAGGGGGGCTGAGACAAAACTACTAAAATCTTAACTTCCGGCATAGCATAATGACTTGCAAACAAGAGAGATCCTTACCCTTGAGCCACGAGAGGTCGGAGAGCAAACCGCTTGAACGAAATGGAAACAGAGTTTATATTCTCGCAGGTTGGAAGGTATACATGCACTTGTTATTCGAAGTCGTTGCTACTTGAGCGATGCTATTATATCTTTCTTCGTTTCGTCTGAATTTTTTTCTTTTTTTTTTTTTTTCCTTTTTTTCGTTTCGTTTTTTTTTTATTTTCTTCGGTCCCTTTTTTCCATTAAGGCTTTTCTCTACTCTCGAGCCGTTTCCTCTTTCTCCTCTATACGCCCCCTCTATCTCCTTAACGAACGAACATTATATTTACTCGAGGCACTGTTTGCCGAGCACTCCTTGTTTTCGCCAACTTCGCAATTAGAAGCGCGAGCGAGATAGCGCGGAGAGAGTTGCTCCGCTTGAAAACCCCTATATATATTACGATTGGGATACCGAGGAATAGGTTCGGAATACGTGGCGAATGAGCGTTATATCGACAGCAAACCAACATCATCCCCTTTTCTCAATTTCCCATCGACATCTCGCTCTCTTCCTTTCGGGGGCTCTCTTTCCATCAACCACTCGTACGACAGAGGAAGCGTATATAGAGGGCGTAGGATAAACTTTCCGATTACCCGTTCCATTCCCCCGCCGGTTACGTATTAGGCTCGGGAGCCACTCTTCTCCGCTACGTTAAATGAATTCGCAAAGTATACGAGAAATTATTCAATGAATCGATACGCACGAGAAATCCCAAAGGTTTTTTTTATTTTTCCGAAATAAAAAAAAAATAAATAAAAAAAAAAACTAAAACTTTTTCGTGACTTTGATCTATAAATAAAAACTACTTCTCCTAATTTCATCAGATCGCGAAAAAAAAAACCCAAAACTTTTTCCATTTTTTTCCATCTACTTAACACTCCGTTCGCAAAAAATCGCATGAGTTTCTTTTTTAACGCATATTTTTGCAAGAATATCCATTAACGAAACACATCATTTTGCGCACAGCTGACTGCATCCGATAATAAGGATCGATTTCGACTGAAATACTTCGTTGTTTCGTTGGTGTAAAAAAACAAAAAACAAAAAAATGTTTGCGATTAAACGACACTGAGCGTTCTCATGCGAGAGAAGCAATGCATTGTATTTTCTGTAATAAAACGTCGCGGCCAATTGTTCGTTCCTCGTCGATAACGGAGTCCGATGAGGTTTTTATTAGAAATTATTTTTATCCCTCGGTACCGTAATAGGTACCCCATTCGGGTTGCCTTTATTCTGACTCGAGGCGGAAAATAATCGCTTGTCCTACTCTACGGTAAAGAAAAAAAAAAAAAAAAAAAAAAAAAAAAAAAAAAAACGTTGGGAGTATTATAACACAGTACCTATACACATCGAACAAAGCTATTTCGCTCTCGTTTCTGTTTTTTCATCTCCCTTTTTTTTTTTCTCTCTCTCTCCACTTCTCTCACTCTGTATATTTCCTCGGGAGCTGAAAACCACGTGATTTCGTTCTCGGATTTTAATTAGTCCTTCCATTTTCTCTGTCAGGGCTTCTCGGTAGCCAATGTTTGCTATATCTGTTTCAACGAAAGAAAAAAAAAAAGATTAAAAAAAAAAAAAAAACTCAATAAAGCTCGATGGTGCCGGACGGCGGAGGAGCTTTTTTTCTCCGCTTTACTCGTGGTCCACGTGCGCAGAATTTTTTTGTTTTTTATTCCTGTTTCTTTTTTTTTTTTTTTCTTCTTTTTTTTCTTCATTTCTCATTGCATACCGCAAGTTCGACAAAAACTTTTTAATCTTCCACCGGGTACCTAGCATAACGCAATGCTTCTCGTGGCGGGCGGTGTATCCTGAGCCTCTCGCGTCTACTGTATTCGCTCTTTTGTTCCCAATTCGCCGAAATAGTCATGGAGATTAACATATATTTCGCTATGTGAATTCCGAGCCGAGAGAGGCGAAGGAAAGAACCGGTGTGGAATGGTAGTAGGAAAGATACGAGAGGATAGAGAACTCGTACGCATTATTACGGGAGATGTGGAAGAGAAAAAAAATAGCGCGTGAGACGACGCAAACTCAAAAAATTCCCGTGGGAGAAATAATTTTTTTTTTTTTTCCTTGATAGTCTGGTCTAAAAGGAAGATATTTTTCTTGGGTTTCCTCGTGACTACGTGTACTATCTTTGGACAGCTCGGATCGCTCATGTACCCCTTGGAAGCTTTATATGCAAAAGACTTCAGCGGCCCCTCCCGCCCCCGACCCCCTTGCATCGCATGCTCTTCGCGGAGCCCCTCTCAAGATTTCGAGAGACTCTTGAGAATGTGAAGCAGCCTCTTGGAATCCTCACCTTATACCCGGTGGGAATCTTGCGCCCTCTTGTAACGTCGACAGGAAAGATATCCCTCCGTCAACGTAGACCAGGGGATATTCTTTTTTAAAGCGTCTTTCGCGTCGGGAGCGAAAAAAAAAAAAAAAAAAAAAAAAAAAAAAAACAAGGTGCTGGTAGTTTGATCTTGAGACGGTGTAACTTTAATAATCCCGTTTGTCATCTCCGAACGTGAAAAACACTTTTTTTTTTTTTTTCAAAATTAACGACATGAATTCAAAATTTAAAAATGTTTTATCGCAAAGAACTGTTTTTAAAGAAGTTTAGAAGAATCGATAATTCAAAGATATATTAAATTCTGAAAAAAAAAAAAAAAAATGTCCTTTTATATGAGATGAAAAAAAAAATTAGGAGGCGTTTTTCTTATTCCGATAGAATTAATTAGAAGGTATTTTCGTTTTTGTATAGCCGATTATTGCTCTACGATTGATTTATTCGCTCGCTTATCAAAAGACGTACAATAATGTTACAAGTCGTTCAAAACAGTTGTTTCGGCGATATCGTTTCTTATCAAGAGCTATCGTGATGGATGAAGATAGACGAACGAAGGCGTTGGTATCGTATGGCCGGTTCTGTTGACGGGATTTGAAACGAATATTTATCTGTTTTCGAGACGACTTTGCATGCGAATTCGATGCTAACTTCTGCGGCTTTGATGTCCAAGTTTTTTCCTTTCTGTCGACGGCAGTGTAATTAGTTATAATTCGTTTAATCGATTGTTTCTCGTATACTGAGAAAAATTATGAGCCTTGAAAATTGACAGAACTAATTATCAATTGGTACAATCCATTCTTTTTCTGAAAAGATCTTTGCCTTAAAAAAATATTAGTTCTCTAAATTCATAATTTCTTTCGGTGTACCATACGTCTGTTACGTTATAGTCGTGTGCATTATATTACACACTTTTTTTTTTTTTTTTATCGTTGATGATACTTACAAAACTGCGCGATCGTAGATGCTATCGGTCCCCAAGAGGTATTACTTCTGAGATGGGGCACCAGGTATCCCCGGGATGGAGGGTGCTCCCGGGAGAGCGGGTGCCGCTGGTAGTTCCGGAACGGCTGGTAGTCCCGGAACGGCCGGTGCTTGCGGAAGGGGTGGTATCTCCGGAATGGCTGGTGCTCCCGGCAAGACGGGGAGCGAGGGTATCCCAGACGGGACTCCTGGCACACTGGGTAGTCCCCCCTGCGGCGCAGCCGCGGTCTGAAATTTTTTTTAATTTTTAAGTTCAGTGTGCAAACTTTCACATAGACATTGTTTCGAGTATAAAAATGTTGTTCCAGAAAACGAAAAGAAATAAATAACATTTTTTGACACTCATTCATCAAGAGATCTTAAAATCTTAATAATCATAACGGCATCAATTTCTTTGAGGACATGGAAATAAATACATTATACAGTCCAAGCTCCGTATTCTTAACTCGACGGGACCGGACCCGTTCCCTTTTCTGTATTTTCCCTATCGTCCCTACTCCCGGTCAGTTGCTGCGAATAGGGGTAACGAGGGGTATACGCGTCCATAGGTACGAAGCCACGTTGTACCTGCTGCGCGTGCGCAGTTTACATTTTACGAAATAGGCTCCGCTTGGAGTGGGGCAAACGGAATCAGGGGAAATACACTTAAGGGAACTCGTTGTCATGGTAACGAGTTAAAATAAAGGATCGGTTAAGTTAAGGGGAGTTAAGAATACGGAGCTTCGACTGAACATTATAAACTTCCGCTTCGTTATAATAATCAACGAATGATATACAAATCCAAAAGAATTGAGCGCACATACCTGAAGAACCGCGATGCTTGCAAGCACCAGACATATAATCTTCATGTTTCGAAGTTTCGGTTACGAAAAACTCAAATTCGTGTCTCTACAGCTGATATGAACAAACTGGACGGCGGTTTCAATTCAATCTCTAGCGTACTTTACTGTATCAACTCAGCGAACTGAATAATTTCGTTTGCGCATTGACTTTATATACATTTTCAACAACGCAATTTGTAGGTAAAATGGGAGCACAAAGCCGACACGTGGCAAAATTGAGATGTGCTCTTTTTTTTTCTTAACAAAGACACGACTGCGATTACCCGCTCGTCTAACGCTCGATAGCGACTTCTTTGTTATCAGCTACTCGTAAAAAAAAAAATTAAGTTCGCGAAACACATCTGAATATGCCGGTCCGCATTAAAAAGCGATCGTTAAAGGATTTCGCACGCAAATTCAGCTCCAACGTTGGCGCGCATAGATATTTTCGCATTACGAAACACATTTTTCATCGGTCCAAACGTGCGGAAGTATAGCAAACGGCTGTCAATCGGCGGTAGTCGACGTACAGACGTTGGCAAATGTCCCACGTAATTCCTGCTACTCGTTGCATGTTTCACGAGCGGTTTTGCCGCGGAATAAAAATTATTCCTAACGAAAGATGCCTCATTATCTTTCCTCACAAATAAAGGGCACCAAGTTACCAAAGGAACGAGCAAATATTTAATTAGAGAAAAAAAAAAAAACTTCGTCTTCTTTCTCTCACAGCCGCGAGTGTCGAAAAGGCTTTCACATTTTACTCGAGATAATGTATGTATATCCCGGTCGACGAGCAATTTTAAATATTCAAGGTATTCCCGGTTGTGTCTGGAAGATCAAGCAGCTCAACCAACCAACCACTCGTTTTTTTTTTTTTCTCATTCTTCCTTTCTTTCTTCAACATTCAACCGCAAATCCTCAATTTTTTTTTCTTCCCTTTCGCTTTCCTTTTCGTATTCTGTATCGTCGCGCGAGGCTATGACGAGACTTGGCTCAACGACAATTCGGCAGAATTGTTAAGAACTCGAGTGCTTCTCGATCTTTAATGAAGTACGCGATAGTGGAGGGCGCGCGCAGTCGTAGGCGCGCAGATATCAGAGTCGTTAAAAACTAACGAGAGTATTTGATGCAACGAGATACAGTGTTGCAAATCATCGTTTTTAACGATCGGTCCATTGTTTCAAACTCGGTATTTTTTTTTTTAAGCATCATTTACGTTTTTTTTTTTTTTTTTTTTTTTTTTCGGTTCGGGTTCGTTGTTAGCGCGACAATGACTGTCCAGGTCTCTGACGATGTCATATCGAATATCGTCGAAACGTGCGACACACGTGAAACACTCGGGGGATCGTAACAAATTATATCCGACGATGATAATCCGAGCGATGTACGCTTCGATAATTATACAAAACATCCACTGGCTCTCGAGCTCACTTCATCCCTCCTAACCCCCTCTCACCCTCTTTTTACCCTTTCAACGGACCACAGTTCGCCCGCTCGATTTTCACTCACTCGGCGAACAGCACACCGAGGGTAGTTCTTCACCTCGACGAAATCTCCTCCCCTCCCCCTCTCTTCCTCCACGTCGGCACAAAAAACCCCTCTCCCGTGTGACCCTTTTGTCTACTCGGACTCCACTGTGCTCTACAGTATTGTATACGGGTACTGCATTAGTGTGTACTTTATGCAAAATCCCGAACGAGCGACTTTGGGCGTTTCACTTTGGCGCCCATTCGCCAGTGACGAATAATCCGGATATTTTCATTTTTTTTTTTTTTTTTTTTTTTTTTTTTACGAGAAATTATTTTTACGCCCTCGCCAGAGGAATCTTCGTACCGACGAAAGGGTCAATTTTTTTTTCGAAATTCTCGGAATTCGCTTTTTGTTAAGTCAATGATGAAATTTCACCGACGCGCATTTATTTATTACACGGTCGACGGCTTTTGAGGCGCGTTAAGCTAAAAAAAAAAAAAAAAAAAAAAAAAAAAAGTTTTAGGCATTTGCGAATAAAAGTTTTTACAAGTATACAGAGAGAAAAATTGGAAACGAACAAATTTATTCTATATATTTGTACACGTCGCGCGCGGGAGGTTCGAGTATTGAGTGCCGACGGGATACGAGAGTAGGCTGAAAAATTCATAAATTTGCGTAGTTTGAACTACCGTCGAGTGTATGAATAAAATAGAGGCAACCGAGGGCTCTGATTTTATGGCGCTTTTGGATGAGTTCAACCCGCGAGTGCTTCCATCCCTCGTGAAAAACTTTTTTCCTCTCTCTTTTGCCCGTCTCGCGTTCGCGCGGGCCGTTCGAATATGCGCAAAGCCTTGTGTACTACAACGAAGTCTGGATAATTGACTCGGCAGTTCACCGAGAGACTCGGATAATAATGTGCGCGAAGATATTTTAGTATACACGCGGACGACCCCACGGTTAACAAACCATTACGACTCTCGTCAACCAGAACTATAAAATTCCCTCGCAATAAATCTTAAATTTCGCGCTCATCAATTGATGACGAGATTCGCTCGACGGGCGTCGCAAATTTTACGCTCGACCGCCGCAATCACAGCTTCCACCGGCGTTATCAAAATTTAATTAAAAAAAATCGTTAAACGAAGAGAAACAGAAAGATAAATCGGTATCCTCTGTATTTCCGGTCGCGGCAGATTATCCGGTCTCTCGAAATTTGTCTAAAGAGGAAATAAAAAAAAAAATGTGTTTTTTTTTTTTTTTTTTTTTTTTTTTTTTTTTTTAACGAAGGACACGGATAGGATCGACGTTCGGGCTGCACGGGTAGACAGAGCTTACGAGTGAATATCATACGCGCAATACGAGAGGGCGGTAGGGGGATTACCGCTCTCGGATATAAAACCGACCTATATATATTGTCGAACCTCGCGGGAAATCGACAGGAACGTTGAAATATTGGAAATGACAAAAAATAACCTACAGACGCATGGCAATAAAAAAAAAAAAAAAAAAAAAAACAAACAACAAACAAAAAAATAATAGAAAATAACCAATCGGAGTACGAAATTTCGTTACGAAATTCAATTTATTTTTCCGTATAATCTTTAATTACAATCGTCAATAAAAATAGTCGAAGCATCGGCGTGGCACCTGGGGTCACGTATCGTTATATTTATATCCCCGGGCCAATAGCACCTATGTATATACATATCTGTACGTGTTATACGCCCTCGGGGCTACAAGCGAGAGCCCGCTATAGCTATATTTATGTACATCTATATACATATATACGATTTCAACGTTTCCTAACAATGGCGTGTAGAATTCCGCAAACTCATGCATATGCGAGAGTATCTCGATGACGCGTTTGCATCCGAGGCCTCCATCCACCCCGCAGGCCCCCGTCACTGAGTCCGCGATATTAGACGTCTCACCTCGTCCGTGGTGTGCGCGAGAGGATCGGGAGGATAACCGCGTTTGTACTATTAGTAGATACAACCAGTGGTATAGCAGACACTGACGGCGTTACACAAGTCTTCGTCAGTTTCCAGACCCCCTCTTGCGCGCACCACCACTCGTTCTATTAATTACCGTGGATCCGTCATAAATTTCGAACGATAGTCCGTAGTTCACGCCATTCGGAGAGAGCCGCCCCGCTGGAGGCCCGATGTTTCTCTGCCGCGCGCGAATGCGCGGGGGTGGGAAATTCGCCGCGCGTATATACTGTAATGTATCGCGGATAGAAGGGTTGGGGAGCGGCGGGAAAGGGAATGTTATAGGGAATTCTGTACACTGGAGACCCCCGCGGGGCAATTACGCAAACGGGGCGAGCGTTCGTGTAAACAAGACGAACGGAATTAAATGGCGCACATTCCTGCATTCGCCTCGTACGGAATTGTTGCTGCGGCGAACAGCGGGCGCGTAATTCTCTAAGGAGCTTCCCTGAGAGAGTTTGCGCAATATCATTCGAATAGAGAACATTTTTTAATCCGTTGGGAATTGATAGTAAATAAAGAATCGAAATTTTCGATATTTTAGGGACCAATGGCGATGCATTCCGAATCTATAAGACGAGTTTGAAACCACTGTAAGATAACTTTGATCCACCGAGTGTGTGGGAGGCAAGGATTTTTATTCTCCGAAAACGTTTCAATAATAATAATCAACGGGAAAAATAAAAGTTCTTTTGAAACTTCCGTTATCGTATTTATCGAAAAATACATTGAATAGAACTTCGAAACGACGAATGAACAAACATTTGGTGTTTGATCAATTTTACCGATATTCGGTGTTATTAAACAGCGTTGTCTGGTCTTCCCGATGGAATTTCGGAAAAAAACAATGTGCCTAAACATGAAAAAAAAAAAAAAAAAAAAAAAAAAAAAAAAAAATACACGTGGATACTATTTTGCGGAGTACGCATTCGATATATATTTTTTTAGTAAAAATTGAAGGATTAAAAAAAATGTTTTGGAAAGCATATTTCCCCGTAATATTTCGTTCTGAGCACAAATCCGATGTCAGATTTGGCATAAAGTAAAGCAGGACATAGGTAATTCTCGCCAACATTTTTTAAAAATCTCGGATTAAATTTAATAATTTTTTTTTTTTTAATCTCAGATTAAATTTAATAATTTTTTTTTTTAATATCGGATTAAATTGAATAAAAAAAATTTTTTATACATTGACAAAAAAATTTTCGATTCTACAATCTCTGCATTGAATCGACTTGTTGTGTCCCACATACGGGACGAAAGTCGCAGAAACTATGATAAACCGGTCACATTCACCTCGCGGAACAATCTCTCTCGTGTTCCAGAAATTTACATACGTATGGTATATATATTACGAAAGGGTGTGTCTTCACCCTTTTCATTGTCTCTTGCGGCTTGTACACGCTTCGCAAGAACTTCCCTCGGGCAATAGGTACCGGTGACTCGGTGGATTACTATCTGCACAGAGTAGTTCTCACCCCTTTTCTTCTCCTTCAATTCCATGCAACCAGCGCCTTATCACTATCTCAGTCTTTTATCACAAGTCTCAGTTTCTCCTTGTCTCTCATGCGAACGGCATAAAGGCTCTTCTCGGTTCACCAATTCTCTGGTAGCAAAGTAATAAAACACGAAATACAATTTGTACCCCCACTCCTCTCTCTATCCCTCTCTCGCGCTCTCTCTCTCTTTATTCCTCACCCCATTCAACCGGTGGAATGAAAATTGCCTGGTAAATTGAGAACTTGAGTACAAATTACGTATTTCCTTACATCGTAATTTTACATTCTCTACATCATTTTCTCCGGGGTTAGGAAAATTAAATCTTCCATGTCGAGGGCGGTGGAGATGAGAAGTAGCGGTAAAGTACCCCATCCCCTCTTCTCGCTCTATATATCTCTATACTCTATGAGCTTCTAGGAGATTTCTCTCGAGACAAGTGAAAAGAACTTTTTTTGAAATGAATACGTCGTTCTCTTACAGGAAAGAGTTTTACGCTTCCCTACTCTTTCATCCGCACTCTTATTTCTCTATATAATCACCTCCTACACCCGGTGTGAATCAGAGACTTCATCCGATAGAACTTTTTATTTTTTTCTCTTTTTTTTTTTTTTAATTCATCGTCCCGCTTTTGTCGGGATCCGCGGTTATCACGATAACGGCTGGGGTACGCGTTGCGAAAGCGTGCGAGAAAGGAGAAGGGAGAGACAAGATATCTCACTGGTCTTCACATTCGAGGTGGTAAACGCGCAGCGTAAGCCGATTATTCGCGGACTTCCCAGTGTCGCGTTCAACCCCTTCATCTCAGGGGTGTCGCAGCCGTCTAGCGGCGTGAGGGACACCGTGAGTCTCTCTGAGCCTTCAAAGACAATGGCATCACGGATAGCTCACTCTACTCTATATCTATAGATATATACATATATATCTTGATCATTGTCGTCTCCCTCGTTTGCCTGTTCAACGTGTGCCATCGTCGAAAGCACACCGAGATCTCAGACGGTGATCTCTCCTCCATTGAGTTTCACATCCGGCAATTCTGCAGAGCTTAATCGTTCATTGTTTGAAAATTAACGATGGCCACTTGTCTGGCATCGTTCTTGCATAATAAACAATCTTCGGGAAGCTTTTTCCCATTCGAAAAAATCGAATGAAAATGTAAAAAACAAATTGATGTTTTTCTTTCGACAAAAGACACTTTGTTCGCGAAAAATTACAAAAGAAAATATTAAGTTTAAAACAGATTTTAAAAAGATTAAAACAGATTTTAAAAAGATTTTAAGGGAAAAAAGGGTATTCGGTAAAAAAAATTATGTTTGCCGTATGCCGTTTTCTTTTTAAACGTATTTGCGAGAGAATTCGATGAGATCGCAAATATCGATTTTCTCCATAAAAATTATTGTGATTTTTTTTTTTTTTAGAATAGAGATAAATTATCATTTAAATTTTAGTTTTTTCATAGTTTGAAGTTAAGTTAAGTGATAATTTAAATCGATCGAAACAGTTGGAGATCTGAAATATAAGTGATCTTTTTGGGAGATGCGATGCTAAAAGCGATGTAATGGTTAAAGACGTTTTTCCTTTTTTTTTTATAGGTGCCATCGGCCGAGGGACAGTCTTTTCTCTTGGAGCTCAGGCTTCGACAACTTCACGGGATTCGTTAACTGGGGCTTCCTTCTGCTGGGCTTAGGTGGTGTACGCCTTCTTCTCGAGAATTTCATCAAGTAAGTGGTGTGTCCGCACCGTGGCTACCAAGAGCTGTTACACAAGTTCGTCGAGTCGTACGATATTGATACGATCGAGACGTACAAAAATATATAAAAAAAAATAGAACTTTAGTCGTCTTGGATCTTTCGCGAAAGTCTCAAAGTACAGAGAAGATAGATTTGTATCGCAAATCACGTTAAACGGAAATAAGTGACTCGTCAGTTAAATAATTCTCCGTTATTATGCGCCCGTTTACCGTATCAGTCCGTCTCGTTGCTCGGCGTACACTCCCCGCACTCCAAAATAAATGAATCCAAAGGCCAAAGACCACTTCTTCTTATCAGTTTGGACAATGCGCGCGCGACACACTGGTTAACTGAGTTCAGACGTATGATTTATCGCGTACAATTTATCGTACTCTTAGACCCATTAGTCTTGTGTCTCGAGCCTTTCGACATGAATGGCGAACATAATCGAACAAAAACAAAAAAAAAAAACAAATTGCACAAAGTCGTATTGCGTGAGAAAAATCACAAAAAATTCTGTCCATATATCTCGCTTCTCCAAGTAATATCGCCAATTTGTATCTTTTTTTTCTTTTCAATTTTTTTCAATAATTTTTTTTTCTCGCGCATTCCAATCAATTAAGAGCTCAATGGAGCGTAACGAACCGATGAAAAACAATTGAAAGATTCTTCCGAAGAAGATAAATTAATCTCGACACGTTTCTCGATTAATCTCGAGTTCGTTCCTTCCTCTCGAAATATCAACGGAGAGATATTTATAACCACAGCCTATTAATTACACGTTCGTCTCCTCGGCTTTCCTGCCATCAGCTTTTTTTTTTTTTTTTTTTTAATATATATATTAATTTATATATATTTTTTTTTCATCGTAATATTTGCTGATTCCGTTGGTGACTGTGTGAGAGAGCGCAGGATCGTTGAGGTACAGAGCGGAGTAGGTTTTCCGATTACGCGACGTGGGCGGAAGGGGGTGAGAAGCTTTATCCCCCGAGGGAGCGCGGAAAATGAGAAAAGACCGCCTCGTCGTACGTGGTCGGGGAACGCAGTTGCCTTCTTTCGCAGCCTAATTGCGTTATGTGTTGACCAACATGCGAGCCAAACGATGCGATATAAAAAAAATATATATATTGTATATATATATATATACATTATATACCTACAAGAAGAAAGAAAAGGCGAAGAAGAATGCGTGGCGACAGCTATCGGCGAAGAATCCGTTTCTCATAGCTCCTTTATCCGTTTCGTTATCACCGATACGTGGACCAAAGTCGGCTCTATTTTACCGTAACGAAAATCCAAGGCTTTCGGTGATATCGTTCCATAACCAACTATACAGTCTATTTCGGTATATCTGCGTGCAGCAGGGGACAAGAGATGCGTCAACCAATGGCCGGTGAGCATATCGCCGTCGCCGATTTTGATTGATGCGATACCAAGTGTGATTGGCGGCTCGATAAAAAGTCGATTGGTTCACTCAAATAAGAATATTCTATAACGCATCGCGCACGCATAGACGGGTCGAATACAGTAGATACCGTGGAAGCATGCGAACGCGTTACCGTTATAGCTTACAGGAGGTATATTCGGCTCGGCCTCCGAAACGACCTCGGATTTCATATCGCTCGATTTTTTTTCTTTTTTTTTTTTTTTCACTTCTCACCATATCCACCGAGCTATTCCCATAAATCAAGGACTATAGCCTTCCGGTAGCTTGCACTTCGTTTGCGAAAATACTATAGTTTACTCTCTGCTTTTTCTTTTTTTTTTCTCTTTCTCTCTTTTTTTTTTTTTTTTTTTATACAAACCTCGCTATCGTTTCTTCTTCTCTGTTCTCGTGTATCAAATAAAATTTGACGATAGAACGATTGCATGATGCGAGAAGCGATGGAAAAGGGTTTTTTTTAATTGTTTGGACAAATTTTATATCCCAATTTTATTTTAATTGCATTTTAATAGCGTTGGAACCAATGGATCGTACTGTTTCCCTAAGGAAATTAATGACGACGAGGTTAATTTAAAGTATTTAAGGTGTAAAAAAAAATGTTCGAACTTTAAATCGATAGCTCAGTTGTTTTTATATCGTGGAGCGAAATTGGGGGAAACAAAATCCGTTGTAACGATTCCACAGTGATAAATTGACTGTTTAAATAATAACGGAGAACAAAAAACGACAAACAATTGAATTCGTACTATTGTTCCGCCCATACGATGAAAATTGCTGTTCGAAGCAAAATGAAGTACTTGAAAAGAAGAAAAAAAAAGAGAGGCAAACTTTTCAATATCGCGATTTTAGTTCTTCTCGAGATGCCGACAGATTATGAAGCGGTTCTCAAGTTGTGGGTCGACTGCTCCATAATTCTCGGAGGAGCAAGTCGAACGCGACCCGTCGATCGTCGCGATTTCCCGGTGGGCGATGACACCGCTGTCGAGAATTCAGGTCAATGCAAAGCATCCGTCGAGAGCGTCCCGTATAATCATTTTTTTCGGGGACCGATTTTTCGTGAAAAAATTCTGGGTTTGTAAATAGACCTTTTCCAGAATTTCTCATAGATAGACTTTTTTTGAATTTTTCGCACGATTCTCGTATTTACATTCGTCGCCGCATTCTTGCTTCCTATTTCCGTGAAAAAAAAAAAAAAAAAAGAGTAAAATAAATAATTCTTGAAGTCCGCGTCTCACTCAATTTTTATCTCGGCGTCGTTTCATCTTCGTTTTTCATCTTATTTTTCTTTTTTTTTTTTTTTGCCCTCCGTATAAGGCGATAAAATTAAATGCCCAGAGTTACACACTGGTATGGGATAAAAGTGATGGGAAGCGGTGGCTCTGAGTTATTTAGAGAAATCTGACGCCCCCGAATCCCTAACCGATCTTCACCCTCGTGTTACCATGTACGAGCGATTGCTCTTCGCTCGTTTCTTCCCTTACGTTCCCTCGGTCGCTCCTTCGCCTCAGCCAAGCGCGTCGTGCACTCTTCGCTTTCGTTCACCCGCTCTGCCCCGTCTTCCACTTTCTTTTCTCTCTCTCCTCTTTCTCTCTCTCTCTCTCTCTCTCTCTCTCTTTACCCCTATGGCACTCCGGAATCATGAATAATTTTCAACGAGATTTTTATCGCCCCTGTAAACTCCCCTTCTTGGACTCTTCCCTACCGGTGTGTGGCGCGGGGCGTAACAAAAATTTATCGCGCTCGTTAAGTAAGGGTAAAAGTTTCGACGTCGCGACGGGGAGCGAGGAGGGTGTAGCGAAGAGTTTCTCGCCCGCGCACGTCCGGTAATTGCCGACGTTCTCGTCCGCCACCAACCCCGTGAGCTTCGAACGTTCGTCGAGAGAACCGAAGCGTGTGCGAGCTTTTTCCACTCAACGGAATTGGGAGGAGGAGAAAGAGATGCCCGCGAGGAAGAGGAAAGGTGAAGTGACCAGGTGAGACTAATAAGTCGACATCCACTGTACCAAAACGACCAAAAAAACTTCCGCCTCGTTCGAGATTGTTATCGAAATTAATTAGCAAAGTGACGAACCCCGTCACGTTCGCGAAAGTCCGTCAAACGCAAAACGAAAGACAAAAATCAGTGAAGCAAATTTCTGTGATGGTTTTTTTTTCTGTTCCTTTTTTTTTTCTCATCAATATCGTCACATACCCGGGAACTGTACAATTAAGTGACACTCCTTTAACGCCGTTTTTTCAACGAAAAAAAAAATTGCAGTTACGTAACAACGTACAAAAATACGAACGTCAAATCGTAATGAAAGGTTGAATAACGGATTGGCAGTTCTATTCGTGTATTCGTGATGATTTGGCGATGATATTTATAAAATTCCGATATGTCGAGAGTTCGCGGATGTTTTTTAAAACTTATTTATGGGTTCTCGACTTTGGATGATTATCTTTATATACGAAATCGACAAATAGTTACAACTTTTTTTTTTTACATTGTAACATCTTTTGCGAAGCACTCGAATGCAAATGTCCTCAAAAAACGTTACGACGCGTCGGAAAAAAAAATTTTTTAAATGCAAAAAGTCTTTAAACATCGTTACGACTTTTTTTTGGGAAAAAGGGAAAAATGCAAATAGACCTCACAAAGCTTTATAACGCTTTTAAAGTGAAATTCTGATCCCAGTTCTGTAGCTGGAAGTACTGAAGATACAATACAATTTTCGCGAGTTCACGCGGATGTACGCACTATTTTTTTTTTTTTTTTTTTGGGGTAATGAAAGGTAAACGACTTTTTTATGGAACAAATTCGTACCGAAAACGAAATTAAAATTCGTACAGATTTTATCACATTTTTTAATCAATTTTTTTCTCGTAGCGCGATATGGAATCAAAATTTTTGTCGAAATGTACAATCGATAGAAAAATGAAACTTAATCTATTATGTCGATGATTTTAGCGCGCGAAAAGCTAATTTCTGATAGTTAAATATTAGATACCGCATTATTGTTACATTTTTATTCTATTACGATTATACCGGTTACTTTCAATAATATATAACAAATGTTGTCTTTCGAGAATTGAATAACATTATTAGAATATACTTTTTTTATAGTTCACCAAATTAATGAAGATTTTTTAAATATTTTATCGCAAATTTCCCTCTTAAATTGTTAAATAATTTACGAAATTACGAATATTTTTGACTCTCTGCATTTTGAATTCTCGTAGTGGAATATTTGTCTTCGTCGTGAAATATTCCACTATGGGTACTCTAATCCATTATTTTAATTATCCATTTTCAAATTCGCAAATTAAATCATCAGAATATTTATCTAACGTAATTCGATATCGTCTGTACGTATGTCATTCGATAATTCGTCGTCGCAAGAAGCGACTAATACACGAATACGAATGGTTCGTACGTGTGATCGAGTCTCGCCGCTCTATCTTTCCTTTCGTCTATATAATTTTTTTTTTTTTTATTTGTACGTTCCGACGATCGATCATATATAATTAATTGGCGCGAAGTCTTTTTCGAACGTGACGGAATCTTTCCCCGGGGAATAGTCTGGAGAATCGAGGTGCCAGTCGACGTTACGCGTGTGTAGGTACAGTGTCGATGTGGCGCGCGAGAGTAACGACGACGAGGAGTCGAAAACGAGACGAGAGAGAAATGAATCGGTTACGAGAGACGTCGAAAAGTAGAGGCGATAATCGGAACGGCGGTACGAAGAACGAGGCGTGGAAGAGAACCAAAGATAGAAGAGAACCCAGAAGAATCCGATCGGGGATTAATCGAGCGAAATGGTAGGATTGAGAGACTCGCGTAGGTAGCGTTCTCTTCCTCGCTTTTTCGTAATTCGAATCGAGTGAAAACGAGAGCGAGAAAGATCGGGTTGAATTTTTGTCTCGACGGTGGGGCGGCGGAGGGTGGTAGGGCGACGCCTCTCGTTCAGCGAGCGAGAAACCGGAAGAGATTTTACCTCGCGGATCGAGAAATGGAAAGAAGCGAAGAGAAATGATGAAAAAAAAAAAAAACGCAGAAAAAAAAAAATTAAATAAAATAAAACCGAACGAAAGATAGATAGAAAAAAAAAAAACAAGAAGAATATCGTGAAAGTTTCAGAGAGCTCGATTAATCGGACGTCTGACAAAAAAGTTGGCCGCGACGGTAAAGTCCGTCGTTCGCACGGGTTGTATAAGAGGGAAAGAGTCAGGAAGAGGGCAGAGGACGGAAGGAATCGAAAGTTTGCCGGGTCGAGTTCTCTCTTGCGCTACCGGCCGATTGGGGTGAACCTTTTTTTCATCCCCTCCCCGGAAACTTTTACCGAATGTCGTCGATCTGCCGAGAGGGAGTGTACAAGAGGCAGAAGAGTTTCGTGATGTAGTCATAATTTATGCACTGAGCCAAGGAGCATTCTTTTCCTATCAGACAGTTTTTCACTTCTTCCTCTACGATCCTCTCATTGAAATATTCGCGAGTCTCTGATTTCACGCGGACTAACGATTAAAGAAGGAAGTTTTTTTTTTTTTCCTATTCAACTTTCTGTGATTTATTATTTCGATAATAGGCATCAATGCTTGAAGGACGTGTTGCAGCAAAAGATCGAAAAGAATTATGTGTTTCCGCACGTACGACACTTTCTCGAGACAATATTAATTTTCATGTTCACCTAATTAAATCATTCGATGAAACAAAGCTGATCTCGAACTTCAGCCTTTGCCATTGTTTAATTTTCGTAGAAACTGTACATCGCATTGTTTTTTTTTTTTTTTTTTTTTTTTTCATTACGTCACTCGAGACTTTTCTGGAGGATAAACGTTCTGATGAAAAATGTCGAGATATCGATGTTGAATTTTTTATCGATTGCATTTTTTTTAATAGTTCCTCCATCCACTTTACTTATATCATTATGCGTGTATAAAAAAATGCTTATGGGTCTTTTTGAAACGTAGTTTAATGAATTAATACCGTTATTCATAGATGTTGCGATATCTCAAGCGTTTAAATAATCATTGACTCTATCGTTTCGCGTTGAAATAATAATATTAATCCCGTATGACAACAGCCCTTCGTTTTTGCTTCATTTTGTAACAGTTATCGGGACAGTAATTGGCATAGATACGAATTCTCATCGATAAGTAATTCCGTTGCGTTGGCATTCCAACGAAATTAGTCGTGAATTTTCGCGTCGGGCTAATCGAAGATATATTTATTTAAAACCCTATCATTTATTCGTCAGTCGTTTTTCCTCGATTAAGTAACAAATTCGATTCTCCAACAGTTAAAAATTTTATTTGAATACCTCTCCGCCTTAATGATATATCAATTATTCTCCATTATATCTATAAGAGACTGAAGATCAGAGTACTTCTCTTCGTATATATTCGGCTAAATATGTTGGTCTGCCTGTTCCCTCGCAAACATTTATAAACACTCTGACAGACACTCCCACACTACCCATAAGCACTTACAGGAGGCGGAGGAACATCAATACGATTGTTAATATTAGTCTCAGAGATTTATAGTTTCTTATATATATATATCTTATATATATATTTATAGTTTATTATATAGAATGTGCAACGCGCCGAAAGTCGATCCAAAAAAACTGTCAGCCATTGAATGATTAATTAGATTAATTTTTCTGTATATTAATTAAATACAATACATCTTTACACAAACATTTACTACAAATTGAGAAAAAATATTGCACAAGAATTAAATTATATCTTTTATTCTTTACAATTCAAAAATTTCGTAGTCTCACCGCTTTTTCTTTTTTTTTTTTTTGTTTCTCCAATATGGAAAATTAAAAAGTATCTCTCTTCATCGCACCTAATGTATATAACCCGCAAAAATGAAAAATTTTGAGCGGAGAGTTAATATAAAAAATTAAATTAGATTCTTCTGATCCAATTAAAAATTCTCGATGGGCCGCGCCGGTTTTTTCGATAAAAACAAAAGTAGATAAAACTATTCGTCGATGTCTACATACGATGCATAGGTTTTGTATGTAGAGCAGGACGACGTTGCAAAGTGAGGAAAAAAAATGATAAAAATTCGCGTCTGACTGAGCGCGTCACGTAACTACTTCGTAGCCCCGACGTGTCTGACTATTCTTCGTCGCATTACTGTGCACCACACTTGTACCTAACTCCGCCGGGCTCTTTGCGCTTCTCGAGAGCCATTCGTTCTCTCTCTCGGAGAGAGCGAGAAAGTCACAAAGGGAGAGAGAGGAATAGAGAGAGAGAGAGAGAGAGAGAGAGAGAGAGAGAGAGGGAGAGACACTTGGCTGCAGTGTCGCGAGGACAACCTGAAGGGTTTTCCACGAACGACGAGAGGGTTTCCCTCTACCCTCTCGACACTCTCTCTTCTTGTGCTTTTTATATTTCAGTTTCCCCGAGACGCGCTCGCGGAGTGACGTTTATTATTTACCGAAGTGGGTCGAAGGACTGTGAAACAATGGTCTAAAGGGTGTAGGGAAAGGGGAGGGAGAGGGGGGTGGGTGGGCACGAGGCAAAGGGACGGACTCGAGGTGATTTTTTTTGTTTTTTTTTTTCTCGAATTTTTTTCTTTTACGAGGCACAACGGGTGGAACCAAACAGTGGACTTTAATAGCCGTCCACTTATCCCCACCTTTTACTCCTCTTCGCAGCGATTTCTGCGCACAATTTTCCCTGAACGGCTTACAAAACTCGGGAAATGTGCTTTAAAAAGAAAAAAGAAAAAAAAATAATAATCTTTCGATTAGCGCTGACAATCGACACATTTATTTTTTCGTATTTTTCTTTTAGCGTATTTAAAAAATGAAAATACACAACGGAAAATAATATTTTCACGTTGATCCGTAATTTTAACGTTTTTCTTGCGGTTGTAGGAAAAAGCTTTGGAGACAATGAAACGGATTGAGGAATTAAATTGCAAATCTTTATTATTGTCGTTATATCGCTTTTTTTATGCGACTGCCTTTTATATTGTTTATTATTTCTCTCGTTCTATCGTAATATTAATGTTTATCTTCAACTATTAATTTCTCTGTCGCAGATACGGGATCAGAGTAGATCCGATACAATGGTTCACTTTCCTCAGTGGAAAGAACGATGGCGGGGAGGAACATCCCTCGATTCTCTTGATTGCCTGTGAGTACTATATACCTTTTTCTACTCGAGCTTTTATTATTGTGGTTCACCTCTCTCCCGCCGGTATCTTCCTCGCTTCTTTTTTTTTTTTTTTTTTTTTTTTTTTTTTTTTTTTTTTTTGAATTTTTTCTTTCATTCTGATATTACTCATTTTAATCACTCGTATTTTCCACGGAGATTCATTAACCATGCGATTTTAATGGACACAGATCTCGCACAGAAATTCGCGGCGATATTTCACCTCAATGCTCTCTTCCCATCCCACGGAAACTCGAATTAAAAGCTTTCGTTTCTTTATTACTCTTTTATTTACCGAAAAGTTCAATCAACATTTTCCCAAAGTGACATTTTTCGACAGTAAAGTTCGAAACAATTAAATGGTTGTCATGCTAATTCCGATTTCATAGTCTCTGTTTTTTTTTAAATTTATTTATTGCTAAACGATCGTTAAAAAAAATGGGGGAAAAAAAAACGAACAATTCAACCGACTAACCTTTAGCTTAAGTGTAAAATAGAACTAAGAGGTTTTATCTAACTTCCAACCATTGGTTATTTTCATCAGCTATTCGATTTTGTATAAATTTCTATTGTATAAATTAATTCTGCTCTGTTTTCCGGGAATAGAAGTGCATTTGCGACTTTCTCTTCGTCGGATTCGAACAAATTAACGGAGCATTACCGTGCAATTTTAATGAACAGTTCCAACAATGACACATAAGTTAATATTTTAGTTTGAAATCGAGGCTCCCGTGGAAAATGCCAAGTTTTACTCGCGGCGCGAATGTTGAATTATTGAAAATCGGATAATATCGATTTTTGAACTTTTTTTTTTTTTTTTTTGGCAAATCTAATAATACTTGGATTAAATTTTTTTATCGTCTCGTGGATTAATCTGTTGGCGAAAAAATGTATGATTTTTAAGAATTTCTTATAATTTTTATTTTTTTTCAACTCATAATTTTTATTAAAAAACCAACTTAAAATTTTTTTATTCGGGACAAAATAATCGAAAGGTTCCATCCAAATAAAAACCATTTGGCAATCATTCGAGAAGGAAAAAAAAAAATTGAAATTTTATACAATAATCCACAGCCGAAATTCATCAGCGTTTTTTTATTTGCCATTTAGTGCAACAAATGGTTTTTCAGTGATAAAGAAAATAATCTCGTAAAACGTGATATTTATTAATGGTTTAACCCAATTCGAAATTGAAGCATCAATCGCGTTGCATGCGCGCCTCGTTTACTATTTATCGTTAAAATTCACGCGGAGCGTTATAAAAAAAATAAATAAAAAAAAGATACGTCAGCCGAAACACATCGCGGAAGTTTTATCAATTTTTAGCCAATTATCTTTTCCGCTAATGGGAAAGTCTCGTAGATATTAATATATAATCCGTTAACCCACATTGAAATTGAAGCATCGATCACGTTGATCGGAATACGACACGTTAACAATTTATCGTTAAAATTCGAAATTTAACGCGTTCTGAAAATGGCATCTTATCGAAACACTTGGAAAGCCGATCGACGTTTTCTGTCGTTCTCGTGTCGAGAGTCATTCCGGAGTAGCGTTTGAACGTTTGATTGAAAAGAGGGTTTGATCCGTGAGAGACGAGGGTTGGAAACGTGTGGAATTTACCGGAAACAATCGAGCATCGGCAGAATGATCCTTTTTTTTCTCGCCTCTCTTGCCGATCACTTTCTTCTTTAGCGGTCTCTCCCCCGACGTTACGTCGATGCGATTTCTCGGCAGACAGGGAGGGAGAGGAGACCACACCGACTTCGGATTCGTTTAGTCGACTCGCGCTGTAGTCGTCGATAGGGTATTAAGGACTGTTATCTCGAGAACACAATCGCCTCTTCAAAGCTTCCCTTTTTTTTTTTCTCTCTTTTATTATTTCATCTTCTTCTTTCACCCCGTCGGTGTTCTCTTCGGTTCCTCAACGTGAGAAGAAAATGCGGTTTTATCGATTCCTCAAACCCTACGAATTCGCAACGAGATATCGATGACACGAGCATCGAGAGTTCCCCGTTTCTCCATCCCCCTTTCTCTCTCTTTCTAACACGCTTGTCCCCTAATTCAATTTCGACTTTTTCATCCCTCTTTGTCATTCTTTCTTCAGTCTCGACACTTCGGTAGTATATTTCTTTTCGATGCTCTCCAACTCTTGAAGCCCTCTTTTTGCGCATTCGCACGATCGACGGAGAGAGAGAGACTCGTCCTTCTCGACTGGTTGTTGTAGATTCGCGGGAACGATATCTCGCGGTTCGGAGTTGCGTGTTTTCACGACCTTTCGGCAAAAATTCCAATAACACTTGGGGCGCTCACTCGGCGAATGCGAGAATTCGCGTGAGTCGAAGCAAAACCCACGAGACATAGAAGGGAAGGATATCTTCTACGATGTTTGAAGGGGTTGCGACGATAAAGCGTCTCCGTGAGTGAAAATATTGATAGCTCGGTGCTATCGCTTTTCGCTACTCGTTTTCTTCGTAAACTCAACCGGAATTTTCTTTAGTGATTAGTATTTGCTTTTTAAAAATAATAAACTCACAGGAGAGCAAATAAGAGATATGGAGATTCGAATGACCAAAGAATTCGGATCGTGTCGAGAATAGAATTTTTTTATTCCAAGCGGAAAATATATTTTTCATGGATGGTTGGCAATAACGTGGTTAACTTTGGCTTAAAAGCGACACCGAGACAAAACGAATTAACGTGCAAATTTGCGTAAAAAAAAAAAAAAAAAAAAAAAAAAAAATAATGCACACCGTTCTTTTGCAAAATATAAAGATTCGATCATCGATTTATTATTCTTTATCCCGGCAAAGCAGGTTTTTCGTTTTATAATTTATGAGAAAGTTTTGACTCGAGGAAAATCTCTCCCTCGCCCTCGTTTTCATACCTGAAGAGCTTCGAACGTTCACGCATGAACTACGGTTAATAGCCGTCATATTTTAGAGTCTTCTTTCATTCCACCCTTATGCCACCCTGCGCCGCCCTCTGTATCCGACTCTTTATCCCTTTTTTGCCTCCCGTCTCTCCGCTGTATCATATATCGCGCGGTGTGTACCTTCTCATTTTTTTTTATCACGAGCCACACGGTCGGAAAGATCGCGCAACAACTTTTCCCTGAGCTTTAGCACTTTCCCTTACCAACACACCACCACCCCCGATGCTGAGATTGCTTTTCGCGTTTGGCAAACTTCGCGGCGTTAAGGAGGGGATCGGTGAACATGCGTAGGCCTCGCGTGAATTTGGGGGGTGAATCAATTATCCCTAAGCAGTAAAAAACATATAAAACCGTAACCCTTGCATGTAAATTTCTCGCCCATTTTTTTTTTTTTTTTTTTTTTTTTTAACACGAAATGAATTTTCACACGGCGCTGTTCTCTACGAAAAAGAAAAATACATATATTAAAACAAAATTGCAGCGCTATAAAATTTCATAAATGTATTCCAGCGTTACAATTTTTCAATCGTCAGCATATCAATTTGTTTTCCTCCCTACAAGGGACTCCCAAATTATTTCCGTTGCCACAAATCGTAGCATCGCTTTCTTCCTGCACCTCCGAGTCTCGATTTAACTATGTAGAACTTGCCGCGTAAGCTTCATTCCAGACAAGAAGCACAGAGAACTACTGATAAATTTGTCGTATACTCCATGCCGTTTGTTCCTCGATAGCGTCTCGATACCAGCAATAAATGTCCTTCCTGTTTCGATTTACAACCTTTTCGCGGTCATCCTCCACCGTCGCTGCACGGCGATACATCAAATGCGTCTCTCCGCGCTTTCAGTACTATTTTAAACTTCCGTTTCTCCTTCCCTGCAATTTTCATATTACGTCGCGGGAGGTACGACAGCGCACAGCTGCGTCACCAACACAACCCGTCCGGCAATCGCGAGCGTGCGACGATTTTCTCGTGGATGCAATCACGTCCTTAATTCGATTACTTCGTTGCCGGGCATTGGCACGATGGCATCGCGCACACCTCGAGAGTTCATGCAACCTGCTGAACCTCAATCTCTCTCCCTCTCTTTACTCCCTTCTCTTTCGTCTCTCTTCACTATCTGGATGTATCCTTTTGCTTTCCGCTTCGTATTTGGCTTTACATCACATCTTCCATCCCTCTTCCCTTTTACACTGCGACTACAACAACCCCCTCCTTCTTCTCTGCCCCGTTACTGCACTCCGGGTTGCTACGGATTAAGTAATTTATACGACGACACGGTCGTTCTACGTTTCCGTACGTAACGACCGACGCGAAAAGGCAGCAACCCCTTTGCCTTGCCTCCTGCCGGTGCCTCTGCGTGCTCACGTATACCCCCCCTGTCTGTGCATATATATACCTCTCTACTTGCCTCTATCTTTCCAACACGTCTCCGACCCCTCCGCTCATTCTCCAGAGCTTTGCTCGGGCTGCACATCGGCTGTCCCTGTTGCAAGCCTCTGTTGCTACTGCAACTGGCCAGCAACGTGTGTCTATACGTACACATATATAGTATACACCGGGGTTGCTCTCTCGCTGCGAGGCTTTACGAGTTTCCTGCACGTAGGGACTCCTCCATGTGTTGTCCTACGATCCCAAAGAGCAACGGCGCACACCGACGCTCTTCGGTATTAAGGCAAAAGGGCGAATTTATCGTCGAAGAAAGCAGAGAACAAGAACTAATCTCTTGCACTGGGGAATCCGGCAATGTTGACCCGATTGTGTTGTCAACTTTGATCGAAACTCGTTAAGCTATTACCGCGACAATCTCAACCAAAATTATTATACTTGTAGACGTAGAAAAAAAGGATAGGAATTATCTCTATACTTTTGTGGAAATTTATGTATATTGCCTAATTTTTTCCGATACTTTTTGCCGATTTTTCACATAGTTGTGGCAATATGCGATTCAAAATCTATCGTATATAACCAAAATATGAAGAAAAAAATCGCAAAAAGAAAAAAAAGCGGTTTGCGAAAAAAGCGATTTTTCGCAAATCACCAAATTTTCACGCAATTTGTCGGAATAACATAGAATAGAAAGAATTACAAAGCATCTAATATTAACGTGCTATTTGAAAATATATATGGGATGTTATTTACCGCCGAAAAACTCTTTATATTAATTATTTTCGTAATGCCGGAGGGAGTAATGTTTTTTGTAAAACTGCCCGCGGTATGCGGCAGAATAATATAATTATTCGTATTCGAGTAATTTTTTTCAACATATAATTCCACTCTACCGGACTTTCATTTTTTATTTATTTTTTAAATGCAGTTTTGATCATTGGATTCGAAAGTACAATGAGCGTCTGCTTCGTCCATAGGTTGCGCCTTAACCTCGTTAAAGTGTCTCGTAGCTGAGGATTTAAATAAATAGAAATCCTAAAACACAATCCGCACCACAACTGTATACATACAGTTTTTGTCGTACATTACCTTAACATATTCCACCGTTTCTCCTTTTTCTCCGGAAGCGTTTTTTTTTTTTTACATTCCATCAGAGATTAACGTTTAGCGTGTGAGAGTAATAAATTTTTGATTGCACTTACAACGTTACCCCACTTTTATTAATCTCTGCTACTGGAACCGGAAGGCGTCATATTCGTCATTTTTTTTTTTTTTTTCTTTTTCTTTTTCGTTCTCAATGTTTCTTTACTCTCAAATTTTCATGAGCTCAAACGCGCACAGATTATAATTTGTCACGCGGATAATCATCGGAGTTATATTCATCAAAAGAGCAACATGCAGAACGGAAGCCGCGGCGGCAGGTAAGCACGCCATTATCTACGTAGATAAAACGCGTTGGTATACGTCGTTGCAAGACCCCCCCGTGTTGTGTGTTAGTTCGGCTATGAAACGTCGAGACGAGGACGTAATAAAACTTTCCTGAATTCTCTTTTCCCCTCAGCCATTCTCATCCTACGGTAGTCAGGCGTGTTCTTTGGAGTGCGATATCCCTGCCATGCCGCACGAGCTGCCTAACGAGCTAATAACGTTTTCAACGAAAGCATCGCCTCCCCCCCCCCCCCCCCCCCCCCACTCCTCCCCCCTCATTGCAAGCTTACCAAACCCTTTTCTCGTCAAGGATCTTTTCTACCCGAAAAGTGAATAAGCCGATGAACGGAGAACGACGCCTTTGAATTTTCAAAGCAATCCTTTGAACGACGCATATAAGAAATAAAAAAAAATTCAATCGTTGAACTTTCAAGGGTCACTCGTAATTTTGGACGCATTATTATTATTAGGGTTTTTTTTTTTTTTTTTTTTTCAAAAACGAAAAAAATTCTTAATAAAAATTCAATGTCAAAAATTTGAAATAAAATAATTTTTTCACAAATCTCGAATGATCCCAATGAGATCACTCGACATCCTCGATACATTGTTTTTTTATATAAAAAATAAAAAACGGAGAAATCATTGATAAAAAGAGGATAATAAAATCGTGTAAATCGGCGTTCCGCATTTTTTTTTAGTATCCATTTTTTTTTAATGCCTGGAAAAATAAAATCGTAAACAAAAGTGAAACACATTTCGAGTTTTAGCGCGCATATGGAGGATTACAGTGTTGGTTATGAGGGGTGGGCAGTAGGGGGGTTGACTTGATAGGAGAGTGAAATTCGTGAAAACGACCGGTCCGTTTGACGTTTCGCGGCTTAACGAGAGACACAACGGGTGGGAAAAGGGCTCTCTCTATGCGTGTATAAGCGGTATGGCTGTAGTGAGAGCAACCGTCAGAGGTACAGGGGAGCGAGAGTTTGAATTCAAACTCGTCGAGTGTTAGAGAAAGAGATATATAGTATAGAAACCCCAGCGTACTGACAATGGAATGGTTACCGCGCGTATACCGAGAGAGCTTCGAAACGTTTTCCCCATAAAATGATGACTCTATATCTCGCTCGCTCGCTCTCGATCTCTTTCCCATTCTCGTCGTCTATAGTTTCACTTCCGTCTCTTTTCCTCCTCGTTCTCTTTGCCCCTCCCTTCGTCCGTTCGCCCCGGCAATTCGAACACTCGAGTATCGTCGAACGCGTTCGCGTCGTAAAGTGCGAAATTAACGTGCCGCTGGTTGGCCGCTCCGCGCGTCCGGCGGGATGGAAGTGGAGAGAGTTCGGTCCCTTGTCCTCTCTTCTCTTTGCCGCCCTTCCGGACACAAATAGATTTTCCGCGTGACCATCGAGTCGCGATTACTCTCTTCCTCTCGCCACTGGCCGCTGTAACTATCGTTACCTGTGTCGTTGCTTCTCTGTCTCCTTCTCTATACTCTCTATCGAACTGTTGCTTCTTTTTTTTTTTTCCTTTTTTTTTTTTTTTTTTTTTTTGGTACAGTCACGTCTGAAGCTATCACGCTGATAAAAGGTCGCTAAGCCGAAAATTCCGGGGATACGCAACAGTCAGAGGGCTTGACAGGGAGTTTCGGGGGAACGAGGGAACGATTGAACGCGAAACGATGGAAAAAAAATACAATAAAAGAGAAGAAAGGTGGGTTCGAAAGGGACAGCGGAGTCCAATATCGTCGATGCCCCCAAACGCCGGTTAGTTAGCCGTTAGCCTGTCTGTCTACTCGTTTGTCTCTCTTTCCCAGCTATATAACTTTTTTTCTTTCTTCTTTTTTTGTTTTGTTGTGTGTGTTTTTTTTTTTTTTTTTTTTTTTTTTTTTTTTCACCGTCCATTCTCCAGCCTCTGTCTGTCGTTAGTAGAAAAGTTCCCTTTGACTGGTACTTCAACGAGTCGTATAAAATTCGGCGAATGGTTACAGCAGAACACGAGTTTACGAGTAGCCTTCCGACAATCCGAGATCCCATGCCGCAGGAAAATAGGAATTGTTGCGAATAGGACAATTACGAAAGAAAAGAAAAGGGATGAAGTTCTTTAATAAATTGATCGGTTTAATACGAAATTTCGATACGCGAAGCTTCGAACATCATTGAGATAAATGGGTGTTAAGAATGATTAATTGAAAGTGGTAATAAAGGTTTTTTTTTTGTATTACCAATTTGTGAAGAAAATTCATAGAAAAATTCGTAGTTTTCCGAAACGTTTTCCTTTCTCGACAAGCGTCAACAATTTTCTTCCTGTTGACAACGCTTCTTCGATTCTACAGCTCTTTTATACGAATCGAAAAGAGCGCATGAATCGACGGCGTCTTAACCCTTTCGACAATATCGACGACATGTGGCGTGGAAGCAATTCCGCTGCTCAAGGAGGTCGTCGCGCTCGTTGGCTCGGAGTTGGGATACGCGTGACAGCCACATAAGGTGCACGTCAAACTTCCAAATCGATTTTCTCTGATATCCGGGTGAGTTGCGTGAAATCCTTGTAGTCTCGTGTACACGGGAGACGAGTCACTTATGTTTTCGTCGTGGAGAGCAATCAAAATTCGTTATTAACCCTTCCAGACTTGTATCGCCAAATTTACACATTTTTTTTGTTCAATTTCGCAATCAGTTCCGAAAATGGCAATTTTTTTCGTTACAAACAAACTACCAATTCGGAACTGAATGTCGAGTTTTGAAAAATCGTCAAAGAAATTTTTTTTGGCCGTTGGTTACGCGGATAAAATCATTGAACGATTGCAGGGCAATATCGCGCGCGTATTGGAGAACCGATTTCGAAAACGGGAGGCTTACGATCGCTCATACAGAAAATTGTGTACCTGCGAAATTTGACTGTTGTTTGTTCAACAGAATTCCAGAGATAAACTATCGAAAACAGTTTGCTTTTCTATTAAAAAAAATTGCGTAAATGTTACCAACGTACGAAATGAGAAATCGAGAACTGTGAAACAATGTTGAAATAGTGTTTTTTTAAGAAACTTTTGCTTGCGCCATTTAACTTAAGGTCAATGGCCGATCCCAGACATTATGGTATCCAATAGAAGAGGCTATATAAATAGAAGACAAAGGTTTAACTTTGATCCCGCAGATTAAACCTCTCGCCGTTTAAATTTCCTTTTGATGTTCACGAGACTTCAAGCTCCCGCGCCCTTAATCATTTCCGGAAGACTCGGTTTTCGTTGGTACGCAAAGTGGTCCCTGAACCGCGGCGGTCGGAAGCTTCGCCCTTAACGATGCGTGTACAGAATGTACTTCCACCACTAGAAATTTGCTTTGGAAAGAACCAAAGTAGCAGGCAGTCACGACATCGTGACACGACCGTAGCCCGAGGGGATGGGGTTAGGGGTTCTCGGTGTGAGGAGGCCGGGGGAGGGTTTTTATATCCACAAGCCGAGCAGTCAAAAGGGATCTTATCACGGTTTTGCAGTGAGGAGAGTCAACCCTAGAGAAACCTCTTTAATTAGTACTCGTAATTATTCGTAAGTGCGGCTCGACTTTGCGGTTCGGTGCTCTCTCTACCATCATCCTCTACCCCCCTTTTCATTCATTCATTCACTCACTTTCTTTAGACTTCCTTTCATTCAGTTTATTCGAGTCTTCAGTCTCTCGTCGCTCTCCTTTCTCCGGCTTTATGACGATATCATACATTGAACTTACATCATGCGCGCTCTGATTTTCCAACGAGTCTTAGCTTCAGCCCACCTGTCTTCCTAGTTATTGCTATAAATTTTCTTTTGTTTTCTTCTTACGCTTGTGCACCGTTCGCTCTTTGAATATCTTCCTTTTTTTCTGCTGCGTATCTTTGCAATTACTCGTAGGAACGAAGCAAAACGTCTTCTATCGTCGACTCTTTCTATTCCCTCCGATATCTTCCGCATCCTATCTCGTGTCGTTGAACGTTGTTTGAACAGAATCTTCAGTCGCCCTTCCTGACCCATTCCCTGGGGTACCCCTGGTAGCTTTCGCACCCTCAGCCTTTCATAGACCTCATTGTATCGGGCCCTCGTAATCCTTCCCCTCTATCTTCCGCCATTGTGCTTTCTTCTCTCGATCTTCCAACACCGTCGACAGCGCCTCGTGTTTCCCCTTTCGCTCGCGAAGTTATTTTACCTCGGGGGGGAAAATCTGATTTCACGTCAAATGAAGTTCAGTCTTTTGAAATCGAATGAATTTAGCTGGGATTTCTCTGATTGAATTATTCGAAACCTCGAAGAAAATTGCATCATCTTTGTTCTTTAATTTTTCCATCCAAATCGTTCGAAATTTTATCCCGACTTCGAAGTTCCGTCACCGTTATCATCTTCAATGATTTTAAACGTTTTACTGATGATACGTTTTCCGTAAATTTCCATGACATTTTTTCGATTCTAGTCGCCTTAACGGATGTCCAATTAAATATCTCCCATCAAAATCACGGATTCCAATAAGCTTAGTAAAGCGATTTCCCCACTGATCGATTTAATCGGAAATAGTAACGTAAATTGATAATTTATGTTATTGATTTCTTTAATCTAATGAGACCTCATTTAGCATCAAATAAAGTTCTGTGAACATCATGAAAAAAAAAAAAAAAGTATAAAAATTATGGAAAATATAAATAATAAAAATACTAAGCCTCATGGAAAATGGCACTGGAAATTAATTAATTCGGTATTTCTTTTTCTGAATAAATTTGAATTTTTATTTAACAAAAATTAAAAGATCAGATTTTTTTTTTTTAATTACACTCTATAGTTTAGTCTCCTGCTGGAGACTAAAACAGGTTGATGTTTTTCTCCCCCTTTTTTTTTTTTTTTACAAAAACGAGAGTTGACGCTTTATCAGTATAACCCTTTTTTCTGTTCTTACATCAAGAGCTTTTCTTACAATACAATAAGACCGCAGCTTCGGCACACGACTTATCGCTACCACTCTTTCGTTCTTTCCATATTCCATATCTCCTTTTTGCATTTCAGCCACCGATCCACTTTCCGGACGGTGGTTCGCGGTCGTGTCAGGCGGCTGTCTCTCTCCCTCTCTATTGCCCAAAGATAAGGGCTATTTAGAGGGCGTAAAAGAAGTCTCTTAATTAGCGGCCTTAGCACTGTATGGGTGAATCCGCGAATGAGTAACTCCGGCAGAAGAGAATTAAGGGGGTGGAAAAACGATTACTCTCGCGTTCTCCGGACAGCCACGCGGTATCTCGCTAGACGCGAGTTCTCTCATCGGAATTTCAAAAAGTCACCTTTTACCGTGGACTCTCCCTGTTCGGGTTATACCTCCGGCTTATTCGGGGCTCCGACGGTTAGCCGACAATTATAGCCGAGAGAGAGTGAGCGGAGGAACATTATTATCGAGAACAGAGCGCGGCGCTAATTGTAAGCTTTGCACGCGTCAGCGTCGAGCCGAGCGCTCACGCTCTTCGCCCCCTCGGCAGTGGTAATCGGATCCTGAAATTCCCTCGGACATACAAACCGGACCAGTGTCAAATGATTAATACAGCATTCTCGGCTGAATTCGGATTTCCGGATTATCCCGCAGATAGAGACCTTTTAATTAGTCCGACAAAGTCCCGTTCATTCGCGCTCGTCGTTCGAGACATTGTGTCCACCAAAAATATGTTCCACGGATAGAAAACATATTCGATTTATTGAAACGATATTTTACCAAAAATACTTCGATAATTTTTTCCGCCCATAGATCAGAGAATTATTACGCTGTACGATAAAGTATAATTATAAAAATTGTCAGCGTTTCGTGTTGATTGGATTGATCGTTATTTTCGATTTTTTAAAAATGCATTTGCGTAATTTATTAAAAAAAAAAAAAGAAGATTTCTCGGAACGGCGAGAAATAATTGAACACCGACAAGGAAAATTATTGTACAAAAAAAATGCGACATTGAAATATTATATTAAATTACGTAAATACGTAAAAAAAATATATATGTAGCGTAGTTAATGAGAGAAAAATTTAAAAACGAGTCGTACATTTATATATTTCTTCAACGGAAATAAATTCGACTCACCATTTTTTTTTTACTGGTAATGACACCTTTTGCATGGAGAAAATTAAAAATAAATACACAAAAAATGGTTACGTGACGTGATAAAAAAATATTGACGAATTTATTAATTATTCGTACATTTAGGTGAACAATGTAATTCATTTTGACAAACGGATCAATCTGAGTCCTTCCAAAATAGTCTGAAACCTTTTGGATCTTAAAATAATTCCGCATCTCGTGCGGAAGAGCTGTTTCTAGTAAAAATAACTCCGATCCTTACGTAAGAAAAAAAAAATCGATTGTTCGACATGCCGTAAAGGGTTCCGATGAATTTCTCATGTGTTTCCAGTAATTTCTATTTAAAACTCTGATCTCATCAGTCCTTTTCAATAATAGTCTGATATCCGTTTCCCAAAATAATTTTACACCTCTCGAAGTTTTTTGTACCTAAAATAATTCAAGAGCTTTGAAATAGAAAAATTATTGTGTCACGAGAGAAAAAAAAAGTTTACCAAATTTATCGTTAAATACGCGACCGAAAATGTCCTATGAATTATTACGCTAATGCACTTTGAAGAATGAATGGTGAAAATCCCGACGATGAGTCTTAAATTATTTTTCCTCGAAATAATGTCACCTCTAAAAAATGTGTGGAGAACGTGATAACGTTTCGTATGCACAGAAAAAAAAAAAAAAAAAAAAAAAAATTCAACGAACGTGCGGCGCACTAAAAAAAAAAAAAGGCAAAGATGGTGAAACCAAAAATAATTCACATGAGAGCTTTTTAAAAGAAAAAAAAAAATAACTCACGAAAAGAACATAAAAAATGATTATACAACATGGAAAATTAGTGGTAAATTTAATAACGCAACCATACGTAAAAATGTTTCGTAGAATAAGCCGTACGAAAAAAAAAGGTTCACAGGAAGAGAGGGGTTAGTACATGGAGCTTCATTCATTTCGATTATTTCTCTGCGGTGTACGACATCAAGCAGATTTTAGTGCGCTGTGTTATACCAACAACGTGTTCTCCCTTCCGCTCTTGCTTTTCCTCGCGCGCTCTTCGTATCTTTATCCTTCTCGTTCGCCCGGGCGCTATACCCGCTCACTTTCATGCACTTTGTCATGCCTCGGGCTCGAGGAATTATATAAAGCTAGCAGAGTCGGAAAGTCGGATTTTCATACAAATACGCGAGTATTCATTTGTTTCCATTATTTCGATGGTAGACAGCTATGAAATATCTCGATTTTGCCCGTTGCGTTTGGGTCTCTACCGGCTAATTGGGATTGCCAACGTTCGAATCCGATCCCTGCGTTCGATGGCTTTTTATCTTCTCTATTTATGCTATTTTTATCTAATTTTTTTTCTATTTTTTTTTTAACACATTTGCGCTGAGTCCCGTCTGACCCACTGCAACAACGAAGGATTAACAAATTATTTACGTGAAAAAAAAAAAAAATTTAAATATCGATTTATGATGAACAAATTTTTATCTTCCCCAAAATTCTGTATTATCGTTGTCCGATGTCAGTCGGGAGGTTTCGCGTTGAATTAATTATTCGTACAGAGTCGAGAGAGCTGAGATAAAATAAAACTGGTATAGCGCGTCAACTCGATCAATGACGAATGGACCCTCAACCGAAAGCGTACTTGCGAGCTATTAATAGTCGAAAAATTCGAAAAATTGAGTAAACAGTCGACACGCGAAGCGAATTGGTCGTTATTAATATGAAAATTGGCGTATTTTCTGTCACATATTCTTGTTGCACCGAATCACGATTTTAATTCTGACGAATTCTGTAGCACTGAATTTGACTCACTGGTTATTAATGTGGTGCACTAAAAAAAGATATAAAAAATTACCGATAAATCGTGAACCGAGAATCTCAAGTGTCGGCTTTTTATTAATCTTTGGAATCGCTGAACCGATTTGGGATAAATTAGAAATCTAGTAATACCCTTAATGGTCACTCAACTCGTGTGCAAACTTTCAGCTTTGATGCTTAAAATGTTCATAACTTTTGAATCCCTTTGCTGATTTCGGCCGAATTTAATACCAAACAACGTTGGTGGGAACTCGACTCGTGTGCCAAATTTCAGCCCAATCGCTTAACGTTTGCGCCAGTTACGTGTTAATGTGGTCTTTTTGGCACCCACCGGACATTTTTTTCTGAATGTGATTTTTCGATCATTTAGAACATTATTAACAGAAAAACCCGACATTTTTTTTGCGCTGCCGGCGCGAAAAGTTTGACTTTTCGTACCTATGTTCAGTGCACTTGCCGGAACTGCTGCACTTGCTTTCGGCTCATGCGTCCCTTCACACACGTGCAGAATTGCCTATTTTAGCGCTCTTGCCATACAAATAACTATTTTTTCTCGAAAACAACGTTATACAATGTTCTTTCGAAAAAAATCGGCAATTATTCGATACTTATTCGGTGAAAAAGTTTTTTTTTTGCGATTCAATTTTTTTGCGTAAAAGTCATCGGGGACGAAATTTCAGTTTGATCCATGGGCCATAAGGACCGATGGGTTTTATATCGCCCGAAAGCTATCGAAACGTAGAGCCCATTTCCAAAGTAATTTACCATGTTGCGCAGCACCGCAACGAACACATATTTTGGTACAAATAGCAATGGCTCCCGCCCCGACGTGTAGGTTAACGATGCTTCGCAAAAGTTCCTTTGACCGGTACCATGTATGTTGCCGAGGCGACGCGGGGAAGGGTTGTACTGTAGTACATGGACTCGTTGGAGTGCCCAAGCGTTTCGTTGATTGCACTCTGACGAGCGCGCGCGCGTTCAGATGGTTCCATCGGTGTTGGAGCGATCACTCCGGCATCGCTCTCGGTGTTCGTTCGTTCGATGAAAATCGTTTCGGCGGATGTTAGTGGACCATCGGGGCGCCCGGAGCTACACCGAGCGTAAAGCACGAACGGAACAGTGGCACATAGCGATCGCAGCACGCATCCGCAGGAAACAATACGTGCTTGCTGCACCGCTCGCGTTTGGTTTCCGGAACTAACTGTGAGGGATTCCTTTTTTTTATTTTTTTAAATTCACTCCAGTACTGGCAGATCTGTTCGGCATGTTATATCCCTTTTATTTACACGAGTGCAAAGCGCGGACAAGCACGCGAAGAGAGACGGAAAATGAAAGCTGAAATCGACCTCGACGTTCCCATGTATCGTTTTTCGATCGAAATTTCCAAAGTGTTTTTTTTTTTTTTTTTTCTTCGATTTGATATTGGCCCGCGCTGTTTGCACATTTTTCCACGGTACATCGTAAACACCCGCAGCTTCTTTGTTATTGCATATTTTATTTGGCATTTTTTTTTTTTTTTTAAACTTTTTTTTTACAAAACTCGCGTAGCAAAGAGTGACGGTAATTGGGAATCAGCGAGAAAGGGTCACGCATGTCGATAAACGTTTTATCGATTTTTCTACACATCAGAAAGTAACTCTTTTAATTTTTTTTTCCTACACTGATGAAGTTACTCTGCACAGCGGCTAATTGTGACTAATTGGTACACCTTTCTCTCTCTTTCTCTCTCTCATTCTCCCGTATTCGTATTTTTTTTTCTTCAGGTATGGGCTCTGCGTTAGTGTGTACAACGCTTAACCCATTTTACCCGTGGCGGAGTCCACGCGATTTTTCCCACCGTAAAGCCTCGAGCACTGCCTCTCAACGCTGGTCGAGTCTCCTACTCTCTTTCTCTTACTCTATTCCTCGGTCTTTTTTCTTTTTTTTTTTTTTTTTCCGTTCGTTTACTTCCGCGAGCGCACACACGCGCGCGCGCGCGCGAGCAAGCGGGGCCTCCGCCTAATTAAAATATTATTCCAGATTGACTTTAGCACCGTTTCCGCGACTCTGACGGAAAAAAACTTCGACAATGACGGTCGTGAGTGAAAAAAAAAAAAAAAACTAAAAGATTATTTTCCCTATTTTTCCCAAAGATTTTCCATCCAGATACGTTTGCTCGCGGAAAACGCTAATAAAAAAAAATTTTGTAACGAAGTTCGCGTCGTAAATCTGTTGCTTTTATTGTTTCAGACTCCACGGTACCCGTCGTCCTGTGTCTTCTCATCGAGAAAGGCCTCTCGGTGGTAAGAAAAAATTTTCTTTTTCTTTATGTTCATTGCATTTACAACTTTATTCCATACGTTACCGCGAATGAAGTTCGCACTTGATTACGATCGATATGAACTTCGATACATTTCATCGATAGTCAATTTCATTATTCACGCCTCACATTTCTTTTCTTTCTTTTCATTTGTCTTTTTTATTCCCGCAATATAACGATGTATAGACGATTCGCAACGATTATTGTAGCGATTTGTTCGATTCGCAAATGACGCCGAACGACTTTCGGTTTACGATTCCCGTATCGCCTGTAGCCGATCGTTAAATAGGCGAGGAAAGCTCAATGGCGAAGGGAGAGAGGCGGTAAGGGAAGGGGAACGGCAACGATAATCGAGGTTTGCTGCATCGGAAATCGCTGAACCCCTTTCCCGGCGGAACCCCCGTCCCGCGAGTATCGTGTCGCGATGGAAGGATTTTATCCAACGCGGCAGAGAGAGAGAGAGAAAGCGAGAGAAAACCTTCGTCTCGACGCGCCAGCCGGCGCGTCTCGTTCGCTATCGTTTCGAGGCACGATCTCGCGATTTTCTTCCTAAGCTTTCCCTCCGTCGAAGCTTTACTCCGTCTCTTTTTCACTCTCTCTAACACCCCCTCTCGCAGACTTTCTGCGTCTGTCACCTCTCGGTGCTCCTGCATAGTTACCTTATCGCTGTCGTAAACGCGGGAAACGCTCCCTCGGATCGTCGCCGATTAACGTCTCGCAACGGTTATCGTAATTCTCTTCGTAAATGAAAAGAAACGATTGAACCAACCGGAGGGGCAGAAGAAAAGAGGGGACGACGACGACTATCGTTGAAAGGCACACTAAATAATATTAGCGATATGATTATCGCCGGGGATTTCACCGGATATTCAAGCTGTAGGAAAAAAAAAAAAAAACAACTCCCGAAACTTTTGATTAGACATTTTTTTTCGTTTACTAGAATCTCTTTTAATCTCGAGGCTTACGTTCTAATTTGTGTTCCTGCTCTCCCCGACAAAAAAATATTTTTTCATTTAGAAATAAAATTGTCTCTAACAATTCGCGACAAATTTTCTCTTTTCCCAGTTGATGAAATTTTTTTTTTTTTTTTTTCAAATCAATTTTTACCAAAAACGCGATGCTCTCAAAAAAAAAAAAAAAAAAAAAAAATATCACAGAATTACTTCGATATTTCGATGCCCGATGAACGATTAAACGATCATCCGCCCGAATTTCGACGTCGAAAGTTTATCGCTCGAATTTCGTCGATCCGCCAGGCCGCAGTTCAATGGGTGGCGCTGTCTATCGTCGTTCAACATTATTGTTTCGTCGATAAAAAAAAAAAGGAAAAAAAAAAAAAAATCGACACCGGAACATGACGATTGACCGTTATTCCGATCGTCCATCGGAGATAAGCTACTCTCTCCTGAACTATATCCTCTTTTCTCCGTCGAATATCCGAAGTTCGTTTCATCTATATCCCCAAGTCGAGTGTCGCGCAGTGAATGAGAAGGAATAGCGCTCGAGAAATAGTTGGTCTTCTCTCTATAAACACACACACCCACCTATATATATATACCTACGTATATAGAAAGATAGATAGATAGATAGCGAGAGATCGTCGTGGTTCGCGGACTCTACTCATCGAACGAAACTTCCGAAGGGTTTCTTCTCCTTCCTCTCGTTCTCAGTTTCTCACTCTCTCTCTCTCTCTCTCTCGCCACTTTGTGCACAGTTTACGTGACCGTATTGCGAGCTTCTCGCCATCTTCACATCTCCCATACATATATATACTTGTCTCTCTATATATATAAAGTTACCGCCGCTGTCGCCGCCGCCGCCGCCGTCGCCGCCGCCGCCGCCGCCGCCGCCGCCGCCAACGCCGCCGCCGCCGCCGCCGTGTCAGGAATCGAGACCACTGCCGCCTCGATCCCGCTCGCTCGATCCCTCCCCTCCCCTCCCCTCCCCTCCCCTCCCCTCCCCCCTTCCCTCCCCCTCCCCTCCCCACCCCCCTCGACCGCAAATATTCTAAGTCCCTCTAAGGGGGACTTAGAATATTTTGGACTGAGGCCCTCTTTAGGGACTTAGAATATATCCCCCCCCCCCTTAGAGGGACTTAGAATATTTGCGGTCGAGGGGGGGAGGGGGGGCGAAAATATTCTAAGTCCCTCTTAAGGGGGAAAATATTCTAAGTCCCTCCTAAGGGGGACTCAGAATATTTTCGGTCGAAGGGGGGGGGGGGGGGCGAAAATATTCTAAGTCCGCTTAGAGGGACTTAGAATATTTTCAGTCGAAGGGGTAAGGGCCAAGGGGAGAGAAAAATATTCTACGTCCCCTTAGAGGGACTTAGAATATTTTGCGGGGGGGGGGGCGTGGGTGGGGAAGGCCAAAATATTCTAAGTCCCTCTAAGGGGGACTTATTTAGTTTTATTGTATAGAACTTATTTTCCGGGGGGGGGGGGAGGAGCGTGGGAGGGGAAGGCCAAAATATTCTAAGTACCTTTAGAAGGGACTGTTCAAGTAAAAATACATTAAAAAAGCGGCGGCGGCGCCGGTTGGTGAAAAGTTGCGGCGGTGATGAGACATTTTTATAATGTCGACAAAAAGGAATGCGAGCGCGCGAAGCGCGCGAGCCCGGGGAACCTCTAGTATATATATATATATATATGCGCCCTCTTCTTGGTTTCGTTTCACCCTACGATACGATATATCCACTCACTCGATTCACTCACTTCCTCTTATTTCCCCGCAAGCCTCGAGAAACTCCTCTCGCACACTCACCGAGCCGAATTTAAGTGAGTGCTTCGCGTCTCGTACCAAAAGCGATTGGCTCCTCTCGTCTTTTCCGTACTTTCTACGGATTCACCCGGTGGAATCCAAGCGGCGAAGAGAGAACGGGGTCTTTACCGTTTCGGCTACTCGTCACTCGCCTGAGTTCAAAACGGAAGTTGATATCGCTTGTAGAATTGCTCTGGCGAGAACGGCATTATTATACAATATACCGAGTACTTTCGCTCTCGATGTTCTCATGTGCGGCAATGGCAAAGTGTATATAGTGGTATATTTATCCAGTGCCTGTATAGCTTTACTCGACAAGTCTCGAGTATTGTAACATAGAAACTCTGAAAACTTAAACGAGGCAGAGGCGAGTATGTAATACGTATATTTTCCACTCTCTTCTCCTCCTTGTATTCTTCCCCTCCTGTGCGTCGGCACTGCTAGTTCTCTCTTCGGGATTACCATAATCCTAATGACTATACTATAATGGCTATATAAATACACCGGCTATTATAACACACTCTCGAATTCATTCAACGAGTATTATGACTAAAGCTTCTAGTAGCGGGCAAAATTCAACGAGAGAAAGAGAGAGCGCCGCGCGGCCGCTGAGCTACGAAGGTTGTATAACGTTGGGAAAAGGATTTTTTTGCGCGCGTAACTTTCCTCAACATCGAAGCAAAGAGAGAGAGAGAGAGAGGGGGGGATTTGTCGGTGGAAATGATTTAAAAACGAAACGAAAGTGGGAGAATGGGAAGGATTAGCCATTGGGTTTTGTTCGGATTATATTGTAAGCTGTGGAGTATTTTTCGGATGTTCGTCGAATTCATGTTGAAGTAGACAACATTTTTTTTCTCTTTTTCCTCTCGTATGTGAAATTTTTTTCGCTGGATTTGTGTGAAAGTCCGTAGTTACAGAGTTAAGAGTTTCGAGCTTTTTTATCGGTGAGAAAGAATGAATAACTATGAGAATTCCCGGAGCGATTACACAGCAGACTCTGAGTTAACAGAGTCAAAGAGAAGTTGTTTGAATGTACACGGCTTTGCTATTTCGTCAGCGAAATTACATAAAATTGGAGATTCTCAAACGATAAGTAAACTCTGTTAATGAATCATTTTTTTGCAATTCTCTTTAAACTTTTTTCTTCTTTTCAAATAAACTTCAAAGAATTACATACGAATTAAGCGATAATTTTTAAAGTCATGTATTTCACACATTTCCTATTTTATTAGTTCTTCTTTTTTTTTTTTATTTGAATTGGTGAAAATCGTCGAAACGGCAATTTTCTAATATACATTTCTTTTCACCGTTCAATTGACGGATTTCTTTTTTTGTTTCGGACAACATTTCCATCGTCATCACCGTTCACGATATCGCGTATTGAGAATCTCAGGGTGCGAAACTATGAATATGGAAACGAGGCGCCGATTTTGGTCCGAACGATTTTTTTTTTCCCATGAAATTCGACCGTCAAAGGGACAGCGGGAGTGCGCAGTTTCGAGAATTGATAAAGAGCAATTTCCACTCCTAAACGAAGTACAGATTGGTAGTGGTACTGCAGCGAGAATTTCGCCGCGGTATCGATCATTGAACCCGTGCAGAATTTCTCTGGAGTTCTCCACCTGCAAGTACGCTACGGGCGCGTTACACTGCTGTTTCCGCCTCGTATCGTTCTGTATAGTAGCGTAAATGTTTCAATCGTACAATTTGACCGGAGCCGTCGTTCGGAGCCTCTGGGGGGAGGATTTTCGGAGGGTATCGTTACCACCCGTCAATTCGTGGTATCCTTTTGTGCCCTCGTCCTCTCTCTCGCTGTACCTCTCCCCCTCAAGCGTTGTCGTAATTGGGTCAAGCGCTGCGTAAATATTTGATCCGTACCGCGCGCGTCCGTACGGACGTACGTAGAGTTCATACGTTGATGCATACGGTACGTACGCGGAGATAGACGAGTTTGGATGGGGTATGCATACTATAGTTTGCCGTACGTGCCCTCCCGCCGGAACGCCATCGAAAACCTCCCAAATCCAAGCATCCGCACATCCCGCAGGACCTTGTTGCTCGTCGTTCGTTCGTTCGTTCGTTCGCATTTGACGAACGGTACTACAACACAACACCCGAACGCGTCAAGCTTTTCACTGCTTGGCGGGGGTCCCCTTCGGTTGCTCTTCCATCCATTCCTCTCTCTCTCTCTCTCTCTCTCTCTCTCGCTTCTCTCCGCTCTATCCAACTACCCGAAACGGCGAGGGATCCCAAGCCGTCAGAGGATAGAGACGGGAGGAGCGCTGGACGAACAAAAACGAGGAAACTACAGTGTGGAACGTCAACAGCCACAAAAGCCAGAAACGACAACAACGTGTTTTGTTCGCGATTACAACGAGACTGCGTATTCCAAAGCGTAACGAGCCTCGAGGACCTCGTTGCACGTTCAAAGCCCAAAATAAAAAAGGAAAAACTGATGAAAAGAATGTAACAGGAATTCTTCAGCTTTTGACGTCTTTCGTTACATCCCTTTTTGCTGGTAAAACGTACAGCTATTTTTCGAGAGGGTAAATTGCGAGAGGAAAATTGGTTGGTATGCGCGGGATGAAAAGAATGTCTCTGATTCTTTTTGTTTATGTTTTGGATTCCACAATCGATCGTTTAGCAATCTGAGCAGAGATTTGATGTAATTTGCTTTTATTGTTTCCGGTAATATTGCAGTCGAACGGTTAGAATCAGATTTTCCTTCGGCGAAATTAAGGAAGCTGTATCCTTACATTCCCAGTAAAAACTTTACTCGTGCGTATGTGTAAAATCGATCAATTCCGAGTTGCGAATCTCAATCTACATTTTCTTTTTTTCTCGAAATTTCGGAGTCATTTCATGGAGCGAAAGTTTCAGTTTTTCTATGGATGGGTAATTCGACTATTCGAATTGATAAACAATAAATCTTGTCAATGTTCTTCGAAGACTCGAGACACTTTGGCATAGAGACTTTTGTTGAGATTTTATTGTAACAGGAAGTCGTGGAATTGCGCTTCGGAAGTTTTGTATAATACGCGATGGACGAGAAGTAAACTTTCGCTCGATATCACACCCTTCGAATAAACAGAGCGCGGCCTCTGTACACACATGTTGTTATTATTATCATTATTATTATTATGTAGAGGTATATATGCGTATACATTATGTCCACAGGATATCATAGCTCATGGTCCAGGAATGGTGTTCCACGTCGTAAACCTTATCGTGATGGTGCTGATGCCGATGGTGGTCATACACGTCAAGGATTCTGGATTCAGCCTGAGTAAGCATAATAGTCGTTTCACGTATCGTTTCTCACGCTTGCTGCGGATATCCGAGCGCAACTCCCACGACTGCAGTGGTCCAGTCCACTCGCTGGATTGTATCTCTGCCTCTCATCTGCCCTCCCGAGAGCCGCGTCGCTTTTGGCGTTTTCCCTAAATTACTCATTCTCAACGCAACAGTCCGCGAGTGTTCAGGAAAAACAGGAATCATTTAAGTTTCACTGATAACCGCTATACTAAACCTTTCGGTGTTTTTTTTTTTTTTTTTTTTTTTTTTTTTTTTTTTTTTTTTCGATTCTTCAATGCAGAGTTGCGTCCACAAACACGACTTTTCGTAGAAGTTGAACATTAATAAAACTAAAGAACGAAAAGTTCGAAAAAAAAAAATAAAAAATAAAAAAATTCTCGAATTTATGTATCAGCTCTCCGGGGGGTCTCGTGAAAAATTAATAATTTTTCACGCAGCCGTTTAAAAAGTTACAGTACTTTGATAACGATACCCCCGGGACATTCGGGATGCGAAAAAATATTCAATAATTCGAAAAAACCAACAAATTCATAAACTTTGAAACGAAGGTTGGTGGAAAAAAAAAAATTGTAAAAATTTTATAAATTATGTATCAGTTTTTTGAGTATCTTATGGAAAATTCATAAATTTTCATGTAACTGTTCAAAAGTTACAATTCTACAACGACATAACTATAAAAATTCTCAAACCCGATGAATATTCAATAACACAAAAAAATGTGTTACTATCCAAATTCAACGTTCACCGCTGAAACTCAATTATCGAAAGCGCCAAATACTTCAATTCTCTACGACGGATATTCGAAACAAAAACAAATGTCGCATTTTTCATTTATTTTTTTTTTTCGTCTGACTGCGACGCAACCCGCATATTTTTTTATTATTAGAAATTCCAATAAAGATTCATACGCATTGTTGTGTATCGCGGCACCGTTGTACAATAGAATTCTCCAGCTATTCTAATATTCTCATAGCATCTCCGCTTGCTATCCGTATAGGAATTTCGTATGCGAGAAATATACCCAAATGGGGAGAAAGGAGACCGAGAACCAGAGAGGTTTGCGACAGCGATACGGATAAAGATAGAAACTGCGATGTTAATCCGGGTAAACGTGTCGCTGATACAGTCGTTGACTGGTCATCTCTCGCACGCGTTACCGATCCTCCCCTCTCGGCCGTTATCATCCCTTTCTCTCGGGTTTGTCGCTCCGATTCGCGTATACAGGAGATCCTTCTGCGTGCATAGGATAGCATGTCTATCTACCTACAGATATACGATATATATATATCTATATCTTGTGTATATATATACATATATGAAGTGAAGTACTCCTATATGTATATACATATATATATAATCCATATATATGGATATATGCAGTGGTTAGTTTCGTCATAGCTTCGCTCCGTTGCTCTCTGGATGAATCCGGAGCGATGAGGAGAGCGAAGCGCGCGGGGCCTTCCCCGTCCGGCACGTTTACGCATCCCCGATCCCGTAGCCTCGACGTTTTCGTCCCTCACAGCACCGGGATGCAGAAGCAAACCAGAGAAGAGGAACGACGTCGAAACCTCGCTCGTTCCCCCCCCCCCCCCCCCCCCCCCCCCCCCCCCTCCCTATACCGCGGAATGTGTCACTCGCGTTTACATGCAAATGCAATTACTTCGGTGTGCCCGGCTTGACTAACTCTTCCCGTTCCTCTCTACAGCGTTTCTCCCGCGCCTCGCGAGGGAGAAATGAGAGAGGGCGAGATTCGAGTTTACGCTGCGGCAGCGAAAGCGAGATAACTAAAATGGAAGGCACAGTCGGGTGAGGTGACTGAGAGACAACGCAACGGGTTTTCCAAGGCTTGATCCCGCCGCGGTGCTCGCACGGGAGAATGATCGAGCGACACACGTCGCCACGAGTTTCGCGAGAGAAATGAAATGTTTTCCTCCCCCATTCCCTCCTCCCCTACCACTCGGTTATGAGACCCCAACCACGCGCGGATACACTCGGTGTTGTATGCAACGACGATGGCGGTACGGACGATGAGCAGTCAGTCGTCAACGAAGCTTTCCGGGAAGGGAAAATTTAGTGGGATGCTCGTCGGCGTAATCGGTAATTTCACTGGCTTTCACGAGCTTTTGCCACCCCCGACAGCTCATTTCTTTGGAATATTGGCGTTTAATGCGCTCAAATGGTTATACAGTAGAAACTCGCATTTGGCTTTCTGATTTCAAGTTCTCGAAGATTTTCCGGTTGAGATTGCGAAATAAATACACTTTTCTCTTTTTTTTTTTTTTTTATGGATACATAATCCTTCTGCTTCTCGGCTTTATCGCAAGAACGCTTTTGCGATTAACGATATTTATATAAAATCATCCCGAAATTAACTTGTTTCTCTTTGTAATTTATACGTTACCTTACCGCGGCGATTAATCGTACAAACGAGAATAGTTTCCTTCTCGAAGTTAACGACGAGAATACCCGACGTAACTTGCGAGAAAATTAGACAAGAGCTTCACAAAGTTGGGGTTTGTAGTTTGCAGGTAATTTTGACTGTGATTTTCCGCATCCGAGCTTACGATCTCCTCGTTCCATCCTTCCTTTCGCTAACTCTTTCTTTCTGACATTGACGTCCGAACGTATAAGAAAGACTCACTTTCCAACTGTTTATAAAACACTGTACCGCACTTATGAGAGACTGCGCTGCCTAAAAGTTGAAAAGTCGAGAGTGAGCAAAGCGCGCCGCGGAGATCGAGCGAACATACGAGAGAGTGTACATTCACTCCGGAGATACGGTACGATATAGAAGGAAAATAGTAAAAAAAAGAAAAAGAAAACAAGTAAGAGAAGAGAAGCGAGAGATCGCGCTTCTGGCAAGCAACACGAGTGCATTCTCACCCCTTCTCAAGCATTCGGGATGCGCCAATGTATGGACCAAGTATATACGTGTCTACTTGCCGGTGTGCAGTATACCGTACGTAATACCATGACGGAGTTCATCTCTTGCGGGCGCCCTAACACCGGAGCTTCTCGCGAGACCCTTCGACATGCGAAACGACTCGCAGCTATGCGCTCGAACTCCTCACCCTCTCTCCCGCCGTGCACTTTCCTTTGCGCATTCGAGAAACGACGAACACACGGTATGCCTTCCTTCGCCTTCCGCAACCTATGTATCCTCTCTACTACCGTATTGCCCACCTACATCTTCGGATATCCTGTGCGCGATGGCTTATGCGATGGCTTCTCGACATAAAACTCCTTTCACGTCTTACTATCTACTCGGATGATCGAGAGGGAGAAAGATATAGCGGAAAAAAAAGAATCACAGAGTTGAGCAAAAGGAAATCGAGACAATAATCCTCAACTGAGACTGATACGAATGATGTTTTGTTTTTGGATATAAGAGAAAAAGGGGTAAAATGGGGGGGGGGGGGGGGGGGGGGGCAAAATGGAAAATTGATGAGAATTTGTTTTATTTAAAAAATTGGGATAACGTTTGAGAAAACATAAAAAAAAAAATCGTGTTGCGAATTTTTTTTTGTATCAAATTTTGATTCAATATTTTTTTTTTTTTTTTCTTTTCATATTTCATCTTAACTTTTTTTTTTCAAATCTTATTTAAAAGTAATAAAATTATTTCGGTTCCAGTGTCCATTTTGCTCTCCGCTCTACCTGTGTATTGTCTTTTTTTTTTATCGCCGCAACTCAACAACGTATTTCCAAAATCATTGTACGATTCAAAGCTTAGAGAAATGTTCGTGATACGTTTCGATTACAAACGTTCGAATCGTAATCGAAAATTCGATGAAACTTTATTGCCCAAAAATTGTTCAAATTATACGAACAAAAAAAAAAGAAAATAAAATACTCGATAAAAAAAACAACTGGCTTTGAAATCGACCGTAGACGAAGGATACACATCGCGCATCCGTGAATATTTCACATCAAAGCAAGTGCGGCTCCGGCTTGTACCGTCGGAGCGTAACGAAAATTCTCAAATACCTACCGCGTAAAATATTTTCCACTTTCAATCTCGGCGTGGAATGAAGAATGTGCATACTGAATTTCCGCGCGCAGCGGTATCCCTTCCTCGGCCAAAGCGCGCCGAATATCCCAGTATCCCGGAGTATGTTTGGACCGCGCGCATTCGGTGCGTAAAGGCCTTCGAAGGCAACGATTTAATTTTGGAGCCGCACGCGCGGGGACCTGGTTGTTGCGAGACCGTTTCATTCATTCCCGTAGATTGGGGGATGTATACGAAAAAAAAAAAAAAAAAAAAAAAAAAAAAAAAAAAAAAAAAAATGGTTGACGAGAACCAGTCGAAATTCTGATTACGATTTCGACTCCATTCCAAAAGTTTCCTTTACCCTTTCGCCTCTAGCCTCGCACTTGTTTCATTCCCGATGGACCAAACGTTCGTTTCTCTCTTTCCCCCTTTTTTTTTTATTGTCCCTGGTGCCCTCTTCTCCCGTTTCAGCTATAAACAACAAGAGCTACACATTTCGATCTCTTCTTTCTCCGTTCTTTCAACTTCCCCGCTGGAGTCCTCACTACCCGTTATCTCTTCCACTTGTTCCGTTCCTCCATTGTCTACCTGCTGTCTTTTTTACGTAACTCTCTTGTCTATTTTGTTTTTTCCTCTTGTTTTTTTTTTTTTTTATTTTTTTTTTTATTCTTTCGACGAGTTGCGAGAGAAGCACGTGAAAAGCGGACCGCGCGGGGGCGATCCCGACGATAGCGACAGTGAACTCTGTGGGTGAATCGACACTCTCGTTTCGCGGATGTACGTCTCTTGTCAGCGGGGCACGATGTATATCCGCGGCAAATGGCTACGTCGTCGAGAACGTGTAGAGCCCCACGGCTTTCGTCGCCGTGGGGAAATACAATAAAAGGCGTCGAGTGTTGTTTGCTTCCAACCGGTGTGCGAGCGCTTCGAGTGGCCACTTGGGTATCATATTGTTGCTCCGCGTGCGCGAGCGCCACTTCTTCACCATGGATGAGACTCGCGGTGGTCGTCATCGTGCCTTTCCACTTTGGACGATTCTACCACAATACAAGAGCCTACCGTTCTCCGACTTTCAACCCGCTTCTCGTCCTTTATACTCACCGGCTTCGTCGTTCACCCTATGACACATCACTCACCGCTGTTTGTTAACTCCCGGAAATCTCCGCGGTTCTTAATTAGGGAAACGCGCGCGCGCTTGCGCGCTTGCCAACGCACACGCATTCAAAGACAGAATTAAATTGCGACGACGGGACGTACCGTCCGGAGGATTTGTCAAAGTCTAATTAAAACTTGTCGTTTCGAATAAAGTGGAGGTATACGGAGATCACGAGAATCGCTATGACGTATAAACACGCGTCCATTATTTGCATTTACGATTTTTAAATATATTTTACGAGAAATATGATTTTTTCGTTTCATTTTTACGCAAAGATTGAAACTGTTCGAAATTTTTTTTTTTTTAAGTCTCCACGAAAAAAAGGTGTGTAATAAAGAAACTATTATCGACAAAGTGAAATAACAAATAAATATAAAAAAATAAATAATATATTATTTATTATCGCACTTTTTATTATAATTTTTTTATTGCGTTTCTTTTACAATCGGGATTTTTAACATTTTGTACAATTATTTATTATTTGTTTCGAGACTAAACTTACCTCGGAACATCGGTGCATTATAATTACAACAGCCGAACATGTTTCCCTCGATTTTCTAGACGGAATTTCGAAAGCAAGGGTTGTTGCGAAATATAATCCAACGTCTATCTGGCGGTAATAACAATGTTTCCTCCCATGAGCCTCTGGGATGTTTCGTACCGAAGAGCAAATGGTGGAAAATCCGTAATATTAGAGGTCAGAAGAAAGGGCGGTAGGGGGAGGAAGGGGGGGGGGGCAAACACGGAGAAACGAAGATAGTTAACCGAGGTAGAGAAGAGGATACGTGCACAGGAGGATGAATATCCGACGGCAATATTACGTAAAGCTCATCCTGACCGTGCGGCTTTCGAAAATTGAATATACCACCACCGAGAGAACAACCGGAGCCTTCTACAGCACAGAGAAGCTAGAGAATTCCGTATTCCGCAGTGTAGTGTGGTGGACGAGGATAGGGCCGGACGTGTAACTGCAAAAACAGAGGGATAGTACTTGCTGCAGGGCGTCGGCGGTTGGGCCTCTACGTGCAGATAGCGAGAAACAAAGGCTGTACATGGCGTCTCAAAATTTGAAAAAAAAAAAAATAATAAAAATCCAATACTTTTAGATTTGTATTCAATTTTCAAAAACTAGTAAAATTTTTCTCTGTGCAATATTGTTTGCAATGAATGGAGTTTCCGCGTGACTGGATAGTCAAAGTCTCTGACCGTTCGAACTTACGGAAGAGCGATCTAACCGCGACTACTGTGCATCTCGAAAAACGGTGCACCATGGAAAAAAATTCAATGAAAAAGTTCATCGAGTTATGAACTGCGAATATGGCGACAGAGTTTTTTTCTGATTTTTTTTTTTGGGCGCATTGTGTGGACGGGTTTTAGTTGGAAATAATAAGGGAAAAAGAAAATTCTAAGCATAAAGCGTAGAGTATAGCTAAGCTATGCATATAACACTCTATTCGCCCTCTGCTAACTCTCATATCGTACGTTCCTTAGCCTCGCTCAACCGAGCCGAGAATTTAATCACAATTCGGATGGGAGCCCTTTCCCACTTTCGTTCCCCCGGCGGAACCCCTCGTGGTCGCGCTCATGATATTCGTATTAGCGGATCCTGGACCGCGAACGAGCTTTCGTGAGAACCTTTCCATTGGTGGCGGAGGGTAGAGGCGGAGAGCAGGAGGCTCAACGATCCCGAAATATCCTTCTCTCACCCAGTCACTTTGTCTTTCTCACTCTATCCGAAGGCTTTAGCCACAAGAACCCAGAATCCAGTCGAGCAGACCGCGGAGCTTTGAAAGCTCATGCCATCGCCAGGCCGTTTCATGTTAACTCTGTTTTTTTTTTCACCCTTCCGATTACGTACGAAGAATGAGAGAGACAAAAAAGAGATTAAAGTATGGAAAAAAAATTTGGTCGTTGAACGCCGAGATGAAAATACGAGCTTTTGGTGCTCCGGAACACATGGAGACTTCGTTACTCGTTTCAATAGAATATTTGCCATTCGGCAAGCGGTTTTTTTTTCCGTAGCGTTGAAAAATTGCTGCATCGTTAGCCCACTTTGACATGAACTAACATTTTCGATTGTATTTATAGAAAAAATGAAAAAATGAAAAAAAAAAAAAAAAAAAACGACTTCATGAAAAACGATTTTTACAAAAATATAAAAATAAAATCCTCGAAACAAAATCAATAAGTAGTCAGTTAAGCTTCGAATATCCGTATGGATTTCGTTGCATCAGTTACTGGGAAAGGTTCCAAAGCAAGACATTTGCCTGCGACAAGCCAATCTACAACTTTCCATATCCGGTCCTTGAAACGCCATCTGCGTACGTGACGTCATAACTTCGCTGCGTTACGAATGATTCGAAAGTAATGAGGCTCACGGAGCCCAAGCCTTTTTCCCAACTTTTTCTTTCGCTACTATCTTTTTTTTTTCATCGCTAGCGAGCTTTCAATTTAGATTTCCCCCGGCAAGTTTCTCTCGTCTCATCTTTATAAATTCTCTTTGAGTCGATCGATTATTCCGGACAGTTACGAAGACTTTTCTGACTAGCGGCAAGGAGAAGAGCGCATAACGATAAGGAAAAGACCATATTCGCCTGATCCCTGTTCGTTCAAGTTCGGCCACTATAACGAGGGGGCAGAGGCAAGTGAGACCGTAAAATAACGAAAGAGCCTCAGTACCGAAGGGGGGAAATGCCTCTTGCTATATTATCGCTCGGTCGCTCGTGTAATGACACTAAATTCACAAGTTTTCATCGAACTCGGAAGGAAATTCAAGTCCAAACGAGCGCAACTAGCCACCGGTACGAGGGAAGGATCACGCGAAGAAGGGGTGAACTGAGTTTGATACGTACAATATACATATATATATATATATATATATTCATGTATATATAGATATATATGTGGTTAGGTACTTCACCTGCATGCGTTGCGGTCGAAGCTTCCACACTGCTACCTCTTCTACGACCTCTTTACAATATTATCGTGGAAACGCCGCCTCGGAGAGCGGCCCCAGCAAAGTCCTCTTTGAATAACGTCCGACATTCCTGAAAGCTCTTTTCCGCCCTTGGTACTCCGACGGAATTCCTACGCTGGAAGGCCCCTGGCCGTTGCAATGTTCACGAGACCGAGTGAGCTCGAGTTATTCGATCTTTAACAAGGATATTAATCCGCGGAACAGAGATATAGAGCTCTCTCATCTCTGCCTCATCTTCATCTCAATCTCCCATGCAACGATCTAGATACGGCTGTCGCCCTCAGACAGTTCGCCCTTTCCATCGCCCACTTCCGCTTATTCTCCAGCGTAATTTCCGTTTCGCGCAAACTTTTGACCATACCGCTGCTTAACGAGAAGAGATGTGTTCATATAGAACCGGGTGCGACCCTCGGCGTTACTTTCTCTGTTCCATCAATTCCCCCGTCTCCGACAACCTTATTACCGATCCCGAGGCCAAGAGTGGATTTCACAATCTGCCTGCCTACAGCGGATAACAAAAATCAAGATAAAAAAAAAAAAAAAGAGGAAAATGCGAATCGTGCTTCCTGGAGGCGAGATGGCAAAAAGGCACATTTCGCCGACGAAAGAGGAGAAAAAAAAAAGGAAATGGAGAGGCAATTCCCGCGACTTCAAACGAGAACGGGCTCGGCGTAGCGTGAAATGTCGGCGGAGGGGAATAAGGCGCGTGGATGTCGGTGGATGGTATGAGAACGGAACCGGCACGATGAAAGTAGAGGGTACACGCTGTACATACAGCTAATGTGGAATGGGAACACGGTACTACCGCTGGATGGTTGGATACTCGAATGTCCTTAGATTCTACCCCTTGGAAGAGACTGCGCAAGTCAGGTATTTCGCACGAAAATCAAATCTATGATCACATGTAATGGTAAATTCTGTTCGATAACAAAGTACCGGACATGATTATGATACCATCAAAAATCGACTGAATCCTAATAGAAAGTTCCATTGATATTATCGATGCTAATGACTGACGCAAATGGCCCGAACACCTGTCCATCCATTTCTTTGCTAGATCTCTTTATAGTTGTAACTCAAGAAAACATTTTTATCAGGGAAACTGACATGCTTATTGATTAAAAGCTGTTCACATTTCCCTGAGAACTTCACATCGAACATTATTCTTTGATCATTTTTGGAGTGTCGCCTGCGTAAGTACAAAGGATCCCTACTTCCCTTGAACTTACACGAGATCCTATTGTAGAGTAGAGAGCCCGCGAGAAGCAGGTCTCTCGGATGTACGTAAACCCGTAGGTTCCGGTTATAAGTATACGTATAGCTTTTACTACGGAAGCTTTACGTACGCTAATGCTCGCACGTTGGAAGCGCAAAGTTAGAGCCGTGTTGAGCGAGAAAGGCGCGGTAAGAATGTATTTACATATGCAACGACGGCAACGACGACGACGAGAACGTCGACGCGGAAAGGTTGAAAGCGTAAGAGAGGACGAGGAACGTTGGAGAGGAGTCCTGGAGCGTAGCCAGCCCGTTAGGCTAACTAGCTCCTTGCAGGCGCGTATGTATACACCCGACGTATATACCATTCTGCTACCAGTGGGGAACGACTATGCGTTTTCACAAGACTTGCCTTCATCCAACGAATGCATGTGCATCTCGTCTACTCCACAAGCCCTCCCTCTTTTCCTCCCCGTTTACACTGGATAATCCGTCCGAAATTAGGGATGGGAAATTGGTTTCCTACGAAGCTGCGAAGGCGGAACGAAAGGCCGCGCATGTACATGGTTGCTTCTGTTGCGCAACAGCACCGGTACTCTGAAACGGGAACGGAAAAAAGCGTTTTTTCTCTTCTTCTACCATCTCCTACAAAAGGTGATTTGGATTCCACTTTCGAAGGGCGTTGCACAGTAGCATAGTTCGAGGGGCTGCGAAGGAGAGAAAGAGAAAAACGCCCAACGCGACTCGGTCGTCGGGTGGCAGACATGAGATGCGTCTCGTTGTTCATTCTCATCTTCCACGGCTTTTCCTGTTCTTCCCACCCTTTTGCCGCAGCTCTCGTAGACTCGTTTTCCGCATTCCGTGAATACACCGAGGGTAGGTTTCTCGACCCGTTACCGGGTCTAAAGTACGGAAGTCGCGTCGGGATATGTATGTAAATACGACTTATTGTTAGACGTGGGTATTTACATACAGATTATATATCCGTACCTGCGCGAGTAGATGCCTCCCCTCGTGTATTGGATGAAGGAAAATGTACATACGACTGCGCGAGTGGAATTGTAAATAGTCTAAACCGTATTAGATGACTGAGGAGGAGGCCTACAGTACAGATATGCATATGCGCATTATGCACGAGTTCATTCGCAATCGTATTAACTGGTTTATCCTCGAGCAAAGTTGAAGCTCCGATTTAAGCATCGTATAACGATGTTACGTATCTGTATATGCGTCACCACATAATGCACCGTACGCGGAGGAACTCAACAGTTCGGACGTTCGTCGAATCCGTACGGTGTCCGAGTCGCGCGCGCGAGAATAGTCCGAATTTCCGGAACTGTTACGGTTGACCCGGAGAATTTGGCATAACATTCGAAAGCCGCGTGAAACAATTCGACGGTATGCGGCAATGTGGTGACCGGGGATACGGCTCTACGCGCTATCCAGGTATACCGTGTTGCCCTCTCACCCTCCGCCTTCCTCGAGTGAGAGAACATCGCGCGAATTCGAGATTCAGGTAGTTACGGGATCCCGTATATAGACGCGGAGAATTGAACAGACGTGGGTTCCTTCGCTCGCAAGCGAGACTGGAATATCTTGGCGAATAGGCGGACAAGCACTTTACCCCGCACAGTTCTCTTTGCGAGGAAGATTTCGTAATTTCGTACATCTGGAAGGTTAAACCTTAATATGGAACATCTAAGTCGGATGGAACGGAATGAGTTTCTGATTTCGGATTGGATATACAACGAACTATGCCAGAGCGATCCCAAGATTTACAGGATATAGTAGAGTATAATAGGACATACCAGCGGCATTGAGAGGTTCAAAAGTTCATCTGTCCGTTTTCATTCAGAGGTTACAGAAGTTCCTAACCATCTCCAACCCTAAATACCAATTCTGTTGTTCTATCTTCAAAAATTTGATGGTGAAGCATAACGCGTCTTCTGAAAGAACTCTAAAATTACGGCGACAATGTCTAGAAATCAAAGTAAACGGGAAAGGGAAACGGGCGATCGGTCAAAGGAAATTTAGAATCCGACATTGTAACTCGTTGTATGGTTATTGGTACGTTAATCTTAGATCTCTCCGTGCTATAACCATATCGAACGAAATTCAGGCCACCGAAAGGACATCACTGAGAATTATTGCACGCGTCTGCTTTCACGCCCGACGTGTTTATCGAGTCTCTTCTTGCCGTATTCTCAAGCCAGAACTCGCTCTCGCCCACTGGAGTACCAGAGAAGCGAATTCCTCGGGAACGAATTATTAGTCCGTCTTCTGCCAAAAGGAGAAAGAGGCCGACAAGGCGAAAGGATAAGAGAGAGAGATCCAGAGGTTCACGCACGATGTAGTATAACCCCTCTCTCCCCCCCCCCCCCCCCCCCCCTGCAATGTGTAGAGAGGGATATAGCCGTCCGGTGATTATACCACAGTGCCAGCTGGAAACGGTGCCAGGATTTCTCGAAAACTCTTCGGTACTTTTACGTATGTACATATCGGTAGATGCTATTGTATGGGATCATGGTGGTTTGTAAGCGAGTGGGCAAAGTCGCATCAACTGGCTTGAGGCTGCCAAAGACATCGCTCGGTGTCCCTTCCGTATACAGTCTCGACTCGGCGTTCGGTCCTCGTCTTTCGCGTTCTACGGGAGACACACATAAGCGCGTCACATATAAGTAGGGAATTACGCATGCTGCACGTGAATCACGTAGCGCGATAAATCCACGGGATAACCGTTATCACGTAGCTCTTGCTAGTCTCGAACTGCCCTGAAATCGTCCTCATTCTTCTTTTCTTCTTTTATATTCTTTTTTTTTTTCTTCGTTTTCCTTTTATTTTTACTCCTATGAGACGCGTATTCTCGTCGCCGTTTCACACTAATAGTACGCGTATTTCATACCTCTCGGTAATATATTTCACGAAGCTATTCCCCTCTTAGTACACGAACATTAGATTTTTATAGCTTCGAGCTTCGTAGACAAGCCGATCCGCACGGAAGAGCTGTTTCCTTCTGTTTAAGTGGGCTATCAAATATGGAAATCTTTTTTTTTTTTTTTTTTTTTTTTTTTTTTTTTTTTCAATGGAAATATGGAAGTCTCTGGGAATAGGATATGATCGCGATGTCTAGTGTCGTTAGATTATTTTTTCATTAGTTTAATAAAGATTAATCTTTCGGATTCGTGCCGAGTATTTGACTTTTAGAGTCTGTAATATTTATATTATCTGATAAGTTGGCATGACACGTCCGTAGAAATGGTGTTCGTTAAATTTCAATCAAATACGATGGAACCTTTAACGTACATCAACCTCGGAGAGTTCAAATATAGATAAGCCTTCATCCCAACGTTCGTAGAAGATTGGTTCTCGTCATAAAGATATATAGCCGAACAAACAGTTGAAGAACTTCGATTGTGTTTGATTGATCGGCAAATAGACTCAGTGTAAAATAGACAAATTACGACGGTACCTCGACGGGTTTGCCAAAAGCCAAATTGATTTATCGAACAAATAAAGGACTGGAAAATCTTGATGTATTATTCAAAAGAACCGAACCACTTAGCTGCTTATCCAAAATAGAACGCGTTGACATTGTCGTTTTGCGTTAATAATCCAATGGACGGTGTCGTAAATAAAACAGCCGACTTCATTGGCAGCGCGATTGATCACTTTAAACATTCCGTATCATTATAATGTCTCCGTATACGCGATATAACGAGTGATGAAATTCAATATTGGAAATACATCGATAAATTTTCATATACGCCAATAACGCCAATTACGCGGCTTACGAATATCGGCACGAAAGATTTTCAATTTTAAAAAAAAATCATCTATTTTTTTTTTTTTCCTGTTTATATCGCGATCTATCGACGAATTCGAACATTTCGCATGATCCGTCCATCGATGATACTGATATTTTTATCGAATACATATCGCGAACGACTTTTGGACAGTTTGACGTCAATTAGAATGCACACAGCCGATCCCTATCCCTGGCGCCAGTCCGGTAACCCTCCGTTAAACTCGGCATCGATGCAACCTCCTAACGCGCTTTATTCCATTCAGCCGAATTTCAACTGTCGCGTCAGACCTGAACAGCGAACACGCGATGCCGAATAGAGATTGCTATCTCCTCCACGAGAGTTCCCAAGCGGTGGTTCTATGCGCCACGACGTTTTGTCGTTACGACGTCCGACACGCCTGTCCATGAATTACCTCGTCGCTTTCGAAATTTCTGACGCTTCCGGGGGACAATATACGATATTTGCGCAATCCTGTTATATTACGAAATCTTCGAAATTCTCGAGAAAAAATTAATAAAGTTTTTTTTTTATGATAATGTAATGATGATAATGTACTTGCAAAGTTTATTCTGTCTGTGACTCGGACCCTAAAATATTTAAAAAATCCGACATAACAATTAATAAAGATTCGTACGCGAAATTAAGGGCTTTTCTTACGAGTCGAGCTTTTATCGCGGGTATATAAAAACTCCTGCGGATTCTTCGTTTCGCCATCATTCGTCAATCGACCTGACGAATTCCACGAAGTTAAAAGAAAGAGTTGCACGTTTCGGAAATGCAAGGATAACCTTTATCCTTCACGAAACATCTTAATAAAGAATACGCTGTTCTCAGCAAAATAAAGAAGTAAAACGTATCCGTAAATGTCATCGGTGCACCGACCCCTCCATAAACAATTTATAGATCCTCCCCACCTATCCATAGATCTTGATGGAAGAATCGAGTACGCTTGAGAGTTCGGAGTTCCAAGTGAAATGGAGGCCAACAGATAGAAATAAGAATAAACGAGAAACTATACCAGGGATGAAAGGCATTGTCAACCCTCATCTCTTCCCCTTTTACGTCCGCATACTCGTTTCAAGATCTCGGAATCGCGATAGTACGCGAATGCCGTGACTAGTTTCCGGTTCGCGCTTGATGGGCAAAGAAAATAGAAAAAAAAAAAAAGAAACAACGGGGGCGAGAAAAGATTGCTGAAAGTTGAGTTTCTCTTTCTCCCGTTTCCGCAGTGTTTCTTCTTATCGAGAATATGTGTGTCGCGAGCAGAGGCGGGCGATGCCTCAGCCGAAACGGCCGGTGGAAAATTGAGAAACTATTTTCCACGGGCCGCTGAGAAACCTGTGTTCGAGAGGGTTAGAGAGGGGTGGCATCGATACAGCCAGTAGGTGGAAAGGCAAAAAGGGAAGTAAAGGAAAAAAGAGATCTTCGGATACAATGCGCGAGCGTCACGACACGATCGTGCTATGTACACGTGCGAGTTCGACCTATCGGTAAAACATGGCCTGAGAGCGCCAACGGAGAGAAGTTCTTTCGTACTTTCGATCAGAGAAATAGAGAGGGATGAGAATCGTCGAAAGGAATGTATAGGAATGAAAGGTACGGGTGTGGAAGGGGACTGAGGAGATGAGAGTCGGGAGGAAAGTAGACGAGCAGGAAAATAATGGACATCGAGAAAGGAACAAGGCGAGTAGTAGGTGGAGAAACAAAAAGAATAGCGAAGAGAGGAGAGCGGGAACGTAGTAGAGTTCAGCGTCGACGTCGTTGTCGTTGTCGTTGTCGTTCGTCGAAGAATCTTAGGGGTTGAAACTGGGTTCGGATCTTACTGGTCGAACAGAGAAAGAGAAAGGGAACACGATGGAAGAAAAAGGAGAAACGAAAACACAGAACTATGCTCCGCTGCTACATGACGGAGTCCGTGGAGTAGCGCGGCCCAAATCGAGATCGAATAATAAATCTTAAGCATACGGGAGGAGAAATAGAAAAATTCTTACCTACTTCTCTATTCCGGGGCTCTTTTCCTTCTCTTCGTACGCTTTAGCCGATATGCACATAATTTTGTAACCTCGCGCAATCATGCAAAGTACGATGTTTGATCCCATCTAAATAAATTTGTAGCAATCAAGTCTGAAAGGAATAATGGAACGTTAAAATCCCTTTTAGTCTTTCCGTGGAAATCGTTGTAAATTTTTTCGATTATCGATTTTTTTTTTTTTTTTTTTTTTTTCAAATCTTCGTAGTCAATCGATGTAAAAAAGGGGATTATTTCGTTAGAAGAAAGGTTGGGAAAAATTTGAAAAAATTCTCGAACGAAGACGTCGATCTGACCAAGAAATTCTGTGAGTTTTGTCATTTTTCACTGAATTCTTTAAAAGTTATTGTATTATCAACGAAACAGTGGGGCTACGCTGGTTGGAGGGTTTTTTAATTGAAGTTTACGCGTTTCCAGAGACTTACAAAAAAAAATTGTCGAATAGTCTTAATACATGTATTTTTCAGAAAAAATGCGTTTTACTAACCCCTATAATTTTTAAGAAAAAGAGAATCAAACATTTGACTCTTAAACCCCTTTTTCTCTTAATTCCTATTGTTATTCTATTCGATATATTAAAGCGCAATCTCGACCGGAAACGTTGTTTAAATTTTTCACCATATCGATTCCACTGTTAACAAGTTAAGAAGTATCGATTTCCGGCGCAGTGACGCCTCGATAAAGCTATGAAGGAAGCTTTGTGTCGTCAATTTCGAGCTCTGCTTCCGACTCGCATCGACTCGCTTCTTCCCCTCGAATATTAATAGAATATAAAATCGGTCGTAGCTCTCGATCAGATAGGCAAAGTGGCCGTTGTATAATATATATTTTTTCCATCCCCGCCATCCTCTCTCTCCACCCTCGTCGCGCGCGCGCGCGTCTCTCTGTTAATTCTGACGCTCGTGCATAGCTTAGTGGGAATTCATGTAAAAAATAAAATAAAAATCGTTGGTAAAGTGCGCACGAGCCTTCGGCGAGGTCCCAAGTCGAGATAAACCCGTGTCCCGTCGCTGTTGGGTGGCGGGGGTTGGGCGACAGAGTAACAGAGAGGTGGGCGCTGGATAGATTTGTCCAAGCGTTCCGTAATCGTCGCGCCCCGGAGCCGGCAACGTGCCGGCTCGCGCGCTCATTGCATTCTACGTTTGTGTCACGACATCGCGCAATTAGACCGCGTTTCCGAGGCACGGTAACCCTCTCCCCTTTCTCTCTGTGTATGTAATGATCGCGGTTGCAAAACGAAACCGGAGAGAGCTCTCTCCTTCGTATCCCTCGTTTGCTCATTGCCTGTTTTTCTGAGGAGCATGCGAGCCTCGCGCTGGTACTATCCCCTCTCACCTCTGGTCCTCCCCCGCGAGATATATGGCGTTAAAACGAGACTGGAGTATACGTCGCGACGGCGACAAAACAAACTCTCATAACTGCACACATAAGCCCACTCCATGGTCAGAACATCGCGAATGACCGCAGAAACGAACAATACGAAACTATAGAGCTTTTTTTACTCCCCCACAGTCCATCTGTTCTCGTTTCAACATGTGATTCGAGGAAAAGCCTCAGCGTGTTTGCGTTCACGCGAGCCTTCGTAGCCTTTTTCAAGCTTGAATTACACACGAGAACGAATATCAGCCTATGACTATATAGGTACCTACATGAGAGAAAGCTGAAGCTTGCATTAACGAGGGTGATCTTATCGTTACTCTGTCGGCGACACTGCTCATTCGCGATTCTCGTTATCGTCTCTCACGGCTCTCACGTTCGATGCACACAACACTGGCCAAGGATAATAATGGACGGTGATAATACTTAAAATCTTTATTACGACGATACTTCGGTGATGATGGAATCAGAGAGTTTGATGATTTAATGGGGATTAATTGCGTCGCGAACGAAAACAAAAAAAAAACAAAAAAAAATACGAATGCGAATTTATTATTTTTTCGTTAAACGTTCGAAAATATTGTGTATTACTACGAATTCGATACATTTCGCTAAATAAAAAATCGGTTACGTAAACATTGAACCTATTTTCGAAAAAAATAAAAATGTAACCTTTCGGTCTAATAACTCCGGTAAACCGATACATTCATTCATATTTTCAAATGAAAAAATCTTTTTTTTTTATTTTTCTGAATTTTTTTTTTTTTTTAGTGATTTAGACGTATTTTTTTATTTAATCATATTGGCCCGTCGTTTGGATATTTTTCGTGATAAAGTACGCGAGAGATGTGAAATGTGACTTGCGTCACATCGTCTCACGCTAATACATTGTATTGTGATTTTGAAAAAGCGCATACTGCATTGTTCCGAATGCCGTTCCGAGGCACTCGTTTCACAGGACTCTCGAAGTAACAATTTGTATGACGCATTGCTCGAGCGTTTGTCGCGAGATCCACAGCATATTTTCACGTACACACAACCATATACGACATATATACACGTATTATTGTGTATTGCTGCACTCGTATATCTGTATTTTTTATTTATATGTTGTATATCGACTCACGTACTCTTTCGCTTTATACTTGCAGTCGGTGCGATGTACGTATGCATGCTGTACGCCATTCTTTTTCTGAAGCTGTGGTCGTACGTGCAGGTGAACATGTGGTGCCGCGTCAGCAACAAAAGAAACTCCTCGTCGCAGGGAAGAATGCGCAGGCAGTCCCTGTCGTACAACAATCTTCAATGTGAGTAAAAGAAAAGAATAATTCAAATGAATATCAAACGTCGTATCATTTTTTTTTTTTTTTTTTTTTTTTTTTTTTTCATAATGTATACTTTACAATTACTCGAATTTTTTGCACATAATTACTCTTTCATCGATGCCATGTTAACCGTAAAAAACCGCACAGGGGTCTGATAGACCCCAGCAGTACAAAAAAACTGATAAATACAAAAAAAAATCGTCTTTTAGGTATCTTCCAAAAACGTGTAACTTCGATAATCTTTATTACCTCACTATTTCGTCTCGCCAACCATTCTGGCGTTTCGATTTCGCTATAAATTCAAAAATAATGATTTTTGTTAAAGATATGCAATGAAGAAGATATCGGGTCTTCAAGATCGATGTGTGATTTTTTGAGGTTAATTTATCGATAAATCAGGTAGAAAAAAAAAGTTAGTGGAAAGTTAGTGGAGAATATGTTATACAATTTTTACGGAAACGGTGGAGGAAGATTAGAATATAGGGGCGGAATCGATCGTTATACGTAATATCGATACATAGTAGATATGCGGAGTCGAAGGCATCGTCGCTGCACACATTGCGTTCGCCATGTATGACGGGGCGCCCGCTCGGTGGGGGATGGAAGGCTGGTAAGGGAGGACCGGGGGAATAATTTCCACCCAATTTAAACTCCCGATCTGCCTCGCCTCTATTTCCGGCCACGGGGTCGGGTTGGATATCGATTATTCAGACCGCTAGCAAAGTCAAATTACGATCGGCCTTTCCCAATAAACTCGGCCGACCTCACCTCCTCGTTCTGCTGCCTATCCTCCTGCTGCTGCTGCTGCTGCTACTACTACCGCTGCTACTGTTACCCTTGCACCACCCAACTCTCTCGCGCACAACCCCATTCTCAACCTGAATATTAACCCCGGACCTGAACTGCCGTTCGTGTGTCCGTCGTATTTCCACTTTGGCTTATTTCCGTCGTAACATTCGACATATAACGCGTTCTCGATACCCGGGCGATCTATGGCGGAGAGAGGCTAATGTAAGTACCCACAGGAAAAATTGAACTTATAACATCGACCTTTTCGTCGAGGAGAAAACTGGGTAATCGATACATAGACATTTTTACGTACCCGAGACGAACGACCGCAATAAAAATATTCTGGAAAGGGGTCACAGTTTCCGGATCGTTCTGTTTCTGTTTTTTTTTTCTTTTTTTTTTTTAATTGTTATTATTATTTTTTTTTAATGTTGGTATGTTCGTGGAATGTTTGCTGCTGGCAAAACGCATTTGCTTTTTAAGCCGCAACCACCACCCACGCGAGTATTTGCAATCGACGCTTTTTTTTTTTTTTTTTTTTTTTTTTTTTTCGGATATCAAAGCAACTGAAATTTTCATACATTTTCTGGGTGAAATCACTGAACAAAAAAAGAAAATGCAAAATTTCAATATCTACAATCAATTTTTTCGTTTTCCTCCGCGCTTTTCGTTATTGTTGGAAAATATTTCAAAATTGCGTTTATTAAACTCGCGATTCTCATTTTAAACTACGAAAGTTTTACCGAACTTGTAATTCGATAAAAATTGCTGATTTTATTCAATTTTTTTTTTTTTTTTTTTTTTTTTTTTTTTTTTTTAAATCGACTCCGTGCGTACCAGAGACCAAAATAAGGAAAAAAAAAGTAAATTATTCATCGGGGAGCTCGGTCGACGAACTTCGAGCGACTTCTTCGCAACTTGATCCGATTTACCGCCAATATCGACTAAAGTGACGAAACAATGTTTGACTATTCATAGTTAATTTCTGTCGTGACCGTCGGCATGTAAATTAACTTCTCGTTTCTCCGTAACGTCAGGGTAACTCCCTCGGTTATCTCTAGTTTTTCATACATATTTTTTCCCCGGCAAAAATTCAGACCACATCAAAGGCGATAAATCATCGCTGAATAATCGATGACAAAAAGCGCTCGCTTTATCCAAATTCGCGGGTACGCGAAGATATAGGCATGAAAAAAAAAAAAAAAAAGAAAAAAAAAAAAAAACGATGTCACAGGATTGCTCATTGTTGTGGCCCACGAAGGTCGACGAACTTTAAACTCTCAACCCTACAACACACCCATCCCTCTCGACCCCTCATAACTTTCTCAATTTGGTGAATTTCCGATAAATGCCTACCGGAAGTTATTGCGCTGTCCCCTCTTTATTTTACTCTATCATTTTCCATGTCTTTTTCGATTTTCTCTTCGCGTCATTCGTTTAAATCGTTACAGAGAAGTACAAACATATACGCGCAACGGAGCATGAGAAAGTCATGGCACGAACGTTTAGACTGTGGGGCTTCTTACCGGGCGAGCAACTCAGCAGTCAGAGCAGTCAAGGGAAACAAGGGTTGAGGATCGTGTGGGCATTGGGTATATATATAAGGCTACAAACTGATACTTATAGGCTCCGCGCGGCAGTCATAAGGCTCGTAGCGGATCCTTTTTTGCCATCTTTTCCCCCTTTCGACCCTCTTCACCGTTCTCGTCTTTCTTATATTTCTTCGGGGGGTAAGGTTTTTGATGTCGCGTGCCTCGTAGTCGTTCTACCGAAGCGATGAGTTTGTGAAAACGTCCTGTGGCACACTATGCCCTCCGACCTCTCCTCTCTTCATGCGCTCTACCACCCGATCGGCAGAGCATGTACATTGCACCATCAGCCGTTCTGCCGCCATCCCCTCGGCCCCGTCATAAAGCCGACAGGCCATTTCTGCTTTCTGCACGGCGTCACGGACGTGGATCCTTCGAGAATATCAGACTCAGACTCTCTTTGGCTATGGACTTTGAACGTTTTGCTCGCGTTGCGTGCCGTTAAGAACTCAACCGTCCTCCCAACCTTTTGCCCCCCTATCGACCCCGAAGAAGCACCTTCAAGAAGCATACAAAGCATGGAGAACATATAGCGTTACGTATACATGAGAAGCCCCTCGCGCAATGTTCTATCGTATCGTGAAGGCATAATTTCACGGGGATGATTATCGCGTTTCGTTACTCGTTTCGATTCTCGAATCAACTCTACGGTGCTCCGCACGGCAATGTACGCTTCTTAACCGGTACGTACAGCCGACACTGGCGTGTTAACGCCTCCCTTTCAAAGTCCTCCACGTTTCAATATAATTAATCGATCACTGCATAAGTAGGGTGGATTCTCCTGTGATCCGCTGGTGTATTCACGGACTCCGGAACACTTCCGCGATGAAATTTACTGGTAGACTATCATCGATGTTTCTTCCACGAATCGCGTTAAGTTCCGGGAACCGACATCAAAATACACGGTTTTGTTTTACAATCGAAACGTTTTGTGTTAAATCGACAATCGGCAAACTAAATTCATCGATCCAAACGCACGTTTATGGCTTTCATTATTTAATGAGACGAGGATAGAGAAAAATTCAGAAAAAAAATGACGCAAAAAATTCAATCAAAATCACAAGTTTCTTGTAGACTTTTTTTTCCTGGCCGTTCCGAAATCCAAAATCTGAGTGAAATTTTGAATGATTTTTCTCGAAAATTGAAAGACAAAGTAAAATATTATATAAAGGTAATATGAAAAAAATGTTTCATGCCGAAAGCTTAGAGAGATTTGCAAAAAAAATCGTTAAAGGATATTAGAAAAAAAAACAAACAGAAAAAGCCGTCGAAAGAATGATTTCTGTATTTTTTTTATTACGAATAAAAAGCCGCATTGACGAGACGTATTTCAGCGATAGCATCGATCGTTTTCATATATTCGTACCTTTCGCCACGATTCGGGTTCATTGTGAGTTTTCCAAAATTCCCATCGCAGCATAATCCATCGATCACAGTTTCAATGATAAATCATAACTCCGCCATCTGTAGCATGTCCTCGGCGTCTCTCACACTCGCGACGGTTTTTCTTCCGCTTACGTTTTCCGGCTTGCGAAAGAGCTCGGCGTTCAGTGACTTTCTCGAGAGATCTCTCCTTATGCCTTGTTTGTCGCACTTTCTTGCGCAACATTCGGGAAGCTTGAAAAGGGGTTGAGGTACACGAGCTATGCGAGAGAAAGAAGGAAACGAATAAACGATATTTTCTTCTGGATTCTGAGAATGCCATAGCAGTGGGGAAATGGGAGAGTCGCGCTGCAAAAGCCACCTCCGGGATCGGTGGCAAGAAGAAGCAGAAGAAGGAAGGAGACCTTCCTGCCGTACGTGGTAGTAGGATGAGTAGAAAGTAGAAGAAGCAATGCCTGCCTGCTGGTGGCGAAGGGCGAATCCTTCTCTCCTCTTTCTCTTTAACTTTTCGGGTATCTTTATCTCTCGCATACGCGGCGTTACGTACAAGAAGGGTGTGCGATATAATTTTTCCTTTTTTCAATCACGCCCCCGGGGGCCCCCCGTGTGCTCACGAGAAGAGAGAGAGAGAGAGAGAGAAGAAGACACCCCCGACGTAATTCCGTCTTTGTGTCGGAGGGAAAGGCGGGGTAGGAAGAGCCAGAGGATGGCCCTCGGTGCTTAAGATCCCCTTCCTCTTGGCTTCACTGTGCTACTGGCTCTTCCCAGCTTCATATATTTCGAAAGGAACGGGCCGAGAAGTGCCGCGAGAAGAACCTCAACGCGAAAGAAAGGAAATAAAGGAAAAGACGCGCGTGGGGAGAAGGCGGAGGGTTGGAAAAGTAGTGAGCTGGCCGTTTGTGAACGACGACAAGTGTGTGCGCGAGGAGAAAAGAAGGCAAGCGCGCCCCGTGGAAGGGAAAGGAAGACAAGAAAGAAAAAAAAAAGTGGTAAATTCTCCGTGCTCCACACCGATGCTGGTTGTGTGGTAACTTCCGTGGAAGGTGAGCGAGAGAAACGCTCTCTCGGTGCCAGTGGAGACTCTCGCAAATTAACTCGACCGCAGCCGGAGAGAGACCTAACCCACGAAGCTTTTCTTCGGGGAACGAGCGTCGGCAATTTTCACCGGGGCAATTCCCGGACGCCCCTAAATTGCGCTGTACGACCGACCAAAGTGCGAGAGACCCGCGAGAGCCTCGAGACGCAAAGAGAAATGAGAAAGACAAGGACGAGGCTTGCAAGTCTGAGAGAGAGATACGATGAGGAAGTGTCCAAGCAGAGCTATATCGCTGAAACGAGCCTAATTCCAAGCGGTATCGGTACCTCGAGTTCTGGCTTTGTACGAGAATGCCTTCGAATTGCCTTCACGTTGATATTGACCCTTTCTTTCCTTTTTTTTACTCAAGAAGAGACATTGAAAAACTTCGGAGCAATTGAAAGAAACAAATGTACGATCTCCTCGCTCATTCGAAACGTTAATCGTCCGATTTAATGATTTTCGCCGGATAAATCGCGAAACTCTCGATGCCATTCTGTGCCTATCGAGTTTCACAAAACAAGCAAATAAAAATAGTTAGGTCTCAATCTAGTTTCGTATTTTTTTTTTTTTTTTTTTTTTTGAGGGGAACATTCGATCCCGGGAACGTCAAATAAAAGTTTCCCTATCCTCAAGCGACTCCAAGTAGAAAACACTGCAGCGAGCCGCACAGTTTCATCGTATCTGTCTGTATATCTTCGTGTTTAATACTCAGGTGTAGAGGGTCGTACTCTTCCCTCGAGGGTGTCGGAAACGTACGAATGTATCCCAGTAACAACCCTGAGTGCCTGCTGCATATTCCATCGGACAGTGAAGAGAGATACGACTCTAAGTACTGTAGGGTTACAACGACGTTGAAGTACGTTTGCGCGTGTCCATTACAGTTTCTCCATCCTACCGGGTAACCCGGCTGGCTCCCCACCCGTTTTAGGTACTACTAGCCTCTCGGCTCCTTTCGGAAGTTAACGTCGTTATTGGAGATCCGAGAAAAGGCAATAAAGTGGGGCTCATCGTCGATGCGAACCACTCACGAACGATCTCTCCTCGACCCCTCGTACACCTTAGTCACCTCTCAGCCGTCTCTTTATACCTTTTCCCAATGCCTCGACTCTCTCTCCCGCTGTTCTATGCTTTCGTTTTTCTCTCTTTCTCTTCGTAATACGATTAAGTTTTCCGCGTTCAATCTATGCTGATTTAAACATTGCCTGCAAGCTTCTTCGGAGTCCTCGCTGGTCGTAGACACAGTCGTTTCTTCTTGTTCTCTTCATCGTCGTTCAACTTATTCTACTCTCGCCTTCCTGAGATAGTTAGACGAGTCAAGGGGAACGAAAAAAAAAAATAATAAAAAAGAAAGGACGACGTCAGCACGAACCCTGACCGATCTTCGATTTACTTTTTGACGCGGAGAGCACGGAATTACGGCCGAATAATAGTCGTACGGAATGTGCTGATAAGATTATCGAGACTAATTTCGAATGAAGGAATGAGAAAATTCCTAAAGGCATCTCTTCGTCATTCGCACGTACGGGCATCTTGTCATCCTATTCGTTGTTATGGCTGTAGAAGCGCCGGGGGCTTCGATTGGCTCGCGGCTACGAAAGAGAACTCGAGCGTTTTTACGCTGTCTCTCCATTCATCTGCAGGTTTTTTTTTTTGCTTATCCCGCATGGAAAAAAATTACATCGGAAATTTACTTCTGATATATAGCGATATATTTACATCGAAAAAATTAAATAACATCGTAAATAATTCAACTATTTATACAATAATCAATCATATGAAAATGCTGAATTTAGTATATTATAAATATACTTTTTGCATATATTTGATTTCCATGTGGGATGTTAATAACATTAATCTTCACGATTTCCAATGTACATCGATGTTTGATCGCAACGTACTTTATCAAAAGCGTGGGAATCGAGGACGACAGCGAAAGAAAACGATCTAAGTATGCGAGGAGACACGGAGACTACGCGGGGGCGAAGATCCTTGACGCTATAAAGAAAACACGTGGAATTTCATTTGGACCGAATTCTTTGGGACTCCTTACGCGATTCCGTTGAAGACGCGGAGTGAGGGCTCGGATAAGAGGACTGTGCCGGTCGTTGGAAAGTAGAAATGAGACAGAAAAGCGTCGGGATATAAGACGATGGAACGACGCCAGGCAGTCGTCGTCGACGTACTCGGGAGTCCTACGCGAAACGCCCGTTCACGACGACCCCGGGCGTGTATATGGGTGTCTGGTCGCTCAATCCTATGCCGATTCGAAGCTCGACGGAAGAAGAGAGGGTTTGAAAACGCTTGGGCGCCGAGAGACACGCGAGGGAGAAAACAGACGGAGATAGAGAACTTTGTTCGACCGAAAGCTCGAATCAGGATCGAGGATCGAGATCGGAACCGACGTGTGTACAGGCGGCGGAGAGACCGATGCAAGCAAGAAGACGCAAGCTGAGAGATAGTTTGGATGGGACCTCAGGAGAAACGGGCGGCTGAGGACGGAGAGAGAAAATCGCGAGGAGGCACAGCCGGCGCAGCGTCGACGGTGGGCTTATTTGAATTCCAGATTGGATTATCTATCGGATTTGGATAATTGAAGGAATTCTATCAGTAACCCTTGGCGCTGCCAAGGTTTCCAAGCGGAAGCCTTATCGGGCCACGGAGAGAGTCGCGGAGACACGCCGAGTGTAGATCTCGCGTTTCTCTCGATCCTAAACCGCCTCAATTCTCCCCCTATTTCTTGCTCAACCTACACCCTTATGCATGTATATATGTATGTGTGTAGTTTCCGACATTCATGAAATTTTTGGATGTATAAAATCGCTGTTTTCACTCGACGACACGCGACGCGAATTCGAAAAATCTTATTCCCTTGTAATCCAAACGAAAATCGTTTTATTGGCTTTGAAGTTTTATGAGGTTTAATAGAAATCATTGGACTGGCAGATCGTTAGGAGAAAATATAGAACCGAAAAAAGCCGTTTTTCGCATTAGTAAAAGTCATAGCTAGGAAATTCTTAGTCGGCTAGAATACCTAATCGAAACTCCAATCCAATTCAGAATCTAAACGATCAATAATTTTGATTGGATCCGTGAATAATCAATAATAAGCGTATCAATATTAAGCGCGAGGATTTGCAGTTTCTCAGACGCGATTACGCGAAAATGGAAACGAAAACAATCTTTAATAGGTTTTGCTTACTTTTTTTCTGTGAAATTAAAAAAAAAAAATCTATAATTTGACGATATTTACTGTTGGCATCAAATCCGATATTTTTTTTTTTTTGGTGGCAACTTTTTGAGACAAACTATTTTGAAGTAAATCCTTGTGTTTTCGCAGCTTCCAGCGTGAATCATCAGAACGGACACGACTCGGAGGACTCGTCACATCACGACAAAGATAGTACGAAGGGTTTGGTTCAATATCCGGATAATTTGAGTCTCGGCGATCTCTACTACTTTATTCTCGCGCCGACTCTCTGTTACGAGCTGAATTTTCCTCGTACCGACAGAATTCGAAAGAGGTAAGAAGACGGTACCTCCTTGTTTTCTCATAGTTGGTACAGTTTTTTTTTCGCCCCCTTTCCCCGCGACAGCGGGGTTACTTTACTTCGCAATTTTTATTCCAACTCTAGTTTTCTCGGTTGTAAGTGAACCTTCCACCTTCAGCGAGACGCTTCGCCCCCCACGGTCGCTGGGCGTACCAATTAATTAGACCACTTCGCTGTTATTCTCTATCGCCACGGTGAAAAATACCCTGAGGCCACTTTCAACAAGTGAAGCGAGCCGAGTGAATAAAGAGAAGTAAGGAACTAAAAAAAAAAAAAAAAAAAAAAAAAAAAAAATGTTAAACTAAAAAATAAGGTAAAAGGTGAATTCCGGTCTTTGTGAATGAAACACACAGCACGTGGCCTCTTTTGCTCGCTGCGCGCCACCTCTAACCCTTCCGACTACTCCCACAGCTCGAAACTCTTCTTTAGCGCGGGGAGTGGGGGACGAGAGAGTTGAAAAAGCTCGCGAGAACTCTCATTTTGGTGCTTTTGCGTTTCTTTTCGCGCTCTCTTTTTGCTCTCTTATTTTTCGTTTCGGATAAAAGCTACGAAGGATCTGGTGAATGTTGTACGGAGATCTTGTGATGCCCAACCAAAAGAAATGGGCAGTACCGCGAAGAAGCTCTACACGTTTCTTCCTCCAAACCGCTTTTGGAGCTATTGCTCCCGTTTCTCCCTCTCTCCGGGTCGTTGAATTAGATTCGAGTGGAGTCCATTGTTGCCCTCTGATGTTCGCAACCCGGCGTAGCCGAGAAGGTGGAGTCGAGACGGGAATGTACACGGAGTTGCGAAATCCGGAAGCCCAAGAGTGATGTATCCCCGTTGTGCTTCCGCTTTAGTCAGACTCGCACTTCCGGACCCTCGGCGTCCTATCACTATTATTGCAGCAATGTTGGGCCGCCGTTGCTCTTCTGGCGGTACCTCTCACCGGGCAAATCACGAAGAAGCTGTGCTTACGACGGAGGATCTTGAAATATATGTATACCGTACGAGGGGCAGGGCGCGGACGGGCGAACTAGAGTGGCTGAAGCTTCTCCGTAGATTCTCTTGCAATTGTGCAGGGAATCGTGAAATCCGGATTCCCACCGCCCCTCTTTCCCCATGGCAATTCCCCATACGTTCAACTCGACGAAGAATCTCGAGGATCATCTCCGTGGCTTCTTTGGCTCTATCAAAGAGTTTGCAAAAGGATACGAATTGAATTGAAATTAATGACAATTGTAAAAGTAATCCATTTAAGGGAACAATGTCCGAGAAGTTTGAACATAGTGAGTTCTCTTGTATCCGATCTCTTTTGTCACTTTTTTTCGCTCGTCAAATAAGTTAATCAAACAAAATCCGTTTGTATTTGAAGTCTGAATGCTTTATATACTCTAAAGAACGTAAAAAAAAAAAAAATGTCGCGCTGCCATATTTTTTTCTAATTTACTTTCAAAATCTTAAAAAAATGTATTTATATAAAATAAAATAGCATAGAGACGCCTAAAATTTGTTAAATTATCGTCGAAGCATAAATTGTCGTTTGGATCGTTTATTTTTTTTGTTTATAATATTGTGTTATTTTATTTTCAGGTTTCTCATGAAACGAATATTCGAGGTTTTCGTCGGTTGCCAGGTGGTGATGTCGCTCTGCCAGCAGTGGATGATTCCATCGGTGAAGAATTCCCTCATTCCATTTAGCGTGAGTACAACCACTTTTCGAATTCCGTAAGCACACTATACGTAGAGAAAAGGGATGGGGGGAGAGTTGGTTTATTGTGTTTCGGGCGCATGTGCAGTATACATAATGAGGGAGGACCGTTTAGAAGCCTGTGGTTTACGACTCGGTACCTACAACTCGAAGTGGTGCCGAGTCGAAATAACTATAGTAACGGGTAGAAGTAGCGTTGCGGGATTCCGGACGCAAAACGGGCGGCGGACGGGAGGGAGAGCGGTAAATGGAGAACGCAATCGAATTCTCTCGTCGGCTACCGCGAAGCGAATAGGGGTAGCGGTAGTTTCCGAAAGTGGTTAATCGCGAATACGAAAGTTCGAGACGACGAGTTTCCCTCTGCATCACCCAATGTACCGACGTTACAATATTAACCCTTCCAAATGGTCTGCGTAATGAATAATACAAAGCCTCTTCGACGCGCCCCCTCCCTCCTGACTTTCTACCCTCGAGAATTCAATGCCACATTCATCGGTATGGTACCCTTCTTTAGTCGTCACGCGGATCCTGTCCAATCCAATTTTAATAATCTTGTTTATAGCATCTATTATATGCAGTTTAACTATTTTATCTGACATCGATGAAAAAAAAAAAATCGATCAATGAAAAAATCGATAAGTTAAAAAAAATACCGTCACTGCTATAATTTGAAATAAAAATCTTCTAAAGCTTATTTTAAATTAATTTCACATAAAAATTGTTATTTAATTTTAATTTCTCACAAAATGTACCGGAAATTGTTATGCACCAAAAATATTTGTTAATATTGCGCAATAATTATCGTTGCAATAATTCGGAGTTTACATGTGCGATTTATACTTCGACCACATGGAAAATTTCACGTAAAGCTTTTCGGTACAATTATAGATCCCGTGTGAAAAGGTCAAACAGTGTTTCTAGCCGCTTTCGAAGCTTTGTCGCATATGTGCACTCGCGCGTTTTCACGTATATTTGAACATATGCGAGAAACTATGATCGAAGTAGTTTTCTTCTCAGAACTCTCTGTATTTCCCTTTCTCACACTTTCCTGCTCTCCCCATTCTCGATGTACCCGGATTTGGAGAGCTTTAACACAGACACTCAAACACCGAGACTTCCAATTGAAGCACGCAAGTGACTTCGTATGCACAGTGTGGAGAAACTCCGGAGCGAAGTTTAACGACAATTCATCGCTGGCGAGCGTACAAGTATGCAAAGGCCCTTCTAGTTCCGTGCACCGTTTCCGTCGTTTCGTCGTCGACGTCGAAGTCGACCAAACGTGGAAGTTTCGCGGCTGTTTCCGGAGACAGAGAGAGAGAGAGAACGGTGGGGTACGCGTTTCGCGATCCACCCAGCTAACCGGGCGAACGTTCCTTCTATGCAGCATGAACGTGCTAATCGGACGATCGAAGGGACGCCGGTGAGGACGCGGGGGACAACGGCATACCGTTAGGTTTTAGGTTGAAGCAAAACGCTGCTCGGAGGGGTTGCGAGATGACGAAGAGAGGGAAGAGGAAGAAGCCGAATAAGCTACAGGCGATACCGGCTTATCGCATCCGACCGCGTTGACGCTGACGAGAGAGCGAACCTTCCCTCTCGACGACTTCCGGCTTACGATGGCCTTCGAAAAAAAACGAACACTGTCCTCACTTTTTTTCCCCTCTTCTTCCGCTTTTCTACGATGGAAATTTTCCGAGGACAATCGTAACGTAAATCAAATAGGTTTTTTTTTTTTTTCGCTTTTTGCAACGAGATTTTTTGGCACGGTGGGGTGGAGTTCAATTTGAAAAACATTCAACGACTTCCATCCAATGATTTTTTTCGTCGATATTTCACGGGTTTAAAGTCTTTTGGAATTTACAAAAAAAATCGGGATTTTGAAATTGCGATGATCATTTTTCTTTACAATAATTTTATACATATTTTAATTTTTCAAAAATCGTCAATGCAAAACAATGTATACAAATTGTAATTTTCCTTCTTGTAATTTTCAAGTGAATTTTTAGCTTTAACGCTTTCTATATCTCGCGAAACGGACTCGAGCCTTCGACTTTCGGCTTGTTGGCCTTACGACAACGCTAAACCGAATATTCTTTTTTTCTTTCTCTTCCCATTCGCGCTTCTTCTGTTCGGGGATTTCGCGGAGGCGGTACGGTTGGCCGGATGGAGAGTTTCCCTCTGGCGGTGGTGTCGATCGAACAGTATGTGGCGAGAAGGCGAGAGCCGGTCACACAGAGTATTTCGCTTCTTCATCTGTTCGAAATTTCTCTCAGTCTCTCTTTTTCTCTCTCTCTCTCTCTCTTTCCTCAAACTCGCACGAGCTTTAAAAATGCTACGACGAGCTTTCCGACGCTCGGAAAATTGATGAAATATCGCATCGATTTCCCATCGAGAAGGCGGGGGGTTCCGATAATCCTTTCGTCGCTAGTCTCAGTACCCGTGAGCCACGTGGCCGGTGGCGTTGAGAAAAAACGAGAATCTCCGAAGCGAAGAAAGCGAATGAATGAAAGAGAACGACGGAACTGAAGAGAGAGAACGAAGATTTAGAGCAAAAAAAGAAAAGTCTCCCAGAAGGCGGAAAATCTCATGACCCCTGGAGAAAAAGTATAGAAATGGCTTTGCCGATTTATTACAACAGCGCTTTCCCTTTTTTTTATATTTTTACCGGCTTTGTTTTTATCGGCTTTGTTTTCCTCTTGTTTCGAATGGCAGCCTGCAGCCTTTCAATCGTTCGATATGTAATCATTTTCTCGTGTTTAGACCGGGAAATATCGTCCTTTTGCACCGGCAAACGACCGACCGAGAAACATTGGTATCCCAGTTTATTGCTCGATCCCAATTCTTCATCCCTCCAATAATGTTGCATGAAAAACATATCTGCATGAATAGCTATCGTCTTCCATCTATTCGCTTCATTCTCATAATGATTACTGATTACAAAAAAATTAATAAAATTTGAGTATTGTAATTAGTAAATCAATTGATTTTCTCGTCCTACTCGCGAAAGAATTCAAATTGTTGTCTCTCTTCTCTGAAATCGGCAAAACTATTGTTCGAAATCGAGATGATTTCTCGTGAAATCGAAATGAAAACAAATATAAATGCCTACGAGGAAAGAGGGGACACACCTTGCCGCTGAAATTCAGAGACCGACTTCGTGAAGGGAGCGACGAGATAGAGAGAGTCTCTCGTCGTTTATAAATTCTTGAATAAAGACGCCGCGAGCTTAGATCGTACTGGCCGCCCGGTTTGTTATGTACAATCTCTCGAGCATCTCTGCTCTTTTTCTCTCACCTTTTCTTATTTCTTTTTTTTTTTTTTTCTTTTTTTCGTCGACGAAAATGAAATGCTGGAAGTCTCGCCCCCCGGGGCCACTGAGTGCCTTTTAATTTTATGTATCTTTGCCCTCCGGTCTGACCGGCGAGAATCCAACGACCTCTCGTCAACGAACTCACTGCCTTCCGCGCGATGAATTCGCGATTTCATCGCGAATGTACATAGAGACCTAAGCTTTATGTGTCCTCCGCGAAAGCATTCAACGAGACTTGAGAGCGTTTCGATTAACGCTGAATTTTCCGATAGCTCGACCCAGAAAACGACCAGACGTCGTCGACCGACGAGGTACGACGAGTTACAGGTTTTCCTTCTATCATTCAATGTGCCACATCGATGCAAAGCTATCAATCTGCCCCGTTGCACTTTCTCTACAGGAATGGCAAACGGAAGAAAGGACTGATGGAGAAACTTAATTGAAACGAGAGAAAGGATAGTTCGGAACGTCTGGTTCATTTCGATGCAATTTTTTTCTTCTTTTTTCTACACCGTTCCGTCCGGAAATGTCAGGTCGAAATCAATCACAGACGCGGCGCTAGTATGGGCTTCAAATTTAACAAGTTGAATTCGTTTGTAGCTCCGTGTAAGGCGATCTATCATCTGTCGATCTGGAATTTGCCAGACCACAATTTTCAAAGTTTTCAGTCAATGATAAAAATTATACTTCCACATCGATTCCACTTTTAGTTTAATCGGCGATTAAAAAACTCCGGTATGAGAAAGTTAACCAATTTTTTGATTCATTTTATTATTCTCTGATTATCGCGGAGGAATAAAAATTCATTAAAAATTGAGTTCCGTGAAATTAGAAGAATAAAATGAATTTCGTCTTAGAGAATCGTAAGCCATTTTCCGTCGACCTCGTCTCGAGGAGTCCATTGGCTCTATCAGGCGTTAAGGCTGTTGCACCCATGCGCTTTCATCGTCGGCTCACGGAGTTGGCTTATTATAACCCTTTGTGGGTTCTAAGGCTTCTGCGTCACTGTCCTCTCGATACAAACACGAGACTGGATCGACCCCGTCTCGACCGTCGTGGCAAAAAACTTCGAAATATCCTCTTGCAACGGTGAGCCATCTTCTTGCCTTCGGGGCTGTAGACTCGGCCCGTAATCTCGTCATATACGGTCGATATCAGGGGGAAAAAGAATGAAAAGATAGAAAGAATAAAAAAAAAAAGAGGATTGTCCATGGGGTGCAAAGTGCGATTGGGGTGCAAACATCCCATGTTTACCGTTTTTATTGCTATTTTCGCGTCGGTCCCTTGAGGCTATCAGCTTTGTGTTCAATTGATGTATTCACAAAAAGAAGCAGTTTCTGCGCTATTCGCCGCAATCAACTTTGCAACGTTTTGCTGCTTTTTTTTTTCAAGCAATTAGAGTATTGATCAGCGGTATGAGAATTTTTTTTATAGTCAGAAAAAAAAACTATCGAACTGTTGGCCGAAGGAAAAAATGTGTTCGTCGCACAATAACGAAAATAAAAATTCGAATTGCGAAATAGAAAAAACGTACTTCTGCTCAAATTTGGTTCCACAACCTGTGAGGCTTCTTTGGGGAAAAAACTTTATACCGATCAAACTGGAAAAAATTTTTTTTAAAATATTACGACATTCGAATTGAACCGACAGACTTCGCGCAGCGATTTCGCCCGCATATGTTTTGGATAGGTAAAACTTTCGCATAAATTCGAGGATAGACTAGTAGAGTTTGTTCTCTTTCTCTCGCGACGTAGCCGCAGGCATCTCGGTAGCGTCTGGACCCTCGGGGAGGGAAAAACGCGACGAAGCCACCAACGAAAACGATGAAACTTTCGCCGAGGGTGGTTTATCCGGCGAAGACTGTTTACATACGCGCCCTTCTTGAATGGAATACGAGGAAAAAAAAAAAAAAAAAAAAAAAAACGAAAAGATAACTGTGTGTCTTCTCTTGTTGTACAATTGCCGTTCGCAGCTGCGCTCGTTTTACCGCTTGAAATGTTTATTAACAATATTTTTCTCGGAGCTAATATCGATTCATAATATTTTCAAAACCCCGATGTACAAACAGCCCGCGGGGGAATGGACGATGAAATAAATATTTCGCGTCTGGGTGCCTTTTTTCATTTCGTTTTGCTTATCAAACGGCGGGATGGGCATATAGGATTGCTGAGAGAAGAAGTAACAAACGAAAAAGGAAAAAAAAATGTGAAAAAAAAAGAAAACTTCTTCAGGTATTCCTTTACCGACGTGCCCGATGCATCTGTCTCGAGCTTTCGCTTTTATTTTGCGTGACCAAGAAAAAAGAAATATCAACAAAACACAACAAGATCGCGAAGAAGTGGATAGTCGATAGAGAAGATTCGTATTTCTCCTGTCCTCCTTCCTGCGCTATTCTACTTCGGATGTACCGAGGACGTCCGAAAAATAATCCCATGATCTTCAGAAAATGTCCGATCTCTTGGACGTCTTCGATATCTGAAACGTTCGAAGGGGGCGACGGGGTCGCCCTCGTTCTCCACCGCTGGGAGAGAAACACGGCAAAGAATTTCTAGAAATTCTTTTATATCGCTAAAAGGTGAAACTGGAGAGAAAAAAACACCGACAAAGAGGTTTGAGAAGGAATGAAACTGTCGCTAGATGTCTCAACACTCACAACGACAATGTCTTCTCTTTTGCCTTCTGCGACGCCATCGAAGAAAAAAAAAAAAAAAAAAAGCGACGAAGTCGCGAGACTCGAGGCGTGTGAATTGTACAGAAGAAGGTCGAAAGGGTCAGGGTATCGGATTATCGTTCCACACTCGCGACCCTTCGTTGCTTCTTTCCTTTATAACTGATAGGCGAACACGGGGATTGTAAGGGATTTTTTTTTCCTTTCTTTTTTTTTTTCGTTGGAAAAATGCTCGAGGCGCTCAGTCCCCGGAGCAAATGGTTGTTGACTGTTCGATAGCGGTCGATATGAAAGACAGGTGGGGATGTTGGAAAGAAAGAAAATTTATTAATCGCCAACGGGCGTTACGGTCTCCCGAGGCATGAAGGAGAGAGGATAAAAGGGCAGTAAATAATCAGTGATTGAACTTCGTAGATGAAATCCGAGCATTGTTTTTATAGTGATGAAATATGGGACATTTTTGCTACTTACGAGAATTCAAGAGGGTTTTCGAAATGATCGAATAAACCTTAAAAATTGTTAACCCCGTTGAATCCATAAAGATGTTAAGAACCATAAAAAAAAAAACAGTTTTTAAAGTTATCGATACAAAATATCGACTTTATCGTAATCGTTTTCACAACAAGCTTTGCAATTCTAAGTCCTCCTTCCTTCCTACCCTATTCTCCTCCGCCATCGAGACAACTGTTTCGCGATAAGGCGAATACCGTTTCCGCGGTTTCACACCGTCCGACGCCGTCTTCTCTCGCTCCCCAAGACAAAGCTCGTTCGCCGAGTTCCCCATCGAGAATCGTCTGAAAGAAAGAAACCGCTGCGTGTTCCCTTGAGGTCGAAGGTTAACGGTGCCCGCCGGAAGCTCAAAGAATAAAAAAAAAAAAAAAGAAAAAATAGAAAAAACGAAAATGCTTTCTACCCTTTTCTTCTCCGCTGCTCATTCGTTGTTCGGCTCATCTCCGCACCACCGCTCACGGAAAGAGAGCTCCGCTGATGCTCGCATCACAAAGCTCCTCTCTTCCCCCGAACCCCCAACGTTTCCTTTATTTTTTTTGTTTCATTGCTACTGTCTTTCTCTGACTCTCTTTTTTCTCTCTCCTCTCGCTTTCCTACTTTAATCCTCGTGATTCCTTTTTCGCAACGCACGCGTGCATTTCCCACGCGGCTGGTGAGCGCCCGGCTTTTCTATATATGCTTTCTACGTAACACATCTATACCAATGGTGCCTCGAGACGAACCCTAAAAACATATTTCTCGCATCTATCTTGCGTTCCTTCTCTCCTGCCGGCTCTCGGCTATTTTCTTCTCTCCCTCCCTCCCCTTTCTTCCTCCATCCATAGTTGAGTTCAAAAGTACGTTTCGTCCAATTACAAAGTTCCGTTTGTATCTTACCTGCTATGTTTTGCAGCTCCAAGCGACTAGCGCTACGAACACTTCCATTTGTTCTTTCAACAAACGCCTTACGTTCTGCAACCTCCCTATCCTCCCCGATGTCTCTTCCCACAGCGTTACTCTGTCCTCTCGACGTCTTTTCTATCCTCCTTTTGTCCTCCTATCTCTTCTCCCGGCGCGTCCTCCAATCCGCGATGCTTTTCTTTCACCTGGAAAATCTACTCTCCGCGCTCTTTATCCACATCCCAACAGGGTTTGCTCTACGGATTAATAATTTCGTTCTCTCGGTTGTGTGTTTCAGAACATGGACGTCGCTAAGGCCTCGGAGCGTCTTCTCAAACTCGCAGTAAGTTTTTTTTTTTTTTTTTCTTATTATTTTATCTCTGTATGTTTTTTTTGCTCTTATCTCTATTATTATTTTATTATTTTCCTCCTTGCGAGTTTTTCCCCTGTGTCTCACGTGAAAAGTTTCATCGCCATGTTGCAACACAGTTGGAAAAGCTTCGGTAAGATCTCATAGATGTGAGACGCGAAATTTGATTCTGTAATTTTTTTACTTGGTTACCGAAGCTTTTGTGAATTAAATGGACGTTGGAGAGAAGTTGCGCTCCGACAAAATAGAACAGATTTTGAATGAGGCGTCGGAGCGCCCCGTTATAATTGAATTTTCTTTTGCAATTTTCGAAGTTTTCTTGCCTTCTAAACAGTGGATACATATTTTTCTATTTTTTCTTTTGTTTTGTTTTTTTTTTTTGTAAAAAGCGCAAAGAAAAACTGATTCTTGCAGATATTTTTGCGCTCCAAGGGGGTGGGGGGTGATATCTTTGGATCACGTTTTAGTCACATATCTCTTTTACTTCGTGCACCGGATGGCGTCACATTAATATAGCGTCGGGGCACGTAGAGCATCAGAGCCCGAGCTGCTCTCTCGTCGATCAATGACGAGTCGGCATATTGGATTTATGAATATTGCATGATCAGCAGCAATGGCGAATAACCGTTATTCTAACGTCGCCGGGGGAATGGATTGTTCCGTACTGGCGATTTACGTGGATATATATATTCGTTATGGCGAATTGTAGGAAAGTGCAAGTCTCGCTGGATGGTTATCATCTATCATTTCTCTGCAGATAAGGATTATTTAGCTTTCAAAGAACATTGTAGACATCACACGTCAAACTATACTAATCTAATATCGCAGTATCGCTCCAAAGATAACCGATACGTTGAGAAAATTCTGTCTTCATGTCATACGAATTTGGAATAATACGAACTTCGCAATAGTTCTATATTCGTAAAAACGAATCCATCAACATCCGTGAATTGAGTTTTCGTCGTAAAATGTATATTTCTCAACGTTTTTAAATCTGCAATTATATATCACCAAATGTATAACAATTTATGTGATTAATATATTAATTGTGTAAAAACATCGAAATTTAGTATATATGTTTAATACATTTTTGTATATATTTGACTTTCATGTCGGAGGTTTCAAATCATAATTGAAAGATCCATAAAACTGTGTGACGGCATTGCATACTTATACGTTCAGATACGTTGACTCCAAAAGAAGGTATTATGCAGTGACTGGTATTGCCGAACTCTCTTCTAACTTTATGCCGCTCGTAACAATTTCGTTGTGTAGTATTTCGAATTCATCAATTGCTAGTATCGAGTACAATTCAAGAAGCATCATCGACCTACTATCAACTACCAACTCCGGATACGTAACATCCTTCCGAACTTTTTAAACCGATCCCACCGAAAACTCCTATATTCTCGTACGTCGAGTCGACACGCGCCCCCCGTACAAGTGGTGAAAGCCGAAAGAAAAACTTTCGTTGAGAGTTTCGAGAGGGTGGGATGAGGAAGGGAAGGGACTTTACTTTTTAGTCCCTGTGTGCGGTAACCGTTTGGCGAGATTGTCGCCCGAGAGCGTTCGTCGCCCGCATCGTCTTCTCTTCAATGTGTACGACGGTCGCGTCTGTTTCGCCAGTAACGAAGACCCGAGGCGAATTTTTACAGGGTAGTAGCAGTCACGAGGCGTGGAAAGAATGCCCCGAAGCGGACATCACCCGTTTCGCGTGACTCTCGAACTCGCCGGGTGGATGCTTGTGTCTTGGGTATCAGGACCGACGGGACTGTTACGAAACGACACGTATCTCGGGGCTTTTCCATTGCGCAACCAACGCAACCCCTAACACATGGTTCGCCTCTCGAAAAGGTATCCATCTCGTTTCCTCCAGAGCTTCTGTTGCGACCTCCGACCTTACGGGTCGACGCGGATACCGTTGCTACTTTTGTCGAGAGGTTCATACCGGGAGTTTCAGGGGGGTGAAACGAAATTAAAACGTCGGACAAAGTTTTCTCAAGCCGGAAGGGTCTTGAAAACGTGAAGGAAAAGGCACGGAAGATGACAGAGACGAGCAGCCGGAGAAGAGCACAGAGGGGGGAGGGGTAAGAATAAGAAAACAAGAATCCCTGAACGATAGAATAGCTTTGTTGGTTTGTTGGGTTAGAAAAAGATCGTAGAAGACACGAAAGCGACAGGGGCGGTTGGGTGTCTTGAGAACGGGGGGGATGGTCGGTTGAATTCGGAGAGGGAATGCAACGGAAAATGCCTCGAGGCGAAGCGACTTGACCGCACCTTTGTGTTCGCAACATTATTAAGTCCTTTGCCGCACTCACGTAGCCAAAGGGACGAAGAAGGACGCTGGAGTTTCTACGCTTCCGGAGAAAGATGCGGACCGAATGGTATGCTTTCTCTGACGTCGTCGTCGGGAGAGAAGGGATATGCGGTTGGAAGGAATGGAAAGGCAGAACCAGTACCAGAAGGAGAAAAGTGAAGAAACGAAAAAAAAAATTGCGGCAACCAAGGCGAGGAAGCGCAAGAAGAGTGGTGAAAGGCATACCCGTCCAAAGAAGGGATGGCGAACAAACTGGAAACGAAATAACTTCCAAATTCTCAACGCAAGGAAAAGATGAGCGGGAGCTTGCGATGCTTCTCTTCTTAGCGACGCTTCCCTCTCACAGACTCGTTTTCCCTTTCTTTACCGAGTTCTTAGGTTCTTCTTATTTTGTTAATTTTTTTTTTTTCCTTAAGTTCAAACTTCTCTTTCGCCTCGTTCCTCGCTGTTAAAGCTCAAAGGATTCGCTCTCGTCGAAATTACGTTTACCCTTTCGCGAACGAGTCCATCTATCTTTTTCAGTGTTTCGGGGAACGTAAGAGGAGGGGTGGGGAGGGAGGGAGGGCGAGAAGGTAACAATGCTAACTAACGGTCTGAAGAATGCTGAGTTGAGGAATTGGCCGGGAGGGAAGTTTGAGAACAATTGTTCATTATTACTTTAATGTTAATTACAAGTTTTGGTCGATGGTCGGGGGTTTTTCAAAGTGGCGAAATTTTTTGTTGAAACAAAAAAAAAATAATAATAATAAATTCCTTTGGCGATGGAAATTTATTGTTGCGGGGATTGTTTTCTCTCGGTGTTGTAGGACGTTGCGTTGCTGCAATTAGGAGAGGCTGGCAAATCTCAGACATTCAACGGCCTGATTTGGACGCTGGAAAAATTTTTTTTTAGTTATCTCAATAGAGCTAAAAAGGTTTCAACAAAAATTGTCATAAAATATTTTTTGTCATTTCGTCATAAAATCAATCATTCGGATGTTCGAGTCGCTGATAATAGCGAATAGTTATTTATCGATTTTCAAAATTTTTTTTTTTTTTTTTTTTTTTTTTTTTTTCAGATTCCAAACCACCTGATGTGGCTGTGTTTCTTCTATCTGGCTTTCCACTCGTATCTCAACCTAATGGGTGAGCTTTTGCACTTTGCGGATCGTAATTTCTACAGCGACTGGTGGAACTCGAACAACATAGACACGTTTTGGCGAACGTGGAATATGCCTGTGCATCGATGGGCCGTGAGGTAATGAAAAAAATGTTTTTTTTTTTCCTTCATTCCTCTCGAAATACTTATTCTATTTTTTTTCCTCCTCCAATTCAATTTCTCAAATCTCCTTCACCTCATAAAGTACACTCGTTAACGGGTTCCCTTTCATTCGCAAAATATGCTTTTTTTTTCCTCTCTTCCATCCCTGCGCAGGGGTTTGTCGTGTTTCGCTTTCCCACCGTGACCCCTTTCACAAATTATAGAAGCTTCCACACCCGAGAGCTGTTTTTTCTCTCATTCCCTGAGCTCTACCGTCGGCGGAGACACGGACGTACCGCTATTTTTTTTTTTTTTTTCTCTCCTCTCCCACCCATCTTTCTCTCGCCTTCTCGCATTCATCGCGTAATCCCAGCAAACACGAGTCTCTTTCCGACCGTAGTTTCCACCCGTTGGTATACAGTGAAAAGAGAAACGTGCGGCAAAATAGAAGCAACAAAAAAACAAAATATAAAAAAAAAAAAAAAGCGGGCGTCCGAAGAAACGTTTCTCGGATGTAGCATTCGCCCGGCGCGCGCGCAAGGCATTGAAACTCTTCGCCGCAATAGAGAAAAGAAACGAAGTGGAGTATCCACAGCTTCGTCTCGATTCGCAAAACCTTTGATCGAGTCCTCGTCCTTCTTCCTTTCTTCTTCACTCAATGTATATATATATATATGTATACATTTTTTTTTCTCGGTACCAAACGTTTTCCTTTTTAGTCCAGTTTCCCCGAACGCTCTCGTAGCTTCCACTTTCTTTCTTCGACCTCTATACTCTTCTGTCTATCTATACCTCCTTCGCGTTTTCGCCATCCAAACTTCGTTAACGAGTGCCCCGCTTTAAGGGGATTTAATTACATTTTTCGCGAGCGTCACCACCCCCTCCGCCCTCTCCTTTCCTTACTCGACAAGCGTTGGGTGAGACTTGCCCTCTCCGCGCCGGTTTGTTCGTTCGCCAACGCTCTTTCGCGTTACCATGAATGAGTGAGTGTAAGCGTAAGTAAAAAGTAGCGTGAAAGGTGGTATAACCAAGAGACTGTTAGGGGGCTGTGAGGGAGAATGGTGGTTGTAAGGTATAGAGATAGTTTAAAATGCTGGTTTTCACTGTGAAAATTTCCGCGAACCGTGAAACCCAAAGAGTCTGCCTACAGAGTTGCCACCGAGAGTTTCCTTCGTTTCTCTATAGCCTCGACGACTGTACACCCTACGCACACACAGAAAGCTCTCTCCTCATAGTTGTGCCGTACAACGCTTTTCTCTTCCTCATTCCCGACCCCTCACACGCCCTCCTCCCCTTCCCCTCCTTCCCTTTCACTTATTTTCCTGCACCTCCAGTCTCAATGCGCCTATTCCCGCGCCCACGACGGCTTTTCTACCACATTCTCTCTCGGCACGGAAGCTGTTACGCCCGGTAATTGTTTCAGCTTCCGTAACTCACTCGCTTAAGAACTGTCGTCCCGTTGGCGAGAGAGACTCTCAGGCTTTTCGTTGCTGTTGCAAAGCGGCCGAGACATGGGACGTACACGATCGCCGAAGGGCATCTACCCAGTGCTGTGATGGATCTCTCGTATGAGGGATGAAGCATTTCGCTTCCTTTTTATTTATTTATTTATTTTTTTGTTGTTGTTGCGATGTTCGCCGGAGCGAATATGAAGGGATCACTTTGTTTTCACCCCTCTGAGAGTTTGTGTTTTGAGAAACACTTCGAGTTTTTTTTTTATTTAAGATTATAGCGGAGAAAATATTAGTTGAGAGTAAATTTGGAAGTGAAGACAGGAATATGGGGTTTGAGAGAGTCGCAGATGTGTAACGTGTGAAGAGCGGACTAATGCACTTTAATGATTTATAAAGAAATTTCGTTGGGTGTAGAATTTCTGGAAAATGACACCGTTGAATTTAAATATGTAGAGTAGACACGTGGAAATTAGCATAATCGATATTCGCAGTTCGTGAAGTGCATGAAAAATTCATAAACTGTTACATCGTCGGTCAAGTGAACAGATTATATTTTCGTGTCTTGAGGAATTAATTGCGATGGAATTTTTATTCTGGAAATTCCTCAAAATAAATGTCACAAATTAGTGCGAAGGTTTTTTTTTTTTTTTTTTCTTTGTCTTTGAAACTCTCGACTGCTAGCCGAGCAAAAGACGGAATAGTAAATTAGTGAAATAATACAATAATATTAATGTATTTTTTTTTTTTTTTTTTTTTCGGTATAATTTTCTTTATTCTACTTTTCTTTTTTTTATAACATCTGAAAATTCGTACACTAACGACGAAAAAAATTTAACTTTTGAATGTCTTCGCAACGCCTCTTGAAAGCTCAGCTCTACTCTCTAGTCATTGGCGTTCCACCTATCGTCTCGCTTCTCACGATGTATTTGATATGCGGCACACCATAGAGTGGCCAATCGCTGCGTCTTTCGCGACACTATCTTGTATACCATGGATCCCCGCACACAAATTCCATCCCTTCGCCCATGCGGCGAGCTCTTTATCACTCTCGTCTCGCCAAAATCCTCGCAGCACCACCGGCAGTAGCGGGAGCGGCAGCAGCAAGCAGCAGCAGCAGCAGCCTGCAACTGGCACCGGGCCATGCAGTAGAGAGCCCGCGAGGCTCTCCGTGGAAAGGCGAAAATGGAAACGGATAGTGAGAGATAGGAAAAGATGAAGCGAGAGAGAGAGAGAGAGGGACAGAAGTGAGAAAGAAATAAAGAAAACGAGAGAAGGAAACGAGAGCCAGACGCCGGTTTTCTCTGAGCCGACAGAGACTCGGGAACTCGGTGAAAACGTCGTCGTCGTCGTCGTCGTCGGGGTGTGCGAGAGCCTCCTTTCAGCCTTTCGTAATGGGAAAAGACGATACGCATCGCATTGCCGCACTTAAGGCTGTTTATCCCCCGCGGCTCTTATAATGCTTATATAACGCGACGACGAGAGCGACGAGTCTTAGCTGTACTATAATACGAGAAAACGTAGACGATTCCAACGAGATTTTTAGCCGAGCCGTAGTCTCGTCGATTTGCAAAGGCACGAAGGAAACGCAAAAGCGGAGAAAAGACGAATAATACGGAATAGGAAAAGAAAGGTAGAAAGGAAGAGGAAAGAATGCGCGAAGGCGCGTAGCAAAGATGAGAATCGCGAGGATCGACGAAAAGCTTTGCGAATCTTTGAAGCTCCTTTTTTTTTCTCTTCGATGGATGTTTGAATAGCTTTATAACGCAACTTTTGTGTGTGAAAGTGAACCTTTCGAAGTTTGATGAATCTTTTTTTTTTTTTTTTCTTTTTTCTCAGACATCTTTATATACCGATCGTTGAGATGGGATATGGAAAAACCGTGGCCAGCGGCACCGTGTTCTTCATTAGCGCCTTCTTCCACGAGTATCTCGTCAGCGTGCCACTCAAAACCTTCAAGGTCTGGGCGTTCTTAGGTATGATGGGACAGGTCAGTGAACTTTTGAGGAGATTTACATTTCTTTTTTTTTTATGCCACACAACGGGGACATTCTTTTCTCCAATGGATCACAAGTCATACAAACAATAAGTATAACAAATATAAAAAAAAAAAAATTTCACACCAAAATTTCTGTAAGGAAATCGTCGAGTAATCTTCTCGAGTTTATACGATAGTCTGAAAAAAATCATTGCACACCTCCGCACATTATTGTTGATTAACAAGCGCCCGTCGATCTCGCAAATTGTCGGCTTAAAGTTACCCTTCTCTCATCTCCACGCGAAGGATTATAATTAAACAGCATTATTTTCTTAATCGTGTACATTAAAGCATTAGCGTCGAACGTTAAATAAATGATTGAACACGTATTCTTGGCGTTTCACGTACAGATTCCCTTATCGGTGATCAGCAAGTTGGTAGAGCGTCACTTTGGTTCCCGTTGGGGCAACATCGTCGTCTGGTCGAGTCTCATTATCGGTCAACCTCTCTGCATAATGGTCTACTACCACGACTACGTGGTCACTCACTTCGGCGCAACTCTACTCGAGGATCACTCCGTCGTCTAACCCCCCCACTTATTTCATTATAATATATCACAAGCGATAAACAATTTAACCGTAAATCGTGTGATATACTCCGATTCATCGTCTGTGATTATCCAAATCAAGTCGATGTCGAGATTAATTATTCACCGATACGGCTGTTATTTATTCGAGATAAAGTTTTTTAAACTTTATACATCCATAGGAAACTTAAATGGCTCCGTCCTTCGACGTATTTTCAGTAAACAAAAAGAACAATACATTGCTTCCAATTTAACTATATTTCGTCACAAAGGAGCGCTTAAAAGGGTTTACTTGTTTATAACGTATTCAGCTTGAAATCGTACGAACGAAAAAAGGAATATCACGCAACGTCGTCTAGCGAGAAAAATCTGAAAAAATCCAACAACACCTTACGTCTCCGAAGTACGTTGACAAATTTTTTCAGATTTTTTTTGAGTCTTAATTATAAATAAAAATACATAACTTTCGAAGAATTGACAATGAACAATTTACGAGGAAAGATTCATTCGCGGACAATTTGCGATTAATAAACAGTGGTAATGTATCATCAGTCGGCTTTGCGTTGCAAATAAATTATTTGAGTCTTCGTCGCGAATCCGATTTCGGTTTGCATGCTGAATAATAAATCGAGCTGTCCATCTCGCCAGTCGACAGTACACGGATTTGTCAGTGAGAATCAATTTGAAATTTCGTCTTCTCTTTGAATGACAGTACTGCCACCGAATATACTGCACGAAATGGTTTTTTTTATTTTTATCAATGTCCTTCTCGTGTGCCTTAAATACGAAAATTCGGATATCCAGAACTGACAGCATTACAGATCAAAGCATCACTTTCGAGAAAAATATTTTATTAAATATACATATATTTTTTTGTCAATACTACGAGCGAATCCGGGTGCCATATTATACGCAGATGAATTGTAGTCAAAGAGTGCAAAAGTGTGTGAGTTTGAGAAGAAAAGATCGTAGAAAGGAAGGAAAATATGGAAAGCGAAGTGAAAGGCGTGAGTCCAATTATGATGCATCTACTTTTTTTTTTCTAAGGAGTATTAATAACATGTATATATTAATATGTACCGCAGAATAAAAAAACGCGGAGAATCGATCAGTCAATGAATAATGAAAATTAAAGTCCGCGAATGAACATTCGATTCTTAATTATTTTCGATAAAATTTTTACCGCAAAGTAAACCAATAAAACGGCAATGGATTTGCAGATTATTACGTTTGACGAAACACATTTTTATTCTGAGAAATCAGCTATTTCACATAGAGAAAATATAAAAATGCGTTCATTCACAGACGAGTGTTTGTTTACTGGTCGATTAAACTCCCGTATATATTTTGCGAAATTGTAAATTCGTTTTAACTTGGTTCAGGATACTCGGAAGAAAAAATTGCCATTGTTTATCGTATACAATTTATTCTGTCGGGTATGAATGATACTTTTGTATATCGTGTTTTAGCGTGGAAGCTTCGCATCAATACCGCAAGCTTCGTTGTTATCGATTAAACGAAATATTTCTTACGACGTTGGGGCCTTTAACTTTTCTACGATATTCCTCGCAAAATTCCTCGCGAATCGAAAGTCACATTTAAAAAAATATTTGTACGTCACTTTTGGCCTAAAAATTTCAGTTTTTAACCGCAAGTGCCGTCGCAATAAAAATTGCGAGAATCTCATGTTTTTTCGGAAAATTTCGTAATTTTCACTGTGACGTGACTTTTTGTCATAAAATTGAGATTTCAAAACTGTAAGTGATGTCGTTATAAACAAAATTAAAATATCTTTTTTTTTTTTTTTTTTTTTTCGAGAATTTTTTTGAATTTAAACATTTTTCGTGGAATATAAAGTCGTATTTAAAGTGTCAAGATTACAAAGCTTCGTTCCGAGGCAACAGTAGACAGTTCCATCGTCGCTTTTTTATCCTCCCCTATCGTCTTCCTTTGGAGTTGGAACTTTTTCGTTTTATTTGTCCTGCCGGGGAAAGTAATCGAGGTGAACGAAATTGTATGGTATGTTATATCTCGCGATACACAGACGCCCGGTGGAGAACGGTGAAAACAGAAGCAAAGGCGAGTAAGGAAAAGCGGGAATATCTGACTGACATTCTTTTCCGTTGAACCCTCGAGGTTTGCAGGATCTGCCTGAAGGTCCCTGAGGACAAGTGTCGCTTATACTATATACTCTTATATTCTCTTCGCCCTCGCATAACACAGCAACCAAACTTCTCTCTACGTTCGTTCTCGACAGTTATCCGTGAGAGAGTAACAGAAGCGAAGGACTTCTCTTGTGATGGATAAATTAATGATGCGAAGGGTCTTCGACCGACTGGTCGACGTATGTCTGCGTCACTCTGCAAGGGCTCTTGATGTTGCACACTTAGATGAGATATATACAAAGAGGGGTTGTTTGCAGGGCTCTGGGGCTCTCGCGACGTCACGTGACGGACACCGGGGGGTGTCTCGAGTGGATATCTCGAGTCTTGTTACATGAGAGACCACGGATCTCGACAACTACTTGTATACCACCGTAGTAACAGCAAATTTAATCTTTCCAACTCCGGTAAGGAAATATATAAGTTTACTTTCTTTGAACACAATTGATAATTCGCAAAAATTGATTATACGCGGTAAAAAGCCGTCTATTTGAAAAATAAGTACGATTCACATTTAAAGAAATAAATAACACTGTAGATACGAGATAACTGTTAATTGTAAAAAACAAAACTGAAGAAAGAGTGGAATTATCGCAAAGATGAAACTATGCGAAAATTTGATGAAAAAAAATTGACGGAAATTCTTTTATATTGCAAGTATATAAACACTTTTCTATGTTATTTCAGAGGCGGCAAAAGTAGCATCGGGACTGCATTCATGATCACTTTCGTCGGATGCTTGAGGCGCGAGGCGACGATGCATACTGGTGCTGGAGGGCCATACCAAGGGAGAGAGAGTGAGTATTTCGTGTCTTTTGAAGGCGCGAGCAGGCAGTCAGAGGGCCTGTGCAGGCGATGAGGGTAGTCTGGTCGTTGGGGGGGCAGTAGAGAAAAGCAGAAGCAGCAGGAGCAGCGGCAGCAGCCACCAGCCAGCGGCAAGCACGACGCTTGCGTGGTTCGGCTCCGTCGTCGTCGTCGTCGTAGTTGGCGCTGACGGGGGGGTGGGAGGGTAGCTAAACCGATAGCGAGCGCAACACGATGCTCTATAAGGGCGGGTGCGCCGCGACGCCTCTGCAGTGAGGGCCGCGACGCCCACGAGGATACTTCGACGCTCCGCGGACAAAATCCCCGGTGCGCAGCCAAAAATTCCGTCGCGAACACGAGGTTTATCGTAACAAATACAATATTCTTGAATTAAAAAAATTAAAAAATTAACCCCCTGATTTCGTGCAAAGTGTATACGTTTTTAAATACTAAAACACGTTAAAAGAAAAAAAAATTGATATCAAAATTTTGCAAAAAAAAAAAAAAAAAAAATCAAAATGTGCAAAAACGGAAATTTTCAAGAGGACGATTCCTGACTATTGTGATATCCAATCCGCCGAAGGTATGATGCACATCCCTTTTGACGTTATTTTTTTTTTTACATTCAAACTAAATCTCTGAAATGAGACTTTTTTTTTAATGTAAATGTGAAAAATGTCGGGTTGACTTAAGTCGCGGTTAACGCGGAAAATTACCAAAAAATGTGCGTTACGAGATAAACACTTAGTTATTCATAGATTGAAAAAGAGGTTTCGGTAAAAATGATCAGAACGCTGAAACGATAGAATCGACAAAATGATTAAAATCGACTTTTCAAATTGTAATTTAAAAAAACAAAAGTTATGCGAAGACAATGAAAAAGGAGGGTGTAGATGGAGTGTACAAATGCACATCATATAGAGAAAGAGTGATCGACTGATCGGTGAACCGCACGCAGAGAGTAAACATTGAGTCTCCACGTCGAATCGTCAATGCTGAGTGAAGGACTCGATAAATGTTCAAACGCCCGTCACTCTCTCTGTTGCTCTCGTTTCTCCTCTCCACGTTTGCCTACATACTCGATAGAGTATGAAACATATATGGCATTCACACACAGAGAGATCGCGGGAGTTGGTAGGGAGTAGAGCTCGAAGCTCTAGGATTGTTGGCGGTTCGAGTGCATATTTGCTCGTGTGTCGTGTAACTAGTTTCCGGACAAATCAAACTCTGTGGGTTGAACGAGGAGGCGCTGCCCGAGAAACTACGAAAGCCCGATGTATTTACCCCTCGTCACGAGAATGCTTGGCATACCGAACGGACACCCTCAATCGATTCGTATATAACCCAATCCCTTCTCTCTGTCGTCGTACCACCCTCCCGAAGCCTCGATACATAATAGAAACTCGCGATAACGCTGTGATATTACAAGCGCGTTGAAATTTTGACGAAAAGTCTTTTCTGCGTACGACGTTTCTATAATAAAATATCCTGATACGGGAGCGCAAACGCTGTGTTGCGGCCGGTATAACGATGAAAAAAAAGCCGACCGGGAAAAAAAAAAAAAAAAAAAAAAAAAAATATCAGCCCCCTCGCGGGACAGCCCTTTCCGCGTTCGGATTCAATCTCGATGACTCGGCGATTACTATCCGTTGCCATTAATAATTCTACCGGAATATTTGACGCTCAAGCTTAACCATATTTCATTTTGGATTTTATGTGCCGCAGGCAGATACGTGAAAAATTGAGGTAAATTTCGCAAAATTAAAATTTGCCGCTAGGATATTTAGGGCAACGAAAAAGGCACGAAACTCTTCATTTTTGATATTTTATTAAAACGATGAGCCCTCATTTTTTTTTATGCACGCGATACGGAACTGTAATATGCATTTGGCGAACTCGGTATTTTGCAATGAGGAGTTCCATTGAGTTGTATACACTTCTAAAAATTTATAGACGTTAAAGTATTTGACACTTTTTTCTATTGACCAGATAACATAATTCAGTACTTGAAGATTCTCGAGAAAAACTTTGATTTTAGTTTTATTCCGATGGTAAAAAAAAATTGACAACATGTAAAGCGGCGTAAAAGCATTTCACTCGTCCAGATAATGCACCATTGCGGTTGATGCTTGTTTATCAAAAAAATGTGAGTTTTATTTGATTTCGGTCCGAGAAGATACTCTGTCAACATTTTAGAAGTCTCGGAGCAGCGAGATGATATTTTTATCGTGACAATACGGCGATTTGTATAACATTTTTTTTTATAGATAAACACTTTAGTAAAACTTCAAGTGTCCGAATCATAATAAAAAGATTTTTGGATAAATGTTATTCTCGAGGATTTGCGAAGAATTTAATTCAGGAGGAGAGACGTGACAAAAGAAATTGACCATTTCCGGGACAAGAAGAAAGCATTTTTTTTGTTATTGTTTTTTTTTTTTTTCCTTCGAGTTAACTTTGCCGGTGAGTTTTGTGACTTGTGTCGCGCGGATAGTAGAAGTTTACCCTCAGCGAGGGGTTTGAATTATTCGAAACTCGAGAGCTCATACTGGTGGAAAACCCTCGTAGGTAGGGACGTACGTGCTGCCAAAGGGCGCGACGGAGAATAGCCCGAGTGAGAGAGTTATTTAGCAAACTGCGGGCCCGAGGCGACAGCACGCGAGAAAGCTGCCTACAAGGGGTTGAGGTCGAGCCGGTGGCGCCTGACCAAACCTCGTGTAGTTGTCGTAGTAATAGTAGTGGTAGTAGTAGTAGTAGTAACAACGCCGGACGTCGACTGCTCTTCGTACTTAGATTCAAACTTCTCCTTAGCACAGTCCTCGACACCTGCGCTGGACACACCATTTCCCGTTCACACTTCTCGATGTTTCGGTATACGCTTACGAAAGCCATTATTACATTACATCGACGTTTTGCTTGTTTCTTACGATTTCTCTTTCGGATTTTTTTCCCGATTAATTCATTCATTTCAATTCGATGCAATTCATTACGTATTGTAAAATCGTTGTGTAAATCGGTAAGAATAGAACTAAAATCTCATTCATATTACATTTTTCTATTGTTCTCGTGATATTTACATAAAATAAATGATTAGCGAGCTTTTTCCGATTAAATTTAATATTTAAGTTTCCAATCCATAGCCGTGTCGTCGAGGAATTTGTTTACGCAAGTTTTTAGTTTGTTGTTCGAATATATATTCTCCGTCGATCATTTTTATTCGTGAGACTTCGAATCTATTTTCGTCGCGTGAATTTATGCGCAAAAATCGAGTCGTCCGAGTGGTAAATTTTGTATTTTCTCGATGCCACACACGGGAACTCTGTATTGGACAGAGCGTTTTCTCTTCTCCACTTCTCTCAATTTCCTCGTGTCAGGAATTCGATTATACGTTTATTCCATTTGTTTCTCGGATATATTCTTTCGATCGCGTCGCTTTTTACCTTTTTTTTTTATCTTTTCCGAACCGCTTTTACTTGTCAGTCGTCGCGGAAAAATGCAAAACCGGTCTTGTGCTCAATTTCCAATATTATTTCCATTCAAATTGTCTTTAATAATTTTTTTTGCTCACGTTGGAAAATCGGCCGCGACTAGTATTGCAGACATTTTTATTCCACATTTTTGTGAACTATTCATAATTATATTTCGTATCACGCAATTCAACATTTCGTTATAAAAAATTTCGTGTTATTCGAAGGAACATTGTGAAAATTTATAAACACAGTGTATAAAAAAAAAAGATAAATAATAGTCAATTAATTAGCTCGGAAAATAACAACGGAAATCGTGTAATTGGTGCTGATGGGAAAATTTTATTGAAATTTTGTATTAAATTACGGCCTCTTGTTGATATAGTATGCCTTGTGTAACAATCAAATTAACATCAACTCAGTTCCGAGAATTTCAATATATTCAATTTGGATATATACTCCAAATTTCTGTTTTGTTGTATACGCAAATGTAATTACAAATTTATTTGCCTTTTTTTATCGTAATATATCGACTGTTCGATAACAAAACCGTATAAACTTCCATCATTTCACAAATCAATACCAAAAATTAAAAGAAAATTGTTTATGAAACATTTCAATGCCTTATAAATACAATTGAATTATGTGATTGAATAACGTGGACTCAAAATATATATGTTGATAATTTTACTGAAAAGCTAATTTCACCCTCTTTATCACAATATTTGACGAAATGTATTGTCATCAATTGTTTCCGAAATATAAAACTGATTCGACTACAATGAGATTTGTCGCCAACGTACGGCGTAACGAACGAAATTCTGTTTCCTTATATATATATTATTTCCCATTAATCTCCTTTATTTCCGGATACTTTTCGACATCACTCTTCGTAAATTACGGCAGCAGTGGCATCATTCTCGTATAAACTTTTTTGTGTCGAAAAATATTTCCCAATATCGTGTCGCGAAAAATTCGATTACACGATTATTAAGTTTTCGTCACTTCCGTTATAGACTTCGCGAGAACATTCGCCACCCTTATTTTCCGACGATCGCTTATATCGCCTCGTCGCATCACTCGAAAAGATAAACTTCGGTGACAACTTTCTTCCACTCGCGACAAAGGGAAGGCTTTTCGCCATCGACAGTTCCCCGTACGAGAAAATATTGTCAATATATTTTTTCGATCTTTTCTTCCCGTCTTTCCATCTTTCGATTCTTATTTTTTTTATTTTTATTTTTAACCCCGAGAAGGGAGATTTCACGTGCCAAATTATATTTCCATCTGGTGAGGACGATTTTTCGATCATTCGCTTCTTTTCACGAACGATCATTCTCGAGTCTCTTACATATATATATATATATGTATAACACTATATTACCGTTGCTCTATATACATCTTATATTCCACCTTTTTTTTTTCATCCTTTTCCAGCACTCATTCCCATTTCCGACGTCTTTCACAGCCTCTCCCAACCCATCTGGGATGAGAGGGAACCCAAGTGCAAAGTCGAATAACCGAGTATGCGGGTTGCCGGTGCAAGAAGGCAGGCGTCGAAGCGAAATGCGCTGGGCGAATGAATGAATGAAAGAGCCTCGAGGTAGCGGAGAAAGAGAGAAGAAGAAAAAAAAAAAAAAAAAGAAGAGACCGAGAAGGACCGCCGGTGGCGTACAATCCCCCGGTCGACGGGGGATGCAACGCTGCATTCAGGGAAAATAAAAGGGGACCAGAAAAGCCGCGTGGTGGCAAAGAACGAAGTAGAACTCGGGCGCTCTTCTGTGTGATAGAGAGGAAAAGGAAGTTCTAACTCTTCGCCTCTTGTTGGTCCGCGGGGGTCGGTTATAATACGCAAAATGACTAATTAATTATTTTTTTTACACCCAAAGGATTAATATGTTGTTTTTCTTTTTATTACATTTAAAGCACTCTTGGCGAATTGCGGTATAATACATCGCCAACGTAATTACATATAATTTTACACTGTCAAACGATACTAACATTTTTATCCTCGCAAGGGATGTTAATAACAAAAAATAATCAAAATATTCACAGTTACAAAAATATCTACAAATATTCAAGAAGTTTTTCGAGTTCAAATCCTAAATAATGAACTTATGTTAATTTTCTTATTTCGCGTCGAGGTTACAAATTTCAATGAATTCCATTCTCCGTCCTACAAAATAAAAAAAAAAATATATATACCTTAAGATAATTCGCGCTATTACCCAAACCTCGGTACAGTCGACTTTCGTTCTGAAATAAGAACCCTCATCTTCAAAACTATTTTCTCGGGTAAAAGAAAAATCCTTCGTAAAAACCCCGTCGCGCTTGAAGTAGAAATCGGCGGAGCTGCAGGCAAGAGACTTGCGGTGAGATAGTTCTGAAAGGGTTTTTTTAGCCTCCCCTCGGCGTTCTCCAATTCCGCGGAGATGTGTAGGAAGAACTCGACCACGATGCCCATTTTCTCGCCTCGCGGGAGGGGAGGGGGGGGGGGGGGAGAGAGAAGGCGCGAACGCGGTCTCTCGTGCTCAACACGTGTTTCCCTTATCGCGTTCATTTCACAGCGGACTCGTGTGGCCATGACGTGGCGAGTGTATCGCGCGGCTTTCCGTCCTCTCTCGACGTTGGTACACTGTGTCGCGTTATGAGTGTGCAGAGAGCAAAAGCGAAGTGCACCAGCAACACTACCTTCTCCCCTCGTACTATACTTATGGCTTTGTAGAACTGGAAATCGCACCACTGCAGCAAAACCGCCCCCGTCTCTTGATTTATTTCTTCTCTTCAATAATTCTCTTTTTATTTTCCTGCTCTGGCGCGCGACCGGCATTCGATGCTTCGCTGGCTTCTCTCTACCAGCGTACGACCACTACCGCTGCTATACCATCGTCGACTCCTCCACCTTTTAATCTATCGCGCTATCTCTATATATATATATATATATATATACCTATCTCTACATAGATATATATATATATATATATCTACAGAGAGAGAAACTTGCCAGAGTCCTCCACGCGTTGGGCGCGTATACTCATCGTCTTCCTGTCTGCCTCTGGTGCCCGCACCGCACTCGCGTCGATTCATTTTTATTTACGAGCATCGTGGACGGGGGTATTTCAGACCAGGATGTAGCTCTCGCACAGACGCACTATATAGGGTAGAAATGCAGTTCTGTATCACTGTGTGTGTGTCGGGAGGGATAAGGGAGGAAAGGGGGCGAACTGTGCGGGTTTCTGCTGTCTCTGTACCTGGTCTCTCGATCAAAATCACCGAGGAACGACGACGATGCGCGGTGGAGGAAACGACTCGCAGGGGTGATTCTACCCTCGTGAGACACGAAAGAAAGAACGGGATAGCATAGCTAGTTTCTCTCCGCGACTATCGTGGAGAGAAAAATCGTTGAACGCCAGTGGTGGGGGCGCAACGGCGTAGCCAATGCTCACCGGGGAATGTTCAGATTTATATCTTTCTCGAGAACGTGTGCTCTGGGCTCTTCGTGCACTTGTTCTCATCATCTTTATGTCCTATCTATCCTTTTTACTCCGGCTGTTGTAGAAAATATATATACATATATATATATATCAACTATATACGCCAGAGTTGCGGAGAGAGAGCTTTATCCGTGTCCCAGTATCGACGATGGAGAAGCATTACTCATTTTAGTGGAGTACGCCACGCGGGATAGCAGCTGAGGTGTAAAAAAAAAAAAGTAAAATAGCCGTTATTATTGCTTTATGGAGGTTTTTTTTTCTCGAGTCGCATTCGAAGATTGTTTCGTAGAAATAATTATTCACGTGTCAATTAATTACAGGAATTTCTTAGGAATTTTTTTTTTTTTATTTTTTTACAATAGTTCTTTTCGCCAATTATAGATGTTTTCATACAGATAACTTTATTGCCCCATCATATTATTATAGTTTCGAAACGATACGACCTTTTTTTTTCATTTAATATCGCGTTGTTTATAGTTGAAAACGAATTAATTATACACATCCCGAATTCGTTGCTGAAAGCCACGATAAATTAGAAAAAAAAGTATCTTGAATTGTTTCAGTATGCTGATAAGATTGGTTTTTCTATTTTGGAGTCGAACTCCACGAATGGAACCCATTATCATTAAATATTTATTGATCAAAATACCTGTACCTCTCGTATGTACGCAAAGACGAAGAATCGAGAGGGGACGGAGCTTTTCCGCAGGTGTTCCGTAACTCCCAATATCGTGAATTATTTTCAATTCTCTGTTTCCCACAAACACTCGGGGTGTCGGTGGGTTCTGCTTTTCGTACTTTTTTTTTTTTACGAGCTATCGGAAGTGCACGAGGGGGGCGCGCGGGAGTTCGGCGCGGTATATCGGCCATTGTTTATTCTCTATCGGCTCTCTCCGGGTTCGTGAGGCGAGACTCGGCGGTGGCAGGAATTATTGAATAAAAATAAATGTCGGCGTCGTCGTAGTTCCCTCCGAGCACTCGAAATATCAAGGGCTGCGGATGTAGCTACACACAAACACACATGCAAACGTTGCACCCCGAGAAAACGCGGTACAGAGAAAAACGAATTCACGACGAAACACTACGGACCGCGTGACGCGAGTTACTACAACTCCGATATGGAGTGTGCCATCCAACTTTATCCATTGGTATATACCCGCGCAGCACTTGGAATTTTTACCTTTTCCCATTTTTTTTTTTTTTTTTTTTTTTACGGAAGGGACTGTCGAGAGCTTTTATTTTTTTATTTATATTTATTTTTTTTATTTCGTCGGATTGGAGAGGCAGAGCAGTGTAGTGGCTGTCGGCTGTGTCGGGCGACGAAAAGGCTCCCCCGACGGGCACACCAGTGAGCTTTCCACTTTCTCTGCCCTTTCTACCGTTGAGTTTTTTTTTTTTTTTCTCTCCTCTTCTCTCATTTCTCTTTACTACTCCGAGTACGCGCCCGCCTACTCTGTTTGCATTTACAAATTCACTTAAAAGTTGCGTTCGGCCTTTGACCCACGGTGCAAGAACTCGCACAGCAAATCGCGTTAAAAGGGACAGGTGTCTCTACATCGAATTTTTACACGTACGAGAAATCATTTTGATAGGAATATTTTTTTTATATTCTAAATAAAAAAAAAAAAAAAAAAGGTGCGATAAAATATTTTCATGTATATCGAGATCGCGGCATCGCCGTTGGGTATACAGAATAGCAGAAAAGGAATTTTTGCCGGCTACCATTCTTTCGTTCAATCCTTTCAATCAAAGTGCTTCATGCGTGAAACAGGGATGAAAAAAAAAAATGTAAAAAATTCTCAAAGAGAAACGGTGTTTCTGCAACGAATTTTACATACAAGAATATATCTTGATAAGGGTACATTTTTTTTATTCTGGAAAAAAAAGGTGTCACGAAAATCCCTTTTACATATCGCGATCCGCGCATCGCCATTGGGTGCGATGGAAGCTTTTTTTTTTGCAATCCGTCGTCTTTTTTTTCTACCCTTTGAATGATCGTGTGCCACATATCGAAAAATTATAAAAAAAAAAAATCTGAAAAAAATGCTCAAAGGGACATAATAAAAGTCTCAAGTTGCCGTATAAATATACAGTTTTAATCAATGGGGCGCTTAAAAAAAAAGGGTTAATACGGGTTGAACATTTCACATTAAAAAAGTCAGAAGATATCGAGCGCCAACTCTGTCAGTCGAATGTACGAGGTTTGCGTGAAAGTGAGTATAGACATTGCGAGGAAGACGTCCAGTGAGTTTTACGAATATAGCGAGTGCGGAATCCTCTTTCTCTCGCCTCTCGTTCCGTCGGGCGTGAATAAACCGTTCGATAATCGTTGCCATTGTTATCGAAACGTCAGAGCGTAACCTTCCCTCCCGGTCGTTCCCTTAATCTCCTCAACGTTCCCTCGCGCCGTAATCTTTTTTTTTTTTCTCTCTGCCACGCTAACGAGCGTTCCATGTAAATAAACTCGATTCGTAGTCGCTCAAGGGTCACATTGCGAGAGAGAATGAGAGAGTAGGTGACTGAGAGAGGTTTGTACAGAGTAGAAACTAAAAGCTCCGACCCGCTTGGCGAGAGTATCTCAAACTCTTTTTTTGTTCTCTCTTTTTTTTTTTTGAAGCTCCAGCTACATATCCATAGTCATCGGGATCGACAAATTCGAGCATAAAACGCAAGCTTGGCGATGGCTATACATCCACTTCAAGTTACGTTCAATTTCGTTTTTTTTTTCTACAGACTATTAATTTTTTTCACGATTCAACGAACTGTTTATCGAATTTATCGAAATGAAAACATCGATCCGTCGGTATCGAGGATAATTAGTTGAAGCATTAAATTGCAAGGCAGCAAACGTTTCGTTGAAAAAGTAGTTCGTTGTTACGAAGCGCGACGTGGCGATATGAAAGGGCGCTTTACTACGCTTACAGCTTTTCACTCGAGTTCTCTCGCAACAGCTAGCCTCCCCCAATCGATCAATCTCTCGTCGGGAAGTTGCAACAGCCAGCGGCAGCAGAAGCGCAAGCGGGCTGTGTAGCACGAGAGAGTTATTGAAAAACGAAAAGTCTACGGGGGGCTTGATGGCTGCGTTGCCACGATGTAACCCGGGGGACAGCGATGTGCCGGTAGTTGTGGCGCAGTCACGAGCGAACGCGGTTGAGGGATAAGTGGATACGGTGTGTAAGAGACAGACCGGCAAACTTTTCGTGGTACAATGTCCCGTGTAATTTCATCGTGGAAAATTGTAGCTTTCGCGACGGAATTTCTTTTACGGTGAATTTGCAAAGTTAGACCGATCCAACGGTTTTTTTTTTTCATCGAATTACCATTCCTAAAAAAAAAAAAAAAAAAAGGTAATGCGGCATGAATCGTTTTCGGCTCTATCTTTAAGCACAACAATATCAATGTCGCGATATTAAATTTATTATTATTAATATTCATCGAAGTCGATATTTGCATATTTTACGAGAGGTCTGCCTTCGATAGGATATTGACCGGCGAGTACGCGTTCGATAAATGCACATTCACAATTCGAAGTTGGAACTTCGCCTTCGCCAATTCCAAACTCCACCTAAACTTCCAACGAACCCTGCCAATTTTTTGCATCCGCCATTTTTTTTCTGCCGATACCACCAGACTTCCAAGTTGATGAAAAAAAAAAAGGTCGCATCGAAGCGTATGTAAAAATATTGAGTCCGCGGCGATAATTAATCATGGCTCCGCGATATCGGGCTGTTCGCAGGCGGTTCCACTCGATCCTTTTCATCAAGGAGAATCATAATCCTTCTTTTATCGATAGCATCATTTTTCCATTCAAACCTTTTTCATAAGAATCCCGTGGGCTTACGCGAGAAGTTCAAAAACTTTCGCAAAGAACGTAACGGTGTCCCGTGGGTAATTCTTCGTTTCACCGAGAACGTCCGACCTATGCTCGACCTGCTCTACTTATTCTCACCGCTTTTGCATTTGCTCTCTCGCCACCACGTAGTAGCGACTTCTCGACGCATCCGCATCGCTATCGCGCGATGCTTACTCTGCATCCGACGTTGCTCTCTCGTCTTTGACGAAAGTGCTCCCTCCGGATGCCCCGAGAATTTCGAGTCTATCGCATTGAAAAATTCTTACTTTACGTTCGCGTATCTTCTCTCCCTCCTCTCCCGACAATTCTCGTCTCTTCTCTCGTACGGATTTATCAAGACTGGCGAAGCGTGAGCAGAGAATTCGTATGCCGACGTATCCACGTATGCTGCGAAGGCATCTCTCTGCAGGACTCCATATACAGCGGAGACAGAAAGAAAGCAACGAAAAAAAAAAAAAAAAAACTCGGTGAGAATGAGGAGAGCGTAGACGAGACGAGAATCGACTTTTCGGGGGTCCGACACACAGGTTGGAATATAGGATGAAAAAGAATTTCGAAGCGAGTATGTTCGATTGACGAACGCTCGATGGAAAAAGGGGTAGAGAGAGAGAGAGAGAGAAAGAAGAGAGACAGAGAACGCCTCACGCTCGGACGCCTCGGCGAGCAATCCGTTTAAGAGAGACCTTTCGATTCGCGCGAAATCTCGTGCCAACCCCCACGATAGCCGCCGGAGATGGCGCGGCATCAGTAAAGCGTCAGAACTATCTATCTTTCTCTCTCTCGTCGGGGCACCGGATGCCAGTGGCGTTGCATCCGTTCATCGCCTAGACCGTCCTTCGGGGCGGCTCTTTGCGATGTGCCCATGCATTTTTATTTGACCGGGAGCTCTATAGTCGCTGCCCGGTAATATCGATGGAAACGTCGACGAGCGAGTCTGATCTGTTTCGTCCTTTTCTACTTCCGAGACCGTGAATCCCCACTGCAGACTGTTCAATATCCACTGATTTCCAGATTCAACCCCAGACTCGTCTGTTTTCTCCGATCTATTTTACGTTTACTCTTCTGTCTGCTGCACACACGTATCGTTCCTTTTAACACATTTATTGTCCCCACTTTCAGCGAGTACTTTCGATCGAAAACCCATATCGAAACGCGCCTAAACCCAAATATAACTTAAATTCGAATACCGTTTTCCGATTAATGCCAAATTCAATTACGATCGTGTATATCAACTCGTGTGCAATCTTTGAATACGAAATGTAACTATGTCTGTAGTATAAATTATATGCGCTTTGGTATTCGTGCATCCAGTGCGCATCGTTAATTAAAACTATAGGACCAGCGTGATAACTCATATCGCGGTACGAAACAGCCTCATCTGCGAGCGTGACTGGCAAACTTTGGCTCCCCAGCGCGCGAGCAACGATGAGAAACTAACGATCGTTACACCTCAAGTTGCCGCATCACGGTTAAGTAATTTTTCTTTTCCTCGTACTTCGACTTTTCCTCTGATAATTTAGTCTGTGGCTCTTCTGATTCTTCCGCACTCGTCTTTTCTTTGCTCTGATATATATTTTTTTTTTTTCGTGTTTGTACTTCGTTTCGGAGTCCGATTCCTTTCTATACAGATCGCGGAAATATATAGGTGTGTATATATATATATTTATATCATTCGGAGCTCATAAATCACTCTCGCAAAATACTTTCAGCCTACTGGCAAAAGTCTCTCGTGTTAGCGAGTGGTAGATCCCTCTATACCATTCGGATTTTATTTATTCATCACGCGAGGCTTTTGCCAGCGGTCCTTCTCACTCTTCTCTCTCCTCCTGCCGGCCACGATTCTTTTTCATTCCGTAGCACACCGGTAGGTCCCTCGTCTCTTAGCGTTTCGCCTCTTTCACTCTTACTCGATCACTCTCGTGCTCTTCTCGCGCACAGTTCAAGTCAAAGCCCTCTCCTCGGTGCATCGGCAGCAGCGCGACCCCCGTTGGGAAGCACAAAGTTTTGAGACTCCGTCGGAGGTTCCATGGACGACAGTCCGATCCGATAAGGATGTAGTGGCTTCGTGAGTGTCACCGAGAATATACGGGATGAGCTCTTCCGGGCGGGAGGAGAACGAAGACGGGAAATAGCGTCTTTCTCGTCTTCGGTATGACTATACTCTGCGCGTTGTAAGCGCGGATGAGAAGACTTCTCGATCCTTTCCCGAAGACGAGATAAAACGACATGTACTATACGTACATAGATATCTCATATATACTCATATGTATATATATATATCTATATGAGTCTATACTATATCTGAAGATACAGTATATTAGAGATTTTCGCGAAATCCCAACGCGACAAAACGAGACGAAAGAGAGTATGAGAATCTCAATTCCACGGTTGGATCACACATGACTCGTATTATTATCAAGAATTTAGTGAATTAAAGGAAGAATTTTAATAAAATAACGAAAAATATCGATATTCTCGAGATGATTATTTGCGGGAAGAGTTATTCCTTCCTGAACATGAAGTATATGTATACTGAGATATATACAATATAGCGAAATTTTCGGTTAATTCAATTTAATTTCATTGAAATAATTTTGAGTTGTGAATGAAGTAATTATAAATTGTTCAATTTATTAACTATTAATTGGCGTGTCAGCACGTGGCTGATGCGATGTAATTTTCATCGCATATGTCATCGAAATTCGTCAAAATCGCCCGGTGCTATTTTTGGAATGTTCTCGTTACTAATTTGCTACAATGCGATCGGTGATTTTTGATCGACGAGTTTGGACTCCGGCTTAACGGAGCTTTCAGAATCGTCGATAAAATCCTGCATTGCGAACAATCGGAGGGCTTTTATTTGCATATTTTTTTTTATCCGCGCGATTCGACGGGAAATGATTAATCAACTTGACAACGAGAGCTCTCGCATGTGATACATAAACATTTTTATAAAGAGGTCAACCATTTCGTGTGTACGATTAAGATAATTGAAGCGTACAGATTAAAAAAATGGATTATTAACATGGATTATAAAAAAAAATGGATATACTTGACTCGAATTGTCACTCGATAATTCAGTTCCACCGGATCTATGTGTCATTTCGATAAAAAAACATCGTTTCCGGTTCCGATTATCAACGATTTGCCGAATAATCTTTACGTTTTTCAGACAAAAAAAAATCGAGAAACAAATCTATAACGAACGGAGTTTTAACAAACACGAAGTTTCGATTAGTCATCGATTCGTTATACCCGGTCATCCGCATCGGCATCAACTTACGTTTCTTATCCCTCTCAGAAATGATATTATCTGAGGAAAGAGTTGTTTTTTTTTTTTTATATTCGCGACAGTATTATAAAGCGATAAAGCTAAAGGCCAAACTTGCGTCACGGTGTATTATGAATGTTTTGTTGGTAGGGGGAAAGAGGGAGAAAAAGCCCGAGCGACAGAGTGGATAAAGGCGTTATTGCTGGCGTTCGAAAAGTTTTATCGTGAAACGTCTTGCTTTTCTTTACCTCTCTCGGTCCGCTTCAGCTTTCTCTTCGGGTTCGGAGCGAGCGGTAGGCAGGCGGGGATTTAAAAGAAAGAGAGAGAAAGAGAGAGCGACTGGACAGCGCACAAACTCGAGAATTCGATCGTCGGAGGAAAAAGGAACAAGTGGTATATAAGTTGGAGCGTCGACGAGAAACGAGACCGGATTGGCTTCCATCCGTTGCGGACTACAACTGGTACAACTTTCCGATATACGTAGATGTGTGTATAGCGCACAGTGGAAGTAAAGAAACGCACTGGGATAGCCTCAGGCCAACGTGCACCACCGCGAATAACCCAACCCTCTCCCTCTCGTAGTTTCGTGGCTCTCGTTTATTTAATTTTCTTCTTCGACGAGCTTCGGTCATTCTTGGATGCCCTCCTGCTGCTGCTCCTGCTGCATCTCAGCTCTAAGGAAAACTTCTTTTACCGAGTTGTGTTGTACGTCTTCTCCCTTACTCTCGTCTTGCCTACAATTCTCTTCCAGTCTACGGATACACACCGACCGAACGTCGATTTTATTCACCTCGAATTGTCGTCCTCGATGTATAAAAGTATATTTTTCCTGTTATGTCCCATTTTTACGGCTATTATGCTTCTCAATCGAAACCATAAATACGAATAGATTGGTATCGCGAAAGAATTTCCCGAAACATGGATAGTATGAGAGGAAAAAAATTACGGGAGGACAGTACGACTTTACGGTTGGAGGCAATATAAAATTCGATGAATTCGCTAAACATTGAACTCAAATTCGACTATAAGATCGAATTGATCGGAATTCGATCATTAAGAAAACCGTCTAAAAAAACAAAAAATCTCTCCCAGTTGAAGAACGCGAATAAAAGAATACAATAAGCGTCTCCTCGACTGTATCAGACATGCTATATTAAACAAAAAAAGATATATATATATATGTTATGCTTTTTTTAGATTATTAACTTTTAATTGAGGATATCTAAATAATCCAATTTCTAAAGTTATGATTCTTTTTAAAGTATCTCTATATCTCTACGAAATACATCGTGCGAAATTTCACTTCTATAGTAAAAGTTTCGCGAGTTAACCGGTAGCGCTAAATACGAAAAGATTCGTTGAATTTCCTCGAGAGAATGATACGTGGCGTCGAGTAAAGTTCCCGAGAGGGTGACGGAAAAGTGAATATACGATGAAATAGGGAGGAGAGGCAAAGAGGCAGAGAAGTGAAGAAAATTGCGCAGTCGGTCCGGGTTTCCGAGCTGCGGATAGACGTAGCATAGGGTGAGAAGTGAGAAAAGCGAAGTGGTGGTGATGAGGGAGGAAAAGAGGGGTGCCGGGGGGTGGGTTAACTACGACGGGGCGACTAATTTTACGCGATTAGCGAAACCGGTCGTTAGAGTTAACAAAATAGATTAGTCACCGTGTGCTGTGTGTGGCCCGGTGTACCAGGGGTGAACGTGGGTCAGGTGTACTCTCGGCTTGTGCATGCGTGCACCATGCACCCGATCGATCGCGCACCCTCCTCTCTGACTCTTCTACATACAACATACCCACTTTCTGTTTCGCGCCTCTCGCTCTCTCTCTCTCTCTCTCTCTCTCTCTCAGCAACGAACAGGGGGAGGTTGCAGAACATTTTATCTTTTGCCCCTGCGGCAACCGACCTCGGCTTGTCACGTACGTGTTATCCTCAATTAGAGTCTATCTCTTTCCTGTGCGCCATTCTCTTCCTCTTCCTCCTTTCTATCTTCGTGTCTCGGAGCCCCTCCCTCGATTTTCATCGCTTCGCCAGAAGCGACCCCGAACATCCTCTAACTCTCTACGCCTCGCCGATAAGTTAATAACGTTAATTTAAGTTCAATTAACGTAACTCGAGAGAGAATCCCAGTAAAACGGTATTGAAACTTTTGTTGTTTATAAAGATCTAAAAGTATTATTACAGAAATTAAATGTCTTCGTTAAGAAATAGAAGAACGGAGATAAATAGATCGATGTATCTGTTTGCTTTCCATACTCTCCATTTTTTTCATCGATTTTTGGCGATTTTTATACCAGAAATATCAATTTCGCATTGACGAAAAGGCACCGGCGAAATTTCATCGATTTTACGTTTCGGAATTACGCTAAAAGTTCGAATTTCTTCGTAAATAAAAATTTTTGAGATTTTTTTTTACCGTTCCGTTACTAACAAATTCGATCAATTTTCTGTTTTCAGATAAATTGGTGACATCGCAATTCGTCCAACGAAAAGAAAAGGGGGAAAAAAAAAATAAAAGTTTTTCACGCCGAAATTCGAAAGGTAAATCAAGATACTCAAGAGGCCTTGAAGCGGTATTCTTGTCTACATGGAAAATCACGTTGAAAAATCCACTCTAATAAATTGTTCGGGACGTGGCGAGGTGAGGCGTGGTGGTTAATGGCGCGACTAAGAGGCACTCGTGCGAGTACCACGAGGCAGAGAATAAGGAGTCGAATCACGAGAAGTATCGTTGCGGTGTCTTCGTACCTCGGTACTATCTCAAGAGTTACGTCGTAACGTTCTCTCTACTCTGAACGAAAAAAGAAAAAATAGAAAACGACCAAAAAATTTACCAACCCGATTACGGAGGGAGAGAGTCGAGAGCGATTAAGGGACACGCAGCACACTCGCCCTTCAGAATTTATTGGCAAAGGAAGCCGTTGAAGAGCCAACCGCGAGATTCTTTTATTTTTTTTTTATTTCTTCGAATTTTTTTTTTGTTTTCCTCGTAAATAAAGGCTCCGCAATGCTGGAACGTGCTTTACAGAGAAAAGTCCAGAAGGGGTAAAAAGGGAACGAATCGATTCGTCTTTCGCCGCTACGTTCGTCAGTACTCAGTGATTGTTGTGAGCGTTTCAGTGTCTTTTCCTTTTCTCCAACTTTCACATTGTCTCGAATCGTGAAATCACGAACAGAACGGATATCATTGAACCAACGAGAGAAACGAAGCTTTTTCCCTCCGGCATAAATATACGGTATATATCTATATATATATGTGTTTGTGTGTTCGCGTTCGGTTCTATCGTCCAGCTTGGGTTCGTTTGGTCGTTCGAGGCTCGACCACCAGAAGACATAAAAATATAACGACCGGATCCGGTGGTACGAGTCCCCTCGCTTGGGGGCACATAGAAGAGCCCGGGAGATAGATATCGAGGAAGAATCTCGGTGAACGAGAGGAGGCTTCGGGTGAAAAAGGTATATCCACACCCCAAGACCGTAAAAATCCGCAAGAGAACCCGAGAGTCAAGAGTAACATAGTAACGAAAGAGAGGAGAGGACAAACCCGCACAGGCGGGGTAGTAGCGCAGCCTCCTTTGGACCATATCCTCGAGAAAACGATCGAGAAAAGGTTTACCCGTTCTTCGTGAAACGATCACCGGGAGATGGTCGGATTGCTCGTGGATTTGAAGCTTAGATGGACCCAGGCGTGACCTTGGGAAAAAAAAATCCAGAATAATACTATAGTATTAAAAAAAAGAATAATAATAAAACAAGAAAAATAAAAAAGATCGTGAAAGATTTATATTTGAGAAGAAGAAAATTTCACAAAAAATCTTTGTAATCGATTACAATAATTCGATGAAAAATGAAATGCCCAACGTGATTTTTCCTTTGGTAAAAAAAAAAAACAGTAAATTTGTGCGTTTGTTTATACAAATTAAATTGTTAATGGTTTAAGGGTGAAACTTTGTGGTTTTTGGTGAATGAACGAAGTTTTAATAGTAAGTGAAGATAATTTGAAAAAAATAGCAAAAACAGTGAGGAAGATGATGAATCACGTTCATGTGAAGACGAGATCGATGTCGAAGAGCAGTAATCCGGCTAAAATGGCGTGCGAAAAGGCGTCGAGACGCTTGAAGGTGACGCTTGTTAAAGCATCGAGATTGGGAGTACCGACGACCGAGGTTGCCAACCTCGCGTCCGCCAAAAAACTCATAGGAACCACACAACGGGACCATGGGTGGAGGCTAGCGGTCTTTCTACTGCTCATGTTTGGCGGTGGCGTTATCGTGGCCCTTGTCTGCATGGCGAGAAAGGGCTGCTCAAGGATCGAGGACATTGTAAGTATTACAACTGTAAAAAAAAAAACGTTAATTTCGATTCTTCAATGGCAGAGAAAACAATAATTACAAAAATCAGGTCACCAATATAAAATAAGCTTTTCGGTACTCCAATTTCTCGACAGTAATACCAAAATCCAAAATGATTTGTTAAACAAATTTTTTTTTCATCAATTTGATAACATTTTGGAATTATTATTACGCAAAATGAAACTTTTCAGCACCTTCTATATGCTCGATTTTTATCCCATCGAGAAGTGTTCGAAATTTTCTCTGAAACTCACGTTCGGCGGGAATGTACCGCCCATCCGTACCAATAGCACGAATAACTTCGCGAAAATGTTCAGTTTTTGCAAACGCCGATCATTTATAAATAATAATATTCGATATATCTTCTCAGTATGGAAATGATCAAAGTATTTAAAAACAAACCCGTAGTGAAATGATACATACTTCAGAACTGAAAATTCATGACCTAATCTACCCTCAAAGATTCCTTTTCGCGTAGCGAAAACAGAACGTTTCTATAATTCGACATCATCGAAAATACAAGACATTTCCTAAGTATTCCGCAAGATACGGTACAATTTAGCTTCAATTCAGGTTTACGAGGTAGAATATTATATTACATGCTGAGGCTCTTTAGAAATGGAACGTTATCACAGTGAGTGTGAATTAACCGAGTACAGTGCAATAGAGAAAACCGAGAGGGACAGGTATAAATATATATATATGTATAAACGTAGAATATACATATATACATAGAAGAGACAAAGCGAATCCTTCACTCGAGAGTCAGTATCATCTCTACTGCATTTTCACTCGAGATTCGATTAAACGCTCTCGCCTTTGTCGAGAATAGTAAAACGGAGTGAGAGGGTATCGGTGTACAGTCAGTAGAGAGAGAGCCACCGAACTGAGAGTGCCTAGTCGGTCGACGGAGGTAGCTTGGCATAGGAAAGCTTTACACAAGAGACGGAGAAAGAGGAAAGAGGAAAGAGGAAAGAGGAAGAGGTAGTACGAGAGAACAAAGACGAGAATAGAATTTCCTTTTCCGTCTATCTCAAGTGGTTGGTGGGAGAGGAAAAGGGAGAGATAGAGTGAGATACCTAAAGTGGACCAACACCCTAGTAACGCGTAGCACGGCTGGATGGTCGTGCCGGGTTTGGGCGATTTCCTCCGAATGAGCCGGAGCGACCCGCACATTCAACCCCAAACTACCATGAGCTAAAGGACATTCGAGCATTAATACCACGCGACGACGGTGTGTCCTGTTCCTGGCTTTCCTGGGGGAGAAGGGGGTCGGGGGTCGTTTCCTGAGGGATTCTCCCTGCACAACCTCAAGAACCGCCCAACTGTGTGTCGCATTTCGGGTAAACTGGTGCCTTCCTTTCCCACGAGACCCGCACGCGAAATTTTGTATCAAGGGCTTTCCAGAGCAATTATTACGGATTCGATGGCGGAGGGAGTCGAAAACCAAGCGGTCGGATGCTGGTTCGCTTGGGGGAGAGAATGAGAGCTGAGACTGTTATAGTACCAGAGGTTAGCGGTCGCAACTAGAGGATGCGAGAACTGAGATGATGCTGATGTTGGTTGCCGACCAGCCTGGTCATCGAGGCTTTCGTCGAGGAGGCTGCGCTACGGCCTCTTTGGAGCCACTAGCCGAGGGTCTCGAGGTGGGGCACCTCGTATTCCACCGGCGGAGTACAGAGGAGCCTTCGTCGGCCCCGGACTGGTGAACGGAGGGCTGGTGAGAGCTTCGAGAGAGATTCTACGGGAGAGTATGAGGTTACCGATAGAGTGAGAACGGAGAAGCACAGGCGGCAAACGAGATAAAAGGGAGGTATGAGGAAGATGCCGATAGATAGATGAAATAGAGGGCACAGGGAGAGAGTGAGATCAAGCCAGAAGGGTGGGTTTGCGGCCTGTGGCTGGTTGCGGACGAGGGTCGAGCTAACGGGAAGTGGACTTGCCGCACGAGCCAATGGAACGAGGGAGAGAGAGGAGAGAGAGCTGCATCGACGACCCGGCGAGAGAGCACTCATGGCCTCCACCACCTCCGATATATATTCCCGTAGAAACTATTCGACGCTTCGTCCCGGCGTCGAGGGACTTGGCTAAGTTGGAGAGTTGGGAGCGACACGACGATGAGGCTGGGAAGAGCGGGGGAAGGGAGGGAGGGGGCGGAAGATCTAGGAGAGCCTCTTGAGTTTGCGCCTCTCGAAACGACTCGACGACGTGGATAATCGTGCGCGTTTGCCGCAACGGAATGTCACACAAAGACTGTAACCTCACATCGGGCGAATGATCATTAACTTAACATTAATTTATACCTACTTCGACTACTCCGTCTTGTAAGTTGTCACTGAACAGTATTTTCTGTTCTAAAACTGCGATGGCTCGATAACTTGTCGGTATGATGAATCAGATCGATGGTCATTAATCGGCGATAATCAAAATCTTTTTGAAGGGTCACATTTATCTAACATTTTTTCATTTTCTTTTTTTGATTATTGAAGGAAATAAACGATTTTTTTTTTTATTGAACGAGAAATGTCGCCCTTTCTGCGTATTTATAAAAAAAAGAAGATCGATTGCAAAAAAACGTTTGTATTTTTCGATATATTTCGACGATATTTTCGCGTAAACCACTCAATACATGTACCTTTCAGTGGAAAAATTCATTTTATTTTTTCCAATAATTTTTGAGAAAGAAAAAAGTACTAAAACGTATAAATATTATTGGGTTCAAACTTTAAATCCTCAGGATCCGTTGCATGAGTGTTTTTCAAGACCGAATGAAGTTCGATTGATGAAAAATGAAGATTGTTCGGACACATGAAAAGTTAACACACGTGGCAATAAAAAGTAAACTTTGCTTTCAACTTTGATAGCATTGAATTGCAATTTCGAACTTCCTTGAAGTTTCGAAAATTTCCAAGATTTAGTCATCCGTGGTGAGGGGGCGGGTCGACCGGTGTGAGGACTGAGCAATAGGAGATTGGGTCACCGACGCGAGAGAAAACGCTCGGGGACTTCAAAGGGTCAATGACACAGCTTATCTCCATTCCTTTGAATTTCCGTGTGCATGACATCATGATTTTGCCAATAACTAACCGGCAAAGGATTGAATATATACATACATAGTTTGTTAAACCACATGAACCGTGTGACCACACGATCCCCAGAGGTCATGGAGAGGGTGGGGGGATTCAAGAGAGTTTCCATCCTCTCATCTTGCGGATAAGCACCACATACATCTGAATTTCCGCTCGACCAGAGAGGTAAAACGCGGTTGAAAAGGGATAGGATACTAAACGAAGGTCTTGCTGACCCGTTGTACAGTTGAAATTCCACCAATCTTCGGTGTTGAACCTGTACTACAAAAGCCATATGTACCTTTGGTTACACATGGATTTCACCGGTTTCATATGTATGTACAGGATGCAGAGTAGAAGCGAGAGTAGAACGCGCCGGGGTCACGAGAGACGCATAAATTTTGCCCGGCGGCCAACACACCGAGGGCTGGCATGCTCGATTCTCTTGCTGCAGTCAACTTGCCAAGCGAACTCGCTCGGGCTCCATGAGAGAAGCTACGTACGTACCCTCTGTGCTACCTCTCCACAGCTTGGGGTAGAGGTAGAGCACAGAGTCGAGGCTCGTTGTGGAGGTCCGACGTGCTTGGCACTCCCCGGAGCACGTCCAACTGCACACGTTTCGTGATTCCGTTCGTTCCTCATAGCCAGCGTGGCAGCACACATCCGGACAGGGCATACGGGCTGACTGGATGCCTGGCTTGGCTAACCACGGCCTCGGCAACGGCTCTGCCTCTGTTCCAACGTGTTTCTCTCGTGTACGGAGAACATGCCTGAGTATCCCCCTTTAACTGAAATAGCACGAGCACGCGCCATGAAGAGCCACGCAACGCCAGAGGAGCGTGACACACACATACACACGCTACGGAGTTGGTACGGGCTGAGAAGTGAGGGATGAACGAAGCCAAGCTTTGGATAGCTACCCCGGTGAACTGGAAAGCAAAACACACCACAGAGAGGCTCAACTAACGGTGAGAAGAGGATACGAGAGGAGAGCATGATGCAAGCCGTTCGCGGACAGGTTCACAGGCCAGCATAATTCCGGGATAACGGGACAGCTGCAGGGGATACGCCCGTCACCCGTCAGGGCATATGATCCTGAACGTCCCTACCTTTCGTGCTGCCGTTGCAGTCTCTCTCACTGCCACATTGCTCTTCAGTTATGCAGCATCTATCTGCCGCAGTGAAGCAGCGCTCTCGTTTCATATTAGGTTTACCATGTCTCGTTAGTCGATGCGCAACATCCAATTAATTTGCGGATGATGGGCACTAAAAGACATCAGTTAACATAAAAGCTTCAACGAAAAATTCTGTTCCATTTGTTTTCTTGTACAGAAGAGCGGTGTAAAACAGGCCATCAGGGAAAAATGGACACGCGGCGCAAAACTAAGAGGTCAAACATACAAAATAATTCTAAAAATGTTAAATTACAATGTGAAAAGAAATTGAGTGAAACTTAAAAAAACAATGCAAATTCAATTTGCAATGAGATAATGTAATTTAATTTCTTTTCAAGTTTTTTTTCATGAATTATCTGAATTTTTATAAAATGTTGCGGTAAATTATTGAAATTTTTTCTCAGCAGTTTTCTCGTTGTCACGGTTACGCCAGGTGCCGGTTGCGCCGCGCCCTTCCTTGCTTCAGGAGGATGCCTGAGCTTTTTTTACATCTTACTTGATATACATAATTTCTTCGCAAGAATGTGACTTTGAAGTTCATAACAACTGATTTCTGATGACAATCAGAAAAACAATCATGATTTGCAATCATTTGAATCAAATGATTGCAAATTATAAGCGCTGTTCCGTAGCGCTATTAAATATGTACAAAAATCCACAAGGCTGCACGGAAGGTCGCGTTTTACAGTTCAGATTTGGAGACCGGATTTCCACGATTTCGTAGAAAGTCGTCAATCCAACGCTTAAATCTAAAGTCTAATGAAACTCACGAAGTTTGGAACACAAACAGTTGACTTGAAGTCTCAGTCTTCAAACGCGCTCGACTGCACGTGACTGTTTGGTGGAAGTATAATTTCGCGACGATGTAACCAAGGGGGTTCGTCTAATTAGTTACGTGGCACTTAGTTGCTGGTTTATCAACAGACAGTTTTCCTTTCCCCAGTTGGAAGGTAGGCGAACTCATGCAGTTACGTGACTTTGGATAGATTTAGTAGATTGCGCCGTCGTTGAGGAGTAGAGAATTACTCGTTACCACAGAAACACGGAATGTCTCGGCGAAACTTTATCTGTATATCGAAGCTAATTTTTGAAGTTATTCGAAAAACTCGCGCTCAACTCTGAGGTATTTTTGAAACTTCGAAAGAAAATACAACATTTAAAATATGTATTAGACTCGACAACTTAATCCTACGATTATTGGTAATTATACAGTGTTGCTTCGGGATAAAAGTTAATTAATTCATATCGGTAGGTTGGTAGCTTGTATAGCCAAAGTGGTGGGTGAGAGACGCGGGTATGGAGCAGCCACGGTTTGCCTCAAGACCGATGAAGTACTGGAACGAGCTTCCGGCAGGCAAGGGTAGATGGGGGGTGAAATGAGGGCGGGTGAGTTGCGGTGCCGGGCAGGGGATCAGATCGATTAGGTCTCGGAAGTAGAGCGATAAACACGACTCCTACGGTCACGCTCCGTTTCGCGGTCACGCTCACCAGCCGGGGGGGTTCTCCAAGATTTTTAAGGGATGGACCGCCTCCTTGCTATATATACCCTATTCTCTCTCGTTTCTTCTCTATCCATTCGTTTTTTACCGCAGTTCCTGAGCTCTTCAGCTCTTTGGATGAGAGGATTTTCGGACCACTCTCGGTAACAGTAAAACCTCCACTGCGCAGAAACTCACGTCACTATGGTTGGAAAAATGTAAGTCGAGTAAAAAAAAAGACGTATCCTACATGAAAGTGGAGACTTTGCCAAGTCGAGTGCATGTAACTTTGTGCCCTGGTCATGTAACATAGGAAAATAATATTTGCACAAAGGTCCAGCGGCTTCCAAGAAGCTTGTATATTCATGTTACAGCGCACAGTCGCATTCTATATCCAATTTATTTTATCAAAAACTGATCCCTTATTTTCACTTTTTTCAGCTGTTTTGCCTATTTCAGGCATTCCAGCTGTTCATACGGCAACCATTTTCATTGCAAAATGATGTATTTAATTCCGTTGAATCATATTAAACGTAATATTTCCATGGACTATCAATGATATAATAATTCACTCCGGATATCGTGTGATTGATCTGCCGGTTGAGTGCACCGATACTTGTCTCGTTGAAGCGTCAATTGGTGTTCAATCCCGCATGAATGCGTCGATTGAGATAATTTTGGAAAAGCGGCTAGTCACGTGCGTACGGTTCATCCCGATCTACCTGGATAGAGAGTAAGATTAACCAGAGAATGACGATAGAGACCCGGCCGATAGAGCAGACTGGGACACACTGACCGACGCAACGACACCGACCATTAGGGTTGTGCTCGAATTTCGAATCGCGTTTCCACGTCAGCTAGATTACCCTGTGCTTGGGCAGTAACGGGAGATGAACCGATGCCGAAGAGGCAGAGGGATAGAGGAGAGACGAGGAGACTCCGGCCACGCCGATCACATTATGCTCAACCGGTACACACTCTCGTCGGGGCCTGGGTCACGTGCGGGAAATTCAACGCCCATCCCCCTCTGTTCGCTGACCGGCTGCGACGATTTAACTAGATATATCTCTCCCGAGGTATCAGCACATTTCTGTCCACGTACAACCTCCCCACGATATAATAGCAATAATGCTGCAATCTTCTCCAATTTCTCCGCGGAGGTTCCTTCCTACGGAAAATCTATTTTGGCAGAGGTAGTACGGAGAGGGAGGGGCCGGACAATCCACGTTGAACTAATCTAATAATGTATCAACCTAATACCGTGTCTACGACAACCTAATAGTGTGTCAGCGCTGTACCATGTGATGACCAGTTTATCGCAAGTGGGGTCAGCGTGAAGTCTGTGCGGTACTAAAGAGCTTGGTATCAAAGCCTAGAGGGAAACTTCGTGGCCGAAGACGGAAGAGGCTTGTGGTACCCAAATTGGCCCGATGAATTATCGGTGATGCTGTTGACGTCGATGCTGATAGTTCCAACAAGGTTCAAGTTTCCATTTTGTAGCTTCGACGTAACCAGAGATTTCATTGATAAATCTCATAATCCTGATTTCTGGTGTCTTTTGATGCTCAACAAAAGAACTGCTGTCAATCTTTCATCCCACAAAACGCTGCAATCTTCGTGAATGTCACTGCGGTGCTTCGTTGTCTCCAACATCAATGTTGCCAGAGCTGAAAGGGGTCAATCTTCGTGATATCATGTTTAGGGTCAATCTAATAGTGTGTCAGCGCTTTGCTATGTCCTTGCCAGTTTATCGCAAGTTGGGTCAGCTTGTTGCCCGTACTTTGCTTAAGAGTTTGACATCACCGTGTAGCATAAACCTTCTCGGTGGGGAAACGCAAGACGGTTATGGCACCAAATAGGGAGCTGAATTATCGATGCTAACGCCATCAATGCTAAAGTTTCAAGTTTGAATTTAGCTGTTCAGCAATTTGCAAATCCCATTCGGAAACTCATCGCCATCGAAATTTTCCCAACCCATAATTTCCTATTAACTTTTTATATTCAACAAATGTAATCATCCAACACTGTGTTTCCGACACTATATTCCGTGGACATAAATTCATATTTTCGATCTTGCCGTACATACGACAAACGTGAGTACCGATTATTATCCGTATTTCCCGAAGCGCGTATAACGTTGTGAAACCGTTTTGCATATGTTATACGCCAAGTCATACATCCACACCTTCGTCTATTCCGATCCGCTGTACTTTATACTGGGAAAAGACATACATATTTATAGTATCTACAGAAGTAGTTGGTACGGTACCGCCTCGTGCGCCCTGTTCCACGATAATGTCGAGTATCCCTGCATAAAAGAGGATGGGTCGTCGCACGAAGTAGAAACAGCGAGGGCGCAGAAAGTAGCGAAGTAGAATGGTGAAAGGAACTTGCATCGTGTAGAGTAGTAGCATCAGTAGTATGCAGTGGAACGTAGTAGGTTGCTCTTACGCTATGCGATCGACGACGCGCTGCTAGGAGTGAGAACGCGTTCGTTTGGACAAGGTGGAAGCGAGGCGGAGCCGAAGTAGATGAAGAAGAAGAAGAAGAAGAAGAAGAAGAAGAAGAAGAAGAAGACGAAGACGAAGGACCGCCTAGCTCGCTAGCTGCCTACATCGAACAAGTCTGCGGGGTTTTAAGGGGCAAAGGAAAGGGGAGACAGTGTGTAGCTTCTCTATCTGTGTATCTCCCGCTTCAACTGGTGAGGATCGAGGGCTCGTGAAGCAGTACCAGGACAGGGTGGGCGCCAGAGCGTAACCCGATATAGCTGCCACCAGCAAGCTGCCCGGAGACTGGTATCGCATCCTTCCCCCTCGTCATTCCAACCCTCTCCACATGCCCTCCCTCCGCCGTAGCCACCTATTCCTACGGTCTTCCTCCAACGCTTCACCTCCGTTCCCCCTTCGAACCGTTGACTGCAACGGCCCGTTATACCGTACCAGAAACTCCTCCATCCACAGCCACCCATCCAGCCGGCAAGCCTTCGATATACCACCAACATCGAGATATTCCTATAGGTAAATGTTCTCACGATGTGTGTGTCACATCGATGCCTCTCAAGCTTTGGTGCGAGCTTCGCAACGCGCTTTCCAACCCAACACCAATGGAATGCCAATGCGGCTCTCACGGATTCCTATGTGATAATGTTGGTGGGCCATGGATGTGTATGGGAATGCATACAAAGATACACTTCTGCCTACTGCAGAGGTTGATGCTGCGATGTACTTGATGCATCAGCATAGCCGGATTTTCGGACCGGTTAATGCCCCAGCCACGAATTTAACTCACGGCTTACTCCACACCGGATCCTGTGGAACGTCCGATGGAGATATGAATGTGTTCGGTCGACGCTGGAAGCATGGCAAGGCTTTGCTTTCAACCCACGCTTTTGCCAAAACCGAGAGAGGAATGCGACGAGATAGAGAGTGCGGGCATAGAGCTCGAACGTATATACACCCCCGATGCTTCCCGCATCCGCAAGCTCGATATGAACACTCTATGTGAGCACAACCTTGTTGAAACAACGTTAATGGGGTCAATCGCGTTTCGCTCGATATTATTCGATAAATATAGTTTCTATAAACATAACGCTCGTTATCCGTGTGCGGCGTTGAGTTTGTGGCTTTATTTGAGGGATCGGTTTGACGCTTTATTTATAATGGGACACATTAAACAGTAACCGAATAAGCAATTGTTTGTACTTGATTGACACTTCAGAAGGACCGCAAAGGCTTTGAATGAACTCTGCATCCACAATGTGTAGCGTCAGTAATATTGTTATTGTTGTCGATGACAAATAGAATTTGTTATCGGATGAATTAGTGTAAGTCGAATCCACCATAGGCGGGATTAGCTCGTTCATTCAATGATTACTGATGTTCAACAACTTTCTTTTCTGGATATTTGCCGACAAATGCTCGAAAGTTCGAAATCTATAAATTCCGTTACAAATTCGATTATCGATGTATCGCGATCTATTTCTGTGCCATAGTCAACTAGAATTGTGCTAGAAACTTCATAAAAATCTCTCGAGTGCGCTTTCGAGAGAAGATTGAAAATTCGTTAATTAATGGAATTAGTATTTTTGCCCAGCGAGCCGGGGTTCTGAGAAGCGATTACGTTAGCCCCATCTAGCGTTAGCCTCTCCTGGGTCGCTGGGCGATGAAGAAACTTGACTCCAGTTGGTAGTTCCCAGTAAGAAAAGAGCTGGTTGGGCTGTACATACCGCCTCGGAACACTAGGCGTTCAAAGGCGTCGCTTCTGAGAGATGTATGCCTTAACGTCGCACGTTGAGCGACAGCGGAACGGCAAATTGCGACTGACTACGGGACACGCGGCAACTGCACAAGCGAGATAGGAAACATCCACGTGACGTGACTTAGCGTATAGGAAACTGGTAAAGGGAAGTGAGATGGAACGATGAGACATATTCGAACGAAACTATAATTACATGCGCTCCGTTGGACGGAGACGAAGTTTTCCTCTCCCCGGCTCCTCTCGTCTCGGTAAACGCGTAATCACTCGCAAACACGCGATACACAAGGACTGAAGGGGGGTTGAAACAGAATAGCGGAAGACTTGGCGTCGAAGGGATGCGAGGAACAGACGGAGGACTGGAAGTTCCATAGCGGGGTGAGAGCGGAACTCCCACGCGAGAGATGGACGAGGTGCGCGTCATATATCAGTGACATGCACTGTCAGTCTATTCGAGCGAATAATACAACCGTGCGGGCGTGTGTGTGTCGATGAAATGTCCTCTGTCAGATCTCGTATGTCCCTTCACTGTTGCGATCCAAATTCTACACATTTATCGATGTATCGTACAAATTCATACAGTTCCCTTTATCATTTTTCAAGCCCTATCACACAAAAAAAAAACGGAGCGCAGTGTTATGGCTTTGACTTACACGAGAAGTTATCGGCTCTCATACCCCGACTTTTACCGCTTTGTAGAAGAAAATCCATTGCACCAAACGGCACGACACACGCAGAAAAGAAAATGTACCGAGTTATTTTGACGAATGATAGCGATAGTGATGAATAATAAATGGAATTCTGTTATTCGACTTAAGGGAAAAAGAAATATTGACTTATAGTGAAGTGGCTAATTCGCACGTGAGAAACATACCATAGAAAAGAGAGTGTAAACTTTCGTGAAAAAAACTGGTCGTTAACACAAACAAACAAAAAAAGCAGAATAATTTTTAAAGTGCTGCAGTCAGGGAAACGCAAGTCTTCGACAACCCGCAATTTCAGGTATCGATGTTTTCCCGACGGTAGAGCATTTTTTTAACCCCAGAAAACCACACATGGGGTACTTCGTTGAACAAGAGCATTTAACTTCGAGAGCCTGTAATTTTTTAACTATTTGCCACATGGGCATAACTCCCGGTAAAACTTGTTGCTTACATCCTGCCGCATCGATTCTACTATAAAAAAGAAAGGTATTTCGAAAAAGTAAAAATATATGTGCAGTTTTTTCAAAGTTGAAGAAATTAATATTAGAAAAATTTAAAAACATTCTTTTGAAAACGGAATGTAATAATGGAAATGTTAAAAAAAAAAAAAATCCATATTATCTTTTGGATGTTACAGAAGATAAAAGTTATGTTTATTGCGTTTCGGACAAACGATTTTTTACAACCTTTTCTATATCCTTTACATATTTTACGCATACATCGCGAATCATAGATTGCTTATGCAATAGCCGCGATACAACGCCAAACAAACCGAAAAAAAAAATTGGAATTAAATTGCTCGGAGCTTCTTTTTTACGGTCCCTACACTGCCACTTTATCAGAGCTTCGTCTCTCGTACACAGCGTATAGGAGTTCTCTTTTCCCGAGTCTCACCCTACAAGGAGTTAAGATATTTGAATTTTGACGAGATAGCAAAAGAAGCGAGAAAAGTCGAATTGAGGAGGTAATGGAAGACCTCCAGAGAGAAACACAAGAAGCTTGTGAAAACTCCGAGAGAAAGATCCCTTTCCACTTCGAACTCTTCTCCCCGTGTCTTCGCCTCTTCTCCAATCTCTCCATTCGTTTTTTCTCACCCTGTGATGTCCCCCCGACGACTATTTCTCCAAAGGAGGTTTAGAAGAGCACTTTCTCGAGGCTTTGAGGCGTTTGTTATGAAAACAGAGTCCAAAGTGCAAACGGAAACGGTGACGAGTAAACTAAAAAAAAAGGGGTGAAAAGAGTGAGAGTTTCAAGCTTCTTCATTTTTTTTTTCGTTCCTTTTTTGTTCTTTTACGCGAAATAAGCCAAAGTTGAAAGTAAAGAAAGAAACGGTAACGAAAAAAAAAAAAAAATTGAAACACTATGTTGAATATGATAATGCGTCGAGGCTTCAAGAGAAAAATATTTCAATGAACCGGGGTACGTTTTTCCCTCTTGATGACGAATTCCCGTGATGTCGATGGTTTTTGTATCCTTTTCACCCCTCCCGTCGCCTCCTCTTTTGTCTCTTTTCTCTCGACCTCAAACTTCCTGTTTATCTCGGAGCTTCTCACTCGGTCGGCTGTCTGTCGCAACTTTTATCCGAGTATACTATATGGCATTCTACTATTTGCCTACTGCACCCTACTGTATGCGCTCTGAACTCTCGGCAATGCTTTTTGTGTTCCGCGGGAGAGAAAAGCCGCGTTCCGCGCGAGCTTTCTATCTTCTCTATCCTCTCGTGTGCAAGCGTGTCTCTCTATGTGTACACACTGTGCGTGTGTTCTCGGCACGGTGCAGCATGCCGGAAGGGAAATTTCCGGATTATGCTTTTCGCTATCCAACAGAGAGGCGGCGTGCATCCAACATCGAGTTCGCGTAGTCACTCAATCCTCGTATAATTGTGCACAGCGATATCCCAGTATCAGAAGGAGACGCTTTGATCCGGATTTAAGCGTACTTCCGGAATTTTTTTTTTTTTTTTTTTTTTTTCACGAGTCATTATTGTTCTGCACACTCTTCGCGTACAATTGTTCCTCAATGTCGAATGTTTCGACACGTTTTTCCCCTATTTGAGAATACACACCAATTCGATATAATCATTATAAAAATAGGCTTGAAATTTGAGAATTTTTTTTGTTTTTGTTTTTTTTTTAGGTTATACATCGTTTTTGAATCCACGTATCAGGATGACAAATTTATGCGACATTGTAAGATGGTTAATATGTTCGTCTGATTTAAAAAAAATTTATTCCATTTTTTTTATCCATTCTTTTAACGAAGGCGCGTTCATTTTTCGCTTTGAAAACGCGTCGCATACGCGCGACGTGCTACAAAGCGTTGACACAAAATGAACGTCTTCTGATTGCAGTCATGCGATATTCCGTGAGATAAAAATATAATGAGAATTCTTTGTTTCTTTCATTGTTCAAAAAATAAAAAAAAAAACAAATGTTTTTCCCACAGTCCAATTAACGATACTCTCATTTAGCGTCGTCTCTTGCAGATGAGATTTTTCAACAATTTTTCACACAACTCACAATTTAACCAATTTTTTTCCCGACGCATTTACGGCAATTTTATATTTCAAGCTGAAACGCGAATATAATTTGCCGCGGAGAAATCGTGGAAGAGAAAAAAAAAAAAAAAAAGTAACTTATCGACTTCTCGGCGAGACGGGAACATTTTGCGAAACGTTATCAGCGGAATATTCTTTCGAGCGTTATTCCATAAAACATAGCTTTCACGAAGAGATGTACAAACTCGCGCTATCGACATTTGAAGCAGGTATATCGAGTTTCGCACGCTCGACAGGGAGGTACATAGCGGCACTGTTCACCGTTCACGTGTCCCCCGGAGCTCGTCCGGATCCTACTGTTCAACTCTCGCTGTCTTTTCGTGTGTTTATTTTTTATTTCTTTTTTTCATTTTCCCCGACTCTCTTTTTTACTTCATGCACAGTCCGGATATCCGCACAGCTACCGTCGATGTGCAAAAATGCGTGAACGCTGGAGAAGATAACGCGCCAGGAAGAGAACTGTACGGCGAGAGGCGTTGTACGCCTTTCGCTCTCAGGAAAGAGGGAAATATTCTACCGTCGATGTTGTGTTTTCCCGTATAGCGACTCCAAGATACCCGTATCACATTTCAACGATCTTTTTTCTTCCCATATTTTCTTTTCCCCCTCCCCATCTCTGTTTAGCCATCCCGTACTTTCGTGGAATGAAGAAAATCATTTATAAACAGGAATGGGTCATGTACAGTGCGGAAAACGACACAAAGACATTTTATTGTATCAAATTTCTTCCGGTAACTTGAGAGGAAAATACCCTATTTATATCCATAGTATCGTGTCGCGGATCGTCGACTTGTTTTTATTTTTTTATTTTTGTCTTTTCTCCAGTTTTCTGGCAAGTATCCATTTTCCAATTAACTCCCTGTTTTTGTCTTCAGATTTTCTCCGCACTGTGTTTTACCCTCGTGCTTTTTTTTTTTTGACCTCTCGGTCCATTTCTCCATTTTCTCCGGACCGCTGAATTCCCTCATTAAACGCTCCAGCATTTCATCGTTTTTCCTTCACATATCTCCCTCCGTATTGTCGTGTTTTCTTCACAAAAACTCTCGCGGCTTCGTTTCCGCGTTTTCTCGTCTTTGCTGATATCCAATTTCGGTCGCTCTTTTCACCACGACGAATACATCGAAACATATATCTTTTGTTTTATCATAATCCCCTTGTGCATTCCCATCGGACTTGTGCAACTTGACAATTCGTATTTAGCTTCGAAAAATCGTACGAATCTTGCGAAGTGTTATAATAAACATGACAATTTTTCAATTATGACAAAAAAAAATTAAAGAATTTAAAAAAATGTAATTTGAATTAAAATGTAATCAAATTCATTTTTTCAAATGAAATTTCAAAAAGTTTGCATTTGAAAAAAAAATACATTTTCAAGTTTTGTTTCGGCATAATCAATCATTTTCCGTTTAGTTCCTTCCAATTTCTCGAGCCCTTCATTGGTCCCCATGGCTTCATCTCCCCAAGCTGATTAATTCCAAAGATGAATACCATCAGTAAACAGATAATACTCCCCGTACACGATACAACGAAAGGCATAATTATGACGAATGGTAACCCGTCGGGTTGAATCCTTCTCCCGTCAAGTTTTACAAGAACCCCAAAGTAAGAGCTTCGGATATAACAACAGACAGAGAGTCTGTGTGTATGCGTTGTGTAGGTGGGATAATATAGTAGTCCGTTTAATCTCGTGGCTCGTAACTCAACTGCGTGAGAGGAGATTCTATCCTATTCTTCCTGGTAGCGATGGTGAGGAGGCGAAATCAGCTGGCGGACAACGCGACAAACCCGGTAGTCTCGGAGAATCCGGCGGGTTTGCGCCGAAACAAACAGCCAACAGTAGGACCGGCGGCGACCCGAAATGCTCGGGAGATTCGAGAATCGGGATTTTGTGTGCGATGCTACGCCATGATGCGCCGCTGTGCCCGGTGTGCTTCCATCCGGTGGTTCGGGGTCTCTCCTCTGTACGTACCGCCCCCGAAGGTAAGCCGTAGGGCTTAAACCAACGGCGACGAGCAGATCCCGTTCGGTCGCTTCAACTCCCCCCGATGCGATATCAATTTGGGCAATTAAACGCTTCCCCATCTGGCGCGGCTAAGCGCGTTATCTGTTCGGTTATATCCCTCTGCAGCCACGTTCCATTCTCGCTCCTCTTCACCCCTTTCCGCCCCCCGCGCCCCCAACATCGAACAGTAGGCAACCCTTTCCAAGCGCCTCGTCGTTCCCCGACAGTCAAAACGGCGAATCAAGCTTGCAGGAAGCTTCGAAGGGCCCACATTGCCGAACGTTGAGCAACACATGGAAATAGTTCGAGGTTATCTAGAGACTACTTGCCAGTTGTACGAACAGCCTGAACATCCCTGAACATTGAGAATGACTCCCCCTCCCTTTCCTCTATCTCGCTTAGGGTCTTCGGCATGAAATCTTGTTAGGGTCGAACGCAGTTGGCACTACAATCTGATATCAACGCGTGTGGTTCGGTTCTCTCGGGTACTACAAGCTTGCGAGATACCCCCGAGTGCCGCTCTCCGCACAGTTCAGAGTAGCGATTCTCTCCGGTCGAGGAAATAAAATTTAACGACCATCACGAAATACCGGGTAACCGCCGGTGCAGAATATCCTACGCGGCAGCGAGAGTAGACCAGGTGTATATATGCCGACAGGAATATTCGTATTTAATGCGTGTATATTGCGACATCGGAAGAGGGGGACGAAAAGCTCGTGATTCTATATGCACATTTGTGTTATTATCACGAATATCGGAATATCGCGCAAGCAGGTAAATGCCCCGATGAAACGACTATCATATTTCTTAATTATTCCTGTTTTTACATTTTTTTATTTTTATTTACTGTCAGCAATGAAACAGATGACTCTGAGCGTAAAGTTTACATCCAAATTATCTGCAAGGGATTAAATTTTTTATTAATTTCAGCTACGAAACACTTTTTTATGGTTTTTTTTTTTTAAAGTAGAATAATGAATTTTGCAACAAACACACCGGGAACCGAAATAAAACAATGTTACTGTAGCGACAGTATTAAAAAAAAAAATTTATTTAATAACTGTTAGTTTTATAAAATAATATTTTTCTCTCACGAATATCACGAATTATCGGAATGTCGTGTGAGACTACGTAGCGGCTGATTCCACAGCGAAATGGCTCTCGTGTTTCCTGCAGAACACAATCTTCATTTTTTCTTGTTTCTTCTTATCCCGAATTCTTTTATGATGAGCTTAAAGGTTGGGGTGGGGAGGGGGGAGGGAGGGTTAGCGTGATTGAAAAAATTATCTGACGGCATCGTGGCGCACGGGAGGAATAGTTGGTCGAGTGTACGGAGAATGTAACACAGATATGGGCCCCGTAAGTAGTCTCGCTACTTTGGCGTTTATTTTCCCCCTCGACTCGTCTACGGTACCCGAACGATGTCTTCTCCGTTTATCATAGCGTGTGAAGTCATCGTTAAACTCGCAGTTGGGGTGTACGATGCTCTGCTCTTCTCTTCTCTTCTCTCGCTTCTTCGTCGACCTCCTTCCGCCTATAGTCTCTTCTCTCCAGTACCGTGTCCTCTTCCTCTACGCCGATGGCACCCATAGCCTCTCTCCGACTTCTCGAGTAGCGTCGAAACTTTTACCTCCCCTCGTTCCCGCCGCTATCTCTCCCACAACCTCTCGATCTTCGTTTCTCCTTTCGTTTCTCCTTCGCTTCGTTGCTTCCCCTTTCTGTATCTCTCGCTCCCTTTCACTCCGACTATCTCCACCACCTCCGCGACGGAAGCTAAACTTTGACGAAAGTTTAAAGTTGGTTAACGAATTTCAAGGGAAATTTTCGAGGAAATTTTTCTCTCTTTTTCTTTTTCTTTTTTTTCTTCCCGTCCATAGACACCGAGAGCTTTCAAAGGATTGTCTCTTTCTTCGCGAAGAGAGATCTGGAGCAAAATCCCTCTACTCGTCGTTGCTGACCTCAAATTAGACGAGTTTATATACGCGCTCTCCCCGCGAAGGGTCGTAAGGAAATCTTTGAATCCAAGAATCTTCGTTCTCGGTACTCGCGGCGAATGTAATTTACGTTCGAATTACAGCGTTACGGAGGTTTCAAAGGGATGAAACGAGAATCTCGATGGAGAAGGGCGCCCGATGGAAAAGTTCCACGAATCGAGGAGCCGAGGGATGTCAATGGCAATTCAAAAGTTATATCGAACGAGTTTTGCCAAGGAATCTTCGACGTTCCGTTGCGCACGGCGCTTTGATCGCTATGTCAAAGTTACCTTCGAGTTGGTTGAGAAAAAAAAGCTCTGGTCCCGTGTCAAAGTGAACGACGATCGTGAAGGTACGAGGAGGTAAACTGACACGCCGAGACATTAAAAGTAAAAAAAAAAAAAAAACTGGAACTCAAAATGCAATCAACTGGTTTGTCCATTCTTTCGAAAAGGTTCTTGATTTTCTCGTCAAGTCTCTGTCAGACGATATACGAGTCACAAAGGGACAAGAAAATTACTGAAAGCTTTGTCGTCGAAAACGCTTGACGTTTTTTTTTTTTTTTTTTTTTTTTTTTTTTTTTTTTTTTTCGCGTCGTGCCGTCATTCTGTGCGCGTTATCGTTTCGCGGAACGACACCAGGCCTGCAGAGTCCACGATACAATGGTGAGAACCGAGAGAAAGTTCAGGAAGTGCAAAACACTCGCGTAATTGCCGAAAGTCTCGCGTATCCAACCGACGATTGGTCCAAGCATCAGAAAAATCATTCCGCTCGTCATCATTTGAATTCCACTCGCACCCGGTAACCTGTCCAGCGGTACGTGCGATGGTATGACGAGAGCTTGAAAAATAATCGTCACAGCTCTTCCGATACCCATGAGAATTCCTATTGTCAGGATAATGCTGTAGGTCTTCACGTAGGCGAGTACTGGAAAAAAACAATATTTAAAAATAATCATTAAAATTTAATTTAATTTTAATAATCAAAAGGATTAATTATTACTTATTATTGGCAACGTTTCTGTTCCTTAGCTGCAACTTTGCAAAGACTTTGGCAAGTTTTCGTTTTTTACGTTTTCTCTTCACGTTTTTACGTTTCGTAGAAAGACAGAGAGACAGAGAGACTTTGGTGTAAAAACAATTAAAAAAGAAGGAATTCAAACGGAAATTAATAAAGAATAAACAAGAAAAAATCTAAAAAATGAATAACAAAATACATACATCGAACGAACACTCGAGAAGCCGATGAAGACAAAAGGAAAAAAAAGAAGGAAATAAACAAGAATGAAAATAAAATTCTGAGACGGATTCTCTATTGAGATCGAAGCGTAAAAAACGAAAACTTGTAAAAGTCGTTTCAAAGTCGAAACAAATGAAAAGAAAAAGTTGATACGTCGGGCGCTGCAGCATCATAACGTATCATATATTTATGTATTGTTTTACGTTAAATAAGTATATATATTCAGCGATTCCAATTATTATTCGCGCTTATTTCGCGTGGGAATGCAGAATAGCAAAATTTATTAAGACACTGGAGAGACGCGAAATATCTTACCGAGTCGTCCAATCGCAGCGATTCCAATGCCGATGAGAAAATACGTTCTGTTCTGCAATGCAAAGCGCGAAGTTATGAAAGGAGTGGTCATCCTGCCGAGAAGATCGACTCCGGAGATGACGGACATCGCGGCGGCCACTTGGTTATCCGTGAGATTGTAGGCGGAGAGAATGTACGGCGACAAGAATATGAAATTTAATTCGGCGAAACTTGATATTACCACTCCTATCATTAGATTCACGTAGACGAGATCGCGGAAGAGATCCAAATCGAAGAAAGATATCAATCCACCGAATAATCCACGACGACGAGTTATTATCGGTGTTGCCTGTTGCGTTGGAATAATTTTTTCATTAATTTCTTCTTTTTTTTTCGTGTTTTTTTCACTTTTGACGTATAATTATTCTGTGATTCTACGTACCTCGTTGTTTACTCTGCGGATCTCCGGTGATTTCTTCTCGCCGTTGATAAGTTCGCCTGTATCCTCGTTCTCGCAGTTCGATTTGATTTTCGTATATTCGCTGATTACGTCGACAATCGAGTTGCGCGGTTGCGTATTCTTCGTACTTGAAACTTGTTTTTCCAAGTCGTTTGCGTCGATATTCTTCCCGAGATATCTAGTATTCGGAGAATTCTGTAAGTATTAAAATTCTTGTCATTAACGCGCGATTTGTTTTTGTGAAAAAAAAAAAATCTACATATTTCGATGATAATGTGTTCGAATGTTCTAAGACGTCGAAAAATCGCATTAAAATGTCGTTGAAATTCTTCAAGTCGTTAAGATTTAACAAATTTTTTATTTTTTCGAAAAATTTCTGTTAACACGATAACTCTATAATTCTTTGAGATATCAGGTAAAATTTGGTTAACAGTAATAGACTAATATTATTTGATGATCGGTATTGTGGGAAAGTAGGAATCGATCGATGAGTTTCAATTTTATGAAATTCTGCATTTTTTCAAAAAAGTTTGTTGATAAATTTTGAAAATATTTGAAATATCGAAATAAAAAAAAATATATATATTGATTTTTTTTTTCGGTATGTTTGGAATAGAAGTTACGAAATCGGCGGTAAAAACGAAACGAGGAAGCGATATGCAAATCAAATTAGCATAATTTTTTATTTCTGGTATTTCGCGGTGATTCCCTCAGGCAAGAGATTCACCATGCGTCATCGATAGCAAGTAAATAAAATCTCGAATACGAACCTCGATGTTTTCCGCGTCAGTAGTAGTGGCGATGAGTGAAAAATCCAATTTCTTGCTTGTGTGCCTTTCGACGGGTTGCAACAAGAGAGCGCCGGCTATGGCGTTAAACATGAATCCACCGAACAGCAGACACGTTCCAGTTGATCCATAAATCGGCATTAGCAGTGCGACTATCTGATGATATGCACAGTGAAATAGTAAATGCGCGCGCAACATTTTCATCATCGGATCAATTATTTATTTTTTACGAATTAATAATCACCTGCGGACTAATCATGGCGCCTATGCCTGCGATTGTCCACGCCAATCCAACGGCTATTCTCCTTTTTTTCTCAAAGTACATGTTAAGTGCCAAAGAATTAGCTGCCATTACGAGACCAACACCAATGCCTGTTGGAAAAAAATTCCCAAGAGTTTTCTTAATCGTACGTAAAGAAATCCTGTAACGAGGCTACTAGCGAAGGATGAATGATAGTCAAGACGTTGAACTCGATTGAGCGACGCGTCGAAAACGCATTTGCATTACCAAAGAAGTCCCGTTGGCCTTCGGTGCATAAATGAACTTTGCCAAACGGGTTCGGATGAAATACCGATCGGATTGTCGCGTTTCGCAAACAGGATTAACACGACAATCGTTTGCATTCGCTACGTAATGGAACTTCGATAAACTGGCTGCGATGAAACACGCAGCGGATTCGCTTGTTTCGCCATCGGGATTACAACGCCGATCGCTTACCTTCCATAAATGAGTAGAGAATCAGTACACTGATGTAAGTTTCCGCGAAGGCAAGGATGCATATCGATATCGAGCAGATCATAGATCCGACGAAGGATACTTGTCGATAGCTGAATTTTCTGAAGAGAGGACCACTGGCTAAACCTGAAAAAATTTTACATTCTCTATTGTAGTGAAGTTCTATTGTATTGTAATCGATGACAACAGACACCGACGCATTCGAAACCCGACAATTTTTTTTCCGCGACTGGCGCCTATTGCTTTGAGTTATTTGAGAGCGTCGGATATGTAATTAATGCAAAATATCGAGGAAGATACGGATTTTCCTCTGTTGGTATGTTCTATTGTTTGTTACGTATTCTTACGACTTGGAAATGCCCGGAGGCAAAATACTCGTTTTTCCTCCTTGCCATTCACCTGTACGTAACCGCGTGTTTCCTCATACGGGGAACAGGAAAGTTTACCTTGGTTACCGTTGTTCTATCCAGTAATTGGTAATAAACTCAAATTTCATAATGAAATAAAATAATAATAATAATAATAATCGAAATCATTATAAAAAAATGTAATATTTGAATTATAACCATTCTAATATTAATAATAATAATAATAATCATGGAATAACGACAAAATGATTGTAATAATCGTGAAGAATCTAATCTAACGATAAAAAAAAAAGTACACTGCGAGAATCAAATGCGGATTGGTGTCTATCGCTTTCTCGCGCCTAAACGACAAAATAAAATCTATAAATGCCAAAGGTACTCACCGGTACATGACTTTATCGCCGAATTAATGTTTAATATCGTCGTGGTTTGTGATGGAGTGATTCCCAGTTGTTCGAATCGCGTGCGGAATATCAGTCCGAAGCACAGAAAAACAGCCAAAGCGCAAAACTGCCGGATCGAAAAAAAAATATATAATTTTTTCACGTCGTTAATTAATATTAGTCGAAACGACTAAGAAAAGATGTCTCTTATAAAAATTGAATTAAATAAAAATAAAAATATCTCACATATGAAAAGCCGACTGCGACGGCGATTATCCAACCCCATCCCCCGTCCGGTGCTATGAATTTAGGCTTCGGTGCCTCATCCTTTGAAAATTCGGTTTTAATAGACATATCAACAATACCGACGCGAGAAAGAAAAATATGACGACGCGTCAGCAGAGCCGCTCGAGACACACGACGCTTGCTGGTCAACTAAACACTAAACACGATCAACGGCGAACCGAACGCCAGAGAAATATATTCATATTTTTATCCTCCCTGAAGGCTCATTACCTGATACCAACGCGTTATTCCGGTTTACTGCAATCCTTTGATAGATGAAACAGACAGAAACGATTCCGTCTGCGATGCACTTTCTCGAGTGTCGTCACTTTCAACTTTGGGTTCGGGAGGTTAAAGAGAAATATTTCATTTCCATAAAATACAATGTTTATTTTATTGAACGGATTCCGATTACGCATTTCGTTAAGGATTGAAGAAACAACATTTGTATAAATACTTACCTGTAATAATTATTCAGATTACATTTATCAAACTTTCACTCTCTCTCTCTATCGAAATTTTTTTTTTTTTTTTTTTGAAAAACCCGATCGTAAAACACGATAAGTATACTTCATCGGGAGGCGAAAACATCGCTGTTTGAAAAGATTCGAAAATTGGCAATTTTCTGAAATAAAAAGGTCATACTGTACCATTTATTAAACAAATTTATTTTTCATCAATTTGTTAATAAAATTTTTTAATTATTATTGTGCAAAATCAGTCTTTTCAGAAACTTCTACATCTTTGATTTTTTTCAGATTTTTATCACATCGAGAAATGTTTGAAATTTTCTCTGAAACTCACGTTTGGCGGGTCTGTACCTCCCGTAGATCCTTAAGAACCGCTCTTAACCGCTTTAATTAACCTAAATTTAACCGAATTCTTTTTATTTACAAATACTCGAGAAAATAAATATGAAAGAACGATAAAACTCAAGAGATTAAAAAAAGACCATTTGCCACGGAACAAAACCAAAGAATAAAAGTAACTCAATTCTATGACATTTCCCCAGACTCCCAAAGACCCGATTTCTTCCCACAAAACCTCGCAGAGCTCTCCGACCGCAGCGCACAATCTGCGCTAAAGTTCCTGACGACAATACCCCCCGAACGCCACAGTATTTAATTAAGTATCACAGAAAGCGCTTGACAAGTGAATAGCGGGCGCTTTTCCTCCCAACGAGTCTCCGACACTATCGCGCTATGAGAAATTTTCACTCTCTCTTCCACTATCTCTCCTTCCGACCAAGGAATCCACTCGAACGATCCTACGTGAATGGGAATAAGGAGCATAGACGCGAAAAGGGGATGATGGTGTGAGAAGGTATTCTCGATGGCGCGTGGTCGTGGAAGAGGCGGGGAAAGGAAAGACGCGTAATAGCACCCCCGATCTTACGCCAACCCCACCGCGAAGATACTTCCCTTAATAACGCCTCGTATAATTCGGGAATTCACGCCCATTAGCGCGTGCTTCAGCACTCCTCTAATTACGCGCGTTGAGTGGTATACGTTGCCGTATATACCGGCTATCAAGGGAATAGACTCCTAAGTTCCGTACAGTTTTTGGCCGTAAACCAGTCATCGGCAGTATGCAGTGTCACAATCCCACCGGGCGCGTGAAAATCTATATTCACCCTTCTGCCAATAACTGTATTTTATTTTTACCCCCGTCCGGGAATAAATTGCCAATGACTGGAACAGTCAGTAGAGGAGAGGGTTTTGTCGCGCGTATTTCTATAGGATGCGGGGAGTAAAAATGAATGAGCGAAGCGTGAGTGAAAGGGAGGAACGAGAGGATTCATAGAAAAGCGGAAGCGCCCAGACTCTCCGGGTTTCCTCCGCACCGCACTTTTCCATAAGTTCCGGTCCGCATGTGTGCTGAGCCAGGAAAAGGGACCGCGGGGGTACAAGAGGGGATTGGCAATGGAGAAATGGTAGAGAGAATAACCGGAAATACGTCGCGCCCGAGACCGGTCGATTCGTAACCACGAATGTGTCCGCCGTTTTGGCATTTATGCGAAAGGGGGAACAAGGAGGGCATGTGTGGCATTTATGGAACGGCGAGAGAGAGTTTGAATGTGGGTGTTACTCACACCACCAGAGAGGGAGATGGGGAGAGAGGGCAGATTTTGAACGATATATATAGGAAGAACCGGCGCCGTGCCGCGAAGGGGTAGTTATATAGAGGCGCCACCCGATACGCTATCGGGAACCGACGGTAACCGTGCAGGCGCCTCCAATCATTTCCCAATTAGCAGCTGATTGCGTACAGCTGGCGCCGAAAGTTTCGAACGAAACTCTCTTCTACGCTACTGCTGGGATAGCTGCGGAAAGAGAAGAGGGTGGGGATACCTCTCGCGACCCTCGACGTCGCGTCTCGCCGCGAAATTGCCGTAGGGAAATTGCTCGCGATAACCGCAAGCTATCTCTATGTATGCATATTAATATCGCAAACCGATAAAAATGTGATTGGATTTGAAACTCAACGCGTTTGGATATTGGTAAATGATAGTTTGATACAACCGAGCGATGAATTTAAGCGATGGTGTTGCCGTACTCGTTAATGACCGTCGCGCGAATTTTCGGGGAAAAGTGAATAGTGAAAAGTGAAAAGATTGGAATTTTCTCGTCGAAGAATTTTCATTCATTTTTCGGTTCTATTCGAGACACGATGTTATTAAACTTGACGCAGATTTGTACTTTGATTAAAAAAAAACCGCGATAACCAAAAAAAAAACATAGGACTATCGGCTCCCACAATGTTGAAAATTGCCAAATTAATATCTATAGGATTATCATTCAGCATTACGAAATTTACATACTTAACCCACTCGGTGGATTGATGCCTTTGTTCTACAATTTTTCCAAATTTTTTCTCACTTTTGCATCGAAATTTTTCGTTGTTTAATCGTTCGAACTTTGAAACGACTCGAGCGCATATTGAATTTTTCGGATGCTGGAACCGTAGTTTTCCGACTTCGGTGTAAATAATGGTTTTAGAGGGCAGAAAAATTATGGGAGAATATCGATAAATTTTTGTTATTGAAACGAACTCTGAATTGCAAATTAGTTTGAAAACATGATTGCACGCGAGATATATATCCGATCGAGTGAAAAGTTCTCGATAGAATCAGCGCTGAGCGTTCGAACCGCGACAGGAAGGGGGTGTAGGATCCGACCACAAGACTGTTGAGAGAGAGTCTCGAAGTCTTCGATTCGGTTGCCTCTACTCTGGCCTAATTACTTAAGCAATCTGCGACTCGTTAATTACGTCCCTTTGCGATTACAAGGTATACACGCCTGGAAGCAACCCTCTCGTGGGGTGAGTTCCCGCCGTGCCATAGTACATAGAGACTAATAATCACCGTGAAGTGAATAGATCAAACCAACACAATGGCCTGATCAATGGTAGAACTAATTCCCAAGTCAAACTTAGGGAGCTTCTGCTATGCGTACCGTACCGGAAGTTCGACGTCGAGTAGTACCCGAGAGCTTCTATTTCAGACTGTAAGCTCCGTACAAGTCCTCCAAACCCCCTTTCCTCTCGTCTCTCGTCTCGGGTTGGGAGACATTTCTCGCAATTTGCGACATTGAACACGGAAATAAACTGGTAATAACAACTACAATATACCGTATGCTGTCCTACCAAACGAGTTCGACAAAAAAAAAAAAAAAAAAAAGAACGCTATTTCGACCCTCGTCACGCAGAAAGCAAAAAAAATGCATTAAAGGCTAAAAAAAGAACGTAAGAAAAAAAAAATTCGATTCAATAGCGCGAACTGAGTACATTCCTGCGAGAGAGTTGACTCTGCGCTTCTCGTTACCGGTGCATTGTCGGACTGAATTAGCGAACGATCAACGACGTGTGCAACTATGTCTGTAGGTTTGGCTTTTTTTTTTTCTTTTTTTTTTTCACTTTCACCCTCGTATGCTTCGTCGTACAGCTGAACAATGAACCGTACCGTTTTTATCTCTCGGTGCTGTTTCCGTTCCAAATACGAATAGAAAAAAAAAAAAAATAGGCAAAGAGAACGCTTTTTCGCTCTCCGAAGCGAGAAAAAAAAAACAACGAATAGTCTAGCGGATATAAAAAAAAAAGATGAGGCTGTAGAAAAAGTAAATTGCGAGAGAATTCCAGTGGCCTCACCTCGAGTCGAGGGGGAGTTCATGGACTCTCTCTCTTCACGTCTGTCCCCCACCCGCTACTGGTATAGCTTTCTTGTTCGCGAAATGTTCGTTCGGGCAGAAATTTTAAGCATTTAACGAGTCTTGCCGCTGCGGCGGCTGCCCTGCTCTGCTGTTACAGAATCTAGCGACCTAGCCGTCCGGTATTCCATTGTCCCTGGAGGACCAACGACCACGACGACGACTGGGACGACGAGAAAAGCCCCGACGCTGGCAGCGCGGACATGACCGAGGTGGAGAAGAAAAGCGCTCGGTCGGAACGTCGCGGCAGGACTCGGCCGGCCAGAAATCGACCTACCGCTTCCGCTGCGTTCTCGCCCTCTCGACGTACCGGACGTCGACGTTCGAGGCGTGCCGACGCTGACGGAAAAGAAACGACGAGAGAAACGAAATTATTCAGAGGTAAAACGAGACGAGAAACCTAAGCGACTCGAGGCGAACCGAAGTCGCGGAGTGTGAGAACTAACGACAGAGAGGCTCGTTATCGCAACGAGATGGAAAAGATTTGACAAAAGATTGTTAAATGCGAACGTTTGCGTGAAACTGCGATGATATGTAAAACAATGAGAAAGTGTGTTGATAAGGGGATCGCGTCAATCTTTGAAGAAAAAAAAAAAGTAAAAAATAAATGAATTGATAAATATGATATTATTATGTTTATTGTCTTAATATTTTTACTTTTTTTTATTAATATTGATTAATAAAAAATTGTGTGAAATCACATATCCTAATATTTAATTTCAGACCGAAAGAAAGTGTGCAACAGTATTCGCGGCTCGAAACTGAGCGATTAAATTTAAAAAAAAAAAAAAATCGAAATTTTGAAAAATTTTCCACTTTTTTTTTGCTTAGCTATTTTAAATTATTGGAAAAGTACGAATTGTGAAGTGACGCGATCCCCTTTGCTCCGAAAATTCGAATCTGAATAATTTCTTCTCGTCGCACCGAATCCTATTGATGAAAATGGATTTGCATATAAGGAATAAGAGAAGAGAAAAAAAAAAAAGTGAGAGAGACGACAGCACGAGCGATGTACTATAAATACAGTCTCGAAATAATATGTCTCGGATACCCAAGGAGAAGTATATATTTTCTGTAAAGTAGGTTTATCGAGAATTAATTATAGCTGTGAATGAAACGAAAAAATTTGATATAACATGATGAATCGAAATGATTCGATACATCGAGATGTAGTTAAAGAAAAAAAAAAAAAAAAAATACGCCTTAATTTTCCGTTTCTCTTTCTCAATCTGTCGATCGCAAAAATAATATATGCAAATTTTTTAATAAATTGTTTTCAATTAAAAACGATAATAAATAATGATCATCGAACACGAGAAAACAAAAAAAAAAGTCCATACATTTTTCATTAAAAAAAAAAAAAAATGTTATTTACCATTACATTTTTTTTTCTTTTTTATTAATCCGAAAAAAAGAAAAATAGTTGAGAAAATGACTTGTTTTTCGCCAATTTTTCATCAAACCACAAAAATCTTTGTCTATTTCGTCGGGACATACCGTCGCGCCGCGAGCCCTCATAGTTCCGCTCCCGCTGACTGATGAATTGCTCGTCTCCCGGAAGTTTGTTCTCGCGAGCCTACATTCCCGAGCCCACTGTTTCGCGATGTTCGAAGTGTCCGCCCGAAGCGGCAAAGCCATCGTAGGATATCACGCGCTCCCGGCGGAGTGAGGGCACTTAATCGTTATTAAATTTACCTCCGCCTCTGTCCCGTACCTACGGCCGGAAGTCGATATACAATTCTCCTGTGTGTGTGCGCAATCCTCGCGTCCACTCTCTACCGCGACCCACCCTCGACTCGCGACTGTATTGCTTTTTCTCCACACAAGTCCAAGAGAGAGAGAGGGAGAGTCCTTTCACGATTATTTATTTGTTCAAACGCACAAAGGAGGAATGAGACGAGCGCGAGAGCGGGTGAGAGACGAAATAAAAGTAAACAGCGAGAAAAGAGAAATTAATTTCAGCTCGAAATTAAAGGACTTATAAGCCGACGATGAATCACTAAGATATATATATATATATATCGCATTTATATAAATATATATATATATTAAATAGTTGCAAGAGCAGAAGCAGCTTTTCTCTAAATCCGGCATATTATACTCACCCTGAGTCCTTCATCCTTATATCTATTTTCATTCAGCGTGTAGACTCTGGACCCTAGATCCACAGTGGCCGCCATTAAGCGCAGTGGACGCTACGAAATGAGCACAGTCGTCGGGGTTCTATATTAGCTCTCTTCGTCTCCCAACCCCGGCGACGCTCGGCCTCGCTGGCGAAGAGACGAGATATAATACGAAATGCGCACGAGGCTCTTTTTTTTTTTTTTTTTCTTTTTTTGTTTTTTCTTTATTACCTTTTTTCACGTTCTCATGAAAACGAATTTCGCTAGAGAAACGAATGAGAGCCTCGTGCTTGCCTCGTGCCTCACTCGTTAAAGCTCTCATCGTCATATCTCTCGGGCCGGAAGCCGCGTATATTCTAGCTGATTTTTTTAATTAATTCTTTATCTCTCTCGGGATATCTAAGCGTCCGGACTAAGCACACCGACGCTCAGGGATAACGAGAAGTTGGGACTTTGTACAGCGCACACCGCGTGGACCGCAAGTCGAATTTAACGCGGATGCGATGTTTCCACGCGTTGCCCGCGGTAGCAAAAGCGAGAGAAACTCGGGTGATTATTAATTTGTGGTACGAAGTGCGTGTGTCGCTCATTCCTCATCCCTCCCTTCGCACTGTTACCGAACTAACGAGGAAAAGCTAACGATGCGCGTTAATTGCTGAGCGATTCGCGACCGTGGATGACGAGGGAAACGAAAGTGCGTAGGGATGCTGCGGGGACTAATTACCGCCAAACCACTCCAAAAGCATTTTGCAGAAGCGGCAGCGAGAGAGGATATATTTCGACCGATGATCGATTATGAAGGGTGACACGGTACAGCTGTCGATAGATCGAGAAAAAAAAAAGAAAGTTTTTTCGGGTTATTTTTTTTTTTTTTCGTGTCGAGAGAGATACAGACGACGTTGAATGAGGAAGAGAAACTGCGGATTATAAGGAGACTCGAGCGAATGATGGATAAATTAATGAATGAATGGAAGATACGATTATTCTCATCGCTAGTTCGGTCTTCGGGTTAATTGTGGCATGAAATTGTAAGGTCGACCGGTGAGATCGAACTTGTGAGTGAAAATATCGCGCTGAAGGATTGTTAACTCTATAGTCCTGTAACTTTAGGATAATTATAGTTCGTATAAGATTCAAAATAATTACGATAATTAAGATTTAAGAAGAAAAGGGGAAAAAAAAAAAAAAGAAAGAAATTGAGGCGAACGAAGAGCATACGAAACAGACTCTTAGATAATTAGGTAAAGATTTCTACGTAGCGCGCTGGGTGGGGGCGCTTTGATAGACGTAAAAGCCAGACTCTGCTTGATAATGGCTTTTGAGAACGAGGATTTTTAATTAAAAAATAATCAAGTGTGCGAAGTGATTTTTTTTTTTTTTTCATTTGTAGGCGATTATTATTTTAAACTGATAAAGAACATTGCGTTATCTCATTGGAAATTGGATTGAACAATATAAAAAAAAAAAAAAAACCGGAACGGACCCATTATCGATATTCACATTTTGTATGATTCACTAAATTACCATTAAACAATATATGAAAAAATAATCATTAAATCAATTATGAATTTTCACGAAAAAAAAAAAGAAAAAAAAAATCATCTCGCAAGAAATTTTTTTTTTTTTTGTAAATAATACAGAAATCAAGACACGGAGACGCAGAGACACACGAAATCCACGCAAAAGGCTCGCCTACGAGTACGAAACGATCGTCGATGTATTTAAAAAAATATATATATATATCACAACGTACGAAAAAAAAAAAAAAAAAGAAAAATTGCGCTGAAGCTTTCGAGCTTTGGGTGTGATGTCGTGTACGATGAGGGGATTATAATCGCGGGTTACGAGCGTAACACAGGGTAGACAATGTGGGACCATCACGATGGTACAGGTAACGGGAAGGCAAATTGCGTTGGTTTGGATCTAAAGAGGAAGAAAGGAAATGCGCCAGAAAGGGATGAAAAATAAAATAAAAAAAATAAAATAAAAAAATAAAAAAAAGAGAGAGTTTGAGAGTGAAAACTGGTAGTGAGGGCGTGTTGCGTGGGTACACAGAGGAGGAATAGTTTAGACAGTATAGCCGGGGTACGCGCGTGTTCGCTCGTCGTTGGCGGCGTCAGGGGTGGCGAGGGGGCATCGGAGTTTATTTCATGAATATTTCAGCGGCCTGTGTTGGCAATAAATAGCATGCGCCGCGGAATTATATTCCTGAGGTAAACCCTCCGCCCTCGCGTGAACTCTCGCTCTGTCTATGCAGACGCAAACCCTGGGGCTTCTCATACTCGTTCTCGCTCTCTCGGTGGTGTGTTGAGGGCGATGCTGTTTCTCGACGCGCCGACACTCGGATGGCCAAGCGCGGAATACTAATTGACTCGAAACGACCAAACGAACCTCTCTCGATGCAACAACGTCGAGATCCCAACTAGAGAGCGAGAGAGAAGGTAGAGGGAGCTTGAGTAACGCCATGCGTTTTGGGGCTTTGCCCCGAATCCTACCCCCTTCACACTCGCTTACATACTTCGTCCGCCTGTCGGCAAGCGGAAACGATTTTTTAGTATGAAATAACGACGGTCATACGGACGAATTTCACGAGTAAAGTTGTTTATCGAGTGAGAAAAAAAAAAAAAAAAAAAAAAAAAACTATCACGATTGATATTTTATCGAATTTGTATACGTGACGAAAAAGAAAAATTCATTTTATACTCATTCGATCGACCATCGATATTGAATACGTTGATTATAATATTGAATAAAAATCGTACAAATTTGCGCATCGATATTGTGAGAAATGTGTCGGTTCCGCCTCTTGAACAGCGGAGACACATGACCCGGAAACTTGTAGCAATAGCGAGTGGCGAGAAGGGAGAGAAAACTTGTCGAGGAGATGGGTAGCTAAGGTTTGAGAAGAGCTTCGACATCGAGCCGAGAGGGTGGCGAGAGAGAGGGGGGGTGTAGGGGGGAAGCGTGTCGATAATGACCTCGAGGGATGTCGCAACCAGATGGCTGAGAGAGGAATAAGTGCGAAGAGGATGAGAGCGAGGAAAGAGGGTAAGATCGGGAAAGCAGTATATGAGACAGTGCCACCTGTTACTCTGTCTTTCTCACCCTCGTCGAGTTCATATAAATTTTTTTTGTTTGTCTTTCGTCCCCTCTTGCCTCATCTCTCATACTCTTCATCTTTTGTTCTCCCCCGGATGATAAAATACTTGAAAGGAGTGCGAGATATACGTGAGAAAACGAGAGAAAGACAGCTGTGTACAATTGGTAAACACACATGTGCGAATAAAATTGTCAGGTGAGAGTGAAAAACAGATGTCTAAAGGTGTCTCAATTTTTCTTCATTCACCCCCGCGTATGCCCCGTTCACTTTGCCCAAAATTCCTTTCAGCGATGTGATGCAGGGGGAAGTAAATAAAATAAATAAAATAATATATAATAATAATAATATAATAAAATAAATAAAATAAAATAATATATAATAATAATAATATAATAAAATAAATAAAATAAAATAATATATAATAATAATAATATAAAAAAAAAGAAAATGAGTGGGGTAAGTATCGGAACGAAGTACAATTTATCTCAGATAAGTAAGGAAAAAGTGGCAAGAAATAAATTTTCATTGACTTATTGACTCTTCGAGAGCATAGTTCGGAGTTTTCGTAATGCTTCATTGGCCTCAAGAGAAAATGCAACGCTTCAAGTGCGCACTGTGCTTCGAGCCCCTTTCGCAAAGTTTTCTTTTTCTTTAAAACCGTCGTCGTCTTTTTCAAAGCCCTTTATCAATAATCGGCTGAGACTTGTCAAGAATTTTCACTTCCGACATGCTTCTCGATGCGCTTTTTCCCGTCTGCTGTCTAGCGTACTCATTTCCCGTCTGGAAATTACCCCTCCTTGTTCACTTCGCCGCTTCGTTGCTCTTTCACCTTTGCTCATTTAGCTTATCATCTCCCCCGAGCTTAAGTCTCGCCTATCGTCGTTTTCCCACTTCATCTCGTATAATCATTGCCACGCTGTGCGTTAAAATAAAAACAGTTATATCCTACCATCGTCTCTTGTGGTTTTTTATGCTTCTTCCTTACTTCCGCAATCTTTGTCGAACCTTAAATCACCCGAGCGACAATGAGAGAGAAAAAGAAAAGAAGATATTCTTTCGTCGATGTTCGTCTCTCGGGAATAAAAGAAAAGGCGGAAGGGCTTGAAACGAAGCAAAGTCCTGAACGTTCCGATTCATGCCGAAGGTAATTCAAGAACCGCGCACGTGGATATACGCGGATGGAGGCCCTCGCCGCGCCCTCGATGCACTCGGGTTACGGCTTTTTAACGGCCGCCGTTAACTCGACGCGAAAGGCTCTCGGGCTCAACTCTTACGATTTTCTCACTCTTCGGCTTCGCGCCATTTTCCATCTTGACGCCGTCGAACTGGATTCTTCACCATTTTCCGTTCCTATGCAACTTTTCTCTTCTATCCGCTACCGTCTACGCACACATCCCTCTTTCTTCCTCGTCCACTTTAGTAACGTTATTTCCTCCGGTAGGAAACTTCTCTAGCGTTCTCGCGAGATACGACGACGACGACGACGACGACGACGACGACGACGACCCGGAGAAGAAAGAAGAGGGAAGTGAAGGAGGTATCACGTTCTTTCTAGTTTCTCATCCCAACGGAACGCGTGAAGCTTTGGAGCTTTTACGGCGTCGCGGTGCCTCCGGGTACACACCCTGCCGGAGTTCTTCACTCCGATGGGCTCATGCGACGACCCTGTTCTTTCTTATACAATGGCTGTTAGGCTCTCCACCCCCCCCCCCCCCCCCCCTCTCCTTCGTGGCTTTATGTCTTTTCTGATATTCAACCTTCTCGCGTGTTCGACGCCTGCATAGTATACGACGAGAAAGACAGCCCGGGAGGTCGATAGTCGATGCGACATCTTCGCAGGAAGTTTCAAGCCTCTGGTGCACAGGCTTGCAGGAAAAATGATGATCATGATCGAGTTTAGATACATATTTCGTGAGAGATCCTCATTTTTACCGAAAACGCAAATGCGAGATTTTTTTTTTTTTTTTTTTTCACTAAACCCAATTAATGGTTTCATCGAAAGAATTCAGTCATCTTAAGTTCACTTTTGATCGTAATATTATTTATAATAGTAGAATTCAAATTTGAATTCGAAATCTAGTATATTGGAGTAAAAAAAAAATTGACTATCGAAATGGAAGATCAATGACACCGAAAAATTCAGTGGCATGTTTTTCGCATTCAGTTTTCCAAGAACTTTGAGTTTATTTAAATAATTCGATTCTATGACATATAACGAAGGAATGTAATGTACGAATAAAGGATAAATAAATAAAAAAAACGTTACAACAAAACATGTATATCAACATATTAAAATTGTCGATACTTCGGGTATTTCGCCTCAGAGAGCCGAGTATGGAATGAGAATGAAATCGGATTCCGACCAAAGCGATTAAAAGCTCCGCGAGCTTTGGTTTCGGCTGAATCGTCCGACCACCGTTGTTACTCTTGTTCTCGATCGTTCGTTCGCACCGACGTTTATATCTCGAGTATCGATCACCATTTACACTGTTCCGGTCAGGCAATGCTCTCGTACGATCTGTGTGCTTCTGACGAAACTGAACTATATATATATATGTACGAACATCTCCCCCCCCCCCACCCTTCTCCCTCGCCGCCCGCTGGTTCGCTTGTTCGAATCCGCCAGCGTTTCTCTCGTGCCCAACGTCGATATATACAACCGGATGAAATTCATTGTTTATGCACGACTGGCTTACTGCAAAATCAAATCCGTTATACCGAACGCGCGGTCCATTGTTCATTTAGCGAATGCCCTTGTCCGGCACATGCGAAAGGGTATTGGAGGGTACGAATGCTTCGGGTACTCGCGCCGTTTAACGATTAATCACGCAAATTCGCGACACCCGATAATTTAACCCTTTCAACACGAAAGCATGGCACGCACGAACGAAAACACATATCGCGTCGAAAAACTGATCCCTATTAGGTGCGAAAACTGGCTTCGCGATTTCGATATATATCGTAGTGTATTACGTAAGAGGGGATCATATCAACGAAATTCGGTGCTCATGATAAAAAAAATTACATCCGTTTTTATAACTGCACGTATTCTCTGATTTTTCGTTCTGAAAACACACGCGCATTGGGATAGTTTAATTTGGTAGTCGACTTACCACTTTGATGTTCTCGGTGACGTAATAATCCCGTTGTAATATTCATGGTACTGGATACGCTGCTAATAACTGAAAATACACTTTTTGATTGCTTCGTCGTAGCAGTCGATTTATTACCTCGTCGAACATTTCACTGACACAATAACTGTTGCGTTACCGAGCAAACGTTTTCTTTTACGACGTAAAAAAATCACGGATTTGTAGATAATTTTATCTCGTCACGAAGACTAAACAAAATAACATCGAAGAATTGAAAACTTTCACGAAGAACTCGTAGTAAAGTCCGATAGCAACACATAAACATTGGGGTCCCCGTGGCGTCACGGTGCGTACTGACGAGAGCGCCAGTCCCTCGGCCCCCCGCCATTTTGGGTCAGCTGATCAGTTCGACGCGACCCCGCGATCTAAGTCCCCTCGTCACTACAGTGCTGTTGTGAGTCCGGTCTTTGCATCGGATTTTCTCGAAATAAACATCGTGCCTTGGACTATAATACTAAAAATTAGTGTCTTCTCGTGTGGGTTACAAAATAACAACGGATATTCGAGGAACTGCGACTCGTCGACATGTGAAAGTAAATTCGGTCCCCGACTCGTCGCTGCACGCACGCTTTTCGGTGAGTCGCACTACACCTTTCAAACTAACGAAACAATGATCACATGGGGTGGACGATTCCGATGTATTAATCTACTATGAATTAATCGGTGTATATTTATCGAGATTTTCATATGCGGCATATTTTTGTCCACATAAAAGAAAACAAGCGTTTCTAACCTCGAACAATTTTTCTTTGTAACGTGCTTGGCGCCGACACAACCGCGTGCTCTTCATGTATCGCAATGTTTTTCCGAGGAAATTTGCCATTTTTTTTGACAGCATTTTTAGCGATGTTCTCTACGAAAAATAACTACGATAATATCTTTCTTTTCATTTTTCGGTCAATGACAAAAAAAAGATTATAGATATTACGATAATTCCGGACGTTACAACGCTGATGATGATTTAGCGTTTCTAGGAATCGATTTTTCAGTCGTTCGGAATTGCGGTACAAAGATTGTACGTTCTATAAAATTTAATTAAAATAGTTCATAAGACGTGTAAAAATATTTTTTCCGCGATGTCCGATGAGCGTGTGCGTATTTCTCATCGTTCGTTCGTTAAACGACGATAAAAATTCCGTCACACCGTCTAATATCGTTCTTCATTCGAGCGAATGATGGTTCGGACACGGAGGCATTGTCATCCCGACGCCGTCAACTCTTACACATCGCCCGCGCTTCGATAGCTAACGACCCACCGTAAAACGTAATGGCCAACGAAAATACCGAGTTAATTGGCACACGTACGACACAAAGGTGTTAAACGACTCGTTCTCTTGCTCTTCATTCTCGCTTTCTCGCTTGGTCTCACTATCGTCTCTGTCTCGGAATGAAATCTTGCCCCCAGGAGTGATAAACGCTCGGTCGGGAAGAGGTAAGGCGAGAGAAACTGCCGCCACTGGGAATAGGGACATCCTGTTGAGCGCGTGGTGCTCTAGTTTTCGCGTGAGAACTACTGACTACTGGCGGGGGTGCGAGAGTCAAATGCGATTCGCAACGTAGTATACTTAACCACAGTAGAGCTTATGCAAAATGAAACCTTGCGATAGTCAAGTTACTATAAATAACGTCTAATATAGTCCGCAGTTACGACGTCGACGTTGCATGAATTTTTCATCGTTTCCGCGACAATTAATGCCCCTTATTTACGTCCAATTAATTTCACTATGTATAATCATTAAATACGAATTACGATCGCGTATTGTCATGACTTGGTGAAATCTTTGTTTTTTTTTTTCATCGTTTGTTTGTTGTTAAGTTTCCTTAATTCTGCTCTAAAAAGGACGAAAATAAATAAAATAAAAAGTACGTAAAATATATACAAAAAACTATAATATATCATATTATTTCGTATAAAAAATATATTTAAAAATTAAAATGAAATAAAATCGTAATAATAGACAACCGGATAATGGGTACTCGACGATCATCGTTTCGATAATACGAAGTATCGAGGTGCTAGTAATTTATTCGCGAGTAAAAAACGGGGTTTGAATCTTTTGTTCGTTCGAGGTTAAGGGGACCGAGGTATGGAATGCTTTGTTGTACAGGAATGAATGTGCGGAAGAAATCTCGATAAATGAGAGAGATATGTGAAGTAGGAGATGGAGAAGAAAGGTAGATGGGTCTCCCGACCCATAGTGCCTTCAATGTTCCACTGCGCTTGGCTTCCAACTATACGAGAATCCACTCAATCCTTCTCGCCCTCCCTTTTCTCTCTTTCTCTCTCTCTCTCTTTCTCTCGCCTTTCTCCTGAAAGACTCAATCTCGGTGCGGTTTAAAAATTGAAGTGCCAATTTGGTCTAACGAGAGAGGGGTAACGCGAAACCACTTTTTTTCCACGAGGGGGCGCTAGCCGATCTCTCCCGCGACGACGTGCGCGTCGATGTTGCGTAACGGGTTTCACAATCGGCACTGAAAGAAGTATGAAAAGAAGTTATATATTTCATTTAGAAATAAAAAAAACTAACTAATTTGACGGGTTTCGTTATTTCTAAATGTATAACAATGAAAATCGGCGAAAGGAGGGTACATCAATGCCGGAAGTAAAATTCTCGATCGATTTAACTCGCATACTTAGCGAAAGTAGATAAATAAGTTGAAAGTTGGCACTATCTTGCATAATTCATTATGCGCTTATCGTTGCAACAACCCATCGAAACGGAAATGCGAGATTGAGGTGAACAGTTATTTATTTTATAATTAACGACTGGAGTTTTTTGCGCGCCTTTAACTTTTACTTCTGTAAAATCCAAATCGATTTTGTGGGTTTCCGGTTTAAGAGTCCCGAAAATTACCATTTTTTTTTTTTCAAAATTTCAACATATCGATTTTTCGCAATTCTGAAAACAAAAGTAAAAAAAAAATAAAAATAACAATAAAAAATTTAATTGATTTTTCGATTATTGTTTATTATCAGAATTTTTCAACTTCTTGGCCATTTTTTTTTTCGTTTAAAATTACGTAATTAAATGATTATGATTAATTGTTCTCTCACCGACTACATAATACACTCAATTTTAAGTACTTTTAACAAGCAATGAGGTGATTAACGTCGTCATCTCACTTGAATGAAATCTCGGTGGCGCCTTATGCCAAGAATATCATATGAACTTTATTAATTCAACTTCGCGGCTAAATTATTTCCACTCGACGATCGTTAGATATCGATGCCGTATGCGAATTTGTTTCGAGATCGCAACCGTTAACAAGACGGACATTCGCTGTCAGAGACGGACGACGAGTCGCGAGTATAACGCGGATTAATGTGCCTAAAGTGCGAATTATAGTTGAGGGATATCCGGAAGCGATAGGAGATAACAGAGAGGATGCGACAACGGATATAGGATAAGGCATTCTCGCGTATATAGACGCGAAGACGCGAGGGATGCAAGAGAGGCGAAGACGCCGAAGTCAGGTGGACGTGAAGATATGCATAATACCACTTGGGAATGGTGGTTGCGAGCTATTGGACTCTGATGAAGGTAGAAACGAGACGCAAACTTAAATGGCAGTTGAGAAATATAATTTCCCGAGCTGTCAAATGTCTCAGCGCGGAGTACTGTACTATGGGTTATCATCTGCGGGGCTTTCCTCTCTCGACTTGGTGACGCTACGCTTCGTAGATATCGCGTTTCCCAATGCATTCCCTCCCAACGCCTCTCCTCTCAGCTCTGCTAACACGGAGAGTGAAGTCGGCGGAGAAAGCCCTTTCACCAACAGCTAAGCCGCGACTGGAACCATCAGCATTGCTTTTTTTATTTTTTTTTTCTTTTTCCATTTTCCGTATCCACAATACGAGGCGACTGAGCTGCAGCGCCAACTTGAAATTTCAATTGCATAATTACTTATTCGTTTCGGATGCGGCAAACACGATTTCATAGTCGAGCCTCACGTGTGTGAATCCACGTGTTGGTATTCCGTGACGGGGTGTCAGAGTGACGGGGGTTCGGGGGGTGGAGGAGTTTGTATTTCCCAAGGCGCGCTGATGACGACTGCGGCAAAATATTCGACTTTCGGGCGGAGCGTATGAGGCGAAAAATAATTGGATTTTCGACGAATCTGACTTTGGAAAATTTTCGGAATGTTGTTTATCGTTCTTCGTCATTTGTTTAAATAAAAAAAAAATTTTGGGAACAACAGTGTTAATACGAGATAATTTTTTACATTTTCCAATTTCGATTAGAATAATTTTTATGCGTTCCGCGAGAGTTAAAATAATAACTCATATCTCGTATGATAAATTTCCATACAATAAACGTATTTACAAAAACGAGAATTAAATAATTTTACATTGTGAATATTATCGGAATCGCACGCGTACCGCCGACTGCAAATATTTAATTATGTAACGTAATCACGAAATAATCCGACAATTCTATCCGTTTTTACAAGATTGCCGTTTTCGGCTGCCGAAACGGTCGAAAATATCCGTTTAATCATAAAAATCGATACATCGTGAATTAATGATACGTTTTTGCGTAAATATCTTCAGTAAACTCGATTATAATAATAGTTACATTATTAATACAAATCGAGAAATATTAATATCGCAATCCGGTCGACGCCGAGTTGGTGTAAAATTAGAAAAAAAAAAAAAAAAAAAAATAGAAAAAATATCATCAATCAAATATGACGATATAACAAATTAATTTTAATTCATTTTGAAGGAGATATTCTATCTTTGGGAATTTTCTCAATATCAGACGATATCAGGCGACCAAAAACGATGGTATTAAATAACCGATGCTGCTGATGCATCAAGTATTTCAAACGTCGCGAAATTTACTGAAGAAATAGTTCAACGTCTGTGTAATCAATTTATTCAATGCAATGAAATTATTAACACAAAAAGTCTGGAGGTGATATTAATTCAACTCCGTCGATCTCTAATTGGCGTAAAATTTAGAAATTTTCAATTGCGCGCTAAATCTCGAAATAAAAAAAAAATGTATAATTCAAACGCGTGGAAATAATAAATTGTTCTAAATTAATTTCGAAAAAGATATGCTATTTTCGATTTTTTTTTCTCTCGCTGTCGCATGATAATTTCCAACTAATATTAGTGATGTCAAATAACAGATTCTGCTGAAGCGTCAATTATCTTAAACTTCGTGAAATTAACTGAGATAATCAACTATTGAATGGCTAATTCGCCGAAATTAGATTGTCACATTTTGAATTAAGTTTGACGATATCTTTCAATCAATACTTGAAACATACTGAGTAATTGGTCGTAAAGTTTAAAACGGATCGATAATATCGATAAGAACTTTCGAGTAGTCCGAGTCGTTCCACACATGAATTTATTCTTCTAGAATGATTAATTGGTTAATATGCATAGATATTACTTTAAAATGAAAATAAATCATATTTCCTACCGTTCCATTCACTTGATTACACAAAAAAAAAATTAGAAAAATTAACAACTCATTTTTGCGAATCCGTTTAATCGTACGTAATAAATTGTAGAATTTTTTTTTTTTTTACAATATTGTTGTCATCTTTCGCGAACTTCTCCGGTAACTCGCCTATCTATGTTGTCAATTAATCAAAGTATAAATTAGTTATTTATAACTTAACGCACCAGCGAATCTACGTATCAAAACAAAGCGAAAAAGAAATAACATTCGTATAACGAGATACACACCGCTAGAGCAATCCACGTCGACATCATCTCGCAGTTTGCCAACTAAATCCCAGAGAGTAAATACCCGAGGCGAGTTTCGCGCATAAATTGCGTAAGTAGAGAGACGAGAAAACCCTCTCCGCCGTCCCCTGTCGGAGGGTATAGGAAGAGAAAGAGAGATGATAGGGTACGAATGTGGGAGACCTCCTCACTTCCTGTACATCCGTCGCTCTCTCCGTCGTTCGCATTCGCGAAGGCATTTAACTTTTGCAGAGGCCTGTGGAGCAGAGCAGAGCGCAACGGGCGTGTGGGGTGGGGGTGGGATTCCCCTAGTCGTCTGCCTCCACCGTGTCGGATATCTTCGGGCCGCAGGCGCTGTTTTCTTTTCATTTGTTTGAAATTTATCGGCTGCCGAGTACCCGTTCGCTCGTATGTACCGAAAGATAGTACCGTGCAAGAGATGGGCGGAGAGAGCGAGAGAATAGAGAAAGTGAAGCTGGAAGAGTAAAAAAAAAAAAGAGAATAGAGGGTAGAAAAGAGTCGACGAGAGATGGGAAGCAGAACGAGGAGCCAAAGGGAGAAAGAGATACAGAAGAAAAGGGGTGCGCGCTACTCGTTGCTACCGGTACCGATGCTGCTGGGTGGTGGTTGGTGTTCCGGATAGAGAACGCCGGGGGTTGTAAGAGGGTGCGTCGAGCGGGTGAGAGCCAGAAAAATACACGAACGAAACGGAGAAAAGAAACCGTTATAGAGAAAGAGAAAAAAAAACGAATGGTTGGAAGGAGAAAGAGAGATCCTGGGTTTTCGTTGTCCCACTCAGCTCTCGCGCTCTCCTCTCGACGGGCCGTTCATTTGTTTTTTTTTCCGTCTGGCACTCACGACGCTCCGCGGGTAAACCGCAAATCCCCAATTCCCACGAGAGAGCCGAGAGAGAGAGAGAGAGAGAACGAAAAAGAGAGGAAGCGAGAGCTTCGGAGAAAATGCGAAAGATAGAGGGCCCGGAGGAGAGAGTTAAAGCGAGAGGAAAAAAAAAGATAAGTAAAGGGATATAGGAAGGATGAGAAACGCAAGAATGGAAGAACGTTGCGAGATAGAGGAAGAAAATCCGCGAGCCGTTTCGAGTGTTTCACTCCACCCTTTTATTCCTACGATTGATCTTCAACGATTTGTTGAAGCTTCAACCTCTGCTATACTGTATACCAGCGCTCTCGAACGCGTTTGATCCTACAGACAGCGAGGCGAGAACGAGCTCCGATTTTTTTTCAGAGATTGTTTAATCGTCGAGACGTTTGTGGTGGAGAATGGCAGACGATAGGGAAGAATCAAATGTTTAAACCTTTATAGGCCACCGGAAATAGTATTTCGCAATCGCATTCGTATGAATTTCATGTAAGATATTTCGTTCGTATTAAAGTTCGTATATGCTGTGTACATTTTTTTTTTTTTTTTTTTTTTTTTTTTTTTCCAGAAAATATTAAAAAAAAAACAAATTTTTATTTTTCGATTTAGAAAAATTTAAAAATATTAATTTTCCTTTATCAGAAAGGACCCTACAAAGTTTTTTTCGAATTTCAAGTGTTCTTTGATGTTTGTCGCAAAAATGGGTTAACAAATTCTTGCATACAAGAAAAATATAACTGTTGAAACAGAATATCGGAAAAAGCTTATTTATAGAATGAGTAGTATGTGAAAAAAATAACGTATGCAAACTATAAAGAACCATTCGTGTTCGAACGATATTTTTAAAACATTGGTAAAACGACGAGTGAAAAAGAGTTGAGAGAACGATTGCATTAAAGTCGCGTCTAAATTCGTTTCCTTTGACAGGAGTGGAGCGCGCGGAAAGACTTAGCACACTGGTGCCACGGTGGATCGGTAGGGGGCAAAGGGGGGCGTGGAGCATTGCAATCGTACGTTGAATAATTTGTCCGAAGTTATAGCACAGCTCGCTGCATCGTTCGCAAGTCTCACCTTCTTCCTTTCTCCTTCGACTTACCCACCGTCTTGTTGTTCTATTTCTCTTTCTCAGTATCGTAGTATACATATAGAGATATAGATATATATACGTATATACATGCAGCCTAACTGTACACTGCCGGTTTCTCGAACTACCCGCTACTTCCTGGTACGATCGATCGATCCACGACCGCTACTCTCGCTCTCTGCTCTCCGGCAAGACCTACGAGAGGTTGAAAGCTCCCGAGATCACGTCGAATTCCCCTCCCGCGACTTCGAGTCCAACTGTGAGAGTCTCTGTATCGAACACTTCGCCGGAGTAACACATCGCGTGATATCCTCGATTTTCTCTCGTATTATCGAACGAATCCCGAAGCTTAGAAGTTCAGACCGATCGGTGCAAAATGAAATACACTTTTCTTACAATTTTTTTTCCACTTCAACAAATAATTATCATATAAAAAAAAATATGATGAGAATTGATTTCGAATTTACAAAAAAAAAAAAAATTTGTTAAATTATTTGAAACAAAAATGATTCGTCTTTGCAGTGAATTTTTTTTTTTTTTTTTTTCGCAATCTTTTTTTACGAAAAGAGCACTGATTGCTTTGGGTCTGCGTCTGACACTATACAACTGCTTTTTCATTCGTGTGTTAAAAATTACAACTTTCGCGATGTATAGAATCCACTGCAGTTCCGTGTTGCCTCGTTTATTCTCTCCCTTCGGTGAATCGTAAGAGTATCAGAATAACACAGCGAGTACGCGCGGCATTCGAATTACCGGCAATCGACGTTTCCGCGTCGAGAAAACTGTCGAGACGGCTAAGCGGCTTTATCGGATAACAGCGGGGGAGCCCTCCGCCCGTTTCCCGGTACCCAATTCTTATTACAATCGTTTTACTCTCTCGTCTCGCCTTTCTTCCTCGCGTTTTTTTATTTCGCGTCTTTTCTTCGAGAGGCAAAAAATAACAGCAACAACACAAAACCAAAAGAAAGAAATTCAGATTGGATTATACACCCTTTGTGTACGTCAGTGTGGTTACTTTGATTTTACGTTCCTCGAAGCCAATACGCGGCCAAAGGAAAATCGCAACTGCCATACACGCTTCGTTGAGTCTTCGCTATTCGCGGGCATAAATATATTGGAAAAACGCGCAAAAGGTCGCGCAGGCATGAGAATAAGAGTAAGAATATAAAAATAAAAATAAAAAAATAAATAAAAAAGAGCGGAGAAAGAATAAAGAAGAAGAGCGTCGTTTTTGCTCTTAGGAATCTCGTAACGGGGTAGTAGTAGCATCGCGATAGAATGTAAAACGGTAAGCGTTTTCGCAATGTTCGAACAGTGGTAGAAGCGACGACAGACGAGGCGAGAGGAGAAAAAAAAACAAGTAAAGAACATTTTTCATAGATACAAGGTGTGTCTTGTACAGCGCTGAGAAGAATTCAAGGAACAGCGTTTAGACGCCCTCAGGGGTTTTGAAAATTGCTGCTCTGTGAAGATTCCGTCGAGACGATCGTCTTGTACTGTAGAGGTATAAGAACGATGTCACTGATGCTGACGAGCCACGAGGATAATAACAAGATCTTCGTCAACGTTCCGGGAAATCTTGAAGTGAGACGGGAGTAGGGGTTGGATGTCGGAGAAGAGATTTCCGGCAGAGTTTGAATGAATAAATCTTCCAAGGAATGACACAAGGCTTTATGATGTAGTTACAGCTCGCCGGAGTAGACTTTGTCTCGTTGGTTACTTTGTTGCAAATTTGTTTTGATACAATATCCGGGCGAATGGATAAACGTACGCGCAGAAGGGCTTTGTAGGTTGGATTCCGTTGGAACTGACGGTTCAAAGGAAAAAGTAAGGTTTTCCATTTTTTCATGTTGTTATTTTTTTGTTTTTTCGTCATTTTTACCGAACTGCATGAGAATACGTATCTGGTTTCTCGATTACAAAGTCTTCGTTGTCTATGCTTTGCCTTCGATGCCTTCAGACTTGTTGCGAGCTTAGGTCGCGAGCTTAGGAGCTTAGGCCGCTCGCACCTAATGCGAGCATTTCTTGACCCAAAAGAAATGCTCTAAAAAAATTGTCAAATGGTGTAAATTTGAGATCGATGTTTGAGAAAAGTTGAAAATTGTAAATAATTCGCTCAAAAAAAAAAAAAAAAATCCGCAATTTCGATGTTCGTAATTCATTACGGAATAGATAATAACTGTTAATTACAGAAATCGATAACAATCCAATTAGTCAAGTTAAAGATTGATAATAATCGATGGAATTTTTTATTGCGAAGACAACGAAAATTCGGTGTGATTCAAATTCGGCGACTGTTTTTCTCTCAAATCCGTGGGGTTACTAAAAAAAACCATGATTTCCAATCATCTACGAATTATTAATAGATCTTGAAATATCGAAGGTCACATTTTGATAATTTCGTTCTCAACCCTCGAATGTCGGCCCATCGCCATCCCAAAGCCAAAGATAGAAGGCAAAAAGAGCTGAAACAGCCCGATTCTTCAACATCTCTGTGTTTTATTTTTTTCCCTGATAATCCGTTATCCCGTGCGCGCCCTCGCGAGAAATAGTGGTTGCGGCGAACGCGACTGGACTGTTCGAGCGTCCGGGCGAAGCATGGCAAGGCGCGGGAGGGATGGAGGGGGGGGGAGGGGGGTTGCAGCGATTTAATATTTGGAGCGTCGACGCGGCCGTTTCGTAAGGCCAACCGTTGTAGTAGGAGCAACAGCAGCAGCAGGCGGGTGGTCGTAAAAGCGATACTATAACTGTAACACCGAGCTCCGGTTCTGCTCGTCCCCAACGCAGCACCGTCACACCAGTAACGGGACGATGGACGGTTGGGCGAGAGAGGGATGCTGGTCGACCCGCTCGTAAAGCTTTCTCGCAGGGCTCAGACCAGGCGTCCCCCACACATCCACCAGTTTCCTCTGATCCTCCACCTCACTCGTTCGTAACATCTATCCCAATGTTGCGCTCGCTTCTCTCCACTCTGTGCCTCAACTGCAGCTAGCTGCGCTTGCTTTCTCCGTCACCATCATAAACGTAGCGAACTCCCCTAAACCGCCCCTCCAACTCTGGCCGCGACCATTCGATCGTCCCCCATTATGATGATCGACCACGGGTCGATTCGTTATCTACCTTGAATACTATGTGCGGCGTTGTGAATTTCACCAATGGAATTGCACCCCCCATGTAACGTCTCACATGCCCAGGTACCTTTCGACGGAAGGGTACCGTCACAGAGTTGACATACCAGTTGCAGCCCAACAAACAAGCAACTTGAATACCAGCATCTGTACGACGAATTTGAGTTTACGATGAAATTGACCGACTTAGCTGAATCGGCTAGTAGGAAATTTGGTGGCGAGGATCAACATCATGGAAAGGGGATGTTCGATTTGTGTAGATAGGCTTGAGGATACCGTTCTATAGACCATGTTATCGACGATGGTACAAGCCATGCTATACGACTGTACGCCTGCCATGTCTCCAACTCTCTACATCTCCATCGCTGCATCTCGTTTACCTATCTCCCTGTTCATGTACCCGAGTCTATCTCCCTCATCATGTACTCGAAACTGCTACATAGGAAGCGATAATAATGACGCGGGTAATTGGGGACGATGATGATGATGAGCCATAATTATAACGACAGTGGCCTCATAAATTGGAATGTGTTATGACGTTGGAAATCGGGTACCCTCATCAGCAACGCTGGGTGTGGACCCGGATACGCAGAGCTTCGTGGATATGTGGGAGCATGTCGAGAAAATATGAAATACACGGAGATTCGTACCGGTATCTGGTATTACGCTATTGGATATTCGAGTACCATAACGCTTATTGGGGGGTTGATATATGTGTACGGTGGGGTGCATGACGGAAGAGAGAGAGATTGAAACTCACGGATATTAGAGACAAATGGATTTGAGCCGCACGATTGCCTTCCATACGTTACGTACGGTATGTTTCCTAGGAGTAGCAGAAAATATCCGATGATTTTGCAGTGCAATAGCTTTATCAGCGGATTAAATAAATGTCAATTGGTGAAAAGCCATTGAAGTGAACAGACATTATTTTTTTTTGTATTTCAAGATTTTTTATTAATTTTTTTTCCATTGTAACGTGAAGCGCAAGACTTGCGAGTTTCCAAGGGCACACCGACGCTCGGCTGTAACTTTCATCTGCACGATAATTTCTGCGAGAATATTTAGAATTATCTGAAATTGCATGTTCTTTGATGTTAATGGAAGAAAGCTTTATAGGCAGTCGAGAAATTAATGAAAAATTTAGTCTACGATTTTCAACATTCAACTATCGATCTAAATTTCTAGAGTTATCCAACAAGTTATACTCGCAGAATTTCAACAGTTTCATGAATCACCTCGAATTAAGAATTTTAAACTTCATTACACGCAAAAGATTAGATTTGAAAAAAAAAAAAAAAAAAAAAAACCCATTTTTAGAGTTTCGATGTGACGGCAGGTCATCTCCGAGATTTCCTGCCCGCAAAATATATATCATCGTGGCCCTAGTCGTACGCCGTTGGTACGCAGGAAAATGCGCAACATTTCGCAGCGTTGAAGGTTGCCCGGGTCTTCTCGTAAAAGGATTTACGGGACGACATATCCTGAGCGAGGATAGGTAGGTAAAAGCAGAAACGTTATTTCGCTTGCCGGTGATGGGCCGCGGTCGTTGGCAGGAATCATAAGCCCGGTCGAGGTGTCAGTCAAGCGAAGGTACCGGTTACAACGGCTTGAGTGTTCGCCCCGTCATTGCAGAGACATCAAAAAGCAGCTTGGTACAGAGTTACAAAAAACGAAAAAATCTGTAAAAAACGCGTCGGTAGCCCGTAGAATGTCCGGATACTTTCGGTCGCAATTGCGGGAATGCGTGTTGTGGTACATTCGTAAAGTAGAACCGTCGACAGCCTGAAATTCCGCACTGTTGGGATTACCGGAGTTTTGTATACAGTCGGAATACTCGACGATAATAATCCCATCATCCGCATCACTCGTTGAAGCATTATCCGTACATAAACACGATAGGCAACAGTAATAGTCCTATTATTCACATCGTTAGAACATTATCTATGGTACGCAAAGTAGAAAGTCGTTGCCTATTGCTAATCGTGTTCAATTCACCTACCCGTGATCCCCCGTTGCATTTGGTGTTGCATTCTCTGTGCGAATAATAAACAAGAAGTTGAACCTAATGACAACATAATGGTCATCAAAAAATAATAGTGTGCAAAAGGGCTCGTAGTCTTTTTTTCAAACCCACTGAATCAATAGAGGCGTCCCGAATGTCGATACCATCATGACCTTGATTCACTACCAACGAAAATAATGGCGCCGAACCTGCCAGAAGTTACCACGCGCCATTATTGCCTTGCATAAGGCCGCAAAACTGTCTAGACATAGACGAAGTACTATAAACAAGTAACTGCAGTCAGTCTGTGTGCATATATGATGCTAGAAAGAGGCACTGACAGCGTGGAAATTCACGCCAGCATAGACACACAATGTGGGCAGTGGCATCGGTGCCATTCCAGCGTTCTATACAGTTGGAGGATTGTCTATGCACACGGAAGGCAAAATGCTGTAGCGTGTAGTCACAGCGACCAACACGAAAACCCATTGGGTTGACTATGCACACAATCACACGTGCAAAGTAGAAAGAGGCACCAGCAGGAAGCAGCCGCACATCCGTGGATGGAGAGCGGCCAACTCTTCGCGGCCTGGGGATGCAGGAACGCGCCGCGGGCAGGAAGAGTTATGGGTCTGGTGCCTGGCGGCTGGATCAGAGGATCACTTACCCGCGCGAAACGTTGTCCTATATACCCTTTTCTCGTCCCTCGGCCTTCGAAGCTTGGGTCGCGATACCGAAAGGATTCTTCTTCGCGCTGTCTCGCTCGATAGGGCAAAGCTCCTACCACCCTCGATTCGTATCGCGTATCGGCAAGAGATGGTTTCTACCCAGGAGTATGGGACTGTCGAATTAACTCTCGATCCCTGGATCAGAGACGATCGAGGATGCAAGGATTTATGAGAGCTTCGCTGCAACCAAGATATTTTCTAGTTCAGCGAGGAACAAAAAAAAAAAGGTAACGGAGCGAATAAAAGTGAAAGTACGAAGGCAAATTTGCAAATTGAAAGCAAAGTAAAGCTTGTGCAAAGCTGGACGATGTTTATGATAATCCAATTCTCCCAATATGGACGGCGGAAAGATTTGTTGACCGGAAAATATAAAAGTACTTTATTGGCGTCGATTTGTGATTGAACTTTGGAAGCAAATAAATACATGTATGGTCAGTATCTTGAAAAAACGATCTATAAATATATAGGAAATCAATGAAACTACAATATCTCGAAATAATACCACCAAATTACGATGCCTGCGAACACTTAGGTACTAAAAATCCTAACTATATGATTGAAGCTCAACGTATCGCCCAAATTCGACGATCTAATGGTCCGGAACATGAAGAAGTAATCTAATGTATATCAATTTCTATTGCACCTGTGGCGTCTGGGACTATCGAATTTTTCTTCTCCAGAGCGTTTGAAGGACGTGGGGTAGTCTCGGTCTTTCTAATTTTCCATGATAAAGCATACCGCATTTTCGTCGTTATCAGTGTCGATTCAGCGACGATAAATCGAACTACCTCCCTCCCGCCCTGATACTTGGCTGGGGACCTCCGCCCTCCCCTTCCCTTCCCATCCCTCCGCTTTACTCTACAGTGCAGTATGTACACCACGAAGCGCTCGAGTATCGTCGATAATTCAAAGAGGATCCTCGCTCGCGTCCCAGCCATCAATTTGTCATGCGGTGGAGCACTGCCTGTGCCTGCGCACCCGTCCTCCTCATCGAACGATACCCGCCGCGGGGCCGGAGTACTTGTCTGCTCGAGCTTCTCCTCCTCCTTCTCCTCCGCACCCTCCTACCCTCCGCCAGTGATCCTAGTACTACATACTACGACGCTCTAACCTATCCTCGTGTCCATATCCCCCATATGGTCATACCAGTCGGGGGACCAATCTGCGGTTACGTTAAATAACCAATAAAGTTGCCAGTGTTGTACGGGCCATAATTTACATACAAATGTATGATAACGCTGTTCAAACGGGGAACAAAAATAAAGAAGAAAAATAGATGAAAGATCGAAGTGGAAAGCGCGAAGAGAGTTCTATCTTGCGAACAAAATATACAGATTTCGCCGCATGTTCCTCGCGATATCGTACGATCGGACTTCCGCGGTTTGCGGTCGGTTCTTGCGACAATCCTTTCGCTTCTACTGAAAGGTTTTCTACTCCGATCGGATAGTGTTGAATAGCTCTCGACGCTTTACTCGCTTCTTTTTTCATTGTTTTTATTTTTTCACTTTTATTTTCCAGTCTGTTCTCGGGAATGGACTGAATTGGAAATTTAGTCACGCGATGTTTGCAAGGCTTTGAATTAAATTAAAATGTTTGCTCGTTTTGTTTGTTCTTTTTTGGTTTATCTTGAGGTACACGCCGAATTGGAAATTTGCTCAACCGGTGCTTTGAAGACTTTAAATTGACTTCAAGGTGTCTATGATACACTGGCAATTTTTCTGAGCACAGATTATAAGGAATTAAGTATTTCGTGAAATGAAAAGAAAAAAAAATGGTGTCGTGAATATTTATTTTGTTGTTCTCAAAATGACCCAATTTTTAGTTGCGATGTTTTTTTGTTTTTTTTTTTTTTTTTTTTTTTTTTTTCATTTTCATGAAAAATATGTAGTTTGTATTTTATATTTTTAGAATTAATTTGCTGGTCATGCAAATACATTGCGTAACATTTACTTCGGAAGCTTTGAATGAAAGTTTGCTCGTCCATGAGAGGATCTTGACGATTGTTGTGAAGATGGAATACAAGAAAGAATGGAAATAAAGAACGAACATAAACTCATCGCGACTCCTCTCGCCTCTATTCTGTTAATAATTCTTATTTCTTCGTCAAAGAGACTCGTTACATCGTATATAGCGCGGAGCGTAACTGCGGACTACTTTAACGGGGGGCCACTGCCTTCGGATGGAAGAGATCGTATAAGATTGCAAGATTCGAGAAAAGAGGATCCTTTGTGCGTCCCGTCGACCGGGTTGAATAAAATATCGTCCCTCCTTTCTTCTGCTCTCCCCTCTCTCGACCTTTATTCCATTTTCTCGCTTACTCCTTTAACTCGATCAAGTCCGACTGGCGTATCGAGCGAAATTGTCGACTCTCGACTCTCCCTTTGTTCATTAATTTTCAGTTCAGTATTAAACATTCCACCGTACATATTTTAATATCGTACCCGCCTTTCTATAGCTTTCACTTATTCCCAGTATTAATTTATCGTGAACGTCCTTTAGCGCATTCTTATTATTTCATTTTTATGTCTATTAAGTGAAAAACTGAGCGCTTTTAACATTAAAAACGCTTCGAGTCGTCGTATCCACATTTCTACTTAAGTGACAAATCGTACGCAGTTTCATTCGAACTTTAAACCCGAGCAAATTTAACCCGGCAATTTTTTTCATTAAATATTTCTCAAGATATAACGATCTTATGATTGACTCGATTTTCGAGCGATCCGATTGGCGGAAAACTTTACCGAGCCAAGTCTTCGCGCAATTAATACGCGGCACGAAGTTTTTTTCAAAAGAAAATTTGTTCAATTTTTAGCATAGAAATGAATATTCGTACTTTTTGTTTTTTCAAGAAAGTACAGAAGCAACTGTTAACTTCTGTGCAATGAAAAAAAAAAAAAAAAAATCCAACTTTTCTTGCCGTTGGAATATACTGGGTGTGTAGAACATGAAATAACTCACTTAAGTTTCGCGTACAAAGGATCAATTTCGAGAAAAAAAAAAAAATTAATACGATAAGAACACAGTGCATTTCACTAAACCAAAAAATAGAAAGACCTCGACCCCTCTTTTCTCAGTCTCAAAGGCTCAGAAAATCTCCGTCGACCTGGTTAAAAAGCTGAGTGCTCCGCCAGTACTATAAGTAGTTAGCGCTCGGTACGGTCAGACTTGTCTCGCTACCTCAGGTTAAAGCCGCGTATATATACAGTACCGACATTGGCTCGAGAGCGTGAGTTGGACGACAGAAAATTAGTAGTGCTCACCACGTTGTCCGGTGTGCGCTACTCTCGCAACTTAAAAGTCTTCCTCTTCTCGCCCGCGAGCCATTAATATTTCACCTTCAACCCCTCGCCGCGATCTATTTCCCTCGAGGGAAAACTAACCCCCGCTTTTCGAGAACGAACTTTCCGCAAAAGAGGAAAAAAAAAAAGAACGTAAAAGAGAGCAAAAAAAAAAGGAAAGAAAAAGCGAAACAGCAGCAGTAGCGGCAGCCAGCATGAAGAAAAGCCGAGAAGTAAGGCGCATGGGGCAACTTGTTCCAAGAAGGCGATTGAAACGTATATAAGTTAACCAACGCCAGCAGGTTGCATAATACACTCCACTATACAGCTATACCGGTATAAGGGCGTACCAAGGAGTAATAATAAAACAAGAAAAAAAGAGGTCCAAGTAGAGGTTGAAGAAAACGAGCGAAAGAGGTGACTGAGACAGAAACGTCACTTTCTTGTTCTCCTATCCGTCGAGGGCATTAATATTCGATGCGCATACGTGAGTGATCTAGCCTCGTTACGAGGGGTGCTTTTGCATGAAACGAGAGGTCTCGTAGAAAACTCGGTGCATGGAGTTACAGGGAAGGAAAAGCCCGTGTGAAGGAAACGAAACGAGGTACATACTGTACACCATGGGTAGTAAGAACCGTACAGCGAGCAATAGCTATGTAAGTGGTAGTGTTATACATGACGTTTCGAAACGACCGTCTCACGGTTTGACACAGTTTCACACGGGAAACGACAGCAACAACCATCGCATATAGTCACCGTGAAAACGTAACTGGTTACAACATGAGAGTTAATAAATAATCCGTGAGCTAAACTCTGCTTACCGCGGCGTCGTTCCGACGAACCTGAGAAACGGAGGAAATATAAGTCCGTCACGAGGGGTAGGAAAATAGAATTGTTAATATTTAACAACGTACCAAGTACGAGACGATCAACAAGGGTTGAACGAGGTGGTTGAGCGTCTAGATGTATATACCACGTCGGTTGAACGCTGATTTTAATGCCGACGCAAAGTAATTGTATTCGCGTTGGAATTAAACTGTGCGTCCCCAACCCTAATTAAATAAATGCAAAATTGTATTTGATTTATCACGCTTTCACCGTTCCAAGATGGAAATTAAATGAGAATTCGTTGAGGATAATTTAACACGAGTTTTGCATAGTTAACCCCTAAACCGTTTGGCGGAGTCTTTTTAACCTCAATGCTTTATTTTTCTAATGCGTAAAAACAGCTTTTCATTAGAGTTGGAAACGCGCTTATCGAGACTTTCGACCATCGAGTTTTCCAGCAATAGTTTCCTAATGTCTCTCTTCACCACAATAACTCCAGCGAAAAAAAAAAAAAAAAAACGTATTGTATCGTAGAAACCTCCATTGCCGTATTATTAATATTTTTTTTCGTATTGAATCCCAAATAAAATAACGTAAACCGACAGTGAAACAATACGAATTGTACGAATGACTCGCAAAAATGAATTCAGCGTCAATTTTACTCGAGCATTAAAGGATTAATCGTTCATTGTGCTCCGCGGGGATTTAATTCACCTATCATCGTCGGGTTTTTATCGATAGGTTTTCCTCGTCGTTGCTGCAAAATTGTTGTATTATCCATCGGCGGTTTTCACGATCAAGCTGTTATGTTACACCTACGTTATCATATTGTTTTGTTGCACATACACACCGTTTCGAGGTGCTCTCTCGTGTTGAACACCGCGTGAGAGCCAACGATGTGTTACGGAAGCGTTTGACCATACGGAACCGCATCTGGCAAGCTTCGCTGCACCAGACAGCCTCAGCCGCACTGCTGGGCTGACTCGATACCCCGGTTAACATTCACTCGACGTTCCATACACCTGTGACTGTTACGTTCCATCGGCATCCTCTTCGGACAACGCCAAGTCTAAGGGCACGTTCACAATGCTTTTGTATTAGGTACGACCGACGCGTATCCTTGTATACCGTATTGAGTGAACTTTCCCTCCCTCCCTCTCTCCACCCCTTATGTAGCTAGACGAGCTGTTACAGCATGGAAGCGACCTTATCCTCATCCAATAGACTACAGTTTCACCATTGATACTAACCGAGTTTGCAGAAATAGCATCGTCTAGTTGAGCTTCAGAGTTTGATCGGAGATTGGATTTGTCTGTTCCTCTTCTCTTGCTATGTATAGAAAGCTTTATCGCGCAGGAATATTGTACGGTTTCGATATAATTACAACATTTCTATTCTTCGAACTTCTCTGTTTTCGTATCAAACAATGACGGACGGAGATCTCTCCCGATATTGGCCAATTATAAATAATTATTCGAACGATAACTCGATACTTTTTTTATTTTTATTCTATTGTTAATGTGGGCGCTTTTCTTTTTACGTACGATTGAATACACGCTAGTCGAGAGAGATCTCTCTCTCTTCTTTATCACTTCTGGTATCAAATTTTGGAGATGGAAGATGCTAATTACACCTCCAATCGGAAAGTTCCTCGTTCTTTCGTTGTTGCTACCCGATACGCGAGGGAGAGACCCTCTCTCTCTCATATATCGTTCAAACGAGAACACGGTCTCTTATTTAAATTTGGCCGTTGGTATACCAGAACACACCGCCAGAACACACAAAGCCCTTTTCCGTGGCGTCTTATATACTAGAAAAAAATGATCGGCAGGACGGAAACGAACATCCCTCCCTCACCTATGGCCTCAGCGTCTACTCTTCTGATGAGTAACGTCTCCGCCGCGACTGTTTCCTAATAACATGTTCCCAATAAAATTAATCTCTGAAATATTGTTCAACGTTCGTAGCGAGTAGTCACTCTTCACGATTTTTATGGATAGCAAAAGTTGTTGCTATTTTGTTAAATGCGTGAATTAATTAACTTAAACTATGAATAAAGAATAGGAGAAAAAAACTGAAAAGGAAGGGAAAAAAATGCAAGTTACGTCAGGACGTAAGAGTCATTAAAAAAAAAAGTTAAATAATTTGTTAACTAATTAATCTGTTATGAAAAACACAACATTTATTTTTGTTAATTATCAGTACGCCGATCAATTTTTTCCGTTGAAACTACTGTCGGATTTATATTCAACACGAAAAAATAGGAGGAAATATGTGGTTCTGAAGATTTTTTTTGTAATTTTACAATTTTTACCGAAAATTTTTTTTATCGATATCCCTTTATAACGCTTTTTGATTTTTGATCATCGCCCTGTTAAAGCTCGAAAAAAAAAACTGTTTTGAAACACCGTCAAGCGTCGAGTTTCGTGTTTATTTTTTCACGTAGAATACGACAGTAATTTTCTGTTTTCCCGATATTCAATTATGAATAAAACTTCCAGCAATTTAAATATATCGAAAAATCGAAATTTTTCGCAAAAATCGATCGCACAACATTTTTGTTGTTTGCAACTCATAATTTGAAGATTAATAATCGACGTACTTTTTTTCCACTGATCGCGAATTCGGCACTTCGTTCACAGTTAACACAATATTTCGTACAAAAATTCATCGGAGAAACGAATGAAAAAAAAAAAAACGATTTTAATAAAATGAAAAAAATGTCGATATGTACTTCGATTTCCGAATGAATTTCATAGAATCGGTTCGCCATACGAAAAGTGCAAATCCGAATTATACAATAAAAAATCCTATTCGTGAGCGCATTGAGAAAAAAAATATCGACTCTTCTCCCGATAGATACGAATTCATGGCGTAAATTCATGGTGAATATCATCGTCACGGTTCTTCCGCATCGTTGGACGCAGAGTGAGGTTGCGCGAGCGTGCGTTATACAAACGCGTGTGGATGATGCAGGGAATACCGAATCAGGTATACGTGCATATAGATACGCAAGGGAGAGATTGTGTGTGTTGACAATGCGACAGGCGGTTGGCACACAGAATGCCTGCATTCTGTCTTTAGCCCTTATACAATTACATCGAGTTTTCGCGCGCGTTCACGATCCTTTACAAAGTGGGCACCCCTCCGGCAAAATTCTGTCAACTACGAAGTTTCACTCTCACCCCCGTCCGTCCCGCGAAGCCCGTATAAATTTTACCATCCCTTTCGTTTCTCCCCCGTCTGCTCTCCTCCCTTCTCGTCTCTTCGGCTCATACAAGGCTCGTTTCCAGGCGCATGATCCCGAAATATACTGGTACACAGTCAACGAAATCCTACATACAATGGTACACATTGTTTTGCGGGGTAGAGAAGGGAGGAGCGATATAGAATGTGTAGTGTACGCTCGCCCGGAGCCCGGAGCTTTCCGATCGACGAATTTTCACTGTTTTTCACCGTCACGCTTTGTGCATTCTATTCCACACTGTTTTTTACATGTTCTATTTAACATTGATGCCGAAACGCAGAGTATATACGCTTCCGTGGAGCTTTGTCCATTTGTATTTGATGCATATGTATATATTTTACATATATATATATATACATACCTCTATGCATGGTATGGACCGACCGTCACTGGCAATGCACAAAAAGCGACCATGGCACGAATGGACTTTTATTATTTACACGTCAAACGTACGTTTCGCTCGTTGATATCAGTGAGCTGGAAAATACAGTGGATTCTGCCTAATATCCACACATGAGTCCGCGAATTTTTATCTCGATGTGTTCAAACGATTATTTGTGAAAATCCGAGAAATTCGTAATACTTATAAATTTCATGAAAATATAATGTGTACAGTGATAATTCCACGATTCGATTAAAACTATTTAATTGAATTTTCATATCGATAGCATTAGCGAGTCGTCGTTTAAAGCGCTTTGTGGTTCGGTCCCTTTTTCCTAACATCGGATGTTTATCAAACGGTTTTTCTCACTTTTTTTTTGTATAAAAACGATTTTGCGTTTGTTGGAAGCATTTTTTACGGTTTTTTAGCCTCTTACCGCAACATACGTGTTGGTTATAGCCTGCGGTATCGATTTCGTTAAAATACCGCGGTAAATAAAAAAGCTCGACTTTCGATTATCACAGTGGTGCAATATAAAACCATATGGTTTCTTCTGGGATAAAAAATAATTTAACAATATCGACGCGTCGACAGAAACGACTTTTGGCACGTGCACTGCAAGACTCTCTTCGCGATGTTACTATGGATGGCCAAAATCAGGTGGCCGAAAGCTGCTCAGTTACTTATCACGGGTCACCGAGTACCGGGACCCAGTATGACACAAACCTATATACAGAGAGAGAGACTCCTTCGTCTCTAACACTAACTATATATGTCTACATATATATATATATCGGAGAGAGAAGTGGGACAAACGAAGACGTCCGAAAACTGATTACGGTCTGGAGGCTCGCCAGCCGGAAGTTGTCGGTCTTTGATTGTCGTGGAGACCACCCGAACGAACTCGGTTCTCCGATTCCACGGCTACGAAGTCCGCGCGCGCGCGCGAGTGAGTCCGACAAAGACAGCGAACCAGGATCGAGTGAGTGACCCGCAGTGAGAAAAGGTGAAAGGATAGAGAGGGAGAAATCCAAAGTGAGTTCGAGTGAACCAATATACGAGAGAAATTCCGTAAATCCCTACACGTCGAGCCAAAAGAGAAGAGGGAGAGAGCGCGTTTTGAGAGCCCCGACGCGAGTGAGTGTGGCGATCGTGCGGAGAAACGAACGAGTACGAGTGAATGAAGGGTGGAAAAAAAAACGGACCTCTCTTGGGCAAAGAGAGGTTAGGGGAGAGGGGGAGAAACCTCGCAGCGGTAAATTGCCTCGAATCTAAGTCCCGGGAAGCGAAAACATATAGCTTGAACCTACGGTCCTCTTGACGAGAAAGAAAAATGTCTGAAACTGCCTCGCCATGACGATCGCGAAAAAAAATGAGCATTATAAAAAAAAAAAAAAAAAAAAATTAAACTTATAGCTTAACGATGATTTTTTTTCAAGATTCTGATTCAAATTTTTTTTCATGAATCGGGGATTTCCCGTATTTTCGAAATGTCCTAACACGCATTTTGCGAAAAATTTGGGAAATTTCGTATAAAAAACCTACAATTACAACACTCAATACAAATTCGCTGACAGACAGCCGGGCGGATTAAGCTGCTCGAGGAAGGGATCAAGTCAAAATGGAATTGTTATGAATACCCTCCACGCGAAAGAAGAAAAAGAAGAAAAAACTAAGACAACATGACGAACGTAGAAGACGAAAGAGATCTGTGAGGCAAAATGAAATGAAATAACGAGAGAATAGACATATTGCGTTCGGGTAGATCACAAGCAGGTACACGTATACACAGAGGAAGTGAGCAGGTTGGGTCCGGGAGGAGGGGGGAGGGGGGGGGGGGGGGTGAGTAGTCGTACAACTCCAACAACTGTTCTGAGAGTCGTCACGAAAACTTATCAGGATGGTAAATAAAGCGAAGGTAGGTATACACAGGTTATAGAGGGCAAGACGTATACGCGAAGGTTTGGTCTTCAGGGATTTGTACAACCCCCGTGGCCGAAGGGGAAAGGGGGATTGAGAGGGTTTGCCGAGGGGTGGAAGAGAGGGGTTGGTCCCGTGCGGACAGGGCACAATAGGTATATAAGGCTTTAATACGCGAAGCTCGAGGTGGAAGCAAGAGACGCCTAGACGATGCAGCACGACGTCTCTCGCTTCTCTTCGTGGCAACGAAGTTTGGTAATTTATGAGAGAAACCTCCGGCGTACTCGGCTCTTGGAGCCACGCGTTCTCACAACCGACGTCTCGGTGTTGGAAGGGGGGGATCTACTACATTTAACTCTCACGAAGCTTCTCTCTACACGGAAGGATTCCGACATTCGCACAGGTTTAAACGCTTCTACCCAGACCACCCCCGACCCCAACCTTACCCCGAGTTCCTTCCGAACGGCCACGCAAGTCGAAGGAATAGTTCAACTCGAAGTTGGGCTTTGCTCGATACTCGTGGTCCGCGCGACCGGAGAACCACGAACGATGTATAGAGGTATCCTCGCGCTCTCTGGGATTGCTGTGAGAAAGCGTGCACGGGATTGGCACGCGACGAATCTTTCGCGAAGCTCCAATCTCCCGAAAGGGAAAGGGAGTTGAATTTACAATTCGGAAAATCGGGACTCTATTATGTTATTTCTCTTTCTCGTTGAGATAAAGAATGATCATGAGACGCCTATCGTTATTAATAATTACAGTAGCAGCAAGCTGAATGTATTAACAATCACAGATGAGAGTAACTGCTTCCAACTAAAAAAAATTATAAATTTTCGTCAATTTTTTTTTTTTTTTTTTTTTTAAACACCACAGATACGTCTGCGCTCTTTATTCGACATAATCACTTGTAATGGATTATATATTGTCTCTAAAAAACGCATATCCAATTTAAATGCATTTTTAATTCACAATACATTTTAACTGAATAAAATCGTCGAAATGTAACACCGAGTGTTGAATAAAATATTTTTCGTAAATGTTCAACAAATTATTGATTTTATACGCGCGACGCGTATAGTCGGAGTGCATTTGATGTTATCGTAAATAATGATTCGTTCGAGTGTGTACCATAGCCTGTGTTGTATTATTGCATTTGTGAGAAAAAAAAAAAACATTTGTACATTCTACACAGCGGCATAACGATACCCCGGTTGAGAATTAATGCTAGGAACATAATTTCACGGTTGAACAGTGCCCGGTCACGCGTGGCACAGACTCGCAGTATCGAGAGGTACGCGCTCGCCGAAAGGGAGAGAAAGAGAGAATAATATCGTCGCGCTACCTCATTGCTGGGAGGGGAGGAGGGGATTCGATGGTAGCTAGTAGATAGAGCTTGAAAAGCACAGAGAGACCGACCCCCACCGAGTTGTGAGAGGTAAAGGGATGCAAAGCGGGATGCGTGCGCGACCACTGTCGCACCACTGGCGTCGTCGACGCCGCACGTTCGAATCGCCGCGCTAGCGGTATTCCGGAAATGAATATTTTACCATTAACTTTGCGCCCGTAACCGTGGGCACGGGTTCCATTGTAGTAATTGCGAACACTTCCGAGCAGCGGGTGCCAAACCGCAGGTCGCTACAATCAATTACGAGAGGTGAGGTGGGTACGGAACGGACACGAGGATACACACACACATACGCATAAAGAGAGAAAGTGAGAGAGTCGAGAGAACGAGAGAAGTATAACGTCATGTATGCCCACAGAGTCTATATATTATGCAGCACATCGAATGTCCCCTCAAATGATACCTACGTGTTTGCGCACCCCCCGTGCTTTATAACCGTCGACTCTCGTTCAACTACCGAGAGCTCACTCTCTCATTTGAATTGACGCGCGTACATGAGTCCTCCACTGTTGCGCTGATCGTCGGTATGGAACAGTTTATCATGGAGATTCATATTTGTATACAGAGCCATTCAAAATTATGACTTATCGATATGGCCCTACGATCCTTCTCGGATCGAAACTCGTCTTCACCTACAATTCGCCATTTCGCTTAATTCAAATCGATCGTTCCGTTAACAATAAAATGTTGGATAATTTAAAAAAAAAATGCATAGACAGCTTTTCTACCTTTATTTTTCTGACTGGAAGTCAGATTATTTAGTGTTAATCTCTATACATCCGTACCGACAACTTTAAGTAGATACAAAATAAAGAAAAAAAAAAAAAACGAATACAGAAATTGGAGAAAATTATTTGCGAGTCATACGTACATAGAAAGAGAATCTTCGAAAATTTTTTATTTTTCCAAACATAACATTAATAATGTCAATTTTTTTTTTCATCGACAAATACTTTTAATAAAATGTTGAAAGGTCCTATAGATATGTATATAGTTAATATTTATGAAGCGCGGCATGTGTGTAATAATGTGCGCTGTTGTTCGCGCGCGTGTTGCATACGGTCGCTGCGTGGTATAGACGACGCGAAACCCGCGAGCTGTCGCCCTCCGATAAATTGGCAACATTAAATTTAATGTCATTCATTTCGTCGAACGAGACGACGCGAACAAACACGCCGGGCGGGGTGTGCCTGGGGATACCGGAGGCGTCGTGATCAGAGGAACGCTCGCGTTCGAGGGGTTTGCCGCGTAGTACGTACCTACGAGAGCGAAGCACCGTGTGCGTTACACGTGCTGTGTACACGCCGTGCAACGCTGCGCGCGATCCACGCTCTCGTTTCAGCTACGACCGGGACATTCGACGAACCGGCAACTAAAATTCTCGCTCGTACCTGTAATAACTTTACAAGAGGTCGGACGCACCGGTGTACCACCGTTCAAACGACGGACACTGACTGACCGGACATGCGACGGAGGGTCATACCGAAGTATCGAAATGACGAGCGACATACATACCGCCGCACCGCGTACAAGCCGACGCAAACACCACCGGCTATCCCCTCAACCATACCGATGCAAAAACATGTTTTTCTGTTGTATTTAGTTGTCGAAAAAAAAAAAAAAAAACAGTATTTCAAAGCTCTTTTTTTTGTGTGCACGCGAAATGAAACGAGATTCGCGAGGGTTATTGGCACTAGGCGTACAGTGCGTAGTGCGTGACCGTCGCGAACGTTTTCCAAACGAGGGACTCGTTTAAATGCCGTCGCTTAGAATTTCGATGGTCGTACGATAAATTTATATATTTTTTTATCTACGATTTTGGTGTTTTTTGTTAACCCTCTGATACAGAGTACATATCTTTTTAATTTTTATTAAATTCCAATTTGGACATTTTATGCATGAGATTTGAATTTCGTGGCTTTACTTTGAAGTCGATTTCCACATCCCAATTCAAGTTCATACGAAAAATCGAATTAGGACATTTATTTTAATAATATTTTTTCGTCGAGTAGCCACTGTGTAAAACCATATTGCGTCGCAAAAAGTACAGAAAATTTATTCGGAATACACATTGTTATTCCAAAGAAAAAAAAAAAAAACCATAAAATTCATATTCGTTTCACTCGGGAAATATATATATTTTTTTTTCTATCACCTCTTTTCGAACTTCCGGTGCAAAAGCTTCGTCGCTATGCCGTACTAAAAATCCTTGTGCTGTTCATAGCGCTATAAGTATTCTATGTTAGTATATATACATTCTACCGCCTCGAAGATTCTTATAGAGAAACCAGCGCGTGTGGTAAAAGTGAGCGAGAGAGTGAAAAAGAACGAAGGAGGCTTTCGGGCAGAGGCTAGAGAAACGACCCTATAAAATGCTCATAAAGGGGACGATGGAATACGTCGCGATTCCGTCGCTTTTTTCCTCCCCTCACCATTTTCCGCTCGCGGCATATACTGTCCCTGAGCTCGGAAGGGAGGAAAGGGCTCCTCTCGTCCACCTCCTCCCCTTAGCGTAGACGCAACATAATAGATCGAGTACCCACTAGAATTCTCATTTTTCCGGTCGACCTCCTGGAAAATCATAGACTCGCGTCTGCACCACGGAGACTCTGTCTTCTCCGGGAAGCACTACGGAAGTGCGCGTGCGACGAGTCTACACGATATTCCATATATATTCGGTATGAAAGCGATGGCGAAAGAAAAGCCAAGTCTCGAAGTAGTAACGCCAGCGAATGATCGGACACGCGACTCAAGTTTTTCCACATCAAACTTTGATTTTCGCAGGCTGAAGCTTTTTTCAAACCGTGAAATTTTTATAGGAAAAATTGTACCGAAGGGTATATAAAAAAAAATAAAAATTGTTAAATAGGGGGATAATCCGCGACGATGAAACAAAAAAACTTTAAGTTGTAGCTTCGAGTAGTAAAAAAGATTTAACGAAATAGTCGACGCGGAGGAAGGTTTTAGCATAATCTTTCGTGCAAAGCTTTTGCGGAAAAGTGTTCAGAAAATTTATTATTATCGTTTCGGGATGTTTATTTTACGAGTTTTTATGAAGGTTTTCTTTATATTATTTTTTTAATATGAATGATCGTCGTTGCGGACAATTATTTTATACTCGTGCAAACAATGTACGGTACAAATCGTATGTATAGTGTCAAAGAAATCAATGAATCGGATTGATATTTTTATCAATAGCGATAATTTTTCGAACTCAATTTCGAATCACTGTCAAGTGTCGGAAAAGTTATGGTCTCTGGTGATTTGACGGTATTTGATTTTTTTTAAATATTCTCTCCAAAATTTCGTGCGAAAACTATATAGTCAAAAAAAAAAACTTTTTTTTGCGGTGATCTTTTGGTAATTTTTTCGAAATTTTTTGGAAAAAGTTTGGGCTGAGAAAATACTTGTGCACAAAGCTGCGTGCACTATCCATTTGTGCCCAACAACTTTGTGCTTAAAAAATATGTGCCCTATCCGGAAGTGCACAAAAAAATGGTGGGCATTCGGGGTTACCCCGGAAATAGTATGGTAAGAAGGAACCGGAGAGATCTGGGGATGGAATCAAGTATGGCTTTTAACGTTCCTCCCGAAGAATGGAGGCGAAATGGGCGTACAGTAGAATAGCCAAGCGAGTCGGGGGGTTGCGATAGTGGGATGCTCTTACTCGAGGTTCGTCTCGAGACGCCGAGGACTTCGAAGACGAAGACGAACGCGTCTAGAACGAGAATTTTCCGTTGTTCTCTTTTTGTCTCTCGTCTCCCTTTCTTTCGTCTGCAGCCCACCGACGTCAGAGAATACCGTGAGAGGACACGACCAAGCGGTGAATCCTACAGAGTTGACTGGTAGAACAGACGGATAAATATAGGTATAAGAAACCGAGTGATCGAAGCGAGGAACGACGTTGCGAAGAAAGGACAGAAGTAGAAAAGGTGAAACCTGCACAGACCCGAGGCGCGAGTGGAACAAGAGCCTCGTGGAAGCTGCTGGGGTTTCCAGAGCGAGAATCGGACAGAAAAGGAACCCGGAAAAGGGAGAGGGAGAGGGATGAAGAACCGTGCAACGGTAGAAAGGAGGCTCTGGGCCTCGATAAAACATTCAGTCCGAAAAATGCAGCTCCATAAAAATTCCATCCTCCATTATGCCTGGCAATCTTCGACTGGATATCGGTTATTGCCGAACCACGTCGGTTGTGGTGATATAGTATAGAAGCTCTTGGGCTACAGAGGAAGAAAAAGTATAAGGAATCGAATGAACAAGCCGATCGAAGCTCCGTCGAGACATAGCTTTACTTCATTCTACGCATTCTCTCACGAACCTATGGATGAAGAACGCCGTGTCCGAGGGGCGATACCAATCTCTCGTATTATCCAGAACGGAAGATCTACGAGATACAAGAAGAGATAGGGCTCTGTTACCAACGTGGAAACCACTACCACAGCCCTTACACGACCAGATAAGTCAATGTTTCAGGAGCGGACCAATTAGGAACGATTGGCTAAGTTGATTCCCTCATTGCTTGCCAAATTTAGGTTTTACTTCATAGCTGAAATAGTTATCAAAACGCGTTAAATTTCATTAAAGCCAACTACTTCGCGAGAGTCACCTGCATAAATTTGATAAACAGAAAAAAAAATTACAAAAAAAGAAACAACTCCCGACTGAAAAAAGGGCGTCTTGAAAAGGGGAATGAAGTTCGTGAATGAACTCGTAGTAAAAATAAATATAAAACATTTTGTTAAACAAAAAGCATTATTTCTTCAACATTCTCACGTTAACTTGTTAACCTGCCGGATTATTAACTTACGCGGTAGTCAACTGTACTAACAGTTTACTTCGAATTTATCAGTGTTCACCTTGAATTTTGCGCTTCGGTACTCTCATTTAGTATTGATAAATTGACCATGCGCCGTATATATACCTACAAAGATCATGCGGTAACGTCTGCTACAGAGGCGTACCGTTGACTTCGCATGCCGTTGTTGCCCGATCCCTTTGTACAACACACCAACGGAATTACATGCTGCACAGGAGCTCCCCCCGCGGTAGCGTCAAAGTTCTACGGCATTAGACTCACACCCAATCATCCATACGCGCGTGTGTGCATCTATACGTGTGCTCAACCTACCCCCGTTATACGAACGAAACTAACACAAATGTATTGGCTACGTGGATCCTACAATGTACCCAGCCACAGAATAATTTCGTCCAGACCTCAAAGGCCGATGGTACGACGGTGGGGTTTTGCCCGTTCATGTTGAGCACAGGCTCTCTCTCTCTTATACCTACCAACCCTCTCCGGTTTCGTTTATCGCCTTCCTCTTTTCCCTTCCCTTCCCTTTCCTTTAACCGTACGAACTCGCGCCGGGATTAAACTAAACGTTGAATTTTAAGGATTCGATTATTCCCTTTGTCGGTTTACTCTCTCTACCACCTACCCTTTTACTTCTTCACTCCGAAACCTTCAATTTTACCGACCAGCATCGAGTTGCATTCGACCACCTGGACGTCTCTCCCTCTCTCTCTCTCTCTCTCTACCAGCCGTGTATCGTCGCCGCACGATCTAACACTCTCGCCGCATCTGGGGGCTAACTCTACTTTTCATTGTACCCACCCCCGGTGTAGAAAAGAAGGTTGTGAAAAGTCGATAGTTCAATTTTCTTCGACGAGAGCTCGAGACGATCGAGTGACCGGATAGCCCGAGATCTTTTTTCCAGATTTCTTACCCTGTTCCGGGATAGTTTGGTTTACCTACTGCAGTCGCGGGGGGAGGTATGAATATGAAAGTACGTAGTCGGAAGTATGGCTCCGTTACTCGTCATCAAAGCGTACCTCTGTTATCTTCTCTCCTTCTGAGGCAAGGATACATGTGGGAATTTCGAAGAGGATATCAAACGCTTCGCGGTAATATGTTCTTAACTTCCGTCTGAAGGTATACATTTCATCGGGAACATCTGATTTTACAGGTTTTCTTGGTATACGACGTTCTCCGTAACGTCGAAACATGTTTTAACAAAATTCGGCATATCGGTTCTTTGTACGTTCCTTTACGATATGCGTCTTTTTTCCGATTTTATTACGGTTTTTTTTTATTATACACTTGAATATATCGAAATTTCATCGATGTATTATACCGCCATTATTTTTTTCGATCATTTTTATAACATGCAAATATTTATTCGTTTTTTCGCTCTTTTTTGTTAATACGATTATTTTATTAGACCCCTTTTTTCAGTCGCAATTTTCGCCATTTTTGCAAAATTATTTATATTTCGGAAAAGTTTTGACGGTAGGGATGATCGAAGCTACGTAATTCAATGTTGACTTGATTTTGAAGCTTCGCGAGAGTGAAGCAATACTTTGAAACGCACATTTTTATTGAACGATACTCGTAACACAAAAAAAAAAAATTCATTTTTTCTTTTTTCAAATAAATCTGCTCTCTTCGAACGAATCTTCGTCAAATGGAAGAAAATTGTTCATCCTTTCGTTCCGAGTACATGAAAAATTGTCAATTGATTGGCTCTACAATCCTCGCTTGTTTGGTACACCTAACACCGCGGCTCATTCCCAATAAGCACTAAAGCGGATCAACTTTTTCGTACGAATCTCTCTTCCATCCGCGTTTCTAATACCAGCTTCGATATCCATCGTCCATCGAGTTCAGAATAGAAGTAGATATACCGAAACGAAGTAGGAAATGAAGCGATATGTTACATCGCTGGCAAATGGAAAACTCATAAATATTGGAAAGTCACGAAAAAACAAAGAGAAAAAAGAGAAAAAAAAAATTGTAGAAGATTTAAAAATATAGAAACGAGTGTACGGATGTTGAAAAATAAAGGACACAGGAAGAACGAACCGGAATAGCCGTGCGCGAGGGATTATGAGTTTATACCGGATTTCCGTGGTTTGCTTCAAGCCGGTTGAAGCTTCGAGAGGGTTCGCGTAGAGAACGTGCTATTTTCAGTTCCAGCTTCGTCTATTCGATTTTGAAGCGTTCATGCTGCGCGCCCGAAACTATCCTCTTCGGGCACAGAGCGCGCAAAGCCTCTGTTTCCATTCTACTGTACCTCCGTCCATCATCGGCCCTTCTCTGGCTCGTCGTCTACTTGCACCTCGTCGCATCCCCTTTCCCTCTCCTTCCGAACACTCCCCGGATACATCTCTCTTTTCTCCCATCAACCCTTATATTCGCTCGCGAGAGAAGCTTGCTATAGGCACTCGTGAAAGTATATTGCACTCCCCACTCCCGAGTACAGTTTACACGTTGCATTCTCTGATAATTGGATTGGAAATCGATCCTCGGTGATTGCGTTATTGGAAGCGACAGCGACCGGGTCGAAGCTTTCTCGCACTTCTATATATAACAAATTGACAATGTATGCCTATGTATACATACTATATATACATGTCTGTGTGTATATGTATACATACATCTCTACGGTTATAAATTTCTTAGTACGCGAAAGTAGAAACAGGCGACGAGTCTCGAGGATTTCGATGAACACTGAGATATTTATACAGTTCGATTTGATTTTCCGAAAGACTTACGGAGAATCTACATCCTTGTGTCGGAAGGACTAGTTGACGTTTCAATATTTTCTCTCTTTCGAGAACTTCTCGATACGCTTGCAATTGCAACCGAACTTGTTCTGCATGAATGCTACTGACAAAACTTCCTTTACTTGATGAAGTGATCTTTGGGATGAACTATAGATTCCTTTTCTATTGTTTTACATTCACGAGCTGTGAAAGTGTAAATCGTTATTGTCATAAAGAGGATAGAAGGCAATTTCGTTTTTTTTTTGCTGATGATTGCCGATGGGAAGCCTCTGCGAGAAAGAGTAATGCATAGAAAAATAGACCGCGATACGGACAGCTGCATTCATTGTTTACGCCGAGTAGGCAATAACGTTACCGTTTACCAAACTTCCTTCCTTCCTCCTTACTTTCCGAACTCGACAACACGGCGAATGTCGGTTTTCAGTACACTGCACTTACAATATCTCGTCAAAACTTCTCGACTTACTTCCCTCAACGCATCCTCCTTCGACGTCGGACCCTTCCGCAGTGAACTTCTACACTGACTTAAACTTCTTGAAACTTTGTAAATATAGACTTTTCGACACTAAATTCGCCTCTTCATTTTTTGGCGGATAAAACAAATTTTATAATTTTTTTCGCAATTCGAAGTGCTTATTTATATCTTTTCAGACAAAAGTTAATCAATTATCGTTGTCAATAAATAAAAAAAATTATTTTATTTTCTTAAAAAATTGTTGCCGGAATTGGCAACTTTGTGAGAACATAATACATTTTTTTTTTTGCTCAAAATTTTATTGAGCTGCAGTTTCGACAAAATGGGGTCAAATGTCCTCGGAATGGAGGGAAAGGGCCTGAGATAGTAAATGTGTCCAAACGCTTGGATTTTTTTGCACAAAAAAGATTCGAAAGGGCGAAACTGGCGTAACAGATCGTTCTCCGCAGTACTTCGAATGCTTCTTTTCTGCCGTCGACTTAGCAGCGAGAAGGGGCGTAAGTACAACGTTTATAGCACAAAGACCTGCACTTACACACCGCAATATCTCCTTGAAAACTTTTCGACTTACTTCTCTCAATGAATCCTCCAAGTAGCGGTAGGGCCAACAGCACCGGGTACACAATGTACGTGCGGTTCCCGCTACTTAATTCAGTAGATAGTGTATACGTACCCGAACCCGACTCGGCTATAGTGGCGTAGTAATACCACCACAGTCCCTCCGCAGAATTAGGTAGTCTACGTTAATACACCTCTATACGTATACAGGACCATTCAAAATAACTCCAAAACGATAATAGGTACATCTACGCTCGAGCGATTTTTCGATAAAAAATGTCATGAAATTTGCCATTGCGCGGGATTACAAATAAAATCGTTTTTAGTACCCTTCAGACTTGAAATCGCGTCTACTGACTGCCGGGGAAACAAATAATTTGGCTGAATATAGTTCCAAATAGATTGAGTATTTAATAATAAAAAAAAAAAAAAAATAAACTAAATTTTTTTTTATAATGTTACTGTAAGGCACATGGGCTTAAAACCTCTGGAAAAAATATTAACAGAGTTCTATCGACTTCGCCGAAAAATATGCTTCACGTATTTTTCCAATTTTTTTTCGTAGTCAAATTATCACGAGTCGAAAAAAATCGAAATAGTATAAGCGATTTAGTTAAAGTTCGAAATAGTATGAGAATAAAAATGAATATATTTGTGAAACATCCGGTAAATACTACTGGGTTTGTATTGCTACTGCAACATGTGTGTTTGTACTGGTAACCGCGTATACTAGACACCTCTGTAGCAACATATATCTACGATCGTAGAGGTTGAACTTAGCCCGCACTTGGCTTGTTGGCCCACTGTGCATATTCGAGACAACTGCGTCCCCTTGTGTTGCTTATATACCGCGGAATTGCGAGAAACGGTGAATGCGAGAGCGGTACACACCCAGTGGCAGACGGGTCGGCGAGCTTATATCGAGACTTCCATCGTCTCTTGCAAACCTCGCTACCGTTTCTCCCCCACTGGCATGAACGGCGAGGAGAATCCCCGCGGAGCATCATGAGAGCTTGCAACCTCCCGCGGTTAGTCGTTAGCGCGCAGAGAACCCCCATAAAGATTTGCGCTCTAGTTATACCCATCGTTGTCATATATATACATATTTGTGTATATATCGTGTGCATATATATATATGCATTATATATGTATGTATTGAAGCTGTTTCTACTGCACCTGCAGTAGAATTCGCAAAGCAGACGCGCAGACGCATACAAAGAGGAGCAAGAAACGGCTCAACATCTTTCTCTTCGTGTCTCTCGAGATCTCTTCTGCACGTGCTACAAACAGTTATTGTATTGTTGCTTTAACTGCAGACGAAGGTGTCATCGATAGTAATATCTAGTCGATAGGAATGTCTGGATATGACTCATGAATATATTTAACATTAAATCAAAAATGCCGTCAATAATTTGGTAGATGTTTGTTAGAAACGTATAGAAATACGGGATTATCTACGATTGAGGTATGTTATAGAAATTTCGTAAATATTCACTAAAGGGTACACCTAGCTGACGGCTCGAAATTAAATTTTTTTTTTTCCAAAAAACAGATAACATTTTTTTTTTATCATTTTTTTTGCAATATCTTTTGATTTTTTTTTTAAGACTCCCACGTGTAGCTTTCAGAAAAAGAATCATTTCATAACTTTTTATAGTTTTTGGGGTAAAAAAAAAATAAACTTTTGACTCGGTTTTCGAACCGTTGGGTAGACGTACCCCCTTAAGCGATTAATTTGTCGATTACTTTATAGTATAATATTTTTGTTGTTCACACAATTCGTATAAAGGTACGTTCTCACTTTTCCTATCGGCAGATTCGCGTATGGATGTGTTTTTTTATAAATTTATAAATTCGTACGGACATTTATTCGTTGGGACGGTAGGTACAGTGTGGGAACTGCGGTCGTTATATTGTAGGCCGTAGTGATACTCGCATAATGCTTGAATTGTGGATATGCAAAAGGGAGGGGGGGGGGAGGGGGCGAGGAGAGGAAGAGCGTAGTAAAAACCACCCTTCTCGGCAAAACAAATGCTACCGACATAAAATCTGTCATAAAAATGCCAACTACAAACTCTACTATTCCGAGAACTTCGTATAACGCCTACTACGCCAGTGCATATGCATACAGATATGTATATATATATATATATTTTTGGTCGCATGTTTGCGTGCCGAGCGTTTTGCTTCGGTCCGCTCTAACGCGCACGTACCATCCGATGCGCTCGTTATTTCATCTGCCCCCCGTATTTATTTAAGATAACACGCGAACATACGAATTTTTTGGTGAATAAACGAGGAACGGGGTAATCCGAGTCAGCTGCAGTTAAAGAGATTCAATCTTTTATTTACTTTCTAATTACGCCGTTAAGGATATTGCACAAGTAATTCAATGTACTTATCTTTACGGTGAAGACGTGATGTTGGGAAAAACGTTTAAAAAAAAAAAGCAATGCTCCGCGAGACGGTTCGCGGTAACGGCGGAGTGGGTAATCGGACACTTCCCAAAAATCGTCATAAAACGGTCAATTTTTGAATTTTTTTACATAATCTGTGGTGCAATTTAGAGTTACTGAAGATCCGAGGATACAAAGCTCAATAAAATTAATCGATGTTTTTTGTATCTCACGTTTATTGAAACCCCTTAAAGACGATACCAATGATTCCGATGTGAAATTAAGAGCGAACGCATCACTTGCGAATTATCGAGAAAACTGTACACATGAAGTACGCCGTATGAATCTCTCGTTGTTGTTGCTGATGACTCTATCATTGTTGGTAACCGCATTCCCAAACGGCGTAAGTTTTCGAAGTTTGAATCATTCGATGATTATTGTTCGATACATAGCATTCGATACAAACAAAAATATACCTCGCGGCCAATAAAGGTTCGTATTATCGGAGCGTTTGGCTATAATTTCTTGTTAATGTGCTATCGATTAATAAATTTTCCACGGACCTTCCGATAAACAAGGATTGTAGTACTATTATCCCCATTCTGTGATTAATCGATATTTCGTATTTTGCTCGACGGGTAAATTCGTCTTTACAGCATTATTATCAAAACCGTTTTTGCAACTCATCCATAAAAAACGGCGCTTTTTATGACGGTTTTGTGGGACTAAAGTAGCCGATTGGTTGACAGTATTGAAAAGATCGGTTAGCGCGTGCGCAGCTCGATATTACTCTACTTTCGTATGGGATGAGAAAGTAAAAACATTTATACGTAGAATTAATTATTATTGTTATTATTATTAACCGCAATAATAATAACAACAACAACAATAATAATAATAATAATAATAATAATTTCTGTTCTCATTCCAGTAATAGTCATGGAATGTATGATCGAATAATTATTTATGGAAATGTAACTCATCAATCTCCGGTAATTATTATGTTTCGCAAAATACATACGAAGCAGATGACGGAGCAAAATATTTCAAAGCTCACATACTACTTCCATCGTTATAATCGAATGGTCACATGTTTTTTCTATACGTAGAAAATGTTTTCTTATAATCAACCGGTTTGCGAGCAAAATAAACGCGATCGATTTTCTAGCAATCTCGATTTTTAATTTACGATTTTTTTTTTAATTGTAATTTAGTAGCACCACTTCGCATGATTAAGTCAGTACGAAGGGTTACTCCAATATGCGAGGCGAAAATTATACCGCGAGCGTATAATTCCTCGTGTGGATGGCTTCGTGTCACCGCAACATGCGTAAATAATTCTTGTTGTTGCGCAGAGTGAGACAGAGAAATCGGTAGTGCGGCGAGGAAGTAAAATTGACGATGCAGAGCTGCACATATACATTTATCGGTCGACCGAATTATCGATGGGTTATCAGAACTTCGCAGAAATAGTCGAGCCATACGTGACACGCAATCGCTTGAAAATTGTTCGATATTGTCCGACCCTCGTCTACATATATACATGATTTCCGTATATGTATTTTTTTTTTTTCTCCGAATAGTTTTTCGCCCCTTCTGTTTTCGCATTACCTTTTACAACTGCAACGTATACTCAGTCACGACTGGAAGAAAAAAAATGCTTGATGCACGCGTACGCGCTCTTGCGGCCCTTAAGAAGAGTAATTTTCTTTTTTTTTTCCCACTACCGCAGTCGTTCATTCAAGGCTTTCACAAAAATTAAATGCACTATACACATTAATTATCACGTCGTAGGCGCTCGGTGTGCTTACGATTACTCTGCCGTATCGCCGCGTGCACGCGAGTACGCACACTCAAGCGTTTATAAAAGCGCACGTGCGCTTTTCTACTCATATTTATTTTTTTACTTTTTATTATTATTATGTTTTTTTTCATTCCCTCGTTCGCATTACACACATTTGTTTACTATTACTGCAACGTGCTTTACTGACACACATTTCCTTGAGTCACGCCTCATGGTCGTCGGATCGTTGTAGCCATTAAAACACATGCGGTGCCGTATGTAATGGGCAAACAAGAAATGGGTTGTTGCGAGGCGTGTAAAAAAGAAAAAAAATATATATTCTCCGCCCTGACGCAGCATTTTTTCATAGTCCGAATGCTTAAACATCGTAGAAATTACATGGAAACGAAAAAAAAAAAAAATTTCAATTATCGCTCGAAAGATTTTGCCGATAAAATTAATAATTTTGCGTTAATTAGATCGCGGACCATAAAAATAGCACGATCGTGGTTAAGCTTTCACTGACGATTTAGGATAAACATTGCTGTCACCGATAATCATAAATAAAATGATTTCGCAAAATAATCGCTTTACAAAAGTTGTCACGTTTAAGGGAAAAAAAAAAAAAATGAAAATAAGTAAACATGAAATTTTATTAACTTACTTTCAAATACAGGTTAATACGTTGCATTTTGGTGTCACTCTGATACTTTATCCGTTAAATCGCCGTCGGGGCTGTCCAATGCTCGCACAATTAACATTTCATGAAGTGAAAATTGCGGCCGTGTAGCCGAATTTATGATGTTAAATCATTCAATGCGGCGTAGCTTATTAGTGGTCAGAGCACTCACCCGGCGCTCAAAGGATTCGAATATTACCGTGGTACTCGGTGAAACTTTGATTTCCAGTTTTCCCATTATCTGCGCTGTTGCTGTTGTTTCTATTATCTCCACTCAAGTGTTTTACTCACTCGTAAATCCGTAATATAAATAATTGAAAATATTTCATTTTATTTCACAAATTTCGTAAATAAAATTGAAATTCGATGGTGTCAATGTATCGGCGGAATGGGTCAATGCTTTTAAATCAGTGCTCTGTGTATCGTTCGTCACTAAATTATTAAAAAAAAAAAAAAAAAATCGATAAAACAAATTGTTTTAATTCGCACCGTTTTTAATTAACTCTCCGTCAAATTTCTTATTCGAAATTCGATGAAAAATTCTTCCGAAAATACTCTCATTAATGAATTTTCACGACATAAAAGCTTTGCCGTGACAATTATTCCGAGGTACGCTTCAAAGGCTTGATTAATTATTTTCCAATTATATTTTTCTCGTTTACATGCGTCCGAACTTATTTACACATCTGACCAAACCGTGCGAATCGTACACGCGATTAATTTTTTATTTGTTTTTTTTTTTTTTTTTTTTTTTCAATCAGCAAACAGCGATCGAATCAACGGAATGAGTTGATGGAATTAAATTTCCAATTATTTGCGTCGTTGCGTATTCGACAACAAAAAAAAAAGTATAAAGTGTGGTCCATACAGTTTGATACGATGTGTTCGACGAGTGTAAAACAGAAGAGATTGAAAATGTCGGTTCAATTAGGTCTATTTGGATTATCGAATGGGATTAATCGATTCCGTTTGATCGAACGTCGTCCGTTCACTTACTCGTAGTATATAGTCATCCCTGCTGCTCCCGTTATACTGAGCCGCTCCCCCACCCTCAGTGGAGTTACAATTATTTAATGCCGCGTACGTGAGCATCGACTATCGGAGCTCCGCATCTAATAATCATTTATGGCACACGGGTAGCGTAACCGTATTTCATATGCAAAACAATTCGATACCCCGCGCTCGTAGCACGTGATGGAAGGGTGAAAGCCATTCGGGATTGTTCACATCCTGGTGAAATGAATCCCCAATCCTCCTATGCAATATTTGTATGAAACCCCGTGCGTTTATACATAAATACAGACAAGCCAGTTATTATTATACGGATACAGTATCTCTAATAGACGGCCGACCATTGGTAATGAGAATTATATTAATCCACTCGGTGATATGTTAAATGATTCCCGTTAACGTTGATATATCCTATGTTTCGCTATACGCATAAAATCGGCTCGGTGATGACAATGCAATTGTTTTATTGATGAAGAAATTATGTCCGGAGCACAGAAATACCTCCGGATTAAGGTGCGATAAAGTACCGGCAGAGTTGCTCTGTTGGTAACAAATGACACTACAAATTTACTTCAACACGTAATAAACACGAATACAACAAACGAATAAATTCGAAGGCGTTTTCACTCCCTCTAATAATCCCGCAGTGAAAGCGGATTTGCGTTTATTCCACGAGTCGATTGTTTTGAAGTAAACTTTCACCGACTCTTTATTTTCAAGAAATCATCGATTCAAGACGTTATTTCTTGTGCATTTCCGATATTTTGGTGTAATTCTGCACGGTAGCGTGTTGACTCTTGAAAGAAAATCTTTTTTTAAGTACTTAGCGTCGAGACGCTACCGCGTCTCTTTATCACGATTTGTTTTAGTTACGTAGGTACCGGTGGTATTGTTTGATTGATTTATCAAAAGGTATTGAAGAAGCGGTTAAAAAAAAATCACGATATTTGTAGCAATATCGAACAGTCGAAACTATTCTTCGTTCACAACTCCTGGCAACCCGCTCCTGCGTATAGAATTCGCGTAAACTTGAAAGGGATTCGGCGAACGTTGTGCATTGAAAATGAAATCGGATATTCTATGCTCTTGGTTCTCGCGCAGCGGAACGATGTAGGTATATTCGGTGGCACATCACGTGTATACGTCTACGTAGATATATATACGTATATAGATATATAGACGCGAACAACCACTGCGAACTTCGCGAAGAGCAGTCAGAATTCCTATGGTTATAACGGATAGCAGCGTCTATACCAGAGATGGGATTCGAACACGAGGAGAAATTTCGTCTAAGGGAAGAGCAGAGCATTAATGAATTAAACATAGTTTTCGCAGAGAACGGACCGCGACCAGCTGGTTCGGGGAGCATTGGAATATATGCATTTAGCGACTCCTCCGGGAACACATAACTCGCCCCGAACCCCCACGAGCCCTCCCATCCAACCACCGTTTGCCTATCGAAGACTCTCGATTATTGTCTCGTGTGCGACGGTATCAACCGAGTTTACGAGGGACCGTGTATATGCTCTATACATGGGCTATTTCGAGAGGCCTTCCCCACCAAAGTGTAACAGACTATAAACGAAATTTTTATCTACTAAAATCAACTTTTTTTTTTCTATGCATCCGATTGACATCGCAATTAGCAATAAATTGAAGACTTTATGGAAAACAACACTTTATCGTTAATAAACGAGTTTTTATCGTTGTCCATTTAAATTTTTATAACCATTTCAACCATTTATCATTTTTATGATAAATCATCTGATAACCAAAAAAAAAATTCCGTCCAGCGCCAAATTTCGTATCCAACTTAAAGAGTATCGCGCTGATGAGGATGGGACATCTATAATTTTAGTTTATGTCAAATTTCGAACCGATTTATTGTCGTTTTTTCGAGATATTTGCAGTGAAAATACCAAAAATTGGATTTTTGAAAATAATTGTTTTTAGTGTTATTTACGTAATATGGAATACGAAAATGGAACAAAATTGCGCTAATGGTATTTTTTGCCCTCCAAATACGAAAAAAAAAAAAAAGTGAAAAAAAGCATTAAACTCAAGTAGCTTAGTTCACTTTTCGTCCTTTTTAATTTCCCTTGAAATTCCGTCGACCGTTAAACCATCAGCCTCTCAATTACATCCCACTCTCTTCTCTACGACCCAAATTCCCCAAGACTCGCGAATATTATTCACGAATTTCATACAGTTTGTTCACAGCTTGCCAGGAAGTAGGAACAAGTAATACTCTCGAGGTTGAAGAGCAGGAGGCGGAGGAGAGCGCTCGGGTGTAGAAGTCGGAGAGTAGCGGATGTCGGAAAGGCCGGAAGAAAACGTAAGAATGGGATTGAAACATTTATGCATTAGGCACGGGGGTTTCGTAGTCTCCGAAGACTCTACTATTCTGCTGAGCATGCAAGCGACGGGGGGAAAAGAGGAAGCCATAGGCGGAAGGCGGAAGGCAACAGCAGTAGCAGTTCTAAACGTGCGTTACGAGCTGCGGGGGTCTCGGAAACTCCGGTAAGCCGTGGATTATTCATAACACTGGGGCCGAACTGGCGCGGGGGATAGCGAAGAGGTTGAGGGACGGTGAAACTACCTGCGGATAATACTATATGCATATATGACCTGTGTATATCTATACGAGACATTCCATGTCGATTGTCACATAATTTCCAATTCTCTGCCAATTTTTCTCCAATTTATGAAAACTCACGAAAAACAATCACATGTCTGTTCATTAAAAAATCGACGTTCAGTGTCCTTAAATTTTGTTTTTCTAGAATCCAAAATTGCCGAATTAAAAATTCGAACAAAAAATTGTCGAATTAAAAATGATTTAAAAAAAATCGTCATTTTTTTCTGGAACAATTTTGCAATTGAATAAATAAGCGAAACAATGAAAAAAATAAAGATTAATAATAAATCTGAAATTATTAATGTATAAAATTATTTTTGAAAAAAATAGTAACACTTTTTGAAATCTTATGGAAAATTGATAATCCACGTCACTCGACGTATAGTGTCACGTGCTTATTCATGTATATCAATGCCTATACTATACCACACGTCCACCGTAGAAGCTTCGTTAATGATTATGATCGAGTCTCGAATCTTGTGGAACTCTCCCGTCGTCTCCGTTTTCCTTTGCTCCCGTCTCCATCCCCCTCATCTTCTTTACTCCTCTCACTCGTCCGACGAGAGGAAACATCGTGATTTGTATTCAAGAAGGCGGATGTGGCGCAGTGTAGAGAAGCAACGTTGCTGCTGGAGTTGCAGAGCCACCGAGAAAAGGAGCACCGCCAGGAAAGACGACGCTGAGAGACGGGAAAGGGGGATGGGGGTTGGAAAGAGGTTGAACATCCTTGAGAATAGGTGTGCAAGACGTGAGGGGTTTGGATAAAGGGGGGGGGGGGCGGGGTGGGTTCGGGGAAGGATGGCAAAGGGTAGTTGCATGTGCGCGAAATAAACTCTGACGGGGGCGCGCAACACAAGCGGTACGAAACGTATGAGGCGAAGGGTAGACGCGAAAAGGAGACGCTGGGAAGAGCGCGGTGAACGAGGCGCGAAGTGATAAAGGAACGTACGGGGTCAGACGCAATATTCGGAAGACTGCACCGAGTTACCGTGCGCGTCGCGGAGGAGAGAAGCATCTCGAGGTTGTGCAACGAGTAGATTCACCTCATCTCTTAAGATCAAATTTTCACCGTCATAAGACGCTTTTCCGCGGGCGGGGAGTACGCGGGCAAATTGAATCTGAAGCATTCAACGACGGAGATACGATGTATAGAGATAGAGGGAGGATGGGGTGTATATATTATGTATTCATAGATATTTTGTTGCCGGCATTCATTCTGTCGCTACTGGGCTCGGAGCTTCTTCGCGGTACTAAACGCCGAGAGACTTGAGCCGAGCATTCATTTTTAACACCTTTTGTCATCGTTTCTTCTGAATCATGAGAATTGTTCAGTATCTCGAACACAGAAAATCGAAAAAAAATATAAAAATTTTTTTCAATGATTCAGCGTATTTTTGGTAATTCACTGATTTTTCCCAGAGGATTATTTTGGAAGTGATAGAAAAAAGAATGGGAAGACAATGTTCGAGTTCCATGTGCAATTTTTTGTTTTTTTTTTTTCAGCGCAGAGATTATAATACTGTACTCACTATTTAGTTAATTTTTCAATTCTGGATGAAAATTTACAATTTTTAATACTTTATCATCGTAAAAGCTTTCTCTATAATGGAAAATTCTCCGCTCATAATAACTGCAACAACAAAAAAAAAGCTCTTATCATTTTTATTATATCTTCGTATGTATAAAATTCCTAAGTAGGCGCGTGGTCCTCGTAAGCTGGAGCGAGTAGCTAAATAAAAATGTGACTCTGTAGGACGACGGCGACGCCGAGGATGAGGGCAAAATTCGAGCCTCTTCACCGTACAACCGGCTACGAGAGTACGTATATATTGTTATAAGCTATGAGCAGAAGAGGGAGGGATGGAGCGAGTGAGGTCACGATGCATATTTCATTTTTAATTCCGGAAATGGTCCCGCCGGGCTGTTGTTCCGTTTTCCGTGAAGCTCGCGCGTGATTGGTACGAGAAAGTGAGCCAAGCGAAGAACAAGGGTGTGGAACTGGGAGAGGATAGCCCCAAACACGAGGGAAAGACGAAACGAGGAGTATGCGAAGGCTTGCAAGGTTTTCCTCTCGAGCTCTTTCTCTCTGTCTCTTCCCCCCCCCCCCCCCCCCTCTCGAAACTCCGTTGGGAACTGCGGAGCCCCTCGAGCACACCGACGAATCTACGTAGCCCCCAAATCCCACCTATGCTCACCTCTCTCTCCCGTACCGTTTTACCTTTGCGTATGTGTTGTATTATAATACCGAAACGAAACTCGACTCTCGACTCGCACATATGCGTGGGAATACGAACAACCCAACCCCGAGACTTCTCGAGACTTCTCTCCAGCAAAAAGCGAGAAGAGCGAAGAGGCAAAGGGAAATGTACGATGCCAAAGCTCACCGAGATGGAGCTTCCACTGAAAAATATACTCTTATGTGAGTATCCTACGCGAATCTCGCGCTCTCTTCTCTCTACCTTTGTGAAACGAAGAAAATCCGAACTTTGAAGCTTCGCCGGAATACTGTAAGATCTCTTTGTATATCTTGGCTTCTACATCCTCGTATCTCTACGAAGATTGCAGTGTTTCGAAGTGTGTTTTAGTAATGCATATTGGTTGCAGCGCATGAGAGGATTTATATAGCCGGTCCCCATTAATTAGCAAAAGAACGTTTTTTTTTTTAAGTTCCGCCAATATTTTGCCATTGGAATTTCTTTTTTTTTTTTAGCTATTCGATCGTTGAATATCGTTTAAGATCGTTTATATATAAAAAGTAATTTTTTTTTTCCTGAAAATTGTGTATAATCACTATACGTTACTAACTATACGTTATTTTCTGAATTAGACTCGAAAGCATTTGAAAAATTGTTTTTGCAAATTTAAAAAAAAACAAAGAATAGACAACAACCATTTTCTGGAGATCGCATGAAGTAAAAAATAATATTATTTTTCCTGCACGTTCACATGCGTAGTTTAAAAAGTGTTATTAAACCGCTGACAACGATCTTTTTTTTTTTTTTTTTTTTTTTCAATGAAAACGAAAGTAAATGAAGGTTTTCAGAATGAATATTTTTGCGGAAAAACAAAATTTGTTCCGAAGCCGCAATATTTTATTAGATAATACGAGAGTCGAATGATCAGAGAGGGGTTTCTGGGAGAGTTGATTCAATTTGCCAGGATAATTTCCGTCTCGCATTAATCTAGAATTATATACCGTATGTATTTGTATATTCTATATATATATTCGGTACTTTCGATTGGTCCATTAACTCGAGAATTCGTGTGAAATATCGTTACTTCGGGTCTAGACATCCAAAAAACACATAAGGAATGCAAAGTCTGGAGCTATTCCGGGATGTATACATATATATAAGCGAATTCTCCACTCTCACGGGTTCCGTCGTTCGCGCAGTGACGAGGGAACGAAAAGGGAACAATAAGTTGAGACGATTCATCGGATTCAGTGGATCTCTCGCTAGAATTAGCGAAGGACGAGAGAGCCGGGGAGGGCAGTCGAGGGAAGGAGACTTCGCCCATCTGTATTCTGTAGCAGACAAGCGTACATACACCTTCGCTAAAGAATTTCCAGATGCGAAAAATATTTTTAAAAAATTAAAAATATATACTTTTATTCCAAACTACATCGGCTGTGAACGATAAATATTTTCCAAACCCAAATATTTCGTCAAGACTCGGTTGGTGTAGTTTTTTTTCTGCGTCAGAGAGGGTGCGAACGGGGTGAATGGTGACATCTCACGATGGGTTGAAGAACTCCGAGTATCGACTCACGGTTCAGAATTCGCTAACAAAATCAATATCATCACTCACCGATATATTAAATTAAATGAAAATTCAAGGTTACTAATTATTGGATCGATACGTAATTGATAGATAGATAAATAAATTTGTTAACTATCAACGGACAGTAGTTGACCGACCGAGAACATCGATTATATTCTATCTTATCGACTTATCCGGAACTGAATAAAAAACAATTTTCGAATAAAATAAATATCGTTACTCCAATTTTATGGAAAAGTTAGCATAAACTCAACTAAATAATCGAATTTGAAGAAATTTCTGTGTGTTTTATAAATCGACATAACTCTATTGAACCTATAGATTCGATCGTAATAAATTAATATCGGAATAGAATTGATGTTGCGCCATTTTGTTCTCTATTTTTCGAAATATCATCTTTTGTTCAAATTTATCAATTAAACCAAATATTGACTATTTAAACCAAATATTTTTTTAAAGGTAAAATAAATAAAATTTTAGCTCCCGCCATCATCTTATTCTTACGAACCATCAACAATTGAAAACAAATTCGAATCTTACGATATTTTTAAAAAAATTTGATAGTTTTTGCAATACTAAACAAAATTCACCATTTATCTGCTTTGATTTATAATCCGCGGTCTCAGATCCGTGGATTCCGCGTTCTTGCTTGTGCTCTTGGTGGTCCGCACGAGTGTGTACTTGAAAATAACCCGCGACGAGGATAGAGAGACGGGTCTCCGACGTGGGAACGCCTCGTCGTCGTCTAATAATAATTCGAGTTTCTTCTCGCGGGCCTCTCTCCTCCACCTCACACTTGCTCTCTGCTGCTACCATTTGTCGGAATAGAGTTCGGCGGCATCGTCGGTGCTACACAACCCAAACCAGTAACCACTCTGGAGCCTTATAAAAGTCAAGATAAATACCAATATACTCCGGCAACAACTCCGTTTACAGTTTAAAAATAAAACAATTCGCGTTTCGCTGCATCCGCGACCATAAAGAGTCTCAATGTTTTACGCCGAGGCTCTCTCATCGTCAACCAAATTCCGATAAAAGTATCCGTGAGAGACAAAAAAAAATAAAAAAATAAAAAGACACTTCAAAAACCCAACGAAAATCCCAGTTGTTATCTTCGGCATGCGAGACTTCATGCTCGGTCCGTCGTGGTGGAAGGGTGGTAACGGTGTGAGAGTCGTCTCCGAGTCTCTGATCTTCCATGCAGCATCGTCAAGACCAAAATTGCCGAGCAAACAATTGACAATTTAAAACCTTATTCGATTTTATCACATATCTTTGTGAGACAAAGCTCGAGAGGGAGGAAAGTATTGAAAAAAGAACGAACCGCGGAACTTTTTAACTCGCGGACCCGTTCAAGTGCGAAACATCAACCCGAGAGTCAAGCTTTTAAAGTCAGAATCTAAATAAAGAACAACTGATGCTATGTACACGAGGATGAAGTGAGAAGAGTGCGCAATCTCGGCGAGAGACGATTGGCCGGGGACGCAGCCGGGATGAGAGTGAGAAAGAAAGAAAGCTAAACAAGTCTGAAGGAGTGCGAAAGAAGAAAAGAGACGAGATTGATGAGAAGAAGAAGAAGAAGAAGAAGAAGAAGAAGAAGAAGCTAGAATGGTCGAACGCACTGTATGCAGTACCGGCGAGGAGGCGAACAGCAACAGTCTGAAAGCTCCTCCCGTCCTCCCGTCCATCTTAAATGATGGATACGGTGTCCACGGCTCTTCCGATGCGGAAAACAAGCGACAAAATCAGGCTCAGCCGGTACTCTTCGAGCCGGAAGTAGCATCGACATTGGAAAGATCAAAATTCGAAACGAGTCGCGAGAGTGCCAGTAGCAGTGCGTCGAATTCAACCGGAAGATTTTCTCTGTTTAAGTGGTTCAAGCGTGGAAGTCGCGAATCCGGATCCTCCAACGATAGTCGTCGTCGAAGAAAAAGATCCGCCAGTCCCGGAGAGGAAATCGACGAGCCTGAAGTGAGTGAATCCTCGAGTACGGAAAGCGTTGACACCTTCTACAGCACAGCGACCGTGAGAAGTTTTGCCTTTCATTCCGGTACACTGAAAAGCTCCGACGGAAGAAAGATCAATGAGGTCGGTCCAACGTCTCTCGATCTTCTCAATCACACCCAGAGGAAGGTCGGTCCATTTGGCGCTGGAGCGGCGAAGATCGTTGTGAATAAAGAAAGTCGAAGGGACGTACAGGCGGATGTAACGAGAACTCTACCAGCTAATGTGCTGTCGAGAAGACGCGACATAACTGCGAGATACTCGTTGCAACCTTGCAGCAACTTCGGATCCTGTGGTAACTTCGCTGGAAATCAGAGAGGCTTGTCCGGATCATTAAGACGATTGGACGAGAGAGGAACGGGAAGAAGAGTCCATGTACGTGGAAAACGACGAGCTCCCAATCCACCTGGACCAATAGTCAGACCAAAAGCTGCCATTTCACTGGATGATGCGAAGACACCGAGAGGAACCAACAGAAGGAAGAGACGTCCTGCTCCAAAACCACCGGAAAGAAATTCTCTAGCTTTGAGTATCAAAGTGGAAAAGCAAGAACCCGAGAGAGTGGAGCTTGGCATGGAAGTTGGAGAAGCTAACCCAGGAAATAATTGTGCAAATGAGATAAATAAAGAAAAGAAAATTTCGGTGAGTGAATCGGAGGCTGATGCTAAAAATAGGATAACTTCGGTCACTTCTGTCGCTGGCGCGGATAAAATTGCAGCTTGCGATACGCCGAAAACATCAGAAACGGTGGAAAATGTTTCGAATCTGAAGCACATCGACAGCGAAGACGATGAAAAGTCGGATTTGCCGCAGTCAATCAGCAACGACACTCTCGTGTTGCAGGGTGGGGTTTTGCATTGGAAGAAAGAATCCAACACCTCAGTAATTACTCCTAATAGACAATCGAGCAAATACCCAACGATCGCCAATCAATCGGCAAAAATTCCCATCACAACGGGTTCCCAAACTTCGGCGATGCCTCGCCCGTGGTACAAACGAAGCGTTTTCGAACATTCCCGCGACTCGGGAACGTCGAAACGCGGCGACGTCCTGAGAAATCCTCAGCCGCTGGACCATCGAGAAGAACCTGTCGCTTCTTCCGTCGCGTCGTCATCACCGAAATCGTCCCACGGCGAAAAGCATCAACACGACGGTGGCACGCTATCGCGTCTGAATTTCTTCCATCGTAGCGAGCGCAACAATGAGGAACGACGGAAGGAAAATAAGCGCAAGTCTGGTCTATCGATTCTGACAAACATCAGCGAATTGGACAAAGAGGCTGCGGCGATAGTTCAGGAGGAACAATCTCGTACGAGAGCCGCGATGCTTCTTCAAGCGTCGAGGATCAACGATCAGGACAAAAGAACGGATCAGGTCAACGAAGAGGTCGTTCAAGACATGGTGACATCAGCGATGGAAAGTTCTCCACGCAGGGGAACCAGAGCTCTCATATCTAAGTTTAACGCCATCGGCAACATCACCAAAGTCACCGTCAACAGCAGTTTCTTCTCGAAAAGCTCGTACACCAGAGACCAGAGAGAAGAGAGCACTGAGGCTAGAAACTCCAAATACAATGTCAATGACGAATGGAGAGAAAAGTGCAAATATCAAAGTTCTCCGAACAGTCAGCCGAAAGTGGAGAAAGACTTGTCGCGTTATTTCATGCCTCAGCAAAGAAGTCCAAAAAATCGAACAACCACAGAGAACAATGAGGGCAAAGTTACTCCAAGAGAATCGCCGAAAAATTCTCGTGCAGCTGCGGACATCTCGGCGAGATTGTCCTTTCTCCAGGTCAACGCTCCGAAGACAAGCAGTCCGGTGTGTCAAAAGTCTAGCGAAGCCTCGCTGGAGACAAAAATTCCAAGGCTCAACGACGAGGTCGTCGCACGCGACGAGATCAATGCGAGAAAAGAGAGGAGTTACGAGAATTCACCGAAATTGTCGAGACTACGGGTCCACGGTATTAATAGTGAACTGACGAAAACGAGTCAGAGCGTGTCTAACGATGGTAAAAAAGTTTTCAAGGACGACGCAAAGAAGAGAAGTCTCGAAGGAATACAAAAGGAATTTTCGAGTATCTTCAACGAGATCGACAAGCAATTAACTTCGAAGGAGTTTCGAGGTGCGAGAAGTCAGAGTGAGATTGTCGACGTAGCTGAGAAGAAAACGGAGCCTGGTACGTCGAGCCAAGTTAGCAGAGTTCTGGATATTCTGGTGGAAGCTGAAAAAGGCGACAGACTGAAGTCGAATTGGACGAAATCCAACCGGGATTCTGAACTTTCGGTATTGAATTTGGAAAATCCGGATACAAAGGGAAAAAATGTCGATTCCGTGAGAACGGATTTGAAGGAAATGCTAAAAGAGATGAAGCACTCTTTACCGAAGCGTCCAAAACCGAAAAAAGGACCGACGGATGCGCAACAAATATCAACAGAAAATGAAGCCAAAGAGATCGAAGAAACGAAGAAGGAGACTGAGAGGGATCCGATGGAGGAAAAGCCGAGGACTTCTTACTTGTTGAACTCGGTGACCGTTGTTTATCCTCCGCCAATTCGAATCGGACCTCCCGCGGTTTCAAGGCCAAGTATTCGACCGGCCGAAGAACGTGAGTACGATAGGCAGAAAGTATCATCAGCTGCGCAAACTTGCGGAAACGTGAGAAAAGTTAGCCGTCAAATTGGTTCATCCCCGAGTCCATCGAAGTGGCGAAACGAAGATGTCGTTTACAAGACCAGTGGAAAGGGTGTCGCGACGGCTGGTACTTCCGGTCTTGTTAAAAATACATTTCAGCTGATCAGACCGAGAGAATTCGCGCAGATCGAGGCGATCAAAACTATGAAAGGCTCCAAAGCGGGTGAGAACACTTATGCCAATGTTATTGGACAGTCATTGTACGCAAATGCATTGGTTCCGGCGCCGAAGGAAATTCCTCAAGGACTATCCGTCGGAATTTCGAATTGCGAAGACATTAGGAAACCCGCTAAAATTGCGTTAGTGGAGGAAAACAAGAGTCGTGTTGTTAGTAATGAACCAATGGTCTCCTCGGAAATGAATGGTAAGATTTTTTTGTTATCAAAAACAAATGGAAAAAAAATATAAAATAAAAAAGAGTGAAGTAATGCATTTTTCAAACTGACCAGTAACAACATTTTTTTAGAACTGCTTTTCTTTTTTTCCCGTTTTAAAAAAGTCTGTTCGTGGAACAAAGTTAGGGTACGGAAGGGTTCACTTAAAAACAGTTTGTAATTAATCGATTAATTGATTGTACAATTAATCAGTTCATTGATTTATTTTGATCGTCATTTCTTCTATACGCCTATGTAAGCTTACTGCAAACTTTGCCGCAGCCTCAAGTTCATTGTCCGTTAACATGATTCATGCTACTGAGAGTCTATTTATAAAACTTATGAATCATTTTCTAAACCCGTGAATGCACCTTTCGATGCAGCGCGCATCCGGTCCTGAGATAGTAAACAGTAAGCGACGAGTTTGTTTACTCGTTGCTTCTTTTTCACAAAATCCTGTGCGACATTAGAAACATTGTTTTTAATTTCCTTTTTATTTGAATTGTTTAATTGCAAAGGAGAAGCTCAAGATGGACGGATAGCGATGGATCAGCAAAATATGAATACACTGGCTGTGAACCGTTTGCTCAGAAAATTAGAGGCTGCCATCGCTTCCGGACATCATCAGCAAGCTGCTGGTTTGGCGAAGGAATTAGCGAGACTCAAGATTCACTGTTCGGTCGTTCGGCAAAGAACGAAGGCGAAAGATGTGGTCAATGTTAACATGTATATCGAGGACAAGCTTGCGCATCAAGGACCCATACCTTTGAGGGTAAGAAAATTCGTTTAAAATTATTCATTTTTCTTACACTGCAATTTTTTTTTTCACTTCTTACATCAACGTCAACGTCCGACGTTGACGAACGTTCGTAATATTTAAGCGGATGTATCGATTAATTTTTTTTCAGCTCGCGCGAAGTATGACTGTTGCGCAACTCAAAGCAAAAGTCTTTGCGGAATTTGAAATACCGACAAACGTACAGCGTTGGATAGTCGGTAAAAATCTGGCTGATGACGATACAACGACCCTTGAAGAATTACAAGCTGCCGAAGGATCTCCGGTTTTTCTGTACCTTGTCGCACCAGGTACTTCACATCGCTGTATAATCTTTGATTCATAGAAATTTCGAAAATTACGACGATATTTAAAACTTGAAATTCCCATATGAAAGAACCTCCATAAAAATATTTTTATAGTATATTTCTATGGAGGAACAAAATAAAAAATTTCATTGTTGTGGGATAAAAAATTATTCCTATCGATTTAAAAAATTGAAGACCATTCGAAATTTATCGAATGTTATCAATAGAAAATTAATTGTAATCGTTTTTCTCGCATAATGGAATCGAAGAATTAAAAAATGAAGAACCATCCGGACGAGTCGCGGTGCCTGCAGCAGAAGAGGAACCACCGAAAGATCCTATTCCGGTTGAAAAAATTACAACAGTTCCGGAAATCGAGGAACAAGAGAAAGACGAAGAAGAAGAGATAGAAGAGGAAGAAGACCAAGCAGACCCTCAGGTATTTCTCAATATTATAAATTATAAGTTTCAAAACAGTCACAGCAAACCAGCAATAAAAATCCCTATGACTCGAAAAATGTTGAAGATTATCAAAGAAGAAGATGAGGAAGAATGCATCTCGGAAGAAGTAAGAATGGAACGATACGAGGCTCTCATATCACTGGAAAATTGCGACGTTATACCGAATTCCGAGCCCATCGAGTGTCCGATTTGTTTCGTCACTTACGGACCTCAGGAAGGCGTCATTCTCAGGGATTGTTTGCACATGTTCTGCAGGTATTTTCTTTATTTTCTCTAATATTTTTCGACGACATTTAATTATCTGAATTATATATAATTTTTCATAGAACTTGCATAGCGAATACGATTCGCTACTGCGAAGAGGCTGAAGTAAAGTGTCCCTTCAGAGATACTGAGTACACATGCGAGTCGACGCTTCAGGAACGTGAAATCAAAGCCGTGAGTTTTACCGTTGAAAGTATTAAAAAAAAAGGTTTAAAGACCACGTTGAATCACCCATTGAATTATAGTAAGAAAGTCCTAACGAAATAATTTTTTTAACGCAAACGTTGATTACTTATTTTATAAAAAATTGGGCAATAATTTAATCACTGGAAATTGCATATATTGAGCCGTCGCTGCCAGATTTCCAATTGCTGTTACGTTTATTGGCATTTATCAATGCTGCATTCGGTAGGGTTCAGTGATCGTTACACGGTAATCGTAACAATCATCGTTATTACTCACTTTCGTATGTGCAGCTGGTGGAGCCAGAAATTTATCAGCAACATCTGGCAAAGTCGATAGCTCAGGCTGAAAACAACGCTGGAAACAATGCCTTTCACTGCAAAACTCCCGACTGTCCTGGTTGGTGTATATACGACGACAACGTCAACAATTTTTTGTGTCCTGTGTGCGGCGTCAATAATTGTCTCACCTGCCAGGTAAAATTTGCTCACTCATTAACATTTCGATTTCTTCTTCAGTTGTCTTGAACCCTTTCATTGTACTCTTTCGTTCGGATATAACTTTTCAATAAATTCAATTTTCCTTGATGTTAATATTAATCATTGATTTTCCATCCGTAAACTTTGTTTCTGTAAAAAAAAAAATCATATTTCGTAATAATCTGATTACAACAAAAGTAATTCTTCTTTAAGATCGTTAACGGCATCCGAAACGACAGTATTTCTAGAATTATTTATTTATTTATATTTTTTCTCGTTCAGGTTGTACATACCGGCAAAAATTGCCGGCAGTATCAGCAAGAGTTGAGATTATCCAAAGAAACGGATCAAGAATCAAAAAGAACGGCGGCAATGCTTGAAGAAATGGTCGACAGAGGTGAAGCTCTTCCGTGTCCAACTTGCGCGGTTGTACTCATGAAAAAATGGGGATGCGACTGGCTTCGGTGTTCCATGTGCAAAACGGAAATCTGTTGGGTCACGAGAGGTCCTCGTTGGGGTCCAGGAGTGAGCATTCTTTTCGCATTACTGCTTTCGTTTTATTTCGTAGTATTTTCGGAATAAAACTTTGCCCGACGCTGAATTATCCACATCCACTGGCCGCTTCGGTGGGATAATACAATTTTCTGTTTCGCTTAAGATAAGTTTAATTAATAAAAAATCGACAGAATGTACTAAATACCTTTCGAGTTTTGTCTAATCGCCGAGCTGACGGTGTTTTACAACATTGTCTCGAAAAAAGCTGTACATTGTTTTTTCTTTGTATTCAGGGAAAAGGCGACACTTCCGGAGGTTGCAGATGCGGCGAAAACGGCGTCAAGTGTCATCCACGGTGCAACTATTGCCACTGATTAATTCTTAATAAAAATTGTGGACATTGATATTTAAGAAAAATTTCCTTTATCGCGGAGATTCACGTCGAAGACGCCTGTAGTTTTGTTTTCTCTCAAGTTTTTTTTTACAATAAAGGGTTTTAATTTGTTTAGCTTGAAATAAATTAAATTTACATTGCATCTGTTCTTCGATTCTTGGCTCTCTACTTAATATCTTTTTGACCCTTGCGAACCATCTGCGGTTGATAGTCATTCGATGTTTTTCTTGTCAATAAATATACCTTTCAATGTTCTAATTTCATTGGACATTCATTGATATATAGTTTGGATTTAATAAATAAATATTGAATTTAAAAAAAATAAATAACCATTTCAGGAATCCAACAATATTAAGTACGTCCAGTTTATTAAAAACTAATCCTAGTAAAAGTAATTAATATGCCAAATACGTTAATGGACAACGGCGCAAGTGAAACGTCAAAAGTTTAAGCAAGCGATACATCGAACTGCATAATTTCTATCAACTATCTTTATCACCGACGATGAGTGAATTCGTACCGGTAATCGGTACAGTTGTTAATAAATTTACCGTGTCACTGAAGCGAAGTGAGCATCGTCAAGTAAGAGACCGACGTTCGTAGTACCTAAAACAAATTTAATTATTCATTAAGATAATTCAGGATTAATCATTAAACAATAAGAGGCGTGCAATTTTGTGTTACTTACGGAGCAAAAATTTTCAATTGACATTACGTAAATTTTGCCAGCTGTTATGTAGCATGGCTCGATACTCGCTCTTATAAGAAGAATTAACAATTTTCTTGATCTCAGAGACATTCCGTACCATCTACAGCTGTATCTGCAATTATGCGAAAAATAAGATATTGCTCCCATCTACTTGAAAGTCGACATTATATCGACCGATAATCGATACTGAATTTGTTAGGAATCATTATTCGAACAATTAGGACTATTGGGACCAAATTTGTTGAAAATCGACATCTACTTTTTGCGCAATTAATCCTTTGATTATATGCGGCTAGAAATTAATTGGCTGCCTATCTTATTGAGAACTGTCTCACAATATTGTACGTACGCTGAGATCGGCAGAAATGAACTGGAATCTGAAACCCAATGACTAGGTAAAGTGATGACGTAAAGATGAAATATTTGCGCGCTGGTGAATAGTCCCATTCTCATTACTTCTTCTCTAGCGGTGCTACTTGCAACTGTCTGTACGAAGTTATTATCCAAAGTACACGGATGAAATATTACGATAAGTGCGTCGATTAATTACCTACCAGATAACCTGTGAAGCTTAGTGCGATAACGCACATCCAAACGACCATAATGAGTACCCATTCGCACGTCGACTGAATGATGTGTACGTACCTTTGTCAACAAAAAAAATATACGGTATTTGATTTGATAATTGGAATTAGTTAAACGCACTAACATTAGGGCGTTGAACACGGAACGCAAATTTTATAGAAATCTTGCATAATTAAGGAGTCTTCTGTTTTCTCGGTCGGATGCGATGGTTTTCAAATTTTGATAATATTGTAATCTTCATTTCTCTGAAACCTATATTAGAATTTTCTATTCTTAAGTACCTCTAATGTCTACATTTATACTATATTTGGTATATATCATGTTACTGACTATTCGTATTGCTATCTCGCGTTGTACTGTTCGTTATTCAGTTAAGCAATGTACTTTCCATGTCCCGCTTTAGTCCTTAAGGGATTTAATCCCAATACTCAATAAATTATCAATATCAATATCAAATTTAAAAAAGCAACTGAAAGATCGTACTTTCAAGAACAGCATATTCAATTTTCGAAAGACTTGTCAGTACCGTTGCTTTGAAAATGTGAGGCAAACAAAGTTTGCGTTACACGCGTTATGACTTGCTGCATTACAATGTTCCCCCGCAGGCGCCAACCGTTACGCGTTCCCTCGGCTTCACCGACGCTATCCGTATCGCAGATAACAGTAGACTATCCTTAATTGCAGAGGAGTGATTACGGGACTTACTCTATGAGGCCCTTGTGTCTCTTGATACAAGAAACAATATCATGATAAAAGGGATCTTTGTGGTAATCAGGATTGAGCATTACTGCCTCGTCGGCGTCGGCCTCTTGCAGTAAATTCTCCAAATCATACCTGTAAAAAAATATCCGAAATTAGATAATCAAAGGATTAGTTCTATTTTTTCCCGTCCATGTAGTTGGGTCAACGGTACAACATGCTAATATACACCAATTGTGATTATTTAAGATAAAAAAAAGTTTTTTTTTGTGGTTTTTTTGTGATTATTTTTTATTTATTTACGTAAGGTTTTGTGATTATTTTTTTTTTTTGTGATTTTTATCATGTATGTATCTTTTTTTAGTGATGCCTGATTTCGTTTAGCAGATATTTGAGATTTCTGCGTAAAACATTTGTCAAATACGATAGTATAAGTTTCAATAATGTAAAAGTAGTAAAAATGGACCACGTTTTTGGATGCCATCATCATGTCAAATTACACGATTCGAACATTGAAAGGATCACCTTAATATTTCAAACATTCCGCAGGCATGTTGAGCAATGCACATGTAGAAAGTATCAACGGCCAAGATGACCGCCATAATAATAAGGATTCCGCTGGTAAGATGAAAGTAAATCGGATAGAAGTACTCGTCTGAATCGACCATGTAATCTGTCGGAACCATTTCTAATCGTGGTCGTGAATGATTCAATGGTGACAATGCGTCTAAGAGTTTCGGCACCAATGGCGTTAGTATCCAGCAGAATATACCTATGGAACACACCGCTGTAATGAAATATAAAATTTACTATCTTTTCTGAGATTCTTCTCTAACATAGAAAGAAAGGTAATATATTTGTTTAACTAACAAAAATCCAATATTGTGAAGGTTCTCCCTTTTTCCGCGCGTTTTCGAAGAATTTTCAGTCGCGACGCGTCCTGCAAGCGTTCCCAGTCGTTTCGCGTCGTCTGCAGAAGTCTTTTGATCTTCAATTGATACGATTGAATTTTAGTTATTGATATTCCCTAGGAAAACGTAACGATCTCGAAATATGGCCGGAATGCGGCTATAAAAACGACCGGTTAATTTGTACCAAAAATTCTTCGTGTACGTAGCCACAAAACGAACAACCATAGACACACACTGAAACAACTAGGCACTGGGCTCTGTACACGAAAAAAATTATTCTTGGGAGAACGGAGTTTAGTTGGGACAACTATTTTTTCAGAAACACAATCGTTCTTTCTGACGACTTAGTTTTCCTAATTAGCCATGAGTTCTTCCAACTAATGATTTTTTGCAGTGCATTATTGGTTGTCCACACGGTAAATTTTTCGTGCAAAATGACCGATTGTTTTTGACGTCATTTTACGGTCGTCGAGAATACTTGGGTTTAGAAAAAATCGGACAATTTTAGTTTTTCTCACTTCCTGAGAATAATATATGAAATTCACTAGCTTGGCGACGCCCACCACATTCGTCATCAGGGGTGTAAGACACGCAACGAATGTATCCAGTTTGCCCCATGTCAATATCATAGACCGCATCTCAATGCGATGAATATGTCGAGAAACAGAAAATAACGAGAAGAAATTGATAGGTCGAGTATTCCGTTTTAAAATAACATATGAAAAATACATTATTAATTACCATGAAACCTGTGATTAGACGTACCTGGGGCCCAAATATAGAGGAGCATACGATGACTATGAAACAAAGACTTATGTTTCTCCGTAAAACAGATTGATAAGGCCACTGACCGATAATGCTGAGAAGTCGTTTATTGATACTGTAATATCTTCCATCAAAAATATCGACGGACTTTGGACAAATATTGTTTTGGTGACTTATTATTTGTATTTCGTTTTCCATGACTGTTCGCGATGTTTTGATACAAAGCAACGCAGGAACCGCATATGAGACAAACTTGCTACGTAATAGAGTGACGGATGCAAAAACTGTACGCGATATATTTATGCAAATTGACCGATTACGGAGTTGAAGTGTTTCGTGCACATTATTCACCGTTGCGTGTAAACAAATACTTCGGATAATATAATGCCATGCTATGACATTGCATAGTTAATGAGCAATAGCGGCTGCTGGTATCGGGACGATGGTCGAAGCGATGAATCCCATTGAAAAAATACCCGCGTTTACAAAGCATAATGTAATAATGGTAAATTGAGTTCAAAACTGTTGTTCTTAGAAGAACTGTAGTGGAAACAAATAAGTCGTTGTTATAACGGTATCGCTTTGAATACAAGTTAGTTTGTTATATTTACGTAGACTTGAAAGTTGGCGATTCTCGAACAGGACTGAGAATATTACGAGTGTTTTTAAATTAAGAGAAATCTGTTTTAATCCGTCATTGAGACGCCGTCATAGTGCTGATAATTATTAAAGGATCACTACATTTTGTTAGATCACCTAACTATTTTTATAGTTACATTAAACTGCTAGATAGTTATCGTAACTAATTTATATTTGACGGAACAAAAGTTCCATGTACAGAACGAAGATCTGTTGGGTCACGAGAGGTCCTCGTTGGCGCCCAGGCGTGAGTATTAGTTTCGTATTATTTTCGAATTTACTATTTGTCCGAAGCACGATAATTTTTATCCCTTGTCGGCTTTGCTAGGATAATATCATTTTCTGTTTCGCTTAAAATGAGCTGATGTAATAAAATATCGATAGAAAAGTTTTAACTAACACACCTTTCGCCTAATCGCTGATCTGACGCTGTCGTACAACATTATCCCGCATAATTTTCTTCCGTACGTAAGAAATAGGTAACTTAATCATAAAATTCATACTATTAAGGAAAGGATTTTTAATCGAGGAAAAGCGCCGCTTATACACGAACTAAAAAAATAGGTTACACATAGTATTTAAAAAAAATCAATAACCGTTTAAAACTTTTAAGTTTATTGAGTACGTCCAGGTTATTAGAAATTAATCCTGAAAAAAGTGATTTGAGTGATCTGATATGCAAAATACATTAATAGATATCGGAGCAAGTGAAATATCAAGAAATTAAACAAGCGTTGCATTGAACTGCGTCATTTCTATCGACAATCTTTTATGCCGACAATTCGTGAATCCGTACTAGTAAACGATATATTATCACTGAAGCGAGATAAGCATGGTCAAGTAAGACATTGACGTTCGTAACACCTAAAATAAATTTAATTACTCGATCAAATAATTTAGGATTATTCATTAAACAATAAAAGGCGGTAAACTTTGTTGCGTAACTTACAGAGCAAAAGTTGTCAATTGACATTACGTATATTTTACCAGCTGTTATACAGCATGGCTCGATACTCGCTCTTATAAGGAGGATTATCAATTTCCTTGATCTCAGAGACATTTTATACCATCTACAGCTGTATCTGTAATGATGCAAAAATATTGACTTATTGATTTTGACTACTCATAAGTGAACATTATATCGTCTGATAAATTTGTATCGATCGAACTTTCACGGCTATCAGGATCACATGTGTTACCAACTTTCTCATAGACATTAAACTGTGACAATGCAACTTTCGAATCTAATTGCAGCCTTTCTTTTTTATCTTATGCAATATATCATATTGTACGTACGCGGAGATCGGCAAAAAGGAGCTGGAATCCGATATCCAATGACTGGGTAAAGTGAGAATATAAAGATGAAATATTTGGGAAGCGGCGAATAGACCCATTCTTCCAACTTCTTGCATTGCAGTTTTATTTGCAACTATCTGTACGGAATTATTATCCAAAGTACACGGATGAAACGTTAGGAAAAGCAGGTCGATTAATTACATTTACCTGATAACCCGTGCAGCTCAGTGCCACCACGGACACCCAAACTAATATAATAAGCAACCACTCGCACGTAGATTGAATGATGTTTACGTACCTTTGTCAACAAAAAGTATACAGAATTTCCTTAATAAGTGGATTTATTATACGTAATAGCAATAAGGTGTTGAATATGGATCGCGGATTTTGGATGAGTTTTCCTTATTCAATAGCAGGAGTGATTACATTACTTACTCTATGAGACCCTTATGTCTCTTGATACAAGAAACAATTTTATGATAAAAATTATCGTGGTGGTATGCAGGATTCAGAATTACCGCACTATTAGTTTCGTCCTCGTGCAAATTTTCCAGATCCTGTCTATCAAAAATAATAGTTTGAATTGGATAATCAAAAGATGAGGTCCATGTCGATGGTGTCGATGTGGTAGGTAAAGTTCCAATGAAATAAATGTGGTAAAAATCGATAACGTTTTGAAATTTCATTATCATTTTGAATTGAACCGAATGATGTAAATATATGGGTATTATTATTTCTTGTCCAATTGTCCAATTACCGGTAAAAAAATGTATTTTGAAGTTCTTTTTTTCATGTTTTTGTGATGTGAAAATACCGATCATCATTTTTTTTTTAGTACATTTCCCATCAAACCGGTAATTTACATCTATATAGATTAAAAAATCCCGAATACAATTTATCCCCTGAATTCACTGTCATAATAGCACAAAAATACCGTCTCAAGTCAACAAGTGATCGCCACAGCAGATAACGTTCGCCTAACTAAATGCAAAAATACCGGGCATAATTTCTTTAGCTTTAGTATCTTTACCATAAAAAAGTTGACTAACGTTTAGGTAGTCCGGGTTTATGACCAAAGCGGTAATTTTCAAACGCCGTCGCGTACCGTTTTGTTACAGTAAAAATATTGGTTTTATCTTTGACTGGATCGACACATTTAACATACAATAATAATCCACTATTACACAGTGAAAGCATTACCTTAATACTGCAAACATTCCGCAGGCATGTTGAGCTATGCACATGTAGAATGTATCAACAGCGACAAAGATCGAAATAATAATAAAGCATCCGCTGGCAACATGGAAGTAAATGGGATAGAAGTACTCGTCCGGATCGACCATGTAGTCTGCCGGAATTATCTCGAATCTTGGACGTGAATGATTCAATGGTGACAATACATCTAGAAGTTTCGGCACTAACGGCGTAAATATCCAACTGCATGTACCTATGTAGCAAACTACTGTAACAAAATGTAACATTTACCATTTTTCGTAAGACATTTTAATGCAACATAATAATAAAGGTTATATATTTGTTTAACTAACACAAATCCATTATTGTGTAGGTTCTTCCTTTTTCCGCGTGTTTGTGAAGAATTTTTATTTGCGACGTGTCCTGCAAGCATTTCCAGTCGTTTCGCGTCATCTCCAGTAGTTTTTTTATCTTCAAGAGATAAGATCGAAATTCAATTATTCATATTCTCTAGGGAAACCCACGTTCTCAAAAAATGACCGAAATCCGGCCATAAAAGCGACAGGTTGCCTTGTGCCAAAAATTCTTGTTATGCATGGCTACAAAACAAACGCGCATGGGCACACAATGAAACTCCTGGCCACTGTACGAAGAATTTTAGATGGGAAAACTAAGGTTTAGTAGGGACAACTATTTTTTAAGAAAAAATTGGTATTTCCAACTGACTATTAGTTTTTTTGACTAACTATGGGTCCGCCAACAAATTTTTTTGTCTCCTATGGACGGTCGTCTTTCCGATGAAGGATCGAAAAACTATCGTAAAACGACTACGAATAGGTGACAGTATGATAATTTCTATCGAGAAACAATGGAACAGCAACCATACTTCTGTCCATAGATTGTCGTTGTGTGGTTATTTGCACGATTAATTTTCGACACAAAAATACCAATCGTTTTTGAAGTCGTTTTACGTTCAGCAAGAATGCTTGGGTTCCGATCAAATCGAACAATTTTAGTTTTTCTCACTTCCTGAGAATAATATATGAAATTCAGTAGCTTGATGATGCAAAATACATTCGTCATCATGGGCGTAAAACACGCGATGAATTTGTCCAGTTTACCCCATGTCAATATCATCGACCGCATCTACATGTGATGATGATGTTGAGATACAGAAAATAACAGCAACGTTACAAATATATGGAAGTTTTACTTTTAAAAACTTATTATGAAAAATAAAGAATTAATTAGTCCGAAACCCGTAATCAGCCGCACCTGAGGCCCGAAGCCACTGCAGCTTATGATGATAAAGAAACAAATTCTGGTGTTTCTCTGTAAAGCAGATTGAGAGGGCCACTGGCCGATAAAGCTGAGAAATCGTTTATTGATACTAAAATATCGTCCATCGAAGATGTCCTCGGACTTTGAACAAATATCGCTTTGATGACTTATTGTTTGTACTTTCGTTTCCATGACTGTTCGCGATGTATTGATACAAAATAACACGGAATCTGCATATGCGGCAAATTTGCAACGTACTTGAATGACAGAAGCGAAAACTGAACACGACATATTTATGCAAATTGCCAAATTATGAGGTTGAAGAATTGCCCGTTATTTGTCGGTGGATGCAAACAAATACTTCGGATAATATAATGCCTTTACGTTGCATAGTTAATGGACCGATAGTACCGACTGGTCTGGGAACGATGGTTGAAGCGACGAATGCCATTGGAAAAAAACCCGCGTCTACAAAGCACAATATAATAATAGTAAATTGCGTGGGAAATTGACAAACAGCAATGGGAATAAAGAAGTGGCTGTCATAAAAGTGTTGCTTTGGATACAAGTTCGTTTGTAACACGTAGACATGAACATTGTCGATCCTCGAATAGGACTGAGAATATTACAACTGTGCTTAAATGTAAAGAAATCTGTTTTAATCGGAGTACACTCAGAAAAATCGTGATAGTACTGACAATTATTAAAAGTGAGTCTGAATGGTAGGATTCGTAAGACTGGATTTAAAACATCAATGACCATTTGAAATTTCTAAGTTTATTGACTACATCCAGGTTATTCGAAACTTATCCTGGAAAAAGTTATTTATATGCCAAATACAAGAATCGATATCGGAGCAACTGAAAAACCGCAAAAAATTAAGCAAGCGATACAGTGAATTACATTATTTCTATCGGCCATTTTTTTTGTCGATGATTAGTGAATTTATACTATAAACGATACACTGTCATTGAGCTTACAGTGTTACTGAATCGAGATGAGCATCGTCAAATAAGACACCGAAGTTCGTAGTACCTAACATAAATTTTATCACTCAGGACATCACATTAATCGCTAAGCTAATTTAGGATTATTCATTGACCAATAAACGTCGGTAAACTCTGTGTAACTTACGGAGCAAAAGTTTTCAATTGACATTACGTATATTTTGCCAGCTGTTATGGAACACGGCTGGATACTTGCTCTTATAAGAAGAATTACCAATTTTCTTGATCTCAGAGACATTTTGTACCATCTACAGCTGTATCTGTAATAATGCGAAGAATTTGACATATCGATTCTGTCTACACAGTAAGCTAAACATTGATTACCATCTTTTCATAGAGGAGCCTTATAAATTTTAATTTAAAAAATAAGGAAAACATCTACATATTTGATTTGCATTTTTTAATTTTTACCAAGAAATGTAAAATTTGTGAAAGGTGTCTGCAAAGCATGACGGACATTTTTTTCCCAACTTCGCTAAAATAACCTCATTTCGTAGCGCAACGCATTCGCATCATTACTAATTTTCGAACAATGATTAGTACCCATGCGTTATCCGGTTTCATTACTTCCTGGGGAGGAAAACGGTTAATTTCTTTCCAGTGGGAGTAATTAAAACTGTACTGCACATGCGTACTCGCCATTTGATGAAAATGAGCATTTCTGGCGTCCTTGTTTGTAAGCATAAAATGAAGTTATTTTTCTAGCGAAGCCGGGAAAAAGTATCATATGCCACACGGGAGGAACACGGGGGGCAGCTAAACATACTATCAATCCACTTCCCTCCCTTGTAGCATAATATTTCCATTGAGACAGCTAAGCTTCAACCATCACATTTCTTCGTACAATATTTTGTGAACTATGCTAAACTGTGAAAATGCATCGTTTACGTCCAATAGCAGCATTCTTTTTTATCTCAGACAATGTGTAATATCGTACGTACGCGGAGATCGGCAAACATGAGCTGGAATCCGATATCCAATGACTGGGTAAAGTGATGATATAAAGATGAAATATCTGCGCAACGGCGAATAGTGCCATTCTCATAACTTCTTCCCTTGCAGTTTTATTTGCAACGGTCTGTACGAAGTTATCATTCAATGTACACAGGTCAAAAGTTCGAAAAAGTGGACCGATTAATTACTTACCTGATATCCCGAAAAGCTCAAGCCTATCACGCTCAACCCAACGACCATAATGAGTATCCACTCGCACGTGGACTGAATAACGTTTACGTACCTTTGTCAAAAAATATACAGAATTTCTTATAAATTTGAAATTGTTAAAAATAATAACACAATGGTGCTGAAAATGGATCGCTGATTTTGTAGGAATTTTCTATGTTGAACCGCCGGAGCGATTACTTACTCTATGAGGCCCTTATGTCTCTTTATACAAGAAACAATATTGTGATAAAAAGTATCGTGGTGATAATCCGGATAGAGCACTACCCCCCTATTAGCGCCGTCCTCTTGCAAATTCTCCAGATCTTGCCTGTAAAAAAGTGATAGCTTAATCTGAATAATCAAACATTGAGGTTTATTATCTCCCATTAATGTCGATGGATCCACTGAACATCATACTAATTCACTATTAAACATTGAAAGCCTCACCTTAATATTTCAAACATTCCGCAGGCATGTTGCGCTATGCACATGTAAAAAGTATCAACGGAGACAAAGATCACGAAAATAATAACACTTCCGCTGGCAAGATGGATGTAAATCGGATAAAAGTACTCGTCCGGATCGACCATGTAGTCTGTCGGAATTATCTCTAATCTTGGTCGTGTATGATTTAATGGTGACAATACATCTAGAAGTTTCGGCACTAAAGGCGTCATTATCCAACCGATTGTACCTGCGTAACACACTGCTGTAACGAAATGTAGAATTTCCTTGTTTCATTAGATATTTTACTTCATCTTAATAATAAAGGTAGTATATTTGTTTATCTAACAAAAATCCAATATTGTGAAGGTTCTCCCTTTCTTCGCGTGTTTCTGAAGAATTTTTATTTGCGACGTATTTTGCAAGCGTTTCCAGTCGTTTCGCATAGTCTCCAGAAGTTTTTTTATCTTCAAGTGATAAGATTGAATTTCAATTATTCACATTCCCTAAGAAATTGCACAATTTCGAAAAATTACCGAAATACGGCCATAAAAACGATCGGTCGCTTTGTGCCAAAAATGTTAGGTATGCTTGACCATAAAATAAACAATCACGGCAATACACTGAAATCACTGAGCACTGAGCTCTGTACACTGAAAAAAATGATAAGTTGGAACAACTTTAAAAAAAAAATCTTTTTGTCTTCTGGGAATTAGTTTTCTCAACGAACTATTTTTTGCAGTGGACGGTAGTCTTTTCGATAAGGGTCAAAACACAGATCGTAAAACGACTGCCACAGTACAGTATGATTATTTCTATCGAGAAACGACCGAATAACAACCATACGTCTGTCCATCGGTGGTCATAGAGCGGTTATTTGCACGGCAAATTGTTGGCACAAAATGACGGATTATTTTTTAGGTCGTTTTACGTTCGGCGAGAATGAGGGTTCAAATCAAGTCGGACAATTTTAGTTTTTCTCACTTCCTGAGAATAATACATGAAATTCAGTACTTTGGCGAAGCACACGACATTTGTCATCAGTGGTGTAAAACACGCGATGAATGTATCAAGTTTGTCCCATGTCAATGTCATCGACCGCATCTAAATGTGATGAATATGTTGACATACAGAAAATAACGAAACAATATTGAAAAATTAAAATATTATTTTAAAAAATATATTATGCAAAATAAATGATTAATTGGTGCCAAACTCAGGATTAAGCGTACCTGAGGCCCAAAGGCAGAGCAGCTGAAAATTATCATAAAACAAAGTCTGGCGTTTCTCTGTGAAACCGATTGATAGGGCCACTGGCCAATAATACTGAGAAGTCGTTTATTGATACTATAATATTGTCCATCAAAGATATCCACGTACTTTGAACAAATATCGCTTCGATGATTTATTTTTTGTATTTCGATTTCCATGGCTGTTACCAACGTTTCGGTACACAGCAACGCGAGAACTACATATGAGACAAACTTGCTACGTATTCGAATGGTGGAAGCGAAAAATGTACGCGATATATTTATGCAAATTGACAAATTACGGATTTGAAGAATTTTGTGCGCATTATTTACCGTGGCGTGCAAACAAATACTCCGGATAATATAATGTCATTGCGTTGCATAGTTAATGAGCAACAGTGGCAGGTGCTGTCGGGACGATGGTCGAATCGACGAATGGGGTTGAAAAAATACCCGCATCTACAGAGCACAAGGTAATAATAGTAAATTGAATTAAAAACTGTGTTTCTTAGAGAAACAGTAAGGGAAATCAATACGTCGTTGTTATAACAGTATGCCTTTGGATACAAGTTATTTGTTCCACGTAGAGATAAACATTGCCGACTCTCAAACAGGATCGAGGATATTACGATCGTTTTTTTTTATTAAGGAAGATCTGTTTCGATCGGAGTATAATTGTATCGTTCATGTATTTATTAAAAATCATCTTATTATGTGCGCATCATAGCATTGAAGCAACGCAGAGCTGTGCATCGTCGTTTATAGGACGTTAGTTAATTCGGTAGCTAACCAAACACCAAAGCCTCAGAAGAATGAGCCTCCCGCTCAACGATTAATGCGCCAGCCAATGCACGGCTAAGCGGACCTGAACCTGATTTACAAGATTTACTCCGAAGTAATGAGTAATCATTAATTTTTGTATTCAAGGAAAAGGCAACTTAGGATTCTTACACTCCAGAAAAAAAAAATGATAGCCATTGAATTTTAAAGTCAATAACCGCTTGAAACTTCTAAGTTTATTGCGTACGTCTAGGTTACTAGAACTTGATCCTAGAAAAAGTGATTCATGTGTCAAATACATTAATAGACAACGGAGCAAGTGAAACGTCAAAAATGTAAGCAAGCGTTGCATTGAACTGCATCATTGTTATCGATCATGTTTTGCGTCGGCAATTAGTGAATTCGTTACTAGTAAACGATACATTGTCATCGAGTTTACAGTGTCACTGAAGCGAGGTGAGCATTGTCAAATAAGAGACCGATGTTCGTAGTATCTGGAATAAATGTAATCACTCGTTCAGACGATTCCAGATTACTCATTGAACAATAAAAGTCGCTAAACTTTGTGCAACTCACGGAGCAAAAGTTTTCAATGGACATTATGTATATTTTGCCGGCTGTGATGTAACATGGCTCGATACTCGCTCTCATCAGGAGAATTATCAACTTTCTTGATCTTAGCGACATACTGTACCATCTACAGCTGTATCTGCAATGATGCAAAAAAAATAAGATTTCGATTTCACAAAATCGGCACACATGTTTTTGTCATAAAATTTTAAGAATTAAGTCATGTTTGAGAAACCCAACTTGATTTCTACACTTTGCTTTATTTTTTAATTTAAAATTTATTTTTCGACATTTTATTCTTCGATAAAAAACAAATGTCTGGATGTACGCGTTTGCCAGCGTGTGTGAATAAAACACGTAAACCGCCATAACTTGAGAAGGCTTCGAGTTATGAACCTGAAATTTATCATGTGAACTGAAGGGCATTACGCATTGTTTCTTTATCATTTCAGTAAAATAATCGCAGTCATAGCTTTTCTTAACTTTTGTCAAAAAATTTGAATTTCTGTGATAAGCGTTTAAATGCGTGATGACCTTTGTCATTTTTTCGGGTTGTATTAGCGATCGGCTAAAATTAAAAAAAAATGGACATTAAATTCGACCATCGCTTCCTCACTTTTCAAATTGGCGTTTACAAAGCTTTTTCTCGATGCGGAAGCTGAAAACTGCTTACTGATTTCCTGATAGAGGGGCTTTGTAACGACTGGATAAAAAAAAAGATCAACCGATGAGTATATTTAATTTGCATCTTTCTTATATCAACCAAATTATAAGATTTTATCAGAAGTGTCTAAATGTATGACAAGAATTTCTTTTCCATTGAGAACTCCCGATTGAAAAAACCATGCTGCAACTATCCGACCACTCAGGATATTTTGGCAACTACCGTAAACTATCAAAATGCACCGTTCAAATCGATTTGCGGCAGCGTTTTATTTTTTTCATCTTCTACAATGTATAATATTTTACCTACACGGAGGTCGGTAATAATGAGCTGGCATCCGATATCCAATGACTGGGTAGAGTTATGATGAAAAGATGAAATATTTGTGCAGCGCAGAATAGTCCCATTCTTATAACTTCTTCCCTTGCATTTCTATTTGCAACCGTCTGTACGAAGTTATTATCCAAAATATACGGATGAATCATTACGAAAAGCGATTTCTTAATTACCTATCGATTAATAATCTACCTGATAACCCGTGAAGCTCAAGGTCACCACGCACACCCAAACGACTACAATGAGCATCCACTGGCTCGTGGACTGAATTATCGTTATGTACCTTTGTTAACGAAAAATATACAGGATTTTTTTGATAAGTGGTATTGTGAAACGCAATAACATAAGAACGTTGAATATGGATCGCCGATTTTGTAGGAATTGTCCATATTTAATCGCAGGTAGATTACGTTACTTACTCCATGAGTACCTTATGTCTCTTGATACAAGAAATAATATTATGATAAAACGCATCGTGGTGGTAATTCGGATTCAGTATTACCACCCTATTAGCATCGTCCTCTTGCAGTAAATTCTCCAGATCATGCCTGTAAAAAAATAGCCTAAATAGAATTTACCGTCACAAAAGCACAAAAAGACCGTAATTCCTTCATCGTAACATTACAACAGATAACATTACGTTACGATTACAATAGGTAACATTTGCCTATGTAGATGCAAAAATACCGATCATATTATTTTTTCATATTTTTTATAAAATGTTGATAAAGCAAATATTTATCATAGCGGTAATTTCAATCGCGATCACGTACCGTTTTGTTACGATACCAATACGGTAAAATTACGGGTCCCATCTCTAACTTAACAGCCGCATTCATCACGGTATAATAATCCACACATGAACATTGAAAGCATTACCTTAATATTTCAAACATTCCGCACGCATGTTGAGCAATGCACATGTAGAAGGTATCAACAGCGACAAGGATCGACAAAATAATAACGGTTCCGCTGGCAAGATGGAAGTAAATCGGATAGAAATATTCGTCCGGATCGACCATGTAGTCTGTCGGAAATATATCTAATCTACGTCTCGACTGATTCAGTGGTGAGAATACATCCATCATTTTCGGCACCAATGGCGTCAGTATCCAACCAAAAATAACAACGTAACACACTGCTGTAACGAGATGCAGAATTTTAAATTTATCATTAGATATTTTACTCCAACATAATAAGAAAGGTATAATAGTCATTTAAGTAACAAAAATGCAATATTGTGAAGGTTCTTCCTTTCTCCGCGCATCTCTGAAGAATTTTTATTTGCGGCATGCCTCGCAAGAGTTCCCAGTCCTTTCGCGTCGCATCCAGAAGTACTTTCAGCTTCAAAAAAATAGAATTGATCTCCAATTATTCATATTCCCTAGCAAACCGCACGACCTCGAACAAATTACCTGAATACGGCCATAAAGTCGATCGGTTATTTTGTGCTAAAAATGCATCGTGTACACGACCATAAAAGAACAACCCATGAACTGTACAATGAACAAAAGATTTAGTAGGGACACCTACGTTTCCAGAAAAGAAAGTGGTTTTGCCTAGTAACTTTTATGTTTCCTAACTAACTATTACATCTCCAAACTAATTATTTTCTGCTATGTATAGTGGTCTTCCGATAAAGGAGCAAACAACGACCATATTCCTGTCTATTGGTAGTCGTTTTATGGATGTTTGAAAGAAACATTTTTTACACGAAATAACCAGTTGTTTTATTATGTCGTTTCACGATCGTCGAGAATGCTAGGATTCAGATCAAATAGGCCAATTTTAGTTTTACTCACTTTCTTTGAATAACATAGGCAATTCATTAGCTTGAAGACGCTCCCGGCGTTTGCCATCAAAGGTGTAAAACATGCAACTAATGTATCCAGGCGACCCCATGTCAAAACCATCGACCGAATCTAAATGTAATGAATGCCGTCCGTTGACGGACAGACAAAAATGCAATAGTAGTGACAAATGACACTATCACTTTTTTAAATTCATTATAAAGAATTAATTATCAATTAGTAGGAAACTCATTACTAAGCGTACCTGAGGCCCCAAGCCGCTACAGCTTAAAATGACTATGAACCAAAGTCTAATATTTCTCTGTGAATCAGATTGATACGGCCACTGGCCAATAAAGCTGAGAAGTCGTTTATTGATACTGTAATATCGTCCATCAAAAATATCCACGGACTTTGAACAAATATCATATTGATCACTTAACATTTGTTTTTTGTTTTTCATGACTGTTCGTGATATGTCAATATAAAGCAACGAGGGAACCACGTATGAAGCAATCTTGCTGCGTACTTGGATTACTGAAGCAAAAACTGTACGCCCTTTATTGATGCAAATTGACCAATTACGGGGCTGAAGAGTTTCGTGCGGTTTATTTACCATTGCGTGCAAACAAATACTTCGGGTAATATAATGCATAGCATTACATAGCATTGAGTAGCATTGCATAGTTAATGATCAATAGTGCCCGTTGGTGTCGGGAAGACGGCCGAAGCGACAAATGTCAGTAAAAAGACACCGCATCTGCAAAGCACAAAGTAATAATAGTACATTGAATTGTAAATTGTGGTTCTTAGAAAAACAACAGTGGAAATAAATTGTTGTTATAAGAATACCGTTATAGATGCAAGCGAGTCGTGACACGTAGACATGAACATTGTCGATTCTCGAACACGGACAACAATTCTACGAATTTTCTTAAATTAAAACAAGCTGTATTAATCCGAGTGATTGTATCATTCATTTATTTATCGGAACTCATCGTATGGATGCGTACCATTGCATTGAAGTAACACAGATCGGACATCGTCGTTTATAGGATCTTTAATAAATAAATGATTCAGTCAGATAAAGGTGATTAGTAGACGAACAAAATATTGAAAAGAGAATAATCATGGAAGTTTCGTAGCCAAATGTATCCATTCCATATCATTCCAGCGGTGCTTGTTCACCAATGATCGTTTCACGTATCAGGAACACGATCAATTTGTCTCGGAACTTAAAAAAAAAATCATGTGCCGTCGGCAATTGTATCTCTGTGATACAATATATGAGTTGTATTATTTGTAAAAATTTCGCCGTTGACATTTGGCAATACTGAACTTACATATCGGTTCATGAATCAAAGAATTTGAGACAGAAAATGAAAAAAGTAAATAAAAAACAGTAAGTTGTTACAGAACGTACGAACATCTTGAACACCAGTGAAGAATTGAAAGCTTATGTTCGCTAGTATCGTCAGTGCACGTATGCGATCGCACGTATCAAACCTATCCATTTTATCGAGACGCAAATATTAAAGAATTCGCTTTGAACATTTTACAACATGTACCAATAATTATTATATGAGAAATCAAAAATCGAAATTAAAAAAAAAATCATGCACGTTTGAAAGTCGTCGTTCAATCTTTTGGTAGATAGTGGGTTAAACTCCATCCCACGGCCGTCGCTTGCAGGTCTCCAATTCCAAAATTGATCAACGGATCGTTTCAACCTGAAGTTACCACAAAGCGTTAACTCTACATGCCCAAACAAAAGAACATAGTCCGTTCGTACAATAATCCTAACATGAAAGGAAAGACCGTGGTGATACTACAGCCTTTTTAACCGACAAGCTACTCCCTGTTCGATGGCGCCGACTGTCGGACGTGTTATAAGTCAGGGTATATGCGCAGTAACACCGAATAATCGTTACGCAATGGTCGGTGCGCGTCAACTCCAAATCGTACCGAACCAAAAGGATTGGATTGGTTAGAAGCATTGTCTCGCGCACACAAGTTACGCTGCATACAACTGGACGCTGTGTAGTTTTTTTAAGTCAGTTAACTCGCCACCGTGCAGATATGTGCCACTAATTTCACGGTACCCTCGGTGTTCGGACCGCGGACAACGCAAGATCTTTTATGGATCTAACGGCGTGGTCGATCATAAGTATCGTGTCGTGTTGTGTATCGTTACCTACGTCGCTTTCATAATTATGCGATAAATCTGAGGTGTCCGTCACGATTTTCAAAATTTCTGGATATGTCCAATTGCGTATATCCTCGTTGCACGTTTCCGATTCTGTATCCATGTGCCGCCCTGAGCTACTGCTGCTGTTTCGCCGCCACTGCCGTCATACGTTCTTCACGGTTAAAAAATATTACATAAATAACAACATCGCGATGACTTTTGTCTTAATACAACCATACAGTAAAAAAAAAGAACAATAATCAAAAAATAATAAATTCGAAGATTAATAAATAAAAATGGTGTAAAAAATTACAAATGCTACTTGTGATATAGTGTGTCAGTGATTTTGGATAAGTGAATAAAGATCAAAAACTTCGATGTAAGGAGCACCTGAACGCTTACTAATAAAAAAAAACATAGCGCGCAATATTTTGCCGATTGATTGGTATATTTTTTGTATAATGCTCGACGCGTGCCGCCGAGGCTAAAGCGCCCCCTTGCTTTTTGCCGACCACACATCACGTCAGTTAATCGACGGACAGATGGTGTGCAGAGCGTACCGATACACCGCGTGCGTTCACGCATATCTGCGTGTCACATGCTATTGTTGCAATTCAACTTTATATTTCTCACATTTTTTTCCATTTTGTTGAGCAATCTAGAGTTAATTAAGATGGTTTGCGCCAAATGGCTTTCAAGAATAGATCTCGAACTTATCCAGATTGCGAGTAAGATCGTTTGAATTGCCACAAGTAACGTGGAGTCACAGACCGTGATCAGTAACAAAAACCGTAAGGTTCAATTTTCGAGGGGTTGAAAGTCTAAGCTTATAGACCTTTTTTTATAGCGCCGAACGTACAGAAATATTAAGGGGGCTGAAAAGCGGAGTATAATTAGTTATAATAACAGTATAGGAATTGTCGAAATCTTTGACAAGACGGAGACATGCTAATTTCTTCTACATTCTTCCAAAATCGTTGATACTGTTCAATAAATTCAACTGATACTTCTTTTATATAAGTGATAGAACGGAGATAAAAGAAGAAATGAACCCGAAAATATATTTATTGAGAGAGATAGGAACAAAGACGGAGAGAGTTGGATTGATACGGATAATCGGCCATTATATTAAGTATTTCTGATCACTGGAGTGAAGTAAGCATCGTCAAATATGAGAGCGACGTTTGTACTACCTAAAATAAATTGAATTATTCGTTCAGTCAAGTTGGGATTATTCATTAAAAATTAAAGTCAATATCCATTGTGTAACTCACGGTGCAAAAGTTTTCAATTGACATAACGTATATTTTTCCAGCAGTTATTGTACAAGGTTCAATACTTGCTCTTATAAAGAGAATTATTAGTTTTCTTGATCTCAGAGACATCATGTGCCATTTACAGTTGTATCTGTATAATGTAACAAAAAAGTTATTATTGCTTTTGCTGCCTCGTAGGTGAACATCGTTTTTCATGGGGAACGTCGCGCACTATTGAGCAAAGCTTCCGTAAAATTTGAGACGACCGAACTTGATCGCGATCTATGTTTATCATCAATGATTCACAATGCGCATAAACTGACACTAACACAGATCACGAAACTTCGATTCAGTATTTCGTTATTTCAGTAATAAAAAAAAGCGTGCTGCAATAACGAATGAAAGAAAGGCTCTAGCTCCACAGAGGCATGCTGCAGGACTTAATAGCCGAATCTATTGAGTTCGTGTACGGTTACAGATCAAGTTTATGGTAGAACAACAGCGATTACAAGATTGACTGTACGTACACAGAGTCCGGCAGAAATGAACTGGTTTCCGATATCCAATGTCCGGGTAAGGATATACAGTAAAGATGATATGTTTGGGCGACCGTAAACATTGCGGTTCTAAAAATTTCTCCTCTTGGAGTGCTCTTAGCAACCGTCTGCATGAAGTTATTATTGAAATTACACGGAAGAAATATGGCACTAAGACAGGTGCTTGATTACCTGATAACTCGTGAAGCTCAAGGCCACTAAACTGATTCCTACTACGAAAAAAAGCATCCACTCGCATGTAGACTGAAGAGATTTTACGTACCTTTATTGAGAAAAAAATATACAGTATTTTTTCAACAATCCAATAGTTACAAGTAATGTTGGATAAAAGTGGTAAATATGAACGCCCATTCTGCAGGGCTTTCCAATTCAAATCGAAGCGTAATATTTACGATTCCATGTCTAAATGACACATAACAAACTCAACACACAGACATTTCCAACACACACATTCCCCCAAACACACAACAAACATAATAATCAACAAAACAAAAAACACACAAGATTAGATTACCCCTAATTTAACACACAGTCAATACCAACAATACTGGCCGACTGATTGATTAGCTTCGAATTTTATTTACATTTTTATTGATAGCGAGAATAGTTATAGTTAATAATCAGGCACGAGCTATTTAAAAAAAAAAATATTCCAACGTTATAGTGACTTTAATAAAAACATTAAGGTCAATAGAAAACAAAAAAAATAACGAAATGGGACAATAATTATTTTTGTGATATACTGTGATATATCCAATGTGTCACACAGATTGCGCGATACTTCGCCACATCACGTGCACCGTCGACTATTTTTCAATGCTTGAAGGGTTAAGTAATACTTCTGCAAGAACATTTCCATACTTACTTTATGAGGCACTTGTGGCGCTTCATACAAGAGACAAGTTGCTGATAAAAAATGTCTGCATTGTATTCAGGCTTGAGCTTTACTTTACTGATGTCTTTATCCTCTTCTAGCATATTCTCCAAATCGTATCTGTAGAAAAAGACCACCAAAATTGAATAATCAATGGATGAATTTTAGTAACCCGTTGTATCGTTAAATCGACGGAATAGCATGCTACTACAATGTTCAGACTCCTAGTGATGTACATCTTGCTGTTGCCTCTAGGTATACCCAATTTCTTTTAGCACGATACATGAAAGTTGGTGCTCATTAATATAAACATTAAAAGCATCACCTTAATATGTCAAACATTCCGCAAGCATGTTGTGCAAGACTCATGTAGAATGAATCAATGGCCACAAGTACCGATATGACAATAACAACACTACTAGCAACGTGAACAGAAATCGGCCAGTAGTATTTATCCGGATCGATCATGTAGTCTGTCAATATTATGTCAAATCTTTGTCGTGAGTGATTTAATGGTACTATCGCATCCAGAATTTTCGGCACCAATGGCGACAGCAAATTACCGACTACGGTCGTGTACATCATTACTATAAGAAGATGCATAATTTGGAAATAGCGATTAGATCTTTCACTCAACCACAATAATTGAAAAAAAAAAAAACTTGTTCGACTGACTAGAATACATCATTGTAAACTTTCTTCCTTTTTCTCCATGTTGTTGAAGTATTTTTATTTGTGGCAAGTGTCTCATGCACTCCCAGTTCATTCTTATCTCATCGAGTAGTTTTCGTATCTGCAACGGATGGGATTACAATTTAATTGTTTCGATTCACATTGATCAGCACAATTTTCGCTTTTCTGACTTTGTGAATATGATATGTAGAATTGATTAGCATGCCAACACAACCTATGTTAGCCACTATAGGTGTAAAACAGGTGACAAATAAATCCAAATGGCCCCATGTCACAATCATCGACCGTGTCTAGATGCAATAAATATTCATAGATACAGAGAAATAACACGAGACACAATGTTTTTCGTATAATAATGCATTATATTTTTATCTATTATAAAAAATTAAATTCATCACTATGAAATATGATTAGCCCTACCTGAGGGCCTAAAACAGAAAGACTTAAAATCAGTATAATCCAAAACTTGGATGTTCGTTGCCTATGAGATTGATAAGGCCACTGACCAATGAAACTGAGTAGTCGTTTATTGAGACTGAAATATCGCCCATCAAAGATATCCCCAGAAGTTGAAAAATTATTGTTTTCATCATTTTCCGTTTGTACATTGCTTTTCATAGCTATTCGTGATATTTTTAATCAAAGCGATACCGAAACTGCGTATATTGCATGCGTTTTATTGTTACATGCGATCTACAATACTCCAATAATGCAGACAAAAACAGTGCTCTACGCCTCATGCAAATTGACCACATTACATGCTGCAGGGTTTCCTATATACCCTTCATTGGTGCGTGCTAGCAAATGCCGAAGATAATACCCACTGTTTCATGTTATATTGCATAGTTAATGGGCAACAGTCGCGGCTAGCGTAGGAGTGATAGTGGGTTGTTAAATAAAATCAATAAGTCCAATAAACATCACAAAGTATCAGTAGAGTAGGTTGGAAATTGCGGTTGTTGCAGGAGCACTGGTGGGAAACAAATACTGCGTCCACCGCCATCACTGCAACTACCACTACTGACTACTCAATTATTATTATAACATCACTTAACCGACAGCGATGGATGTTCGGCTCCGTCAGTCTCCCAAGGAAAACAAAATTGCTTGCTCTCGACCAGTACACGGATGGGTGACTGTTTAGACGCGCTCTGGCTGACGCAGCAACCTTTGAACAGGAACCTCATTCTTCCGAGAGTGTAGTATTCTGCAATTGAGTTTACTTTATTTACTAAGCTTCGCAGAATTTAAGTTTACTCCAGACTGTACCACATTCGCCGAGGGTATGGGAAAGCTGCAGAAAACCCGTTCCAAGTCAGGCAGTTATATTCTGCAAACGAATTCGCCGGTGAGCTTCCATCTTCACTTTCTTGTGTTGCACTATCTTGCTTGTGACGATGAGCTGTAATGATACCTTCATTGAGAGGTAAAAAGAAATTGTGTACCGTGGCATTAGAGAAATGATAAGATAAATCGGCATAGAACCAAACATACAAGCTGAATTTATATCAAGAGACTCGGTAGCCTCTCGATGCCAAGTATATACAAAATAAATGCAATACGAAGCTACCGCTCCTTAGTATACCCCAATATGCCGGAAGTGAAACTTTCGATCAATAATCTTCAAAATTTGAACTTCCAATCGAATTTTCGGCAACACTTTTATTTAGAGTCTGTACAATAAGACAATAAGACTATTCGTCTGCGACGAACTCACAATTCATTGACATTCTTTTATGGCAAAGGAAAAAGTATTTTTATTTTTACGGTTTTTCAACGATACCACGTAATTAGAAACGATTATTTCCGTGCATGTACCTCACTACAACTAGATCAGCAGTGCTCAACCATATCATTAGCGTTATGTTATATCGTAACATACATGGCAATAATCAACGAACAATAAAAAAAGGTATGAGAATGATACTGGTATGAATATAAGGGTGGAGTTGAAACTATCTTTTCCTATTTTTTCGTTGTTTTCTATTGAAAATCAATAATTGAAACTGTATCGTCTTTGACGTATAATAAACGTCAATATATTTTCAAATTTTCAAAGTATTAAATATTTATTACACTTGTATAGATCAATTTGTGTATCAGTCGAATGGTCTCGGAAGTGTATTAGTAGGTACCAATAATCATTATTGCTCGTGTCCGAACCACAATGTGCAGGTGCGTCTAAGAAAACATTTTACTTATTCAAAGAGGTATACGACATATGGTGTGTATGCTTTTAAAAATTAACACATTACGAGACGGTATAAACGTTGTGGTTATGAGATTGCGATACAAGTACTAGTCGATAGCACTGTTGTTCATCTTACGGGTGGTATATGGTATCATTCTCGAACGCTAAACATGGTATAATTATTCAAATTAGTTTCAAAAAAATGTTCGTTTATTTTATTTTCGTTAAGTCGAATTATAGAAGACACCAGAGCTAGTAGGACATTGAAAGTTTAAGCAAATAGAATGTACCTTAAACTGCACCTTTACTAACAATTCTGTATCGCAGAACGTTGGTGAATTATTAACGTCAATCGAGATACATAGTATTAAGTTTGAAGTAATCACTGCATTGACGTGAGCATCGTTAAATAGGATACCGACGTTTTAAGTACCTACAGAAATGCAATCACACATTACAATAAGTTGCGATTGTAGGATCTTTATTATAAAATGAAAAAAATCAGTATATATTGTCTAACGCACTCTGCAAAAGTTTTCAACTGACATGACCCAAATTTTTCCAGCGTTTATAACGCACGGCTCAATACTCGCTCTTATAAAGAGAAGGATCAATTTTCTTGATCTCAGAGACATCATGTACCACTTGCAGCTATATCTGTATGATGTAACAAATGAGTTATAGGTGTTGCCTCATAAATAAAGCGCATACGAGGGAACAAATCTTCTATAAAAATCTATCAAAATTGGTCAAATTTACTGTTCTAAGAAATAATCAGAGAATGACCAATCAGGATATTAGAAGATCCTCTGTACATACATAGAATCCGGAAGAAATGAACTGGCTTCCGTTATCCAATGGCCGGGTAAGGTGATGCAGTAAAGGTGATATGCTTGCGCGAGGGTGAACAGTCCCATTCTCACAACATCTTCCTTTGGAGTGCTCTTAGCAATGGTCTGCACGAAATTATTATTGAAATTACACGCCGCATAAATCACACGAAGATGGATAATTGATTACCCACCTGATAACCCGCCAAGGTCAAGGCCACTACACTCATCCAGATTACCACAAGGAGGACCCAACCGCACGAGGACTGAATGGAGTTTACGTATCTATATGAAAAAATGTATATACAGACTTTTTTAACATTTGACTTAACAGAGGTCATAATGTGTTGCCATAGTAACGTGTAAAGAGTGGTGAACTCGAACCGCGAAATTCGCAGGATTTCGCCATAATAAATCGGGCGGCTGCGTTCACTGGTCGGATACGGTGCTTAAAGATTAAGCGATATTACCGCGGGAGAGATTACATTACTTACTTCATGAGAACCTTGTGTCTCTTGATACAAGATACTATGTGTTGATAATAAATATCTTTATTGGATTCTGGGCTGAGAATTATTTCACTGTTAGCTGCATCTTTCTGTAGCAGATTCTCCAAATCATATCTGAAGAAAAAGATGGCCGAAATTAGATTATCTAAAGATACATTCTAATAACCCAATTGCGCATCGATAACTCGATGGGATAATGTACGACGGGATAGTATAGTATCTTCTGTGCAGAAGAACATGTAACGAAGGTGGCTACCACAGCGTATGGTCAACTTTATTCCGCTCGTTTATGAGATATCCTTTCTGAGTAGGTTAACTTAATTGACACTATTCATTTTAACACTTTTATAACTAAGCCGTATATACCGAATGTATGTTAGACAAATCTTTCTAGCATAGGATTGGCTCGTCCCTCGATGGGGATCTCTTCAAGTTAGATAAAATTGACTACGATACATTTTGTCAAAATGCGTCACGATGTTTACATGCCATTTCCACGTATGATTGCACTAACATATTCGCCGATATCTTAATAAAATAAATAATAAATATGGAATCACCTCAATATATCAAACATCCCACAGGCATGTTGTGCAAGACTCATGTAGAATGAATCAACAGCCACAAGGATTGACAAAACGACAACAATAACTATAGTCAGGTGAATGAAAATCAGCCAGAAGAACTTTTCCGGATCGACCATGTATTCTGTTGGAAACATGTCTAATCTTTTTCGTGAGTGATTCAAAGGTACTACTATGTCCAACAACTTCGGCACCAATGGCGTCATGGTCCAACCGAATATGCCGCTGTAGACCACGACTATAACAAGATGCACCAGTTACAAATTTTCATTGCATCTTTCACTCAATACCAATGAGTTAATAGCAATATTTGATAAATTTTTCAACCAACTAGAATACATTATCGTAAATAGTCTTCCTTTCTCTCCGTGTTCCTGAAGAATTTTTATGTGCGGCAAGTCTCTCATGCTTTCCCAATTGTTTCTCGTCTCATCAAGAATTTTTCTCATCTTCAACAGATAAGATCGAATCCAATATTTTTTATTCAAATTAAATAGAAAAATGATCATTTTGCTTACATTTTGAATAGAACATTTAAAATTGGTTAGTACGAGGACGCATCCTAAGTTTGTCCATATAGGAGTAAAACACGCGACAAATGTATCCAATTTGCCCCACGTTACTACCAGTGACAGCATCTAAATGTAAAGAATATGTTAGGGCAAAGCAAATAGTAAGAGACACAATGGTAAAATTCGTAAAAATTTGTTAACATTCATGGTATTCAAAATTATTATTTCTAATAATAAGGGATGAAAATTAAATCAACATTTGGCTCCGGCATTTATTTACATGGCGTTTACAAAGTTGTTCTATGAGACAATCAATACATTTTGTCGCTTTCTCATCGTAGAGTCCGATATATTGTTTTTTGTAAAATTTAATTCATGTATTTTGACTGTATGAAAGATGTCTCCAAGCTATTAGCTGGACAATTCACAATGCGATCGACTTAGTAATTTCGTCGTAATCGTTCGTGATTTCGTTTTACGCGCGTATACATAAACGTACACCCATATACATCCACACGAACACCGTGACATTTTGTTTTAAACGCGATTTTGTTACATGTTGAAACATTCTGAACACGTTTCACGTTGAAATAACAAAAATGTTGCCTGTATACACAACAAGACTTGAAACAAAAGTTCGCCTACCTGCGGACAGAGGCAGGAACAGCTTACAAACAGTACAAGAAAATACTTAGTTTTCTTTTGTCTGTCAGATTCATAGGGCCACTGACCGATAAAACTTAGGAATCGTTTGTTGATACTGTAGTAACGCTCGTCAAAAATGTCCCCAGTCATGGACGAAGTATTGTTCTGCTGATTCATTGTTTCTATATTGCTTTTCATGTCTACCTACAATATAACTATTTAAGGCGGCACCAAAACCACGGATGCGACAAGCGTACTACGATCTACACTACTTCAATAACGAAACCGTCAATTGTACGCCATAGGCGAATGTACATTGACCAATTACAGGTTGAAGTGTTTCATGCCCGCCATCCACTTTGCGTGCAATCAAGTGCCGAGGAATGATAGTGTCATAGTATTGCATAAATAATGATCAAGAGTGGCTGAAGTCCGAACAGTGGTAGGTTGAAAAAATCAATAACTATTTCAAACATGGTATACTACTACAAATTTACTTGAAAATTGCGATCATTAAAGAAATAGTAGTCGGAAACCACCAATGAACCGTGAGTAGCCGCGACCTAAAGTAGTTTAAGCCAATCTTATCCCATTATAGAGTCTCAAACAGAGTCGAAGATAGTAACACTGTAGTAAAAATGAATCTGCTTCAATTCGATTGTTGCATTCATTTATTTGTTGCGAAACATCATTTTCTGTACACATTGTATTAGATATAATATACTGCAATTATAGCAATAAAGGTAATATCACCAATACGACTATAAGCCGTAAAAAAAATATATCAATAACACCAAAAAAAAATTCGAAGATTAATAATGAAAAAAATGTATAGATATCATTTAAGATACGGTGGCCATGTATTTATGAGTGACTATGACCGAGTATTGCTGACTATGGCATATTGTGATCGACGAATGAGATGTATTCGATATTCTAACACTTACTAATGCACAACCGAAAGTAACTTAGTTACGTACATGCTCATCGAGGTCTTAGAAAAACTGACATCCCGCTCAACGGTTGATGTACCAGTTAGCGGAAGCATAAGTCACCCACGAGTACTGACTGCGAGCAACATTATTTGACTTTGGTAATCGCCAAAGCCGCGTACCGACCTCATGTCTACTACTGTCGGTAATCAAATTGTATATAATAATTAATCTGATTCGATAACTCACCTGAGCAATTCAATCCGCGGATAGGTGCATTCTTATTCGACATAGCTGATGAACATTATTTTCCTTTTCATCTGTAATCAAATCGAGTTCTGCTCTATTTCAAACGTTATTTTATTATTTTCCTTTTCATCTGTAATCAAATCGAGTTCTGCTCTATTTCAAACGTAACGACGCTCTGAATAACGCGTTTGTGAGGCTGTCGACGAAAAAGAATCATTTTGTGTATTCATTGGAGAGTTTCAGAAATGCGTAGTGAACACAGGAGTTCATTATTTCGAATGACTGATATATATTTCTTGTTAGTTAACGGAGAACAAAATATTTTGACACTGCCTACCTGATTACACTGCTGTTATTACTACCTGATTACACTGTTGTTCATCTTACGAGTGTAGAAAGTAACCATTTTCGCACGCTGAACATGGCATAATTGTTTAAAATAGTTTCACACACTCGTTTGATTGTACTGCCCAATGTATTTTTTTAAGCCGAACCATTGAAGACAATAGAGCAAGTAGAATATTGAAAGTTTAAGAATATCGAATGTACCTTCGAGTACATCTCTACTATCAACTCTGTTTCAGAGAACGTTTTTAGATTAATACCGTCAGTCCAGCTGTACATTCTATTAAATTTACAGTAATCACTGGAATGACGTGAGCATAGTCAAATAAGACATCGACGTTTTTAGCACCTAAGCAAATTCAATCCCACGGTCAATTAAATCGTTATTATTCATTGGAAAATAAAAGTCAGTATACATTGTGTAACTCACGGCGCAAAAGTTTTCAATCGACATGACGTATATTTTTCCAGCGGTTAAGGTGCAAGGCTCAATGCTCGCTCTTATAAAGAGAACGATCAGCTTTCTTGACCTCAGAGACATCATGTACCATTTACAACCATATCTGCATTACGTAACAAATGAGTTATTTATTTTAATTCATAGAAGAACCTCTGTTTTCATGGGGGTACGCGAGCACAATGAGACAAATCTTTTGTCAAATTCGAGACTCAACCGAACTTCGTGATTTCGACTTCACAAGAACCAATCAGAGAATGGGCAAAACGATAAAAATGACTTTGATATCAGCGATAACAGTACATCTGAATTTTCGATAAACACTGTTGCAGTGTAAGCTTTGAAAACACCGAAACCGTGAACCATCAACTTTATACAATAAGAAGATAATCGAGTCACGCGCGAATTAAACCTTACAACCTTATTATGCGTGTATATTGCAAGTGACCTTAATCACTTTCACCAATTAAAGCACCAATAAAATAGCAAAAATGGACATCACACATGTAATACTGTCAATTTACGTTTCAATAATTCGATTAAAAATATGGTGACCTAATACTTAGTTGAAGAATAATTATCCTGAGCAAAAACTTGTTCAGGCAGCCAATTGTCACGCCAGGACCGGTTCTGGCAAGCGTACAATAAGCCCGACTAGGTTAACAGGATCTAAACCGCATCATACGACGCCTAAAATCTGGCTAACTTGACGTTCTTAGCTTTGAAATCTGATAAGATATGGCGGATCAGACGATCCCCGCAAGCCTGTTATTGGCATCAGAGCCAAATTAGAACCAAATGTGTATACATTTAATCCCATTAGTCTCTTTAACACAATTGTTACAGAGATATTACTGATATATATAATCTTATTCAACCGTAAAAACAATTAGGTTTTTCAATAATCACATAGATTTGCCTTGTTTATATTTAATTTTTCGTTATTCACATACATATCAATCGTATCCCGCACACACATACACGACATAATGTTCATGGGACATACACATTGCAAACGAATAAATGAAATAGCATATATTTCTTTGACAGCATTGGTATGATCTATAGTCATCACGTCATCAGTTTCAGTCAATCAAGTGTCTTAGCCATATTATAGACATCTTTGTTCAGTCAGTTGTCCCTTTTTGAAGGTTGATGAGCGTTGATACGTGTAGACAGACCTGGTGACGCTTAACACTTTCACTTCATTCCACTTTCATTTCCATTGCGTCGATGTTTTGTTTCTTGTGAATCTTGCAGAACTACAATCGTTCACGTGGCATCACGTGAAATGCCGTATACACCTCATCGCGGGCATATAAGGCTTTCTTATCCGGACCAGACCGTTCAGATAGGGCATGTTTAATACGGCGTGAATGCCAACCAGAACGAATTTTTGCTCGGGAAATAAGACTGTACATACACAGAATTCGCAAGATATGAACTCGCTTCCGATATCCAATGACCGGGCAACGTGATGCAGTAAAGATGATATGTTTCGGCTATGGTGTATATTCCCATTCTTATCATGTCTTCTCTCGGAGTGGTCGGAGCGACTAACTGCATGAAATTATTATTGAAATTGCACACACGGAAAATCACACAACGAAGGGTAATTGACTACCCACCTGATAACCAGCGAAGCTCACTGCAATTACACCCATCCAAATCATCATAAAGAGCAGCCACTCGCACGAGCTCTGAATGGTGTTTACGTAACTGTATATGAAAAATGTAAATAATTTTTTTTATAATCGACTTATTAAAAAGTGATGAATATGAATTGTAGTGGAACTACCCGTATTTGACAAGAGCCTACTAGCTACTGCCTTGCAAGGGAAAGTAGAGGAGGAAAACTGCTGGGTAATCGATTAGATCATCACCGTCGTTTCGTGCACCTGATTGGAAACTCCCGTGTTTGATAATGTCCCCCACGTGTATCAAATAGGGAGGTTCCGCTGTACTGATTTTGAAGGTTGTTGTCATGATAAATCGGACCCGCGGGGGAGACATAAAAATTTATATTTAACGACTAAACCGTTCGTCTAATCATGATCATTGATTGCGTGACGGGTTTCTAAATAAGCTATACCCCATATATTAGAGTTGAGTCTATTCTTTTCAGTTCTCTATCCGTGTCTTTCCTTTTTTAATGGATTGCGTACTCTTCAATATATGCGATTTGATGTAGAAAAAATACGATGGTTGACTGTGAGTAAAAGAAAATATAAAACGATGAACCGCATAAAGGAGATATATCGGGAATAATTGAAATATCGACATAAAGGAAATTACAGAAAATATACTGAGAACATACCTGTATGAACATTGTATAAATAAACAGTAAACTATATTTTTGCAATGTTGGATTAAAAGTGATTTACGTTTACATATTAATAAGTTCGTATCCATATATCTTGAGACCAGCACGCGAGGTAACTATGGCTCACCCGGATGGATACCGTGCTTACAGGGGTAAGTGAAATTACAGCGGGAGAGATTCTATTACTTACTTTACGAGAACCTTGTGTCTCTTGATACAAGACACAATATAAGGATAAAAGATATCTGTATCGTAATTAGGCTCAAGAATTACATCGCAGATGGTTCCATCCTCCTCTAGCATATTGTCCAAATCATATCTGTGAAAAAAAAATTATTATATATATTATAGCAATTTTATTAGATATTAGATATTAAAAGAGACATTCTAATATGCCGATCGCGCCGCAAAATATATTGACGAAATAATAGTCGAGTACACTGTATAAAAAACGCCTAAACTTGGCGTAATTTCATTTGGCCAGTATTCGCTTTGACCAATCTGACAAGATGACACCTTGAAAATGTATCACTGTTATTTGTGAAATCATAAATTAATGATTGGTGCGTTACCGTTCCACTTATACTTCCATATACCGGAAGTAAATCTTTTGATCGATGATTTCTCGGTAATTAAACATCGAATTACATTTGTTATGAAACTTTTATAATATGATTCGGTTCCAAGCTTTCCAATTCACCTAATTACGATTGAATTGTTCTGCCGAAGCCGAGATCGTAGATTTTAAAAAAATACTTACGTTTGTTATACTACCATTTAGCGCATATTAATTAAACTTTTTTTAACTACTTTTTTGTAAAAAAAAGTTTTTGCATTTGCATTATTGTACTTTAAAAATTATTAAAACAAATAAAAATTTACAAAAATTCGAAATAACAAATAATTATCGGCGTATACAGTCGCCAGATTCCCACACTATATGACCAATAAATTCCATAACTATAATATGTAAGTAATTATTTGTTATTTCACTCTTTTTCATAATCCAGTTTATTAATTACACTCCGTTCCAGTCAAGATTTTTAATGTTTGCAAAACTTTGTATGACACTTCCGTGTTAAATTGGATCTTCATAAGCTATACTCGCTTTTCTAGTACTCTCTACCTAACTATCTTAGGCCCTTATACCCATTATAGTAAATATTGAAAGCGTCACCTCAATATTTCAAACATCCCGCTGGCATGATGCCCAACGGCCGCGTATATTCCATCAATAGCCATGACAGGGGTTATGACAAGGATAACACCAATTGCAAGGTGAAAGAAAATTGGCCAGAAGTACGCGTCTGGATCGACCAAGTACTCTGTCGGAAATACTTCCAGTTTTGGCCGCGAATGATTCAATGGTATAAGTACATCCAGCAATTTCGGTATCAACGGCGTTGTTACGAAACCGACCATGCCGCCGACTACCACGCCTATGAAAAGATTCATAATTTATCATTTATATTTATATCTCTTATTCTAACCCAATAAGATGATACATTTGTAGAACTAACTAGTATACACTATTGTAAATAATCTTGCTCTTTCACCGCGTTCCTGAAGAATTTTTATATGCGCCAAGTCCGTGATGCTTTCCCAGTCGTTTCTCGTATGATCAAGAATTTTTCGCATCTGTAACAAATAAGATAAAATTTCTAACATTTCTATTCAGTTGAAGGTAGTACTTTCGATATGTTTGACGTCCCCTAAGTTCGAGAGAGAAATGAGCGAGATTACGAATACTTCTCGACGCGATAAAAATCTGAAAAAAACAGAGCATATGGAAGGTGCTGAAAAGATTGTTTATGCGTAATAATTATTGGAAAATGTTATTAACAAGTTACTGAAAGAAAAATTGTGCATCACTTTCCCCGGCAACCTAATTTTTTTATTATACGAATATGATTTATTCATTTTACTGAATTCGTATGAATTTTTTCAGAATTTTATGTAATGTTTGAAAATTGCGTTTTTTTATGTTAAAATTTGTTTAAAATAAAAAAATTCGGTAACATTCTGAAGAAATTCATACGTATTCAGTAAACTTAATAAATCATTTTTGTATAAAAAAGAAATAGGTTGCCGGAAAATTGTTGCACAATTTTTTTTTCATCAATTTGTTAATAACATTTTGCAATGATTATTATGCAAAAATAATCTTTTCAGCACCTTCCGTATACTCAATTTTTTTCAGATTTTTATCCCGTCGAGAAGTGTTCGTAATCTCTCTCATTTCTCTTTCAAACTTAGGGGGGGACGCCAGACATAACGAAAGGACTATCTTAAGTGACACAATTTTCGATGTTCTCACCGTATGAATATGATATCGAAAACTGGTTAGTGCGACAAGGCACCCAATGTTCGTCCAGAGAGGCCCAAAACACGCAACGAATGCATCCAGTTTACCCCATGTAAATATCAAAGACAACGTCTAAATTCAATATATTTGTTAAAAAACAAAAAAGAGTTAATGGTATTTGCAGAACACTATTTAAAATTTTTATTTATTATGCAACATTATTTTCGTTATCAAGCTATCTGATAAGGCTTACCTGAGGCCCTAAGCCAGTACAGCTTATAAATACTATTAGGCAATACTTAGTGCTTCTAACCCTCTCAGATTGGTATGGCCAATGGCCGAATAAGCTGAGCAATCGTTTATTATAAACGTAGTAACGCCCGTCAAAGAAGTCCCCAGACACGACAGAATTATTTTTCTGATGATTCATCATTTGTATTTTGTTTTTCATGATATATTGCGATAGTACTAGTCAAGACAATATCGTGACCACGTATGTTACGCGCATCGTGCGCTCTACTGTACTCGAATAACGGAGGTGAAAGCAGTATTCGAGGGACGGATGCAGAGTGACCAATCACGGGGTGTGACGTTTCATGCACATTACATTTACTTTGCGTGCCAGCAATTGCCGAGGATAATCTAGTGTCGTTATATTGCATAGATAATGATCAAGAATGGCACAGCTGGAATGGGATGATGGTAGGTTGTCAAAAAAATCTATAAGTCCCTTGAACGTCACGGACAATCAGTAAAATGAAGTAAGTGGAAAAATGCCGCTGTTAGATCGTCTTTTTCTTTTCATTCGGAAGGAGGCTTATCTTCGATCAAACAAGCAAGCGTCGTACGACCATTTGGCCACCACCGTCCGGATACTCGACGAACAGTAGTAGGAAACGACTATTCGGTAAGTCGGTTGTCACTCCGTACGACCGTTGGCGCATGTCCGTGAACTCCGCGGCAAAGACTTCGGAAATATTTTTATCGACGATGAACAATGTGAACAAGCGTTTGTTACTCCAAAAGAATAGTAGATGAGTGTTTGAAAAGGTTAGCAACGAACACCAAAGGCTAACAATGAGAATAATCGACATCTTTATAAATCGGGAACTGCTAAATCGGCTACAACTGAGAAACATCTGCACGTTGCGGGAACAATCGTTTCCTCATCTATTCCATGCACTAGAAGTCCATCAATAGTCGCTGTTTAATAAGACCGGTTGCAACCCACTACTGTCGGCACAATGCTATCACGTCAACGAAGACACGACAAATATTTTCAACATCGATGAACAACGACGTGAACAAGAGTTCATCCATCGAAAAGAACCACCGATTACTCGAGAAAGTGCGTAACGAACATCGTTGGCCAACAATAACGATAATCATTGGGTTATGCCGGCCGAATTACTTTCTCAAGTCTCAAGTTTCAGTTCTCAAGAAAACTGGCATCCCGCTAAATGGTTCATACGCCAGTTAGCGGGAACGAAATCACCCACAAGTGCTGACTGCGAGCGATACTGCTGGACTTTGGTAATCACCAAAGAAACGCACCAACCGCACATCTACTGCTGTCGGTAATAAAGTTGTATATAATAAACCATCTGATTTGATAACTTACGTGAGCAAACAATCCGCAGATATGCGCATTCTTATTCGACATAGCCAATGAAGATTTTTTTTCCTTTTCATCCGTAATCACGTCGAGCTCTACTTTATCTCAAACGTGACCATGTTTTGAATATCGCGTTTGTGAAGTTGTCGACGAAAATAAATGGTTTTGTATACGCATCGGAACGTTTCCGAAGTGTCTTAGTAAGCATCGGACTTCTTTATTCCGAGCGACTGATATATATTTCTTGTTAATTAACATATAACACAATGTATTAACATTGAAGCTTTCAGGATGAGATACAATTACTGCCCGCTTACACCGGCGTTCATCTTACGAGTGTAGAAAGTAGACATTTTCAATAAACAAAGTCGATCCTCGAACCGAGCCTAAGTTACTAACATTGTCGTAAAAAAATCTATTTTAATCTGAGTAATTGTTTCATTCTTTCATTTATCACTTCCATTGAAGTAAGTAGCATAAAAGTGCCATCATCGATACAACTATAGCCGTAGAAATAATTAATATCAAGAAACCAATAATAAATTCTCCCCATTAAATACTATTAAGGGGGCTGAGTCACCTAACAATTTAAATAAAATGATTTTTTTTTTCAATTTTGCTTTGAATGTTCATATGGTGGATGGAATGTCCATACGGACAAAATAACCGAAGATAGGATCATTTTAGTAAGACGAGAAATAATTATGACGTGGAAATGAAGAAACAAAAAAAATGCAGAAAAATAATAAAAACAGTCATTAGTCGAAAAAAAAAACAGAAAAAAACTAACGATGTTAAAATTATGTTCGGTAGGTAACGATTTATCGATCAAACGGTAGCTATGGCTATTCGCTGCGAGTCAGATTATCGCCGCTACTGTACTTCGTTGAGTCTACAATTACCCGGCGTACTGCAATAGCGATGATTTAAACAAATGTCACAAACGTAATCCCAAGCAGAAAGTGCCGACACCATTAACAAGGATTCAGACAGTAAAAAGAAACGAACGAAGATTCTTAAGAAACAACAACACAAACGACAACGAAAGAAATAATTGACAAAGACGAATCATTTTGGTATCCCAATTGCTCCGTTGTACTTGTGACATAAATTGGAATGCATCGACATATATATGTGGATAAAAAACGAAGATTCGTCGAACGTCTATAGCGTTTTATCAGGATTCGGAAGCGCGTATATTATCACCGATCCCTTTGCAATTTGCAATTTGCATTTGCGAATTCCATAGCTGCATTCTTAACGTGCCGTGAAAAAAATCGCACGTCGAAAATACTTCGAACTTACAATCCTCGGTCCTTATTGCGACACTTTTTGTGACACATTTCACCGCATCAAAAATTAGAGACACTTACAGCAATAATATTATCAAATATTATAAAACCGACTAGTCATACCTCAGGTATTCATTGTACCCATTTTTTTTCACGAACGTACTTCGAAATGAAAATATTTAAAAACTATTCGACGCTCATTCAAATAGCCGTTGAAGAGTTTAACAAGCTTTCAAACTTTTTCAAAGACAATTATCCTATACCAATAGATAACACAATCGCAAAAATGTTCAAATGATAATTATTTAACTAAAAATGTATTCAAATTTTCTATTTTTCGTATAATTTACCATAAATAGCTGTCTTACAATACTAATGTTCAGAACTACTAGTTATTTTTGTTTTCTTTTTTTTTCAGACAAAAAGGGATACTTCCGGAAGTTACTATGGCGCTGTGGACAACATAAAGCGTAATCGACGATGCAACTACTGCCATAGCCAGCGCGGGAAAAAAGTCGGATAATTGGAAAAAAAATGTATTCACAAGAAGATATACAAAGAATGATTGTGTAGTTTTATTTGCTCTCGATGTTTTTGTTCTTTTTGTTTCTCTTTTCTTTTATAATAGGTTTGTATCTGTTTAACTTGAATTAATTTATAGATGCGACTTTTTTGTTTATTCAGACTTAGTTTCTTCGCTCGCGACTGTCTCACTACTTGACTGTTGCGTGTCGGAAACATTATCTTGATTCGTTACTTCGTTGTTAGCGATTTGCTGCAATCGCGATACCAAAGTGCTCTGGTGATGATTCAGTTGACGATTGAGATTAATACCGCCGGCCATCTGAAGCGTCTGCACCAATTGCGATCGAACGTCGGTTAGACTCGTCTTTCCGTACGTCAGGAAATCGTTGCGACTCAATAATTTTCCCTCGATAATTCCAGCTGTTTAGAAACAATGACGATCGCAGATTAGTTTTCAATGATTTTTCACGAGCGTCGAAAAAAAAAAAAATGGGAGCAACAAAAAAAAAAAGTTAAATCGCGATGATTCTACTAGTAGTCTCCGTAATTACTTTCAACTATCGATCCGACAAATTTTTTTTTCCAATGATATTCGTATTTTTTTTTTTTAGAAAGGCGTTATCCTCTTGGAAATTCCGGTTCGACGCGGAAACGATAACACGGAAACAAATCGCATTAAAATATATAAATTATGTATCCGTTTCTAAACATTTGTATCCGATATTTCCGATTTTTTTTTTTTTTTTGTATTCGATAATTCGTACGCAGACTGAAAGACTGTTACTTATATGACAAATCTGAATCGTCTTCGTGAAAATACGATTACAGGTTTTTATTACCGACCGGGTGAGTTTCACTTTATCTCGAATAATTTCTATCACATCATTCAAACAAAAAAAAAAAGAGATGCAATTTTAAAAGAATCAATAAAAAAAATCAAGTCTTACCCATCAAAGTGAGTTGCGGGATTTTTTTAACAGTTTTTCGCAGAGCCTCGACGTTAACCTCGGGACTGAATACCGTAAGATTCGAAACGCTGAAGAGTGGTAGCGTAGCCTCGAATTCAGTGTCTTCGAACGCTACTTTCGATAGATTTAAACCATATGATTTCAAATACATATTATGCTTGTGTATCATAACGGCGAATTCAAACTCCTCATCCATAGTCATAGAATTTTTGTGAAATATCGCTGTCATCTTCGAATCGCGATATCGCTGAAGACACTCTCTCGCCACGATACGCAGATACGGATGTGGCGTTACCGATCGGACCTTTTTCTTTATTACTCTCTGACATTTTTCCCAAATCGGCACTAAAGGTTTCTCCGGTGGTATGACTGGCCATACTAACTCCGTTACTACCGCACGTTCGTAAAACAATTTTTGCGGCCTTTGAATATTTATCTTGGAGCGGAAACGTTTCTGCGACACGTTCAACTGCTTCGGCGACGCGATGGAACGAATTGCTGTAACAAGATTTTTTAAAAAGTGAGTGAACATCACAAGTCATTGCAGCGTTGAAAGTACGATTCATTTTCTACGACAAAACGAACCTCGTCCTCGTAATTGCACGTCACGTGTGATACTCTACAATAGAGCTGAGAAAAACTCTCGACTAGTAGGAATGCCGGAGTATCGTGTTTTCTCGGAGAATTTCAATGGCAAAAGAAAAATCATCGGATTGTGCAAAAAAAGATTTATTTTTGGAATAGGTACACATTGATCGGTCGGTAGTCTGATTAAAGACAAGTACAAAAGAAAAAAAGGTAGTAATATATACAGAATTTCTATAACACTATGATATTTTTTTAAGTTTCTTCTCACATAGCTTTTTTTTTTTCTTCTTTTTCTCATTTTTTTTTTTTTTTTCATTTTTGTTCTTTTCTTTCCTACTTCGTCGAAGATACAAGGCACTTTGGAATAAACCATACATATAGAATAATCGTCTCTCTATGTATATATATATAAAATTTTTTTGTATATGTATAACATGCGAATGCTTGCTTTGTCTTTTTTTTTTATTTCACTTTTCTCGATTTTTTTTTTTTCGTCGTCGTCTTCGACGAACTCGAAGATAGGCACCTTTCGTTGTTTTTTTTTTTTTTTTTTTTTTTTTTTTCAAGTCGATGATCAACTCATAATTTATACAACATTCATTTTGTTTTTCTTTAAAAGTTAAAAATTCACTTTTTGTAAAATCTTCGTTGCAAAAATATGGGTTTTTTTGTTTAAATATAAAACTGAACAAACGTAATTATAGACACCGGGATAACTTTTAAAAGATGATGTACATTGAAAGCGTTGGAATAAATTAAGAGAAACAATGCCGAGTAAAAAGCAACGATAGATGCCCATATATCTGTAATAAACTACATTGTTAGAACGGAATTTATAATTGTGAGAATGAACTCACGTTCAAAATTAATTTGTCATTTTAATTCAAAGTATATCAATCGTCTCTCCTTTTTTTTTTTTTTTTCTTAATTAATTCTCAGCAATTATCAATTATTTCGCAATGTCTCCTCGGATTATGCAATGTAATTTATCGTGCCGCTACAGTAATTGCTAGTCTCGTGTCTATTCTCAATATTATCCCCGAAATTCAATGATTTTCTATTTTTTCCCAATCTCAACATCGATCTGATACCGCCTTTTTTTCTCGATCTCTTGTATCTATCGTCGAGAGCCGAATTGAGCGAAGCTTGTTTAACGTCTCCCCGACTGTTGGAAAAGCCTTCTTCCTTATGATTTGTTGCATTTGGAATATCCGTATGATCGTCATCGACCAACCAGTGCTTTCGCGGCGACAAAAATTTGTTGTTGCAGCCAGGAATTGTGTACACGTACTCCGATTGCGTGGGATCGGCATTTTTTTTGTCCGAACGCTTACGATTGTTCTCGTGAGAGCTGCTCTCGCCGGAGATCTCGTTTCCGCTTATTTTCTCGATATCCTCGATTTTTCCTCCTCGCTTTGTCATTTCATCGAGATCCTCGGGATTCGAGGCATCGCCGCTCTTGTCTCGTCCCTCCCGTAATTTCTTGTTTCTCTTGTATGTATCGGTGTTCTTAGCGTCCAGAGCCGCGTGTCTCTTCTCCGACATACTCTGACGACCGAGAGCATCGCGAGAAAATTTGTTAGCCGGCGAATTGAATTCTTCCAACGACAATTGACTATCGTAAGTCGGATCGCCGCTGTACTGACTATCCTTATCGTCAGCAGTCTTCTTCCCATCGCCGCTTTGAGAATTTTCCTTTCCTCCGGATTCCTCGAGCAGCACACCCCCGACGTTGTCATCGCGTCCGCCGAGCATCAATTTCTTAACGTTGCTAACCGAATCCAACCACGTCTTGTTAGTCGCGAGACAATAACTCTCGTTGCGCAAACTATTCTTGTTGTACTGTTCGGTGAGTCTGTCGATAACAGGATTCCACGGCGACGCCGAGGACGACGGTGACAACAAGTTACCATTGTCGTGAACTTCCGATTGCGAATTCAAATTGTTTTTCTCTTTAACCCGACCGTCGTGAGGCTTCGAATTATCGGATATGTAAATACTGTTTGCCGATTCTATTTTGCACGGCGACGATGCAACTTCCAAGAAACTCTTCTCACCGGTATCGTAGGAAGATACTCTACGCGCTATCGTTAGCGTTATAACACCGGTTATCGAGCTATTTGTGTTGAGCATAGCTCGCCTCAGCGTTTCCATAGCGTCGGAATTCGAGAGACCAAGAAGCGAAACACCGTTGACGTTGAGCAATTGATCGTTGGTTCTCAAGCGTCCGTCCCGCGACGCCGCCCCGCCGTGAAGTACACTCTTTATGAATATTCCGAGATCCATATTCGTGTTCTCGTCAGCGCTGCTAGTTTTTCCTTTGACGCTAACACCGAGACCGGCCTTCTCGGAATCGTGAACGGGAATGTCGAGCGTGAGAATCATGCGATTCTTACGCGGTGACAAAACCACCTCATCCGAAGATTGTATGGATTTGTAAGACGTTGATTTTTCGTAAAGACGCGAATCCGTCTTGTTCTCTGTTATTTCGAATTTTGTACTGCTCTTCGTCGGCGAACGTTGAGAATTGTCGTTGTTCCATCGACCACCGTCCGGCGATGCTTCGCGTATCGTCGATGTCGCCGTACCACTGTCCGATGGATTCGTCGATATTTCTTCCTGACGCGAAACGATCATTCGCACCGTACCGCCGGGCGGAATGTTACGAAGCAGCGATACCACTTCCGCTTGACTCTTTCCCGTCATCTCGCTTTTGTTCACCTCCAAGAGACGATCCCCCGGTCGCAATCTTCCATCCTCGACCGCCGCTCCTTTTGGAAGAATATTCTTAATATAAATCGGACAGTGACCACCCGCCGGATTGTCCCTCGTCGTTATACTGAATCCAAGTCCGTTACCGCCTTTCGTTAATTCTATCTCAATCATTCTTCCGATCTTTCGTGTGTTAGCGCTCTGCAAAAGATTGTAATTAGTTTGCAATTTTTTAACATTCTCGTCCGCCTCGCTGACGACCCTTTCCGACGAGCCGCTTCGACGTGATTTCTCCGCTCGCGCGCTTTTGTGCTTTAATACGGAAATTTTGAGGCAAGAGTCGCTCATGCAAGCGCGAAATATCTCTTGAACCTTGGAAAACGGTATGTGAAGCAAATTGTGACCATTTATCTTTATTATTTTGTCATGAAGATCTATCTGGCCGTCCTTAGCGATTCTTCCGTTCGGCTCAATTCCTTCGACTCGAAGACCCTGATCATTGCCAAGAAGATCGTAACATGGAACAACGTGAAGTCCCAGAGGTCCGGCTTCGTTTTTTATGATTATTTCTCTCGCCTCGGAGATACCAGATTCGTTGTCGTTTTTTGATGAAGAAAATTCGTAAGCCGCTTTGGCATCCTGTCCGAGGGGCTCTCGCCTTCGCGATTCTCTCGGCAGCGAAAGAGCCGAATAAGCAGCCAAATGAGGTTCTCGCGTCGAAAGCGCATGCATGGAAAGACGCTTGACGCTTTCGCGCTTTATGTTGCCGCCGACTCTGTGACGCGCCTCCGAGACGTAACGATGCTCTTTTGCGTCAGGATGGAAAAAATCTGGACTATTGGTACCAACGGAACTCGCGCCATCCCCACCGGCGTGAGAGGCATCCGCAAAGTGCGCGACGATTTGCTCTCTGTCGTCAGCTACGTCACAGAGCCTATCGTCCGGATCCAACAATCCGCCACCCGTCAACGACGAGAGACTGTTTATCGTTGGTCCAGCATCGCTCTTTCCTGTTGCCTTGCGATAACGGAGTATCGCCTCGTGCATAAGATCTCTGACGAGAAGCGTACCATCGCCGCACGGCACTACGACTCTCACGTTGTCGAAGCACACGGTTACCTTCATTATCGTCGCGAGATCATATCATTTGTTGGACTTCGTCACTGATGATTTTTGTACACTTTTTTTTTTGTCAAATTTTGATTGTAGGCAAAAAGATTCTGGTTTTCTTTTTGTTTTTTTTTTTTTGCGTTTTATATTTTATCTCGAGACACGACGTTGATAAATTGTTGGAGCACTTATTATTTTATTTTATTTTCGTTTAATTGTTATTATCGATTTTTGGTGTGAATGATTTCGTTGAGGTTGATTTGCATTCCGAGATTTGACGGGTTTGAT